>CM057928.1:9898395-10498395 GCA_030141595.1 Chydorus sphaericus
CAATATAGGAATAATAAGGTGAACGAGACCAATGGGTCCACCGTATTACATGTCCGAGACGATGATAAATTTCCTTTAGACATCAACCTACTCGCTACCTCCAATGACAAAGCATAATAATAAGCAATATACCTAACCTACCTCCTACCGTGGCCACCTTCTTTCTTTACTCATTTTTACTTAAAAAAATTAAGACCACATCAAAGCTTATAACAAAAGTAGATTTTGTCGTCTCTTAATTTTCTACGCCCTCACGGAATTATTTTAATTGCAAGTTGTAAAAAAAAAACTTTTAATATACATCCGAACCAGAACTAAATAATATAATATAAAAATATGTAAAATTTGATTGGTTCAAATGCCTACACATTTGCATAAAAAAAAACATAAAAAAGAAAGTTCGTTTGAAAGACTACAAGGACCACAGCTAGGGATGTTTCAGGTAGAACACCAAAATCCCGAACGAATGGTTTCTTCATATACCCTGCCACGTTGCGCACGGTATTGTAGAAGAAACGGATGTGAAGAATGGAGAAGAAGAAACAATCAACCCCGGTTATTATGTATATGGTTATTTTCAGTTAATTTATGTACCAGCCAGACAAAGAGACCCCTGGCTGCTAATTAGCTGATTATATTATATGTGTTTGAGTCGGACATTTATTCTCTTTCGTTGGTTCTACTGCTGCCGTTCGGGCTAACGTTACATTCTATGTCTTATCCGTATCTTTTCATATTTTTAATTGGTCGACAAAAGGTAGTATATCGGTAACTTATTAAGCGAGGGAAATAAAGGCACCGCCCTGCATCAACAGATCAAGTTTGGTACCTTATTACACATTCAGCTCATTAAAGACCACTTTGAAACCTGCTGATTGAAGATACTTGGATTCATCTCTAATATATACCGAACTGCTCTGCTTTATTGCCGAAATCATATAAATACTCTATACTTCTTTTATGATTCCAAGAAACTGAAATCAGCGACCATATATATTAAGGTCCCATTTCATAGAACCACATTTAATATTATCTATCGTATTGGTTCAATAAATCTTCAAGTGAAGTTATCATATTAGAACACGCATCGTTGGTAGGAATTTTTTTTCATTATGCAAAACACTAGGTTTTTCGTCTGTACGTCGCTCGCCGGCCTACTTGTCAACTCAACTGTCAAAGAGAATTTGTTAGTCTCTGTATATGCAACCTACGGTATTTTAAAAGACAACCTTACTCTAAAAAGTATGAAGTAACTTTTAAATGCTCACAGACTACACTATAGAATGAACACATCACCCAAGCTCTCATGAAGCTTGACTTAACTACTAACTTGTTTTATTTACTCGCTCATCAACATTCCTATAACGAGTATAATAGTAATTAATAAAGCTCGGCTGATCTCCTTGATTAGGCTGCCCTAACGATCATCAACTACAATAATTTATTTCCTTGTCCAACCTGATCCCTTCCTCTTATCTACAGTTTCTTTTCATTAGGCCAATTTGAATCTCTTCAGATAAAATATTATTTATCTTCTTGGACAAGGCAAGAGGGTGGGAAACTTTTAGTGAATGATTTCTAGTTTGCGTCAGGTTTTCCTGTGAGAAGATCAAATTAATGGCAATATAGTTCATAGGTCGTGGATATGCTTCGAAGTTTGCTAGCCCTGACGGTCTAGCCCCTTGGAGGCGACACAAGTAATACCCTGAAGAAGAGGAAGAAAGGAATCTTTTGTTTAGGCTTTTGGAATTCTCTGAACGACGATTATGTAGCCGCCAGTCCGCCACTACCTCCCGCCGCGACGTAAAGTCGCATCCTTTTCTGTACTATCGTGATTTAATAGCTTTAATGACTATTTCTAAACATTAATGTAATTACAGCATCCATAAGGGGAATGAAAATGATAGTACATCCATGTAAGGCGCGAGAGACGCGACGACGGCTTTATCTGTCAACAAGCCAAAAACTAAGGAGCAGCTAGCTGCTATAGCTCCTAGCCGTTTGGTTCAGCATTAGATAAAAAGAGTGAAACAGCACTCAAGGCAGCGGCGGTCGGGCGGCGCCACGTCGCTTTACTCCCGTCGCCATCAGCACTAGGCTATGTGCAAAGGCTGATGGCGGAACACTCTTAGATTTTATTCCTTCGTTCCGTTGAAAGACGGAGAGCATGTGACAAACTCCTAAGTGGTCTCATTCGTGAGAAAGGACGCGTAAATGGGTACGGTATTATATTGTAGGATATTATTTTTGTTTGTTTTAGTATTGAGATTTTTATTATTGGTTATTATTATTATTATGGTGGGAGAAAGGCGGAGAAAATCACGACACAACTCAATTCTTTGTCTACTTAAGATACCATATACCGTAAAGAACCTTGGAAATATTTATTTGACCTCCTCTTCTCTGATTATTGCCTCTATCTTAGCACCATCTCCACTACAAGTTGCCCTACAATATTTGTAAAGGTCCTACAATATTGCAAAGGTGTGCTGCGTCCATCGCTAGAGCTGTTTTTTAA
Source organism: Chydorus sphaericus (assembly GCA_030141595.1). Classification (NCBI taxonomy): domain Eukaryota; kingdom Metazoa; phylum Arthropoda; class Branchiopoda; order Diplostraca; family Chydoridae; genus Chydorus; species Chydorus sphaericus. The sequence goes on from CM057928.1 coordinate 9,900,914, forward strand.
ATAACATTCCAATTTCTTCAAAGCTTGTCTCTAATCAGCTATATTTAGTTTCATTTTATTAATAGTATACTATTAATAAAACAAAGATTCTTTGATTCTGTGAAACTCGTTTTAAATGGATGACCGTTTTGCTTCCCATCAGTTTTATTTCTTGTTTCCTTCTCTTCTTAGCACAATAAAAAGAAGGAAAAGAAAAGCTAAGTAAACAAGAACGGCGAAGACGACTGCCCGCAGTGCCATGACTAGGTTACAATGGAGGCGGCATTTCCGAGGAATTCGGAGATGATGAAGACCTGGTTTCCCATTGAATTACGGCGGACCTCTTGAGAGGATGTTACACAACAGAGAGGAAGAAAATGCCTCTTCCTCTAGAAAATGGGCTTTAAATTGAGAAAATACGAGGAATCGACTCGGTTCTGTTTTCATAGTCGCTTCTTATTGCCGAGTTCATTAGTGTCGGACGGCTCGGCTGGATACTACTGATGATGAAATCTCAGTGTGATTCAAGCTGATATTGCTTGAATAGTATAGAGGGCAAATAAAGGAACGATTTGACGGCGAATGGAAGACATTCAAATCGAGCTGAATAAATAGAACCAGATATTACAGCGGGGGTAATTTCAATTGAAGTGCTCCATTTGAAGGGATTATCATAAACAGCAGGTGGCATTGGTGAGGTTAGCCTGCTACTCCGTTGCAAAAGAAGTGTTTAACACGGCCAACTGTGAAGCAGTGAGGGATTCCGGTAAAACCCTTCTTTTGAGGTGAAGAATAATGAAATACCCACCACTATAACTACATATTTGCGGACTAATACAACGCCGAATGTACTAATAGCACTTGAGGGAAAGGAGCGGCAGCCTTCAATAAGAATAGAAGAACTAACAGAGAGGGAATCGAGCTCAACTACAACAATAGGTGTAATCAAGTTAAAGAGTTGTGCGTCGCTGATGCTCACCTCAAAGAAGCAAACTAACAAAAGCGATTCTCAACCCTGTGCAGCCCTTAATGCAACGATAATTGCTGAGTAATGGCTTCGAATTCTCTGTATCACGGTGTAAGGATTCCCCTATTATGTCGACGAAACTTGCACCTGCGCTTTGTTTTTATTACTCTTCTCAAGGAAATAGAAAGTGGTGACCTGCTATTTTTATTCACTCGATTCCAAAATACTTTAAAAAGAGAATAACGATTCCCTCACTCATCTTAACCGAAATACAACAACAAATCGGTAACATAAGTTGCATCCATAGACTAATAACTGTGAAGGTCCCATTTCAAGTTTTTTTTTTTCCCTTTTATTTTTTCATCCATAACATTTGAAGTTTGGACCAAACAAACAAGTTTACGATAGTCCAACAGGAATGTTGCCTTCTTGTATTTTAATCTTTTTAAAAATAAAAACTATCAACAGACTCTTTTTAATTAAAAAATGATAATTGTCTCTTTTAAATATGCTTAAAGATATTGAAAATAGCAGTATGACGAATCTATAAAATTTCCAAAGAGGGCAGTCGATTGTTATTAATATAATTTTTTACCACACTTGCATATTACTCCAAAATTCTTCTTTGTGTTGATTACAAACTAAAGTTCAGAGGATCGTGGGTTAACTATGTTGAAAAGAAGAAAACTGCAGTGAACTCCGTCGAGCCAATTATAGCCAGGTAGAAAAAAAACAAGCCCCGCCTCTCCTGGTCCCAGGGCGGTAGGGTGGCGAGAGAATAAGCAGCCGAGCTTTTTGATCCAAGTGACTCCGGTTGGTTTAGTTTGTTCCGAAGATCGACACGGCCTGGTCACAAAGTTCTTTTGGGTTTAGCTTTAAAAAAAAAAAGTATCCCTTTTCAAACTTGTATAATTACAATTAGGGGTGAAATCACTGTGTGAGGAGACTTTTGGTTTCTTTTGTTGACAAGTTTTTAATTCAACAATAATGAAGTAACAATTGGTCTTGGCTTCAATCTGCAGAAAAATAAGTTTTACAGGTAACTAGACTATGCATTATGAATTGATAATAAAAGTATTTAAGATAGCCTACAAGGAAATTGAGTGATGGAAAGACTACAACAATATTACCTTTCACGAGACAATGGTTAGTGATCGTGTACACTTTTGTTTGCAGTTTTGCAACGACGTGGACATTATTACCTTTTTTGTTTACCTTACAAAAAGTAGCTATAATAGCCTCTAACACGTAGAAAACTGTTTTAGTACGGTCTAGCCGGCGGCATAATCGACTGCCGAACTTACTGTAGCCGAATCAACTGAGCAGGTCACAATCACATATCGCCAAATAGCCAACCTTTTCTCGTCATCAATAGCCTACTTCTTAATTTTCTATTATTGTCACTAGATAGCAGCTGAAAGAACCAAGAGCCTTCTTTTAAGCTATATCACTATTACTAATAGTGTACAATGTATTTCTACACAATGTTCTACATAATTGCGATATGACATGCTGGTAGGGCTCAACTTACTAGTTTGTATGTTATGTTATGAACCTTTGGTAATAGATTAAGGGGATGACCGAATGCGTGGAAATAATTTGTTCCCGCTTTCGATTAACAATCGATCTTAACGTCTTTCCTTTCACAAACCAGATGGTGAATATTATTTATTATTTTGTATAGATTATGCCTCAGGTAGACACTACACATAAAGTGAAAGAAACCAGAATGACAAAAAGAAAAAAAGAAAAAAAAAAAAAAAAAGAACTGGGTAGAGTGGAGTGTGCGACGGGCTCGTCAAGTCTGTCTAGCTGTATGCTATATACCTTATCCAGAAGTCGCGTCATCAGTTGGACGTGGCGCCGTCCTCTCTCCATATCCTAACGCGTCCTACTAAAAGGTTTCAGCACGGTCTGCTCTTTACTTTATCATCAGGGCCATTTGATGTTCTCGATCCTCTATGGCGACGAGGCGCTGTCACAGTCCTTTAGTTGTTAACTCTTAAAGGAAGAAAGACAAGATTTTGCTTACTCTCTTCTCTATTGAAAAAGGTTCTATTATATTTCTTAATTTTTTTTTTTTATCTATTTAGGCTTGAGTTCAAGTGAAGTGACTAACAGCTCGAGCACAACTTCAGCCGTCTCACAGCACCGTTGCAGCAGTAGTGACATGGGCGTATCGGACAATCCGTCTCTTACTTTGGAGGAAGCAACCTTGCGAGCCGAATCAACCTCTGGTTTCCGGTTGCGGGAAGATTTAGGCAGTGGCAGTAACGGTAGCAATGAAGGAAAAAAACATCTTCACCAGATTTCTTCTGCAAACAGCAGCTATCACGGTTTGCATCATCAGCTTCACCATCATCACCAACTGATGACAGCGGACGAGCCGACGATGAAAAGTAATAGCGGTTTCAAAAGAAGCAGCACCGAGATGAGCGACGATTTGAATAGCAGTGCCTCTCATGATGATGATGTTTCCGAACGCCGAGGCGGCGCCGGTGGCATCGGAATTGACGCAGTTGCCAGTGATGACGGTGATCAACATCCTGACGACTTTGCACCAAAGCGAAAACAACGACGATATCGAACAACGTTTACTAGCTACCAATTGGAAGAGCTTGAAAAAGCATTCTCTCGAACACACTATCCGGATGTATTTACTAGGTAATCTTAGTAAGAAATCGGTCGCTATTTTTTTTTGTTTGTTTTGAAGAAAAAAAAATTTATTTATTCTATCAATTGAACTCTTTGAAGAATATAATTTCGCATGCTAGTGCAACATATAGGCTATTGCCTAAAAGAGGCGTTGTTAAGGCCATAAGAGGCGTGGTTGATCGTTTAGTAGTTCAATTTATGCTTGGCCAATCTATAGGCTTTTTCTTATTGCAACTAATGTTGTTACTGCAGCATCATTTACACTTTTTCTGTAACAACAAGAATAGCTAAACTTAATTTACTACCATCAATAAAAACTAATTCAATATCAACATCAGCTTTGCGAGAGTTCAGCAATCATACATTACGCAAAAATGAACTTAATTGTTATTGGGATAGAAACTACATATTTCTTTAGTAATTTATAATAATCTTTTGATTGCAGGGAAGAGCTGGCGATGAAAATTGGACTGACTGAAGCTAGAATTCAGGTAAAGTTATCAATCATTCATTTGCTTTCGATATTTTGGACTGCATAAATTGTGTACGAGAAATTGGGTGTTCAATATTTAGTCTATGCTCACTTGGTCAGGACAATGCGTGTTTCAAGCATATTTTAATATGATTGGATACCTAATATAGTGAATCTAAATGGTATTGCCTGTGTTTATTGTTCCCTTGAAATAGTGTACAACGATAATATGTGAGCATGCAATTGAACTTTGATCCTTTTGGTGAAAGAAACGCGCATGAAAATGACTATCACGCACGCTTGCGAGTTCATCATTGAATCGTAAAGCTTTAACCACCTGAACTTGTAGAATGCCTATTTTTTTAAATTTTTTATTCGGTTTCCTGTCGAATCGTTGTGCGATCAACTATACATGGATTAACTCGTTTCTAGGCTATTATATTTATTTGTGTACTTCCAAAGCCCTCTACCCCCATGAGGAGAGAATTAAGCTTTATTTTTAAGCAATTATTTTTGTGTGAGGAATAAACTTAGGGGTACCACACGTAATTAAACAGAAACAGAACTTTTGTTTATGTAGAAAAAACAAAAAAGCGCCTACATTAGGGTCCTCTTGCTCTTATAGTCTATTGAACATAGAAGAGAGAGACAAGCGAGTGAGAATAAACTGGCCATTGTCGTAAGCCATTTGACTTTTGTCCTGTACCGCTAACAAAATTCGAAAAGTTAGGGAAACAATAGAAAACAAAAAGGAAGAGAAAAAAAAGTTTTATATATTCCCAGCTCACTTTTTGCTTCGCCGGTGCAATCAATCTAGGTTAATTGCTTCAGCATGAATAGCAAGTTTTTATCCAATGGATATAAAGATTTCGTGCCCGCTCTTCTGTGCCGCCAGTTATTCGTTAAATCCATTGAAAATGAATTAACTTGCGGTGAACATAATAGTATTGTTTGTAGGGGAAGAAATATCTTCGAAAATAGAATTCCTTAATTGATTGTAATTTTTATATTTTTAAAGTTAATCAATCCCTTCTTTTCTGGTTTAATTAAAAAAAAATTAATTGAAAGTAATATTAAAATGCTGTAACACTTTGCTTCGTATAGGTTTGGTTCCAAAATCGACGGGCAAAATGGCGAAAACAGGAAAAAGTGGGACCGCAGGGGCATCCCTACAGTCCATATGGATCAACAACAGTGGGAAGTGCAGGAGGAGGAGGAGGCCTTGCTGGCCTGCATCACGGGTCGTCGTCTACAGTTTCCACTGCGAGTGCGACCTGTGGTTCCATCCCCCTTCCCGTAACGCTGGGTGGAGGATCCCATCATAATCCATTTGCATCACCTCATCACTTGCAACATCATCAACAGCATCCATCATTATCTTTCCTTCCACGGAAGCCGGCTGTCTCTTCCTTAGATTTTCTGACCCGGAGTGCGGTAGCAGGAGCCTCACCTCATGGTTCCATGGTTCACGGACTACCGACCATGGCTGGGCTTCCGGGTCTCCCACCGGGATACTTGCCTTCTCCGTTCTTCGGTCCGGCAGGGTTGCATCATCCAGGCTATCGACATCCTCTCCTACCATCGTTGTACAGCCTACCAACTCCACCAACGGCCGCGGCTCACCACTCGTTTCAAACTCTTTTGGCTTCCCTCTCCAACCATCGCCCAAAGCTGTCCAACGAATTGAGCCCTACTGACTATCAGTCTTTATTGAGCAGCTTGTCTTCGCTGCACCAGCAGCATCAAGCAGCGAGTTCCCAAGATCCTCCTCCCGGTTTGGCTCCACTGGACGCGCTCCCGCCTCTCCACGCCCTTGCATTACCGCAGGTATTTAGCTCTCCTTTGTTAATTAATTTTCCTATGGCATGGAGTGCTTAGATTTGACTATCAATTATTTTTGCTTTGGTTTTTAATTCATTTCATGTATATTTGCAGTCATCAGCTGGCCGTGAACAAAGTGGCGATCCTTCAACGTGCAGCCCTCAAGCTGCTCCTGCTACTAGCACAAGCCCTCCTATCGCCCTAAGTATTAGTAGCAGTAGCAGCAGTAGCGGTAGTAGCAGAAGCGGAAGTAGCAGCAGCACAAGTCCTGGTGCTGCTGGGAGTGCCATTGTTTCTGGCCAACCTCCAGCATCCACCACTTCTTCTCGAGTAAGCAGTGGAAACGAACATGATCGTCGCACTTCCAGCATTGCAGTTCTACGGATGAAAGCTCGTGAGCACGAACTTCGTCTCGAATTGATGCGCCAAAACGGTGCGGATCTACTCAGCTGAAATGGCTGAAAGTAACAAATCGTTTATCTCCTTCTTCTTAACTTAGTTACCTAGCTAAATTATGTCGATCTTATCCGGGTTCTTTTTCTTCTTCTTCAATTATTCTAAGCTCTTCTTTCCGAAATTGGCAGCTAATTGTTACTGGTAAGATGAGAAGAAGGAGAAAAACTCCGCCGCATTGGTTATATTTTACTACAATTGTATTTGTTTTGTGCCAGAGTGATTAGTGATCGATAATATAAGATCACAATCTTTTCCCTCTCTTTACATCCACTTATCCATTTACATGTTGTTTTTTTTTCTAATTACTGCCTTTAATTCTTGTCTTTTGTTTCTTTGTGTCCACTTATGAGTGATTTTTGTCTTGATTTTTACCGACTATCTACATGATAAGTGGATATCTTTTAATCTACTTTATTTGATTTCATAATCGATTCTGTTTGATGGTTTTCTTAAAATAAATTGCAACAATCGGACAACAAAAAAGAGAAATCTTTGCTTATTTTTCAATTAGCCACGTTGATTTTTATGATGGAATTTAAATAGCAAAATAAATAGAGCAATCAAAAAAGAAAGAAAATAAATTACTGGTAGTAATCAACGCCTTTTATAATATCTATTGTAATTAATAATATAGAAGAGTGAGGATAAACGAGTTTTTAAAATGAGTTGGGCTGCCTAAATCAAAGAGTGACGCGTGTGGGCTTTTTCATCACTCTAGCCTCACATGCACAGTGAGTCAGGTGAGTTTGAAAGGAAAGAAAAGAAGCTACCTGTCGCTTAGGATGGTCATAGAGAGGGCGTGTAAAGGAGCGTGAAGGCGCACTCACTCACAAGGTTTCACGCCAACGGCAAAACACCAACCTTGTCATCGTCGTCTTCTTCGTCTCTTTACGGCTGCCGTTACTGTTGCTGCTGCTGGAATGATGGAGCCAAGTCCGGTTTCGGCTGTCCCATCTTATCAAAGTCTGGGCTATGTGAGCCGGCGCGCGGTTATATGGAAATGGCGCCAACATGCAACCCCGTCCATTTTCATCGTCTTTCTCTCTCTCCTTTTACCTTGCCTTGTTTCAATCCCGTGTTCTCTTATTTACCTCCTGCTTTTCTATCTCTCTCTCTCCTCATAGCTATCTTGGTCGTCGCCATTTCTAGTCTTGTAATTTCCTTCTTTAATTGCTACATTTTTTTTCATCACAATCCATTGAGTACGATATTGACCCAATAGTAGTTATCACAATACAATTTACAACCTTATTTTAAATGTCACCTCTAAAGGTACGTAAATTGACGAATTGCAACAAGATAGCATTCGCAGTGCAAAATGTATGGGCTTTCGCTTCTCTTTCACAATTTTACATAGTAAAATAAGGCTATCTTGTTATGGGACAAAGGGCAATGCGTAGAACGTTTCGGTTTTAAAAATAACACTTTTAAATCAGTAATTTTAAGGTTGAGACGACTGTAAAGAAAAAGACTGAAAGAATGGTGGCAATGAATAGATGATGCGCTACATAAACTGCAAAACAATGAATCCCTGTCTCAAGGTGCACACATTTTTGCGCACGCTATCACAGAGTGATCATACAAATTGAAAAAGGAGGACTTGATCATGCGCATAATTCAATTCCAGAAGAAAATTTAGTTTAATTACTATTTCCGTCATATGAACACACTTTTTCTAGGATTTTTTAAAAATGATTTTAATGTCAATTGATGCACCTGCCATTTTCCACGTTCAACTTCATTATTTTAAATATTAAGTGCAAAATTGTGCTTATATTAATATACTAGAACATCATCAGGAGTGAAAACCCATGACAATAAGCTCTGTCAAAATACATTCATAACAAAATAATAATAATAATAAAATAAATACAAAAGACTTCTCCGAAGTAATCTAATCTTCATTAAGATGGTTTGTTTTGAAACGGAGCTCTCGCGGCTTGTTGGTGGTCATCATCCGGTCGCAGCATGGGGTCAAAAGTTGGAGATGGAGAATTTCTTCTACTGTGTTGTTATTTTTTTATTTGGACCTTGCCTTTTTCGATTCACTCCTTCAATGAGCTGTCGGTTTTTTTTCGACAAGAGGAGGAAAAAGAGTTCGTTTCATTAATGGCTCGATTGCCGCTAGCTTTGTCACGCCACAGGGGGGCTAACTTAAAGGTTGCTATGCTCATTCGGCGAACCCCTTTCCTCGCAGTCCCTCTCTTTCTATAGACGTCGGCTTATTTCGTTTTGGGACTCGCTTACCTTTTCCAAGTTTCTAGTCTTTACTCACCTTACCATGCTTTTGTAACGTTTTTATGCACCTCATTCCTATATTTTCTTGAAACCCTCTTGTTCACTTGTCTTTTTGTGCCTCTGCAATAACTAGTAAGGCTTAAGAGGTTGTTATATAGCCTATCTCTATTTAAAACAGTAGAGCGCTAATTTAGTTAGAAAAAAAATATATTTTTGTTGTGTTGTTCCTTATAATCATTTCTACCCTATTTGTTAAACATAACCTAGAGCATAGATGGGTTTTTAGATAACGAGCAAGATGATCTTTTAATTTAGAAAAAAAGGAAAAAAATCAGTTGAATGGAAATGGTGGCTGATTGATGACTGGACGAAGCAACGAATGCATAAACCAGTCAATGGAATAATTAGAAATTTCTATTGAGGGTGGAGGAAAATTAGCGGTTCATTCTTTGTAGGCCTACCTATTCTGTTTTACCTCTGCAGATGAGATATCTTTCCTCGTGCCCATGAGGGAAAACAAGAAACTGACCTGCTGCTAGTGATGTGGCTTCTGCCGCGCTCTTATTGTTCTCGTAAAACCGTCGTTAGATATATAGGGGCACGTGGGGATGAATATCTCTGTCAGAAAGGAGCATTGTACTGCCCAATGATGAACGACCACTGTTCATGAGTCTTGTTCCCTTTTCTCAATTCTCGTCAAGGAGATTTTAAGGATCGACCAAAGGTGTAACACAATCAGAGCACTCCACAGGTGTTCCCTTACCCAGCGCACCCATTTCACTCCCTCACCATTTTACGCTCTTTTATCAAATTGACTTCCATGTACACTATTCGAATACTGCATTCCGTCAGACCTTACTAATTTAAATTATTAAATTATTTTTATAAATATATTGTAATTGAAATTATGTCTAAAAATAAAAATAATTGAGTTTAATTTGAAAAGTGATTTAGTCTAAGCCTAAAACTCTAAAAGAATGAAAAGGAAATCAATTCAACAAAGGGAAAAAACTTTAATTGCAGGAACAGGAAAAATAACAATAATAAAAATTTTTAAATAGAAAGAAGAAAGAGAAAATTGTTGTGAATATTTTAGTGGCGGCGACGAGGAGGACTGTTGGCCGTGCTGGTTCACTTTGGCTTTTCAACATTTCAACTGATGATGACTGTAAATGGCTGGCACTTAGCTATTCTAGGCCTGAGTCCTGTATTTAGGCTCCCAGCCATTAACATGACTCTGCTGTTATTGTCGTTAAGTTGTTACAGTATTTTGACGGCTACTGTAGTACAGTAATGAGCGGGTGAGTTATTAATCTGCAGCAGCTAGGGATACGCAGACAGCTGATCCATTGAGTAATTTTCTTGTACGCTGCGTAGATATAATATTGCTGGCTGTCGTACGGCCGTACGGTTTGGTTTCTGATGTGTAGCTAGGCTACGTGGGTGCGCTCACACAACACAGACGAGATAATGACAGCAGTTATTATTACCTACTTTGTGCTTAGCCCTTCTCTTTTTTCCACCCATTCTCCTTCTCCAAAGAATAAATTGAGAGACATTACTCGCAGCTGAAAGGGACTAAGTAATAATAATTGGCATGCACGCTCGTGAAAGTCAGGCCCAAATTGGCGGTTACCGTTGTCTATCCTGTATGTATAACCATAACGCAGTGCTAAGCCGATCGTAAATCAGCCTCCAGCTGACACTATGTTATTTTAACTAGCCAGAGTCGTCAAAACCAACAAAATAGGCTCATCCGCAATAAATATGCTCCGTGATGCATGTTTCTACGCTTCCAGTTTTATAAAAGGATCCAGTGTTGCCTACACAGGCGGAGAAGCATCTAATTGATTTCAAATGAATAAATAATGATTAATAATATTAATCAAAAGGACTACTACAGCTCAAGAATTAAAAGCAACGTCCCTGAAAATTGTCTTTTCGTACCGGACTGTTTTTTAAACAATAAACAAGCACATGCTTATCGCTTATCGAAACAATTCATCTTTGAGGAACAAGTATGCTTTACCATCACATGCATTCTTCATTAAGCGGCTCGTGATTGTTATTTCTTCAACGGCGGACCTCCCTGAATGAATAAACAACAACATGAACGAATCCCGCACGCAATCGTTGCCGCCCAGATTGTTTTTCGCTGTTGGGAACGTACCTGCAATTAAATAGCGGTGTGGGCTCGGCACTGAGCTCTAGCTCAACGAAACTTTTCTAGTTAGCTTCCACGGATACAGCTGTGAATCCATTTCCCAGGGTGGAATTTTATTTTACCGTAGTTTACTGTACTCATTCAATCTGCCACGAATCACGCATGCCTGCTACGGTACATCACGGAGCCTCAGCTAGATTATTCAGCTAGCAGCCAATGTCGATGTGCTCTCCGTTATATATTATAAATTTATAAGATTCAGCTATACAAGTTTCCTTATAATAACTATAGCTGAGAATGACTATAACCTTACGGTGTAGGACATTATAAGAAATTCTATAGTCTTCAATAAATTGAAATTAATTAAGAATTAGATAAACCGCGAGAGATATTAACTCTGTTGCGATGCTGTCGCGCTGAATTACCCATCATAGTTACGACTTGCTTGTAGGAATTCCGATCAAAAAGAAGTGGTGGCGTGTTGGATTTTTCCTTCCTTCCACGATGCGTTTTTATAATCGCTAGTCCAATCATAATCCATCTTGCAGAGTACCATCCCTAGCTGTCTCTTCGCCATCATAGTGCCACTACGGTAGGTCCTACTCAGAAAACAAAAGAAATAGAAAAAAAACCCATTTACTCTGTATGGCATATGGCAATCAAAGAGATGAATCTATCCTTCATTCAAGTTGAATGGTGCATTAATGATCTTAGTTGTTGGAAATGGAATGGTAATTAACGAGAAAAGACGTGCCGTACGGTATTGTAAAGATCTTTACCAGTGTGGAAAAAAAATGAAGCCTAATGATGTAGGCCAATCAATTTATATATGGCTCTATAAGTAATCTGTTTCTCGAATATTTAAGGTCCAATTAGAAAGTACATCACGCCATACGAATCGGAATTGTTTTTCTGTATTCAGTTGCCTCTACACTTTATACAGGCAACCCGTTCCTGATTAAAAGGGATAACGCAACGGAAACAAGGGACATAGCGGTTCGCCGGTTCGAACACTATTAATAACAAATGTGACTAGACTAGAAATATATCGTTATTCAAATGTCTATTATAGATAACCTCCTTAGCCGTGAAAAATCCTGTACTGTCGCCTTGGAGAAAAAAAAATCGGCAGGTCTATATTACGGGTATATTCCCTAGCTATCTAAATGTATTATTGTGGGATTGATGATAGCAAATGCTTGCTTATTGGTTCAAAATAGGCTTGCTTCTGTCTTCCGTCTGCATGGATCCGTGGAAGATGAGCGGTAAAGAGTTTTATAAGTATCCTTGGCATTTTCTAAGAAACGAGATACCTGTATACTTTCCCAGCAGGTTGCCAGCATCATTTCATGCTGTTTATACAGTTTAGATGGGTGAAGAACTTTTCGGCTACTGCCATCATAATCCTTCAGAAGCCAGAACTGAACTGCTGCTGCCGAAATTCAACAAGTGATGGATGAGCCAGATCCAACTCGTAGCTAGCAGCAGCAAGCAGCATCTTTCCATCCATCTCAGCCATCCTATACATCTGTCCAACAACAATTGAATATAATTCAGGATGCAGCAGCTTCACTTTACTTGCAGCCATAAACATCATATATATAATAGGAATGTGCACATTTGCCTACTGATTTAAAATATCCACATGGTCTGATAGCGTAGTCCCTTATTATGTAGCTGATAGGGTCTGGGTAGACTGCCTATACCAATGTGTTCGTGAGTCTATTTTATGTATAAACATTAAAATACCAGATTAGGTCTACAGTAGTGGATCGAAAATATATTCATATATTGAAGTCAGTCGCAAAGTTTGAGAAAATTTCAAATGTTATTCAGATGATGATAATTCATAGTTGAGCCAACCCTTTTCAAGTTCCCATGAGAAACAAATTCATCTGAAATGTCGGAGAAATAGCAACCGGAAGCGGTTTTGAATGCTGACTAACCTTTGACGTGTTATTTATTTGAAGCCTCGCTCGGCCCACCATCTCCCTGTATAATGATCCATTTAAAATAGAAATAAAGGTTTAAAGCAGGTATATGCATGGAAACCTTAATTACCCATATTTGCATTATTGACCACAAAAAGGGGAAAATAATTTAGAGAAAGGGAGTTATGAGCGAGGAGGGGCTGGAGCTATAGAGGCATAGAGCGAGATGAGAGGTATGGGACTGTTAAATAATTCAGCGAAATGTAATAAAATGAATAGGCTACCTCCTGACGTACTCTAATAACGGCTAACGCGGTTTCAAGTCGCTCCTATCTAGTGCGAATCAGTACGAATGCCGAGAAAAAATAATCAAACAGAGCGAGAACGTGGTTATTATTCGAATCATGACAAGCTCAAGAAAAACAGAAATCATTACAACTAAATCTGAACGTGTATTCAAGATGTTGTTAGTGTAAATTGCAGTGCCTTAATTCTACTGTCACACGGTGCGGAATACATAATGAAGTACGGTCCCGGGTACGTTAATCTTATTAAGGGAAATTAATCTACGATCAGTTGCGTTAAAAATTTCTAATTCTAGTAGGGGGCATTTACATGTGCGGTTGAAACTTTTAATTAAGGACTTTTGGATAAGTAGGATAGTTTGAGGAACTTTGGCTCGAGGCGTCGCCGCTGGACGAGCGCTCGTCATCACACCTAATGTTCTTCGCTTTTCTCATTTCTTCTTTCGTCTCCCATCACTTCCTTTTCAGAGCTCTTATAAATATTAAATGTAACTATCCCCCTTTGCTTTCCACCCTATTATTATCTTTATTGTTCTCGTTTACTTCTTTTGGGATTTAATTGAGCCAGGACGAAAGAATTATTACTGCCAATGGTTAGTTCTTTTCCTTCTTAGTTTTACTAAGTTGTGTGTGTGTGTTTGTTCGGGTTAATAATAGTGGTTATGGTAATTACTCTCTCGCTCAAGGAGAAAAAGCATGCCTTTAACAATGAACATCACGAACAACGCATTTTTCGTACCCGTATGCTACCCATCTTGGACTCGTCCTGGCATGAAAAAACCAACATGTATTTTGTCCTCTAAATTGGAATTATTCCACTCTTCTGATGCGTGATTTTTTTTTACTTAATAACCAATAGTTAACGGTGTACTCAGCTACTCACAAGAATCAACTTTAATTATACATATATATTTTACATTTTTTTAAAACATTTTTACGTAGGTCCTATAAGAACTTCCCATCAGCTGATGTGTTGACATAGAAGTAGGCATCACAATACATTATTTCCGATAATTTGGCAGGCATCAAATTATGCAAAAATTTGAAGCGCCATAATCCTTATTTATCCAGGCTCGGAAAGGAGGGCGGTAGAGGTTAACAGCACAACCTGAAGGCGTACTACGTTGAAAATTACTGTGAAACGACCACATCATTAATCGAATTCTACAAAAAGAAAAAAAAAGTTAATTGAATATGTGGCGAAGGTCGTGAAGCAAGTTGAACGAATTATAGCACGGAGCCAATTAGAAATCCCTCTGGCCTTTCAATTCCTTAAGGCTTAATGGATAGAATAATGATAACACATTTTAAAATAATAATAGCCTAGTCACGCTTTGATGACATTAAATGGATCGTAAACTTTGAAAATCGTCGTTTTCTTCTATAAAATTAAAAATGGTGGGCCACGATGGTGGTAAATCCAAACCAAACGAATTAGATTTTATATAAATGCCGTCGTTTTATATTATAACCATGTTATAACTTACAAGTTTGAACTTTTTCTAAATATTCCTTAACGAATTTCACATCAGCAGAACATATATTTTTCAAATCACTTCAATGAAAGGGCATATATGATGCTAAATTAGAAAAACGAACTTTCTTCTTAATCCTTACGTTAATGTTCTTTTATCTGCTTGTATACCGTAGTTTGCTTCTCTTCAACTATTTATAAACGAAGCACGAAAACTGATGAGATAACTTTTCGTTGTGTTATAATAGCTGTAATTTTCTAGATTAGTCTACCCACTTAGCTGCTACTTAAATTAGCTTCTTACGACATTTTAGGGTACACATCGAAGAAAAATTAAGTACCGTGACCTATTATGCATACCTATGAAACATATTTGAAGTTAGAAACAAAATGGGCTTATTTATCAATCAAACATTTCAGGCACTGGAGGCCTGGGGCAAATTAACTAATTGCATGCATTAAGGTCTATCCAAACGCTAAAAAGAACGAGTTGTTATGGACGTACGTTTTTGATTGATGCCATTTGATTTTGTTATAGTTATAATAACGCAAAGAGAAATTGTCTACATTTTACTATCGAATGTGTTTAGTGGTGTAACTTTTTACTTGAAGATCTTTTCTAAACCTTTATATTTCACTAATACTCACTAATAAGCAAGAAAATAACGAGTTTGATAGTGTAATTGCTTTGATTGTTACAACTGACAACGAGGAGAAGTTGAATGAAATGTTCAGGTCATTCAGTGTCATCATTATTGCTCTGATATTCGTTTCCTCCTCGTCCAACATGATGGAAAAGGAGGTTCGGATCAATTATATGCTATATAAGAGTAATAAAGCAAGTGATAAAGCATTCAAAAGCCAGGAAGAAATTGGAATGGATTAGAGGAAAGTTAAGAGCTCGCGGGGAGCACTGCCCTCCCTTTCATATCATTGCATATCATACGGTAGGTATTACAGGTTTATGCTTCTTTCACCTGACGGTGTCAACGACAGAGCTGTGCTAGATGTCACACTGCGGCAAAAAAAAAACACCTGGTCTTGCCTGACTATCGTAAAATATTATATATATATTATATATATAGAAAGATATATAATAATAATAATACTATGTATAAAGAGTCCACATCCCTGGAGCAGTTTTATCAGCCTTGTCCCTTGATAGAGGCGGTCGTGGCGGTGGCAAGGGGAAACAATCACCCACTATCATCTATTTTATTTTCAGAACATAAGAGGATTATCATACGAGGGTGAAAGAAGGGCTATGTATAATAATAATATAGCCTTGTATATTGTAGCTGACATTGTTTAGCCTCCAGCCTCGTGGCTCTAATCACTTGGTGATAATCGTAAATCCTCAACGCCCCGTCGTGCATCTGCTATTTCACGTCAAGATTTTTACGACCGACTAAACGCAATAATCATCCGTTCATTACAGCTTTTATTGAATGCTCATCCCGGGGTCATCCATGCATAAAGAATATAGATGTGGATTTACTTGGATCCTCGATATCAATAATAAAACCAAAAATAATAATAAAAAAAATACTGTTAAAAGGTACGTGACGACGTGCAAATCATTACAGTTTGGACTATTAACTACGGTTAAATTCTAAATTCTCTTTATCGTCCTCTTCAATTTGAATTTCGGACTCACGCTTGATTACAGAAAATGAGGTAACAAAATATTTTATTGGTCATTCTGACGGCCCTTCCGCTTTGAACAATTTTCCTCCACTTTTCAACCTCTTATGAGAACAATCATTACACAACTTTTGTAGCTGTTGATGACGTAATAATTTCCTATTTTAAAAAATAATAATAAATACTTTCCTCTCAGCATACGCATACCCATGCTTAATTACTTATACTCCAACAAAAGAATAATATTAAAGGCAGGATACACTCAATTAGCGGTCATTGTATCAGCCAATCTTTCAGTAGGCATTAACGGTGAATTCAATTAAAGTGGAGTAAGGAACCCTGCCAAGAAGGTTATTGTCCTGCCGCAGGACATAAACGATTCCATACTTCCATTTCAATTGAATAAGTTTCTCAGATTGCGTTGGTAGATTTTTTTTAATGAATTTAATTTTTCGCACAAAATAAATTAAGGGAATCATTTCTTTTGAGGCATTACAGGAGAAGAGAAAGCCAATTTCTGTACGCACGTAAATGTCAAACACCGGAATCAAATTATCGTAAGTATTCTTTCCGAAGTTACTTAGACAACATCCTCTAAACTATAATAGGGTTTTCTAGATTAGTGAAGAAAGTTGTTGATGGAGGATGACACATAGGCTTCTGGGTGCTAATTCAACTACGGAATCGACGGTGCGTCGAAGCAGCTAGCTAAAGATCAAAGATTCGAGGTAGGGACAGTCGACGGGATGGGGATGTTAATGCCTGAAGAAGGACACGGACGACAGGTCTCTTATTTAGTCATTTTCCTGTCGGTCGGCCGGTCTTCCATCGTCCCATCTTCTCTTTTTCCCTCCCTTTTCCTTTTTTTTTCTTTTCTACGGTTCCGCCACTTTCCTGGTGGTCGTTCGTATCACCCATGAAACTATGAATATATATATATATATACATGTGCCTGCATAAGTGTATATTCATATTCGTTTTCTCTTCAGTTATTTCAGGAGAAAAATTCTCTCGACTTTTTATAATGTGTGCGTCCTATACCTGTCTCTTTCCAAGCAAGAGGATAATCAGTATCCCTCTACATCGTCACGATTAAATTAATGCACCGCATTCGAGGATATGTATTGTAGGCCTTAAGCGATAGTAGGAGGGGAGTTCAAGGTGGTTCGTGGTGCGTGAGTGTCAGCAGCTATCAGCCTCAACACGCTGCATTGCTGCTTGAAAATTGAAATTGTTACTTACACTCCATTTAAGCACAGTAGATGTCAGATTATCAGGTAAGGTCATCAGATGATTGAGGAAATAAAGCTGTTTACACTTCTACACGCACTACGCGATTTCCTAAGTATTAAAGTATTCCAGTTAGTATTCTAGCTAGCTGGCGCTGAGCGTGAGAATAGCGTGTTCTCTTCAGTAGACAAATGCTGAAACTGGTAAAATTTAATGACGAAATTGTTACCAGCTCCTCGAGTCTCTCCTTATTGTTGATGGCATCGTAGGGAATATATGATATTAATTTTCATTTTAGTGGAATAATTTAAAATACATAAGATGCTAGTTAAACAGTTGAGATAATCTGCCAACAACATGATCGTCACGCTTGTCATCGTCGTCTTCCCTAATGATGTCAAGAGGCACTCTCTTCAGCTGCTGTTTTTCTACCCTATCAGATTTTAAAATAGTGTAGATAAATATATTATTTTTTTATTTTAAATATTAATTTGATTACATCATCTTGATGGATGGACTGTAAGCGAGAAACTTGCTGGCCGCCGAAAGCGGAGACGCTCTATCCAGACCGCCCCTGACGGTTATTCCAGCTGAATTAATCCCCTGTACGGCAGTAGCTACCCATGTGTGTACCAATTACGTTAGATCTAATTTTGAGTTCAAGGATTACATATTTGTTCTCTAGCTCTTTGCCTGTTTAGCCATATGACGCACATTATTTTCCAAGGAATGACGTGATTTTATTAAGACAGTTAAACAATTAATCACCTACCAGTCCATATTTGTGTTCCTTTATTAAACTGCCATTGCAAATATGGCTTAGATTTTAAAGATCAACTAAATGGTTAATCAGGAAAAAAAAAAACATTTTAAAAGTATCGATACCGTAGTTTAATTAGTTAAATTTCAAAACTGAGTTAATTGTGAATCGATTTGATGATTTACGATGATTTATATGCAAAAATAAAAAAGCTGAACCGATATCCAGCATACTTCATTAACTGATCTCATCGAGAAATCATCATAATATGCCACGTAAAAACCTATCCATATAATTTAGTCCATGCCCCATCTATATACCTCTAAGTTAGTAGGAATTGGCTTTCAGGTATGGTTTTATAGGCTATGAAACTATGGCTTATTTTTAGTCGTTCGTTAACTTGACGATAGAATAGAATAGAAATTGGGATTTTTTTTAATTATTAGTGATCAGATTGGCCGCATTAATAAGCTTAATACTGAAAAAGGGACGATTTATTAGCGTAAATTATTAGCGCTGCTGCGTTACAGCGTTTAATGAGCTTATGCCTACGGTTCAGGCCACTAGCACACAGGACGTATAGCTAGCGTATTTATACGGTATCAAAAGTGTATAAATTCAGCTCGTTTCACACGTACAGGCACACGCAAGCATTATTATTATTATATTCTGTGCACACTGCTCAAAAGGAAAGGAATTTTTCCACTTTGGGGCTCCCTCTCTCTCATCTGATGGAAGCCCACCAACTGAGTCTCGACAATCGATTAGGCGCCTTCTGTTTGAAATGTATTCCTACTCCATGCTGATCACAGCATTCAGTAATCACATTTTTGACCCTCTTTGGCTTCCTTGAGGGAAATTGAAAACAAAAGGAAATTCAACTGCTGCCAAGGCACTCAGGAAACCCTCATCATCACAAGATGAATGGGTCTGGGCGTTGCTGTCTAAATTGAATCCAAAAAGGTGGATATAAGAGGTGAAAGAAATATCAAATCAAATTTTGAAGGCAAATGTACAGTTAAAGTTGATGGCTACAGCGATAAAAATTATTGCCTATTACATACTAGAAAGCCATCATTTAATTTGATTCCTGACTTTAACCAGTATATTGTCATTCATAACCTAATATATGTACGTATAATTTATACATGCTACGTTGCAGCGGTTGCGTCCGGTTGCGCCAAATTATTTTTCCAGAGGTTGTGCTAAAGATTTGTTTTTCTCTACCACACGTACTGGAAGATACATCGCAGAGCGGTATACATGGTTATTTAATGCGAGTTAATTGGTCAATTGTACTGTTTATAAGTTTTTGTCATGTTTCAAACAGGTTTTTGTGATATTTTATTTTTAAATGATAACGAATGGTGGTCGAAGATTGGACTATTCAGGAGTATCTTCCACATTGAAGATTGTCAATGAATTCGGCAAACGATTTTGGTGAAGGTTTTGTTCTTGCCGGAACCGTTTTTTTTTCTCGCCGAAATATAATTTTTTTATGAATTCGGCAATTTAGTCCAATCGTCAATTGTTCTTGTTGAAGGTGCAGTACTTGTTGTCAAGAGAAAACAACCTAACCCTCGTACCATTTTTTTCATTTTTGCCGAAACCTATTTTATTTCTGCCGAATTAGTAGAGAAATTTTTACGAATTCGGTGAGCCATTTTTGGTCACCGAATTCACTCCGCCGAATTCCTCACTGAAAATTCTCGCCGAATTCACTGTGTTCAACAGCTCAGGAATCAAAGTTTGATTATTAAATATCAGCCTCATTTTGGCCATCCAAGCTCGTGCGGTCGCGCCTTGTACAAAATAAGTCACGAACCCCCCAACCATGAGTATTTAGGCCCAAAAGTCTGCGCGCTGATGTTGCTTAAGGCCAGTGGCGTATCGAAGTGTGTGCGGTCGAAGCGATCGCCTACAACAGACCCAAAATTTTAACATGGGAGGCGGAATAGGGCCAAAAGTATTTGCATATTTTTGGCCGTGGGAATGTGGTTTTCTCGGTTTAATATTATGAGTATATTTCGTAAATGAGACATTTGAAAAAATAATGAGACAAGAATTTCGGCTATATATATATATATATATATATATAAAAGCGCCTCCATAGCATGTACCCGGAAAATGTACGGCAAGTTGATGAAATACGAACGGATAGCACACGAATGGATGAACTAGCTTCTCGATAGGAAAATTCTTTTTACCCTTTGGAACCAACATTATTAAACACCGAAGTTATTCAACACTACCTAGCTAGCTGGATAATTTTATTAATACACATTTAATAGTAGTCAACGGTCAACCTAAATTGTGCCAGTTTATTTATTGTTTATTTGTACCAATATTACCACAATAGGCATAATATGAATAATGAGCTGGTTTCACTAAATGTAATGCATGTTGTGATAGATACATATCATAATTCATACTTTTTAAAAATGATATTCCAGCAGTACAGTCAGGTTTAAAGTTAACGGGGGTCTTGCGGCTTTAATTCAGCCAAACGTTCAATAGCCGGACGAAGAAAGCGAAAACTGTGCCAGCTTTTAGAGATTAAAAAAAATTCAATATTTAAATAAAACTTAATTGTAATTATTTCGTGTTTACCCTTCGGATTGTGTTAGATCCACTGCACCAAAAGCTTGATAAAAGTCGATAGATGCCTGATTCCAGTTGAGAACTGAAAAATTTAATCGCAAACAATTCTCTTCGACGGCTACCTAAATGATAAATCATAACAGATTATGAGATTAGCTGTCGATTATTCTAAATGATTCATAAAACAAGTTTGTTACTATTTTTTAAAATTGTTTTAAAATAACATATATTTTAGTGTATACTTGAGCTGCGCTTTTCAAAAGATTTAGACCAACGCCTTTCCGACGATGCTGGGGTTGAACATAAATATCTTCCTATTATATGGAGATATACATTTTTGCAATCATTGGGATTTGATTAAAATTCTATTAAGAAAATTGCATACCATATATAACGATTTTCCTTGCCACGTTGAATAAGTGAAGAAGTATATCAAGTAACCAACAACATTACCAGAATCCTTAGACTGAGCGACGAAAGAATCAAAGAACCGTCGATTTCCAAATCCATCTTCTTGTAAAGCTAGATAAATAATAATAAGAAATACCTGTTAATCCAGAGTCCAGACTAAAGTAGAGAATTGTCTAAATCCCACACTAGCCTCAGAGTAGTTTTTTTCCAATTTCTTTATTCATAAGAAAATATTTGTTTAGTTAATATAAACGTCCTTGTTTTGGCACAAATTTTAAACCGTATCCGGTAAGATTTTATGTCAAAGTAAAAATTGCGCGTTCTTCTGTACTTCCAGTATTGGCGGACGTGGACTTTCAATGCGGCAGACATTTTTAAATAATGAAGAAAGAGACATTGGACACGGCAAAACTAATCACGAGTAGTTTAGAATGTTTAGGTCTGCAGACTCTGAATTCAAATAACTACATTACTCGAAATTTAAAGTCGAATGGACTTGCGTAAAGTTTAAGCCTATTATTTCGCTGCGAAAGATTATCAGGTTTTTTTCTGTTTCTTTTTCCAGTAAATTAAAGCTTGAACTAAATAAAGCATCATCATACTCATCTCTACCTTTGAGGCAAAAGAGCGTGCTGGTACGATTTCTCTCTAATTTTATTATTGTTGGTTTTGCAAAAGAAAAGAAACATAAATACGGTACCAGACCTTTAGCGTCCAGTTTTGGACCAGTTGGCATCCTTTCATAGTCCGCAAGCTCCTATTGAGTTAACACAATAACACACCATGAAACAATAAGAATCAATTTTCTCTCTCAGATTTTCAGGCTCCCAACAAAAACTATTTTAATTTCAAATTATTATTATTTTTAAAAACCATATTCATTTCTACGACTTTCTTTACGACGTTTTTTTAAAAGAAATTTTTCATAATAATTGGAATATCTAATACTTCAAACTTAGTGTTTTTGGTCTAGGCTACTAGCAATTTTCTTCTCCACATATATCCAGGTTTTCGAAATTCTAATGTTTAAAAGAGTGGGATAAACTAAAATGTTCTCCTATTATTAGCACACTTGACTGCACATATTTGGAAAATACATTCTGTATTTCGTGTTATTCTTAAAAATGCGAGCTTCAATTTACAAAGGCATTTCTCTCCGTAAGAAATAATAAAATAACAGATTTACGTTAAATAAAAAGTAATCCGCACGGATAATACGTTAGAAATAAATTTAATAACTAAAATTTGTGTATGCAACTAACCAGTATAGTCAATTACATTTTGTTACAAACATTAACAAACAAAAGAATAATGAACAGCACACGCCCGATAGGCACTTTGGGAACATCAGTATATGTACAAGCAATCAAGATCTATCTAATAATTAATTACGCAATACTACGATGTAGTCGCTAGTAAAAAGACAGAGACTTCTGTCGACTTCAATATATGTTGTATTATATTATAATTGAGTGCTGCATATTTTGCAATTTTGTAGTGCGGGGTCTTGCTAACCAGAAAACGGTCTAAACTTAACCAAGAAGCCCTTCCGATCATTATTTTCTTGTTTTTCGGCTTAGTAATTCACGTTCAATGAAATTATTAGCATATTTATTAGTACCGAATATTGCAAGATTCATAATCTTATATGAGATTCGACAAACTATACGTAAGAGGATCCACATTACCTGAATTAATTTACAAATTGATTCACAATCTTCTTTGGTCCCCGTGCGTATTATGTAGTTTTCCACCTCCATGCTGTTGTAATTCACCTTTTTCAAATAAAATGTAAATAATCTAGCCACTTTCAAATAGAACGCCTACTTAAAATATAAGGAATTTTTTTTATAAAAATCCATGCCCTAACAGCAAGCTTCATACTTAGTTATGCTGCGGAGCCAACCCAGTCAGTTCGTCAAACAAATTTAAACACAACCGAGGTGCACAAGATTTACTTGTATTAAAAAATTATCGCCATAAGCCCTGACCTTTTAGTTAAGTATTAAAATATGTAGGTGCGCTATAATACTAGTTGATTCCCATAGATTGATGACAATTCGTTTTTCTTTGATAAACCTAAGCAGTTAAAATAATTGACTAGGAATTAGTTCTACCTTGTTAAGAACACTAATACAGATAAGATCTCAATATTTTAAAAGCAGAAGCTTGCAGAATCTTTTTACTTAATGGGCACCCTGCCTCATACTTTATACTTAATATTTTCTAAATTCCTTGTCTAATCGTCTACGGTGGACGATAAGCTCCAGTACAATGTTCAAAGTTTGCAGGGGAATGTTCTTTTTTGTGCTTTGTATTATTAATACATTTTCTGGGTCTTAAACTTGTGTTTGACTGTCAATTTTTGTGGTACCGTTTAAAATACACGCCTTCCAAAGGAATAACTATACAGCAGTAAAATTATGTGAACAGAGAACTGTAAAAGAGTAGGTTGATGGCTCACAATATCCACAAGGCCAGGTGTTTTGGCAAAGCGTTCATTTGTTCATTTAGTCCAAATTTTCGTTTTGAAGTTTCGTGAAATTATCTTTTTATCTAACATAGTGTTTTAATTCGTGTAAAAAAAATGTGAAAACTAGTACTGACGACTTAAAAATGTTGAAACTGTCCGATCATAACTTGAAACATTACAGAGCAATATAGCATGTGGAGTTGTGGAAACTTCGTACTCGCAAGTCGCATGCTGAAACATACAATTTAGCCTAAGGATATCATATGGTATAAAACGTGGAAATGGAACTTTCTAGACGCGCTTGTTCAGTTCGGAGAGTTGCAGCTCTGTCATCCCCTGAGGCTCATTCTTATGTGTTTGGCCGTTTGGCGGCAGTTTGTCGGTTCTAATGTGGCTGTCTCTCAAAATTTGATAATTTTAAATTTCGATTAACAATTAAAGTGGACAACGCGAAATAATTTTGTTGGAATTGGTTTCCAAATCCAGCTTTCATATCCATTAATTTTCAAACTCATATAACATTTGTTGATCCATAAATTAGAAAAGGTAAGCAGTACGGTGCCTGTTTGTAGCTTGTTGTTGACCCGTTTTTAAGATTACAAATTGTCTATGCTAATTATCAATATTAATTTCATTTTTAGTCACTCTAAATTTACCAATTTAACTCTAAAGTAAAATTATTTTTTAAAAATATGTTTTTATTTATCAACAAAGTGTATGCATCATGTTGCGTCGTGGTGGGAAGCGTATTCGGATGGATGACCCTCCAGAGGACTATGAAACCCCTTTCACACCTTATTCTGTACAGCCACAGACCCCTATGGATGTTCAAGGGTATAAACTTTTATATATTTTAAATGAAAACATGATGAATCCAGTTGTATTCATTTTTTTTTTTTTTTTTTTTTAACTATGTTTGCATAGGAATTTGTATGGAAGTGGACACTATGGACAATTCAATGAATCTCAGTACACAGACCCTGGGCAGGGCACCTCTACCTCATCAGGAATTGATTATGATCAAACTTTTGGCCAAAATCAGCACAATTTCAATGTGTTCAATCCAAACATGATGGATGAGCCGCCCGTGATGCTGGGCGGTCGTGGTGGCCGCACAACTCGTAGCACTCGAAACAGAGGAGGCTTGTCATGTATGCTTCACTACATTCACAAGTGTTCGAGCCATAATAATGTCTCCTAATTTCTTTATGTATTATGTTCCAGCTATGACGTCACCTGCTGGTAAACGGGGAGCTGCTGCTGCCGCTGCTGCTGCGATTGCTCAACGAGCAGCTTCCAGTCCTGAAGACAGCTCATCGCAGGTGCCTACTCCAAGTCCTGCTCCTCGTCGGAGAGGCCGTCCAAGGAAAAATCCAGTGGCAGAAAATGCTAGTCTTGAAGATGAATGCACATTGTTTAGCATTATCCGAAGTGGGAAAAGTTCTCTCCAGGTAATCATATTATTTAAAATTAAATAATTTTTATTTGTTAATATATACCAGATTTCTCTCTTCAGCAAATTGTCGATGAGTGGATTGAGCAGTATAAAGCCGATCGGGATTCTGGGCTGCGTGGAATAATGCAGTTCTTCATTAGTGCGTCTGGATGTAAGGGGAAAATAACTTCTCAGATGCAAA
Organism: Chydorus sphaericus; assembly: GCA_030141595.1. Classification (NCBI taxonomy): domain Eukaryota; kingdom Metazoa; phylum Arthropoda; class Branchiopoda; order Diplostraca; family Chydoridae; genus Chydorus; species Chydorus sphaericus. Next base: position 9,926,132 of record CM057928.1, read on the forward strand.
ACAGCATGGAACACGCTGCGATTATCCGGCGGATGACAGAGGAGTTTGACGAGGTAAACAATCAGTGGTGGATGGAATTTATTGTTCATTAGAGAACAAATAACTAGGAGGGGGGGAAAAATTAAAGGCTATTACATGTTTAAACTGATATATTATTAAACCTTAGGAAAGTGGAGAATATCCAATGATCATGTCCGGACCCCAGTGGAAAAAATTCAAATGCAATTTTTGCGACTTCGTCCAGACTCTCGTCAAGCAGTGTCAATATTCAATTATTTACGACCAGTATTTGATGGACAATGTTATTTCTCTTCTCACTGGTCTTTCCGATTCACAAGTTCGTGCATTTCGTCATACAGCCACGTTGGCGGGTAATCTTGTTTCTGTTTTTTAAAATCCTGTGTACCGTTTTTTAACAACCTATTTTTATAGCTATGAAGCTCATGACTGCTCTTGTTGATGTTGCTCTCACTGTTTCTATCCATTTGGACAACACATCCCGCCAATACGAAGCTGAAAGACAAAAGACTCGTGATAAACGTGCTAGTGAACGACTCGAGGCTTTGTTAGCCAAACATCAGGAGCTGGAAGAAAACATGGACGAAATAAAAAACATGCTGACATACACGTTTAAATCCGTTTTTGTTCATCGCTATCGAGACGTTGTACCAGAAATTCGTGCCATTTGTATGGCAGAGATTGGTATATGGATGAAACGTTTTCCGCAAAACTTTCTAGATGATTCCTATCTCAAGTACATCGGCTGGACGCTACATGACAAGGTGGGCGATGTCCGTTTGAAATGTCTACAAGCATTACAGCCGTTATATGCGTCTGAAGAACTGAAGGGCAAGCTAGAACTTTTTACGAGTAAATTCAAGGTAGGTTGTGATATATTATTGTCTAAAACTAAGCAAATTTCCTTATCGAATGCAATTGGTTAACATTTAACTCTTATTTACATACACAGGATCGTATAGTGTCGATGACTTTGGATAAGGAATATGATGTTGCGGTGCAAGCAGTACGATTAATCATCAGCATTCACAAATATCACAGAGAAATTTTATCGGACAAAGATTGCGAGGCCGTTTACGAACTGGTATTCTCCTCTCACCGGGCCGTTGCGCAAGCTGCTGGGGAATTTCTTAATGAAAGACTATTCACCCTGGATGAAGCAGCTCCTCCTCCACTTCGAACCCATCGTGGAAAGAAGCGACTTGCAAACACACCTCTAATTCGGGACCTTGTACAGTTTTTTATTGAATCTGAGGTTGCTAAAACAAAATTTCATGATTCCTCTCAACTTTTGCCTTAACGTTTTCATTGCCACGGATTTTACAGTTACACGAACACGGGGCGTACCTCGTCGATTCCCTGATTGATTCCAACGAAATGATGAAAGATTGGGAGTGTATGACAGATTTGTTATTAGAAGACCCTGGCCCTGGCGAAGAACCTCTTGATGATCGTCAGGAAACCAGTTTGATCGAGTTGATGACCTGCTGTATCAAACAAGCTGCTACAGGAGAACCTCCAGTTGGACGTGGACCCACCAGAAAAGTATTAAATTTTATTATTTGTGCATTATAGCTACCATAAATCTTGGATCAGCTCAACTCCATTTTTCACATCGATCTCATGTGCGTTCTCTAAATAGGTAACCACTGCTAAGGAAACCAAACTAGCACAGGATGACCGAGTTCGGCTTACTGAGCATTTCATTCAGGCGTTGCCTCTTTTATTGGGCAAGTATATCGCTGATCATGAGAAAGTGGCAAACCTCATGCTTATTCCCCAATACTTCGATATGGAAATATACACGACTTCACGTCAGGAAAAGGTATTTTCCCAGTAGTAGCAGCTTTCGTGAAACATGGTATTTTAAACTAAACTTCAATGTTTCCAAAAGAACTTGGAAGCCTTACTTCGCTTTATGCAAAACGTGGTCGAGAGACATACAGAAACAGAAGTACTCGAAAATTGTGCAAAAACCCTTGAAATTTTGTGCACGGAAGACCACGCTATCTATTCACGATGTGACGTTATACGAAGCACTTTGATTGATCACCTTGTCAATAAGCTACGTGAAGTTCTTGACGATCATGCAACTCTAGTTGCAGGGGTAATTTTTCAGCCATCTTGATTCTTTAAACAATTATTTTTTATTACTTAAAGTAAAGCGAAACTATTATTATTAATTGCCCCAATTTACACGATTTTTGTTCTAGGAAGAGGAACCTAATGAAGATGAAATTTTTGCTCTGCTGTCCAGTTTGAAAAAAGTTTCCATCTTTTGGTCTTGTCACAATCTTGGACCGTGGAACTTATGGGAACCTCTCTTCAACGCAATCCGAGAAGCCAAAGATGGAAGCCGCGCTATGCCTCCAGAAGTACAGTCCCTTTTTTAAACTCTGTTTCGTATACTAGTTTTTTTAGTAAATAATAATTTTAAAATATTATTACAGGCCATTAAATATTGTATTTCGGCGTGCTTTTCTGCTATTTTGTGGGAACTGTTACAATTAGAAAATGGTTCTGGACGAGGAACTTCTGCAGCGCAACAACAAAAACAGCTCAGGGATCACTTGGATTCCTACATTCCATTAATGACTGAATTGGTTATCATGTCAAACATCGCTCTTTACAGAGAAGAGGTAATTCAATATTTATCCAACAAAAATTACAACATTGCCATGTTCTCAAGTCGTTTCTTGGTTTATGTATAGGCTTACATCTCTGTGTGTGACTTGCTAATCTCCTTCTGCAAGCAGCTGGAGGACAATCCACTCTTACGGCCTTTGGTGTATGAACCAGATCGTGGTCTGCAACAGACTTTGAATGAATTTATTCAAACGTACGTCTTTGTTGAAGAAGAAGATGAAGAACAAGATGAGCATACTAAAATTGAAGAGTTACACAAGCGTCGGAGTTACCTGTCGAGCTTTTGCAAGCTTGTAGTCTACAACGTTCTACCTATCAAAATGGCTGCTGACGTGTTCCGGCACTACGTGAAGTACTATAACGATTACGGAGACATCATCAAAACAACTTTGGGAAAGGCTAGAGAAATCAACAAAGTCAGTTGTGCTCGTACTATGGTGTTAAGTCTTTCCATGCTGTTTCGAGATCTTCATAGAGACGCGGGGAATCGAATCGATCGCCAGTCGGAAGAATTTGTAAGCGTTAAGGTACGAATATTACTATGAATATTAATTCCAAGCTTATGCAAAATTTTAACTCGTCGTTGATTCCATTGAATTTCCAGGAATTAGCAAAACGATTTGCTCTTTCTTTTGGACTTGATGCTTTAAAGAATCGTGAAGCGATTACAGCATTGCATCGCGATTGTATCCTTTTGGCTACTAATCCACTGGAAAATCTCAATGATCCAACCGGGCCTCCTCCTAATCTGGCTTTTCTTGAAATCGCTGCGGAATTCACCAACAAGCTATTGAAACAAGACAAACGAATGGTACTGCAGTTTTTAGATCGAATTCTAACCATGGGCATGCCTTCGTCTCGAGGTGAAGAGTGGCAACCTTTATTGCTGTACCGCAACTCTCTCGTTCACGGAGAAACTGATCTCCCTCCTCAGACAGCTCGGCGTGCCTACGGACGGCGCCGTCGCGATGCAGGTGGAGATGACGGTGACAATGTTGATGATAACGACGACGTTGGCTCTGACCAGGATTTCGCCGGGTAATAACATATTGACTACATTCTTAGAATTTAACTTTATATTTATTTACCACTTTTAGGTACTGATGGGAAAAATTCAACTGCTGTGGATTATCTGTCCTGTTCTCCTCACATTATTAATTTTACTGGCTTTTTTCTTCTTATTTCTCCTTTTTCATTGCTCCCCAGCATTTTTTAGTTCCATTTCCTCCAGTTTTTATGTAATTTTTTATGCGGTCTTGGTGTTTTTTTTTCAACACGTGAGAGATTTGAAAAACAATTCAGCTGAAATACTGGATAATGTAAAACCTATTAACTACTCCACGCACTCGAAAGTAAAAACAAAATACATACCCTAATCTGTACCAGGTAGCTTGTATGTATATTTTTTACATTTACAGTAGTAGAATTAATATAATATTATTTCTACTATTCTGGATTATAATACTATTATGCACAATGTCCTATAACGCGTTACTAACCACCAAAAGGGAACGTATCGGGTAGGTATAGTTGTTAGACCACTTGTTTTCCGGATTGCGGCAGAAATCATTGCAGATCATTCGTACTGCTGCATTTAATTGTCGCATTATTAACATCTCACCCACCCGAAGCTTAATAATCAACGTTTCTCACATGACATGCAGGTAACCGCTAGATGACTCGATAAATCATATAAAAGGAAATATAGGAGATGGTTGATTGATGTCAAAACCGCATTGCTGAGAACGATTTTTGTGCGATGATACGGTTAGAGTAGGAAACATTCCTTCACTTTACCCTTGGACATTTCTGAAGTTCGCTCTTATAGAAAAGAAAGATGCCATACCAGTTTGACAACTATTGTTGAAGAACCTGTGGGTCAAGGACTCAAGGTGAGTTCGTGAGTGAGAGGAATGCGGTTGTGGATTGAAAGATATTGCTGATACAAATTTGTTTTCCAACCCTTTTCCTTAGGGAATAGTAAACAGTAGAAAGTATATGTAATCGATAACAGTTATTGTCGATAAATAGGTCAAAGAATTTATCTTTAGAAAGATTATTCTTGTCAGAATTGACTGTTTATAAATTAATCGATACATAATTGTAAAAATATTAGATAATCAGTATAACTTCACGTATCCATAAACAACGGCTTAAAAAGAGTTCAATCTTTTACAAAAGGTTGATATTTAACTTTGTACTCTTTCTTTTGCTCTTGCTAGAGAAAACAACTCAAATAACAATCTTGTGAAAGTTTGATGACAGTATTTTATGTGCGTAATATTAAATAAATATTACATTATACAACCTAATGGACATGGTTGAATGAATCTTGTCTCGGTATAATAACTTGTTTTCTATTTTTATTCCTGCATTTCGCTGTTTCAGTCTGGAATAACCGGTAGAACGACTATTTTAGAGGCCCGCAGAGTATTTCAGTATCGCACCTGTCTACCAACCTAAGGTGAAGGTCGCCTGATGAAAGGGCTTACGGTCGACTTTATTATTCACAACTTCCTCATCACCCGCTACATGGTACATATTTCATCCAGAGATGTGCCGTATGAAAGCTTATTCTTTTTTTCTTTCTCTCTCTCCTTCTCAAAAAGAAAAAAAATATAAATAAAAGCTAGCGGCTTTCCCTAGAAAACGGCTTGCGTGAAATCGAGGTCGTGTTTGCTGTCTCATTTTTATGGAGAGAAAGCGAAACGAGTGAACGAAGACGGACATTCGACAACAATAATATTATGCGGCTATATTTCCTATGCTGTAGGTAATAGGAGGCCGATTTTGAGACAAGCCTATTCAAGCAGGGTGTACAAGCTTCGATTCGCATTTGATAATTCTCATTCTACGATTTAAAAAAAATGTATTCCAAAAGTAACTAGGGCGCACCAGAAAAATGTTACCATTTATTTAGAAAATGAAATCATGGTCCTTAAAACAGTAAAAAAAAATATGGTAAGAAAATTGAAAGTCACAGGGATTTGCAGAAGGTTGATGGGGGTTGGGGGATCTACGAAAGAGGGTTGCACACGTGATGAAGCTTACAACACCGCTGTGAGAAAAGAACATAAAAAAAAGAAACGAAGGAAGAGTAGGTGGCTAGCCAAGAGGACAGCTCGAGGCTCTCTCCAAGACGCTGCTGAGTGCTGGCCTATATATAAACGAATAGGACTTGTCGAAATCGTATTTAGTCTGGCATAGTAAGCTAACAGGTAGCATTCCGTGTACCCGAGCTCCTCTATGTGGAATTGATTCTGTGAATTCGCCGTGTGTAATTTTTATCATTGAAGAATCTTTTGATTCATAGGTAATTACCAGGATATTATTGATTAATTAGTTGCCGAAAATAATTAAATCTATTTAAAAACACATTACTGTTTTTCACATGTGCAGAGGCCGCCATTTTACCCGGTTTAAAAGGCCATTTTTAAGATGACCTTCCTGTGGAATATCATTGACAGCTACAATGACCTTATGACGAACAAACGAGGTAACCCGTTTTATCGAATTCCTCAAGATTCGAATGTGGTTTGTCGAGTTTCACTTAAGGGGAAACTAGTTATGTAGATCTATCTAGTTAGGCCAATGTTATATTTTCAACATCAACATTGCGTTAGATACAAAAGTTATTTCTTCTTTAAGTACGGAGGTATGTGTCCTACACTCAAGGAGTCCACTGACCTCATTCGGTCTTCTACGGGGTTTATGTGGACGTGCTGTTAGCTAGTGGTGGTGCGTACGCTGGATGAGTGTCTCCCGAATGTGAGTGATGACCCCATTCGTGTGATGCCCAGCACCAAGAAGAAAGTTAACGGGACTCGTCGGCCGGCCGACGGTCTGGAATGAGGGAGGGGAGGCAGGTAATAGAAACAGAGAGAAAAGGAGAAAAGAGAGAAAACGGTCGAAAGTTCACCCGCGGCCTGCTCGAACGCCACGAGCCAACTGATGCAGCTGTTTCTTTCGTCGTCTTCCACACCATTTTCTAAGTTTTAAGTAGGTGAAGGACATAAGGCGCCCCAGAAATGCTGCATAATTTTAAGAGAAGACCATATTGTCATGTTGTTAACGGAAGTTTGTTTTATACTTGTCCGTCTCGTTGGCTGACACTTTTTACAGGGAAAATGGGTTTACAGTTGTCATTTTATAATTAAGTTATGCAATTCTTAGTAACATTTTCAATCCGAAATCACAGATCCTCGGGTTGATGGCTGGTTTTTGATGAGCTCACCCTTACCGACATTGCTCATCTGCAGCTGCTACATCTATTTTGTCAAATCACTGGGACCAAGATTAATGCGCGACCGTCCTGCATTTGAGCTTAAATCGGCCATCATCGTCTACAATGTCATTCAAGTGGTTTTCAGCATCTGGCTGGTTTACAAGGTAAGAATAAGATGGGCAGCAGAATTTATGAATGATATTTATTGAAACACTTTCTCTACACCCGTTTGGGCGTTTTATAAACTTGTTTCATTCATTACAGGGTCTGGTGCATGCTTGGTTGTGGCGCTACAGCTTTCGATGCCAACCGGTGGATTACTCGGACGATCCCGATGAGTTAGTTGTCGCAAGCCTTTGCTGGTGGTACTACTTTTGCAAATTTACTGAATTTTTGGACACCATCTTCTTTGTGCTGAGGAAAAAGTTCGACCAAATCACGAATCTGCATGTCATTCACCACAGCATCATGCCGATCGCTGTTTGGTGGGGCGTCAAATTCACTCCCGGTGGACACGCTACTTTCTTCGGCATCTTAAATACGTTCGTCCACATTGTCATGTATACGTATTACCTACTAGCAGCTATGGGGCCCAAGTACCAAAAATATCTTTGGTGGAAGAAGCACTTGACAACGGTTCAAATGATCCAATTCGTGACCGTCTTTATCCATACTTCTCAACTCTTTTTCATCGAGTGCAATTTCCCTAAGGTCATCGCCTACATCATGTGCTTCAATTCAATCATGTTCCTCAGCCTCTTTTCAAATTTCTACATTCAGGTAATTATTTTAATTTTTTTATATTAATGGTTATTGTAAACAATAAAGAACTCTTGTGTTTTGATTGATTATCTAGGCTTACATCAAGCGGCGAAGGCTGCCAGCTATGGCAATTAAGGCCGAAAAGGAGGTAATCAATGGCGGTGTCCACAGCGGTCAGCAAACCAACGGCAAGGGAAGCATCATTAACGGGAACGGAAAAGTTAACACGGGCAAGGGAGGCATGGGAACGATGATAACCAACATCATGACGACAGCCTCAGCAGCCTGCTACATTGGTCAGAACGGACTTTACCAAACAAGTAAAGTGAAGGAAAATGGCAAGGTTGGCTGTCACACCAAGACTGGGCATGGTCACGAGGAAAAGAAAGACAAATAATGCTGCTGTAACTTGTCCACTTGCCAAACCAAATTCAAGCAGCTTCTTCATCGACTAGCTTTTTATCATTTTGATTTTTTACCACTATCATCTTTAAATTAGAAATCAGGAGACTTAGACAATCGCACAAAGCACACAAACCTTTAGACATTTTCGTAACGGACTACCCCCCCCCCCCTCCCCCCGTGTATATACCGACGATTTTACTCATTGCAGAATAGCGAGATGTTGTTGACTTTTGCTCAATACAAGCATATTCTTTTCACAAGGGCGATTGATGGCATTTTTAAATTCTTTATTTTTATCTTATTATTGAGGAGTATTGATAATGTTATCTCCGGTTTGAAAACTCCGGAAGATTATTTTATAACCTTTATTGGCCTTAATTATTTAATTCTCTCTTTGAGTCTGCACCACCTGCTAAAAAAAAAGATAGAAAATAGAACATGTCTGAAATCTAGGTTCATTTCTTGTACTATATTTATTTTTCCTTGGTCTGAAAAGTGTGGTGTCCTAGTTTTTTTTCTTACTGAAGAAGAGTAGCTGCAATCTTGCGGCAAACCCCAACATTTTTTAGGTTACATACGGTAAAATACCGCTTGTGATGGTGGTGCGAGGAAAAGAAAGTTTTGAAGGTGCGCGAGCTCCAAAGATGAGCAGATGGTGGTCAAACGAGAAAGTTATGACGTCATCATTTAGGGGAAACATTTCACTAACAAGTCGTCAGATCTAAACTATTTGCGTTGGACAAACAAGTTTTAGACTTGTATGGTCTGGGTAGTGAAACGAAAAGTTGTGAAATTCATAAGAAAACATTAATAAGATATATGTATCTTTATACGCGGAAATCTGGTTGCCAATTTTGTCCCTCGCTCATAACACGACCAAGTTTGTTTTGCTAAGATTAATCTGCCAAAAAAAAAAGCGAACGATGATTGAACGATCCGTAATTTCGCCAGATCCTGACAGCATTATCAACAGGAACGTAATCTTAATGAAAGTTTTATCCTAATCTTAATACATTCGTATCGGATCGTATGGAAATAAAGGGAAAATGTTAAAATACAAGGAATTTTAGTTCTCCAAATTATGTGATCATTTTGAAAAGACGACATAAGTATCTCTATAACAACTACCCTAAAAACACGAGAACTAGCTTTATTCAACAACTGAGATTGAGTTCACGACCAATGACCACGTGTAGGTTAAAGGAGTTCAACTAGCATCTAGCAATTGGGCTGCTCTCTTGCGTGGTCCCTAGACGATATCGTAGTACAGGGAAAAGGGATCTCAAGTTTGGCAGGTAGATGCGTACCATATACAATAGCGTTGTGACCTTGAGGATACAGATCTTTCTCATTTAATATCATCCACAAGTTTCCGTCATTTCTGAGTAAAGCCACTGGAGATTGTCTACAAGGTCACACGTACGATGGTCGAAAAAGAAAATTATTTCCCCCCCTTCCCACATCTGGTGGGTGTCCTCACACCTAAGACTCCTGCGAAAACTGTTTTAATCATTCACAAAAGTGTAAGTTCCTTTTGCCAAAGATCTTGCTCGGGTAGAGATAGAAGCATAAATCCGTCAACGTTTTATGTCTTTAATAATACCTTATGTCAATTGCTATAAAACTTCCTTTTAATGCAGTGCCGCTCTCTGATGCATTTCTACGAAAACTCCATTGGGAGTCGATACGACCTTCGAACCTCACCCCAGATGACCGCTAAAGGATAATAACCTCGCATTCGTACTTCCTGCGAAGAAAGTTTTCAGAAATACTAATCTAAGAACTAGCCATTAAAACAATAACGTCGAGTTGAACAGGGACATGGGATCACAAATTAATTCCATCTATTCCTTTTTCACCAAAGAAACACACAAATTTTGATAACGCTTTGACATACGCAATTTCTTTGGAACCAAAGAAACACAAAAATTTTGATAACGCTTTGACATACGCAATTTCTTTGGAACATACTGCTTCTCTTCATCATCTTCTCGGCAAGATGTATCGTATTGAAGTTGTGGTGAACCAACTTGATCAGATGAAGACGAAGGACGTGAACCAGAAAGAGAGCCGTGATCGCCTTCGTCCCAAGGGCGCTTCGAACCGATCGAGCAGCGATCCGAGTCAGCAGCAATGTCACCATAACTGAGTAAACCGCCACCTGATTGGAGTTCATTGCTACGCTTCGATGACCACATAAAGTTGTTGGGTTTGGGCGATTCTTCTTTCAGTCCAAGAATGACGTCAATGGCATGGCGCAATGGAAGATTAGAAGAAGCTTCTTTAGCGATACTTTTCCCTGTTTGTCGAACTTCTTCCCAACTGAATCTGTTCATAAAACTGTGTGTTTCCGAGTCGAATCCCCAATTCATCATTCCTCCTTGTGCCAAATAAGGATAATGACTAGAAGGGAGAGGCGATGGCTGTGTTAGCTGCTGCTGCAAAGGGACCATGGTCCCCCGAAGGATCGCCAGCGTATCCCGAATACGAGTCGTAAGGTGAATGGTATACCCATTGGATGACTTGATCATCAGCATTAGCAGGTTGACTAAGAAGACTGGCCAGGATTGGATTGTGATCACGTGAAGTGCCTGGATGAGAGTCTCCGCTGATAGTGGAAAACTCTTGAGGGGATTGGCTGCCGCTGCCGTTACTGCTTCCAGCACACGATTGCCCATCTCCTAGTGATGATGATGACGGCATCGGCGAGGATGTCGATGAATCGTGAATCTTCATGTGTCGTTCTAGGTTGCTCTTGTGAGACGTGGCGTAGTCGCAGAATTGACACGTAAATTCTTTAAAGCCAGAATGAACCGCATGATGGCGACGAAGGAGAGCTCGACGACAGAAGACGCGGCCGCATATGGTGCAGACGTAGCCATGACTATGAAAAGCGGCGGTGTGATGACGTAAGGATGCCTTGTTGGCGAACCGATTCCCGCAACACTCGAGGACGGCGGTACTCTGCTCGTGCATCGTGGCCGTGTGCCTTTTCAAATTGTTCCGCCTGTCCGTCCGGTAAGGACACAAGGAACACGGAAACAGCCGCTTCTCCTGCTGCAAAACATTCTTCTCCAGGTAAATTTCTAGCAGTTCCGAATTAGACATTACTGCCGACGCAGATACCTACACACAATTAATATACATTAAATAAAATCGACTACACGGCATAAAAAATAAATGATCAAAGACGGTTTGGAATTGTCTTAATTAAGAATCAAATACTTGGAAGAAGGCGAGGTCTACGACTTTAAAATGTACGGATAACAAAGTAAAAACATTTAACAACACTAGGAAAGCCCTTAACAATAAATCTTATTTGATCTTCATTTCAATTTGAATTGAAATAACTGAGCAAAAACATTTAATTGTTAAGATCCATAATATAATTAGAAATTCAAATGTCACAATAGTAATTACCTATGTTTTAGAAGTGGAGGAATAAAAAAAATCTTGAATCGAAACTAAGCCAAATCCGTTGAAAACTGGAGCACTTGACAGGATGTGCTCTGTCTAAAACCTTAAGTTGCAATGACCCAACGTTGCAGAGGAAACTGCCCTCGTTTCGTTTTAACCCCTTCCCACCCTCTTTTTCGTTTCTCTACCTCCCAGTTGCCACCCCCTAGCTGGTGATTTGACCTCGACTTCAACACGGAGAAAAAAAAAATCTTCTTTTCTTTTCCGTACAAAAAGAAAAAGATTGCGGAAAAACGAAAAAGCTTGTTTCCGCCTCCCTAGCAAACTCCTTCAAGGTTATTGTTAAAGAAACAAAAGAATAATATATCACATAGACGATTTTACAAATCAATCATCACGAAAATGTTTTCTATTCTGCATTTTATTTGACCTTATTTCAATATTGCACAATACAATCCTTAGTTACTGTAATGGTTGAATTTGCAACAGGTATTAAACTGCTTAATGATTTGAATTTGTATTACTATTAAGCTTAAGTATCCGTTTTTTTCAAATTAAAATTCATTTTTCAAATTAAAATTAAATGGCGGATTTTAAAACTTTTCCGCTGCTCAAAACAACATGCAGTTATCGAGAAGCAGTAACGGACTTCTATAATGACTTGGTTTTAACGATTGTTTCTTACCAAGTAATTATAATACTAATATTATGATAATCATTTTCCCAAGACTACTGCTACCGACCTTACACACCACTTAGTGACTAAGATTATCTTTAAAACTTAGTCTAACAGTTGATTGATTTGTATGGTGAAAAGGATTCTGATAATTTGTATGATATGAATTGCAGGATGCAACTTGAAAAAGAAGAAGAAAAGCATAAAAAAAAAATAAATAAAAGGAAAAATATGGCAATTTCGGTGCTCACGCGTGAATGTGTTGTTCATTATGTACTGTTCTCGGTCCCCATACGCTAATCAAAGCAATCGACAAGTATTTTTTTATAATAGTAAAAGTTAAAGAATCCATATTGCCTTTGGTCACGTCGGCCAATCACAACGCGCGCTTTTATCACAAAATTGTCTTCGGCGCCAATTTGTGGAAACACACTTGGATTTAACGTAGGCCTTGGGCTACGTAGTCTGTGTATTCCTCTGGAGATTTTTTTTCGTCTTTCTTAGTATATCTATTTTTATGATAGAAAGAATCTATATTGCTATCATTACGTAGCGTGGCATACATTCAAGTTAATTGTAATGTACAATGCTTTAGATTTTTTAAAATAATTTAATAATCATTCCGTTTTATTTTTTGAAAAAAATGCAATTTATCTTTTTAATTATTTTTCAAATTTATATCACTCAAGTTTGGGAAGTTTTTCTAAACAAAAAAAAGCCAATGCACGCCGTGTTTACGAAGACACGGACCTTCCTGATCACGCCACTCCAGCATGTTACATGCTCACGAGGCTCACTCCAATAGTCATAGAAGCTAGGCATAAGCTGATTAACGAACCACCAACTTTCATGATATCAGTTACATAACTATAATTTTTTCAAATTAAGTAGCGTGATTAAGAAAACGATTTTGCAAAGTAAATAGATCACAATTGACTAGTAAGAATTAAACAGGCAAGTGTTGTCTTAATCGATTAACGCACAACTCTTTTATTTCTACCCTTAGGGCTCTGGTGGGTAGGAAGTGTCAAGACTGGTAATCGGTACGTTATAGAAGAGATTTTTTAAAGCTAGAAAAGACTTTTCTCCTTCTTGTATTTTGATGTTTTGCAAACTACAATTTATTTCAGCCCTCTGCAATTTGCATGCGGTGAGTTTATTATTATACTTTTAAGTGAGTTTATTGTTATTTTTTAAACATATGAATGCATGCTAAGCCACCATTACCTAGCCATGGAAAAAAAAATATTAAAAATAAACCAAGCTTATGGTGAACAAACTGGTTGATGTAAATAACGCTATCAGTTTGTTTGGGGGATTTGGTTTCATTTTGAAATAATAGAATTAAACAAATATATAGTATTGGTAGTGTTGGAGGAAGCCTCAGTCTGAAAATGAAAGAAAACATGTGTCTTGTTTTTTTCTCTCTTGTTAATGTAAGTTTCCATTTTAATTTTCAGAATGATTATATCCAATGAAGGAATCCCTAAAATTGGTAAAATGGAATCTCTGGTATCAAGTTAATCAAGGAAACTGCAGCCAATTCAATGGGAAATTCTGGTGCTAAATCAAGTTCACTTCATACAGAAGCAACTGCAACTAGCAATCCAGATTCAATGAATATGGAAATTCCTTCTCACAATACAGAAAAGGATGTCCATGTTCAAAATTATCAGGTTCAAGAAGAGATTCCTGAATCCTCACTCTCAAGTGGGAGTGAAGTATCCCAATCTGTTAATCATTGTGAAAAAGTTGACAGTTCATCTATGTCAATCAGCCCTGCATCAGTGCAGGATAAAGGGACAGTTTTGATTTGCAACAAGCCTAAAGTTAATCATGCTCCCATGACTCTTGCTCAGTACCGTAAAACAGTTGGAATTAAAGTTGTAAATCAGAAATCAAGTCAAAAAATTGGAATTGTGGTAAGTTCCTTCTTTCAGTTTTTAATCAAGTAAACAGTGTAATTATAATAATAATTAATAAATAACTCCAACGTATTTTTATTTATTTTTTGATCAGGCAAATCAAGAGCCAGGAAGTAACCGGAATACTGTGGCACCCGTTGGCAAGGGTTCCTTATGTCCTTTTTGTGGATATACGAGTTCTTTGACCAGCAAGTGTGAACGGTGCGCCCGAACGTTTTCTAGTGATAGAGTCAAGATTGTGGACCTCGCTCCCGTAGCTGTCAAAATTGCTGAGGCCTCCAAAACCCCAGTTATGCCGCAGTTGTCAAAAGAATCTTTCTACGGCAGTCGTCGCCCTCGCTCTCAGGCTATATCTCAAGTTCGCCAAGGAAGGTCCAAGACAGAAGAACCACAGTGCGTAACCCTCAGCAGTGATGACGAAGAAGATTCTTGTCCAGAAGCAAAAAAAATTAAAGGCCAATTTATTGACGATGCCCAGCCAGTGGCATGCGACTCTCTTCAGGTGGCACCCTCGGATAGTTCAGTGTGCAACAACAATTATTCTGCTGATCCCGTTTCCTCAAGTCCAACGAACCCATCATCTATCGACCCATCCTATCCGATTATGGAATCATCGGATGCTTCTGGTTTGGCCTCGAATGATACGCTAGATTCGGATAAGGACACGGCTCTAGCACGTTGGAAAGAAGGGGGTCTGAAAGGGCCGTTTTCTGCAGTTTCGGTATAATCCACACTTAAAAGGTTGATTAGCTTGATAAAGTATAATTGTGCGCTTTTGGTTTAACTTCCAGGTTCGTTCTGCTCGAGTAGGATCCTACAAATGTGTACCTACGGATCGTGTCTTACTCTCCTCGGAAGGAATCTCCCTGAAAATTCCAGTCATGAAGGATGGTCGACCATCTAAGACGGAATCTGTCAACGTTGCTATTCCCACTAAGAATATGTTGGATGTTCAAGTTCATTTCAGTCGCACTCTCTCCGTTATCTTTTTGCGAACTGCTCCATCCGTATCACGGAATGTGTCAAAGGCGTTGGGCTTAAGCAAAGGACCCTCTTGTGCCTTACTGGGATCAACTCAGCGAACAAGAAAGTCAAAAGAGGTTAACTTTGTTGCCTCACGATTTAGATGAGACGTCCAAAAATGCCATCAAGCAAGCCTTTGCTTTAAGTGGGATTTACAAGTATTCGTACATGTCACTCATTTTCATATTCTATCTTATTTAATAATATAATGTATAATATATTTACAGAGAGATCAATGCTGTAGCTGCTAACGATATTCTCGTGAAGTCGTCTCCTCAAGATCATAGTTTACCTGCTGATATTGCTGTCACTCCAGCCGAATCTCCTGCTTTATTATCTTCAACAAATAATGCAGCCAACAAAGAGAACGGCTTTAAAGTCGAGGTATTACTTTGCACATTACTTCGTTCTTGTTTTGATTTCATTTCATGCTAATTAAATTTAACACCTCTCAGATTCGAACTCGTAGTTCATCCAAAGCAGCCGTTCGGCCTACGCCTTTACCTGTGGAGCGAATGTTTTCCTGGTCGGATGGGCCGGATCGGTATTCTGTTACAACCGAAGACTACACTTGCTTAAACCAGGATAACCTTCTCAACGACAGCATCATCGATTTCTATCTTCGATATGTGTTCAGCACGAAATTGGACGATGATCAGAAAAAGAAATGTTATGTTTTTTCCTCCTTCTTTTATCAACGGTTGACAACTCGACCACCCAGGGTCAGCGGAAGGTGGAGTATTTTAATGTGGATACATTACATATTACATTCATAATGCATTTTTTTTTTTGCCGTCACCAGGAAGCATCCTATTGAAGATGATGCGAATCTAGACATTGCCGAGAAGCGTCATTCACGAGTTAAATCCTGGACTAAAAAAGTGGATATATTTGAAAAGGATTTCCTCATCATCCCCATTAATGAACGAGCCCACTGGTTTTTGGCTATCGTCTGTTTTGCCGGGTTATCAGGTCCAGTTACCATGAAAGACAATAGGCCCGTTGATATCCCCAACCAGCAGCAAACGTACGCTAAAAAAGCTCCTCGTAAGCCATTCAATAAACTTCCTCAAATCGCAACAGGAGAATCTTTTATGATAGGCAAGATTTTCATTTGTCAACTTTTTTTTATTCGCGGGTTAGCCTTACCATCTTGAATTGTTTGCTTAGGTAACACTACGGTGACTCCTGTCGGTATTGGCTCTAATAAGGTGTAGTAACTTTCTTATACGAATACTGGAAAAACTAAATCTGAACTTTCATAGCTCGATTATCACGTTCTTAATTAATTGTATTCTCGTATATAGTGTTTGAAATCTTCTACGGTGATAAGCGTGGACACGGATCGAGATGAGGCAGAAAGTGACGATGAAGGTGTGCCTTGCAATAATGATAACGTCACTTTAGATTCGGCTGAAACATACGAGCCTATTAAACAGTAAGTTTTATCGGTTCCTGCTTTTCTATTTTAAAAAAATAACGTTGGCCTTTTTTATTATTCTTTTCTTTACCAATAACTAATTCAATTGATTAATTATTTGTTTTTAGACCCTGCATTTTGTTTTTCGATTCCATGGCAAGCAGTAGTCACTTTCGCGTTGCGGCCACTTTGCGGGATTACTTAAAGATCGAATACCAAGTTAAGAGAAATAACACGTCTGTCATCAACGGTAGTGGGACTGGCCACAGTTGTGGAAGTCACCATAAACTGTTTTCAAAGGAAGTGATGTTGTCCGCATGTCCTAGTGTACCTCAACAGAACAATTCTTACGATTGTGGAGTGTTTGTTCTGCAATATGCCGAAGCTTTCATGAAGGTGAGTTTGATTGATGCGGCATTTGCTACTGTGGCGGTGCTGGTTTGATTTTTAACGAAGGGTAGAATAATGACATCTTTTTACCTCCTTTTCAGAAACCTTTATCTGATTTTTATCTCCATAAGATACAACTTTCAAAGTGGTTCACAACTTGTATGGCTAATCGGAAAAGAAAGGACATCCAATACTTGTTGATCCGACTTACTAAGGAGAAAAACAATTCAGCCGATTCAATCCTTCGGTTACTTCCTGAAAACGATGTACGGATTGCATTGCAAACTCAAAATCAACAGAATGCTGAAAATTTGCACTGGAGTACGCAAGTCACTGCTAATACTTTCCAAAGGGATCCCACAGAAGACGTAGAAATAGAAGAAAAAGCACCAGAAGCTACCCTAAAGGAGAAATGCGTTTCATTGGAAGACAATCTTTGTGAATCGCATCCGGATGATAACGTTTTCATGGAGAATTAGGCCCCCTTTTTGGGATCGTGGAGGGAAGGATAAAAACAATTCTAGATGCGTTGTAAGGTACGAACGAGAATCTGTCGATCATAATGTGTGTGCCATGTTAAAACTTAAACACTTTAATTCTTTATTCACTAGGTCATGCATTATTTCTTGGCTTTCAACGCTCTACTTTTTTTTTTCAATCAACACTTTCCTTTTAAGTGAAACGTGATACAATTGTTTTGCAACCGTGTACATGAGAGCAAAGTAATTAAATTACATTGGAATACACTTCCATGATTTTTGTATTTCCTTTTCTGAAACTTTTCTTAATTCATATTTAAATCATTAAATTTTGAAATCAGGATCCTTATTTCAAACACAAAGTGCAAAGAGAGCTGTGGGAAAATGGTAACTAATAAGGAAACTAGCAAAGTAACAGTTCTTCAGATAATATGTTAAGCATGGTACCGTCTAAAAAGCAGAAACGGCAGAAGCAGAAACATCTGCTAAAAGACGTTTAAAAATAATTGCGGGAATTCGGAAATGAATCAATCATTGATAATGTGTCAGGCTGGAGAGGAAGGAGATGACCGTGACCGAATATCCATCAGTAATTTTTTTTAAATGTGCATAGAGTTAAGTTTAGTTGTATGATGCTCACCGCCTTCCGACGTTCAGACCTATTTTGGTCATCAAAACGTTGGCGAAAACTTACCACCATTTCCACCGGCTTCGGACTATGTATAAAGCCCAATTTTGTTTATCAAACGTCCGTTTGCATTACAAAACCCCTACACCGGCTCTGGTTTACCAAGCCCATTTGGGGCCTCCAAGGTCCGTTTACCTTTCAAACGTAATCTGGGGAGTGGGGACTTCTACCTGGCGAGCTCAACAGACATTCGCGGGCTCAAGCCCTCTTTACCCCGCCATCTCCTACATATAATAGTGTACCCAAGGGGTACCCTCTTCTTCCTACTTAGTACTCTCTATGGGTACCTAGTTTAACAACTAATCCTTCTGCAACAAAAAAAGGCTTTGTAGAGCGAACTAAACATAGGGGAGTGTATGGCTACCATTTACCTTATTCAAGTTTTTAGGACTTTTTGCTCGGGTACTTTAAAGGTAGTATCTAAAAAACTAAATTGGTCGTCCGTTAACATATACCGGTTCCGTTTTTCTTCCGCATTACACATTAATTCATAGTAAATTATGAACGAAGTCCGTCGTTTTCGGCCAGCTTGAAAGTCCGCCAATTCCTCCCTAAGTCTGCTGTCTGCCGTTTAGGAAGTCCAAGTCCACGGACTTATGGTGGTCCGTTATTGTAAAGAAAAAAAAATTCTGCTGAATTCGCTTTATGCCTTTTAGGACTCTGTTTCTGCCGCATAATTTCTGCCTTTTAGTAGAAGTTTCTGCTTCTGCCGTTTCTGCTTTTTAGACGGTACCGTCAACTACCCGTTAAGGGTAGTTGTGGTTAACGCACACCTCCACAGCTCATGATTCTGTAATTTACTAATTTCTGTCTGCTGGTTTCCCAGAGTTAGGAGGAAACACGTGTTTTGTAACTTGGTGGGATCATTGTGCGGCTATCTTTATTTATCCAATAATAATAAACAAGCGCGCGCAGTATTTAACAGAATAGAGTGACCCTATAGGCATATATCTAACAATTTTGAATCTAGATTGCTAACAAATTAAACATGTCAACTGGACTATTCAGTGCTTCTGGAGATGAAGCTGCTAAACGTCAGGTTAACTGTGATTTTAAGGCAATACAACCTGTCAAAGAAAACCTTGAAGAAATTTACGAGATAAATAGGATTGTATCATGGATAAAAAATTTAAAAGTTGGAAAGATTGCTTTGCAGTTTCCTGATGAGCTGTTAGCTGATGGGCCGGATGTTGCTCTGAAAATTGAACAAGCAAATAATAAAGTTCAAGTTTGCATTCTTGCTGATACTTCCTATGGAAGGTAATGGGAGAAATTACCATTTTAATATAGAACAATAACTTAATTTTTTAGTTGAATAAAAAGTAATTTTAGTTCAATAAAAAAGTAAACACAACTGATAATGCTTGAAAGTAAAGTAGTCATTATGTTCTGAAACAGTCTTGCACCCTAGATGTCACATACATGGACCAGAGCAACAATGAATGTTACCAACAATTAGATATGTCTAATATTTGTATCAATATATTAATAATTATTTATCAATATAATTATAAATCATCATTATTTCTTGGAAGATAATATGAATTAACACTTGTTATTTCATACTGTCTAACTTTTTTTTGTATTGGTGTTGAATAAGGTTCATTTTTAAAGGATCACTATTTCGAATTTCTTTTTCCGTTAGTTTATTTTTTTAGAACATGATAGCTGGTGTAGAAAATACTTCACTTTTACCCTTTGCGTCTTTACTCCTTTTTAAATTCTCTTTTTAAAAGTCTAAAACAAATGGCTTCATCATCTGTTTCTGATAATAAAAAAAAATTCTCCTCCTCTCATTCGTTCTATAATTTTCTTCTAGTTGTTGTATCGACGAAACAACCGCTTCCCATTTAAATGCAGACGCTGTGGTTCATTTCGGCAAGGTGATTATAAAAAATTTAATTTAGAAAATAAGAGTTTGCACTCACAAAAAATGTTATTGCTTATAAATAATATGTTCTTGAATTACCACACAGGCTTGCCTTTCCCAGAATCGGAGGCTCCCAGTATTGTACATCTTTGAAAATTTGTCGGTGGAAATAAAACCATTTCTTGATTCTTTTTATAACACATTTACCAAAAATGATTTTGTTGTTTTGGCTGGTGAATTCAAATATCATCAATCAATTCGTAAGTATCAAGCCTTATTCCTTGATTCCCTTATTTACAAAGTAATTAAAAAGGCCTAATTATTAAGTATTTATATCTAGAACGCATTGTTTCTGACCTGACTTCTCAGTCCTACCAAGTGGCATATTTAGAACCCGATTTGCCAAGCCAAACTGCACGCAAGGCATACGATTACTTGAACGGATTTTGTCTATCGGTTTCCGGAAGAATATGTCATATTCCTGGTGGAAAAGATATCCTGGAAAAAGGCTCGGTGCTCTTCATGGGAGAGGAGGGGCTCACGCTCACCAACCTCATGTTCAATCTCAATTCTCTTATTTTCTTTACATACAATCCAAAAACTATGATACTACGAAGAGAAACACTCAATGTTAATCAACAATTGCGCAAACGGTACTACCTCATTGAAAAGGCCAAAGATGCCAAATTAATCGGGATACTGGTTGCAACTTTAGGTATTTAACTCATTTACATTCTCTGTAAATTATGCTATACTTCACGGTCTTTCAAGCCCTTCATATAGTATTGTTCCTTTTTATTTCTGATAATTATTATTTACATCATTAGGCGTAGCAGATTATTTGGAAATAATCGAACAGTTGAAAAAGATGATAACAAAAGCAAAGAAGAAGTAAAAATTCAATTATAATTAAAAAGTTTTGGTTTGATTTTTTTTTACAGTTGAGAAAAAATAACTTATCTTTACAGGTTTTATACTTTTGTGGTTGGGAAGCTAAACCCCGCCAAACTAGCAAATTTCCCTGAAATTGATTGTTACGTTATAATTGCCTGTCCAGAGAACTCGCTTCAGCTTGATGTGAAAGAATTTTACCGACCTGTGATTACTCCATTTGAGCTGGAAGTGGCCTTAAATACTGCTCGAACATGGACTGGAAATTACATCACAGATTTCAGACAGTTGTTGCCTGGTGCGGTAGTCAAAAATGTTACATTAATTTACAGAATAAAGTGGAATTCGAAGATAATTTTTTTATTTTTCAGGATCATCTGGTTACGTTGAGTACTCTTCCGCCGAAAACGACCAACAGACGGATGTTTCGCTTGTTTCCGGTCGTATGAGGAATCTTGGATTTGAGGACCATCTAGAAGAATGTCAAAAGGAAACCTCAGCTAATAAAAAAAATAGTGAGATAGTTCAACAGTCAAATTCGCATGTAAGCGTTTTGCCAAGCGGAAGTGAATACTTAAAGCTGAACCGAGGATGGAGTGGTCTTGAACCTCGAATTGGTGAAACACCGGTCCCATGCATGGCCACTGAAGGACGACGAGGCATAGCTTCCGGCTACGTAAATGAGACAAGCGAGGGAAATCTTGATGGTGATGGCCATAGTACATGAGTCCTGATTTAGTTATCATACTTTTCTCGTCAGAAAGAAAAATACAGAAAGAATTATGTTTGGGTATTTGCAACCATCTCGTTCATATATTCTTTCAATAAAATTTATGGTACTGTTGTTTGCGGAGAATTTTACAATACTTATTTGTTAGAATGAACAATAGAGTAGATTTTGTGTCGCACTTGCAAATCACTTATTGGGATACTAGTAGCTGTTGGTAAATTATTTAATTATTGAAATCGAAACGATTAAATGGAATTTTAAATGTTGCGAACTTTGACGTTTAAAGACGTTTATTAATTGAAAAGTCGACAGGCATGTAAGCACCAGGTTAGCTGTACAATCAGTATGATTGGGCCACAGAACAATAATGTAATCAATAGGTACAGTTAAAGAGGGAAACGATTTACGACGGTACTTTAAGGTAAAGAAAACATTCCTGTATTGACATACGAGTCAAAAGCTCAAGATGAAATACAATTAGCTATCGGAAGTGTCGATCATTGGCGGGAGGAGGAGTATACGATTGATGTGATAGATCGACATGAGAAGAATTATTCATCCTTTGACGAGGATCTCTGCGATTTTCGGCAGGACGATTAGGTTGATCCCTGTCGTTGCTTGTCTCCGGATAACAACGGTCCGAGAAAGCCTGTGTTGACGCGTGAGTCGATCCGTAGTCACTATCGTCGTAACTACCATCAATCGGTCCTCTAGGATTGTGAGTTTTGGCAAGAAAGGGAAGCATTCCAGGAGGCGCCATTCCCAATAGTCCCCGCTTTTCTGGCTGTTGAGAGGCGAGTAGAGGAGAAGTTAAATTGCATGGAGTACCGGTGGACCGCGAACGGGGATCTCGAACGCGTGGGTCGTTATTTCCCAGTCCTCTTAAGGATGGCGAATCGTAGGAGTTGAATCCTGCCTCCGAATGATGGCCAATGGTCGAGGAAGACATTGAGACCGCATCTGGACTGGCTGGTCCGAGTGGGATTGACGGTGTGTCCGTGGTAATGTTAACGTCTCGAACTGCTGTATCGCCACTGGAAAAGCTCTTTTGCTGGCGAGGATCAAGATGAGCCCATTCTGAGCGCACTCGAATAAGACTGTAGTCTAAGGGCATGCAATCAACAATCCAAACTCTATACTCCATTAGAGGATGTGAATCAAAGGAAGCATCAATTTCTTGAGCCGCGTAGTTATTTGCGATTGTAGTTTGATTCTTAAACGGGAGAGAGAACGTTCTGAGATCAATGTCAGAAGAGGAAGAACATACATTCTCGAGATGTCCTAGAGTACGGGGAACCAATCCACTTCGAAGGTCTATATCGCTGGATGGCAATGGTCGAATGTTGTTTAAACGCAAGTCGACGTCCTGTGCCCCTGCCATGTGTCTGACTAGACCAGATATTGGAACCCTCAAATCTACATCGCCTAAATTGCTAGTCATTGGCAAAAGGTTATTTCGAGTTCGAGGGTCACGAGCCCGAGGATCTCTTGCTGCCACGGCCGCCTCCCCGGTATCTGATGTTGTTCCTTCAGTAATGGCGCTTGAAGTCTGCTGCAATGTAGACAATGCTTTAGCAATCTCAGCCACGTTGATGTTCTTCAAGGAAGCAAGATTCAGACTGCAAGTCCCGATCGTTCCAGCACCCGGTGTATTCACTTTGTTGTCGCTATCGTCGCTCACAATTTCTACTGGCTTCTCCCGGATTGTTTTTATAATGTCTGATATGGATTTGGCGCTCGTCCCTTCCTCGTCGTCACTAGAATAACACTTTTCATCAGAAGAGTTTTTGCCTTCAGAGCCGGGCGTATCTTCTTTATTGTTGGAGGAGATTGGCTCTCGTTGTGTCTGCTGAATCCGACGAAACAATTGACGCTGTCTTGCTGGAAGTGTTTCGAAATAGTTGACACCTTCTGCTACATTCTTGTCCTCTACTGTACTACTACTACTAGGTGGACAATGAGGTGATAAGATTGAGTTGGATTCCTCAGCATCCTTCGATTCAGCAGTGGCATTTACTGCTCGAGTACCAATTGCCTCTTGACGCAGATGCCCGAACCAAATACTTCGATTGTTCTCTTCCGGCGACCGTCCCTCACGATTTGAATCAAGTTCCGTTGCCTTAGCCGCTTCTTGATAAAATCCACCAGTGTGACGGTAGGATGTGCTACTTTCCATGGGACCGTCAGATGGTTTCGACTCCCGTCTTTCCGAATTTTGAATGTCAGGTTGCATATGAGGTTCAGCAGCCTCAGTCGGAACATTGCTTCCTCCAGCAAACGGTTCAAACAAGGCTGGAATATGTGGTCTCCTCTCTCGACCGTTTGGATGTGGCGAGTGATGTTCAATGGCCTAAAGATGGGGCAACATTTTAAATAGAACACTAATCTTTAAATATACATTTTAAAAAAGGCAATAGTTGACAACTATTGCCTTTTGTGAAATATATATTAATAAATCAACTAAAAAAGAATATTAATAATAAACTATTAGTTGATTATTACCAAAATGGTTTCCTCGCGAGTAAGCCGTGGAAAATCTCCAAGGATTTCTCTCGGTGCAGTCTCGATGTGTTTGATCAAAATAGCACGCATCGTCTCTGACAAGACCTCGTGACTGAATTTACAATCTTCATTGGAGAATCTGCATTTTTTACCTGTTCAATTTCAAGACGAAGTATTTATCAAATAATTCACAAAATACTGTAGCATGAGAACCTTACCAGTATGAAAGAACTTGCAAGGAAAATCCTTGTGAAGATACAGGCATTTTTCTTTTTTGGCGCAACAATCCATCAAATAGAATTTGCACAATTCCATTTTACGAGGAGGTAGAGCTGCGTGCGAGTAAGGACAGTCGGAACCACGGCTACACTTGCCTTCCATATAGAAGGCGCAGATCGATTCATCTTTAATGGACTTGGAAGAGAACGATCCTAAGTTGGATAGTGGCGATTGATGAGGTTTACTATGGCGGCGATCACGCTCAGAACGGTCAAGTCCCCCGCCTCGCTCAGATCGTCGACGGTCACTACCCAAACCTCGTTCACGGCTTCCACCACGGGTACCCCGGCGCCGGCCCGGTGAATTTGCACGTCCGAGGCGCTGATGCCTTCCTTCGCCAGTCACTCTCTGACGAAAACGCATCGAGTTCAAGCCATCTTCAAAATCGCTACCGGTTTCTTCCCCTCCACCGAATCGTTGTGGCCGGTTAAGAGGCGAATGTCCTCTGGCGTTCATCATGTCTAAATCAACCTCTTCCATGTCGTCAGGGTCACCATCGGGCCCCTTTCTCCGTTTGCGCTGCAACAAAAATTACCCATAAAAAATAAGTAAACAGAATATATGGAACTATTTGTAAAACATTTTATAATAGTACTGTGTGAAAAGGGTATGATAAATTAAGAATTTTAGCATTAATTTTCGAAAAAACTGAAAAAGAAGCCTACATTTAAGTCCCGAGTATCCATGGGTGATCCATCCTCGGGTCTCTTGCGTACACGGCTAGAGACGTCAATATTGGATCGTGCCTTAGAATCTCGTCGTTTATCTTGTGAACTCTCTTTGGGGCGGAGGGTAGATCCCGTCTTTTCGTGTGACCCTCCATTTGAACCCGATGAAACGATTCCCTTATCGGTACCACCTTGTTGGGAATGTTGGGCTTCTTCCGAAATCGTACCACCTTCTGCTTTGGCACCCTCATCGTCGTCATCAGCAATCTCGCCCTCCTCTAAATCGGCGTCGTCGATGTCACCTTCGTCCGTCCTAATATTGTACGTACACAACTGTTATTTTCATATTTGTTTTGACTACTTCAGGAAACCAATACAAGAGGCCGACACATGCACTGATGTACATGGCGAGGTCGGTATCATGGTACGTTTTCCACTGGCAAGACCCCGTTACCAATTCAGAGCGAAACATCCGGGTTGGATCGACTGGCGTCCTTCCCAAACCCGAGCATTAAGATTTGTTTTCAATCGCAACGTTCGTCAAATTATTGCTAGTTTAACCTAAATTTCTAACTTCTCAATTCAACGGGCCAATAACCACTGGATAACGACCATTCACGACATGAACATTTAAAATATAACATAACAGATGAATAGGAGAAAAGGAACAAATTTGGTAGGAACGAAAACTGACATGGAAATCTCTCGTTCATGCATTGACCAACGTCTGCTGTACAATGCGCACAACGCGCGAGCTCAGCTCAAGGGGGGAGGAGAGAGACGGGCGGATGAATACAGCGACATGGGAAAATCACGTGATCAGTGCATGGCACTACGCAGAACCCTGATAGAACTGCGAGCTCTCCTGTTTACTATCTACTGTACTACTTGAGAATGTTAAGCTTTGTTTTAGGCCAAGCATGAGATATTTACTAAAATTTTTAACATTAAATAACTAGTTATTCACGGATTTTATATAAAAATGGATGCATAACAAATGGATAGGAAATATTGGTCTAAAAATTAATGTCTGTATGAAAGTATCCCTCAAGAAAAATAACAAAATTAAAGTAAATCGGAAAGCCCTAACGATTCTTTTTAGAAATGTGAACGGGCACTATACGCATATCACACTGAGCCATCATTGACAATGTCTCATTCTTGAGGCCCATCGACGAATAGTCTTTTAGTAATTTTACGAACAAGGTTGAACGACGACAGGATACTAAATACTCAACCTTTCATCGTCTCGAGCTTGAATGGAATCGACGCTGAAATGAAGTTCATTTGAAAAAGCACTCTCCAATGCCATCTCTAGTTCTCGGCTTCTCGCGTCACGAGTGATTCGTTGTATCTCGTACGCCAACCAAAATGGCGGCTCTCAAGCGAAGGGAAACCTTGATGCGCTGCGTTGGCCACTTGCCAGAGGCAACCGAGCTAGGATAGAGTTTGGTGAAAAATGGAATGGTGAGAAGGTTGTCGTCTTGCTCTGGTTTTGTTTTTCGTCTGAACTTCCTGTTGATATTTTTGTTCTTGTATAATAACTTAATCGAGTTTTGGTCCCACTGTTTAGTGAGCTCAATAATTTTCAAGTTTAATGACCATCATAATCTAATGTTTCTTGCGCACTGATGACAGCAAACTTCGTTTCTACACAAGAGCGATAGATAATAAATTTTGGGTAGTTGTTCAATTTAATTTTTTTCCAATCAACGGACTTGCATTTCTCTACTATATTCCGAACTTCGAAGTTCTTTTCAATAAGCCGGCATCCAATAATACTGTTTTAGTGTTTCCTCTATTCTCTTCTCCCCACCAGTTTGCTTACTTTCTTTCCTTCCTTTCGTGTTCCCACTAAAATACTGGCAATCCCGCTGTGCGTCACTACGATCTCGACTCTAGCGGATTATATTATTAACATAGCGGACTGGAGAACTTGAGTTGTAGTTATTTAGTTGTAGGAACAGTGTACTTTATCAATTTCACGAAATATATGACATGAAAAGATAAGGAATATAAGAAAAGTAGAGGATCATGAAAATGAGAACATAACAGAAAACTACAAAATCCACTGTCGATCGAGGGCGCCAACATTTACTGTTGTCTCAATACGGTTCTCTGATTGCAGGTACTTGCCCCGCCCCATTCTCAGTACTACGGGAACTGCGTTTTACGATTCGTTGCCTAATATATCGTGAGCAGACGAACTATCTCACATCGTGGTGTGCCCGCCAGAAGTCATAGTTCGAAGTATCTATTTGAGCTGGAACGTCTAAAATTATGAATAAATTAAAAGAATTCAATGGATTTATAGAATTTAAATTAGGAATACCTTCTTTATTGTTTTGATTGTGCTCCACACAAGTGACCCTTATTATTGAATTCCATTTCCATTAAATAGCAATCCCTTTCGGTGCTTTTGCCAAAAACCGGAGATTTGAATTCTCTCCACTTCATCTCCGCAGTCCGCTTCGCCTTTCTGGTAACTAGTACCTTGTTTCTACTGGGGTTTGTCAGAAGTAATTTACTATTTAGGCATCTTTCTTAGTAGTAGGATCTCAATTCTGAAGTGTGTCTTCGGTAATTTCTGTTAATGCTGCTCGATTCGAAACCTTTATCATAGACAAATTTGAAAATTAATCAATTAGACGATAGCATATGAAGTTCCGTTTCCAATATTATTTAATAATTTTCCTTCATTTGATTCTAAATTACGCGGTAGGACTATTTATTGCCTTATGATGAAAACTTCGGTACTCCTGTTTTGCATTGCTATCGTTTTATTGTATGCCCTTACTGGATTTGTTGACACGGCATTTTCAAAAACCTATTATGAAGTGTTGGGTGTGGACAGGATAGCAAGTAATCATGAAATCAAGAAAGCTTTTCGAAAATTGGCTATGAAGTACCATCCGGTAGGTGATATTATTGATCAATTGTTTGTGTATATGTTAAAAATTTAAGGTTTTTGTCTTTCTTTTACAATTTTTAATTTGCTTTTATATTGTTGTTTTGATATTTATAGGATAAAAATAGATCTAATGGAGCTGAGTCAAAGTTTAGAGAAATTGCTGAAGGTGAACAAATGCATTTGTCTTTATAAATAATATTAGATATTGAACTTATACAATATTTGAACTCTTGGAGTACTGTACTCATAAATCATTCAAATTATTGTATACTGTACTCTCGATGATTATTACTGTATTAATTGAGAACAAGCGTCAACTGTAGAGGAAAACATAATTTTTCCGTTTGTACTATACTTTGTTATGAGCCTATGACAATTTATTTTAGATGTATATCTTAATTTTTTGTTTATTCCTATTAAACATATTTTTTCGGAATTCTAGCTTATGAAGTTCTCTCAGATCCAAAGAAGAAGGAAAAATATGATAATTCAGAAAATAATGATTCATTCCAAGGAGGAACCCATAAGAAAAGTTATTTCACACACAATTTCAACTACGATGAATTTATGAAAATATTTGATCAACACTTTGAGGATTTCCATCACAGTTTTCATTCAGACGTATCTATGAAAACTAGATTTAAAAAGTATTAAACAATCGGATTTCTTTCTTTTTGGAGATCTATTCGATGTAAGTCGAGCACAATTTTGATACTTATCATAATTATGTGAAAATGTCCTCTTTAAATGTTCTGTCATTTTAATATTAGATGGATAACTTTTTCGAAGACCCTTCAATGCCAATCGTTACCGAAGCTAAATCAAGATACTTTTATGATGTCGACGATTTCAGCCAGCAATCGTGTAAGACTGTTACTCAAAAACGCGGAAACGTTGTGTCTACCTTCACTCGATGTTCCTAATGATAATGATGTGTAACTACAATGATAATGATACAAAACTACTTCTCGTCGACCAGTAGCCTACGTTAATAGTGATACACACAAATATTCTTTTGAATCTTCTCTATATATATATATTTTTTTACGCGATGATGTATAGAACAATGACGACAATAGTACCAGCAATCGAGAATCTTTGCTGATGAAAGTACAAAACTGCATTCCCATCGTCCAAATCTTCTCACTTCGATTCCAAGAAACACGCTATCGCATAGAATCTAAATGATGTTATTATATTCTAAATTTAATCGTTAAAAATCGTAATATGGCTTACGCTGGTAAAAACCTAGATGGCCAAAGATTCGTACCAAAAGGGTAGAACTACTTCTGCAATTATTTGAGTGCGATCATTGATGCGTAGATAATCGATTGAAGAATATAGAAATTTACATGGTGATAGCTATGAAGAATCGATTCATATCACTTTTTTAGTTACTTTCCCCCCTTACGAATAGAAGCCCTAAAACCGTCTTAGCAATTTCCAATAACAGCAATATTGGCAAGGTTAATCAATACAAGAGGAATAAAACAGTTTGTGCTGACATAAAAAAAAAAGGTTTAAACCCCCCAAAAAAGTGATCAATATTTTTTAACACGAGCGTAAGATGTAATGATGGAGCGCCTTCTCGTTCTCGTTCATTCACTGATTTCTGTCCAGCAAATAAATTAAAAAACTATTAGAACGTCAATGGGTATGATGTATGGAGTCTCGCAAATCTTCGTGAGAAAATGTATTCTTAGTTAACAGAGCATGATATTCTACCACGTCTCGTTGAACTTTGCGTCCCAATTATCAATTTTTTTTTAGTAGTTAAACGAATTGAGTTATTCTCAAGATGTAAAGGTTAAAAAGTAATTAAAGAAGAAGCAAACACTGAATTTTGCGTTATCTTTAACGAGGCTTCATCTTGCACAGATAACGTAGTTGGAACATCCGCACTTCGCCTGAGTCAAGCTTAACAACACCTTCCTGGTGATCTATGGATAGCAGTTGTCCAGTGCTCTCCCGTTCTTCACCCAGTAAAATCTTGACGCGGTCGCGGCGAATTGGAACTATGGGCTCTAAAAGTTCACCAGCAACAGTGACGACTCGGTCTTCAGCGGGTAAGAAAAGTGAGCACATTCCACCAGAAATGCCTCGAATGACTCCACTCTAGAAAAAAAAAAAATAAATAAATAAATAACAGGAAAACCGATGTCAAAAGATAAATGAAACTACGTACTTGTCCTGACAGCCCAGCATCACTCTGAGAATCTTTGAATCGAACTTCAATGTCAGTCGTATACCAGTCCTGAGAAGATAGAGCATCCATCCCGGCTCCCGGTGTTTGTGGATTCAGTGGAGAAGGCGCCACGCCCGGAGTCATAGGACTATAGCTCATAGGAGATGGTGACGTATAACTCGAGGCCAATCCAGGAGATGGATGGAAAGGTAGACCCGTGCTAGGACTTGGAGTTGGTGCATAACCAGATGGGCTGGGTGAGGCTTGATAAGGAGCCGGGCTAGGACTAGGCTGATACGGCGAGTAAGTATGATCGGAGCCATAAGAAGTTCCAGGTGTGTGAGGGGTGTACGGTCCTTGAGGCGTGTCGGCATGGTAGGCTGATCCAGGAGTTGCAGGATTATAAGCTGGTGAAGGAGATTGATCATCCCAATTGTCCATGTCTCCGTATTCGTTGGGTCGAGAGGGGGTGTTGGTAACTGTGGGATCCCAAGCACCCGATTGTCCAGGAGTACGAGACCCATCATGCGAAGGTGTCATTCCACCGTAGTGAGGAGTACGTGAGCCATCGTAAAGAGGGGTTTGCGAGCCGTACATGGGCGTGCGAGACCCAGCAGCGTACATTGGCGTCCCGCGGCCTTCACCATGCGAAGCAGGCGTACGATCGTAAGTCGAAACTGCGCCAGACTTGGCAGTACCACCTACTACCGAGATGCGGCTCCGATCAACTGAAACTGTCTGACATTTCGAATGAAGTTCCACGCGAGCTGTTGAGTCCGTGGCGTCCTAGTAATTGAACAGACCAGTTTCAAGAAAAGTTTTGTAGAAGAATATTTAAAGAGCAAAATAAGCTATCCTTTGTTGACTGCGCTTTTCCTTACCTTTACTATACCGATGTGTCCTTTGTAGGGTCCTTGGGTCACCTTGATAGTTTTTCCAATGAGATCCCGGTCACGGCCCATTCTGCCACCACCTCGCCCGAATCCTCCACCGCCACGGCCCCCTCGTCCTCCTCCTCCACCTCCTCCACCTCCTCCACCACCTCCACTTCCTCCTCCACCACCACCTGCGGGATGCATTGGCGAAGAGATCCTTGGCGACATGTAACCCAAATTTCCAGTTCCTGTGGTTACAGAGACACCTTTGCTACCACCTGCTTGAACCAGATGACGAGTTTTGCACACAAAGATTCCTCCATTTTCAAGCATCATTCGGGAATGAAGGAAAGCAAAATTTCGGTACAGATGACGAATTTCTCCCTGACGACCAGAGTGGGGACCATCGATAACTTTGACGATATCTTTTCGTTGTATGGTATTTTGTTCAGAGTCCAAAGCCACAGCTTGTCTGTTTTCTTTGCGACGTTGAAGGGCCTGTGGTCGGAAAGCGACAACCTTCCCATGCATATTGAGAATCTGATAACAAAATGTTTAAAAAGAGGTTAAAGATTACCAAGAGAAATCCGAGCCAGCCATACCACACGCCTCTACCGATCTAGGAAACAAGGCAAGGGATAGTTAGCTTACCTGAAAAGTTTCACGCTCCAGCCTAACTATGACGCCAACTGTTTGTGCATCAAGTTGAACGAGGTCACCCCATTGGTATTGACCCATTGAATCTACACCAGTAGCCATGTCGGAACATAGTTGGAGGTCCCGGGGAAGAACTTTCAGTTCATGCATGGTGAGATCAGAAAAAAGAACGACCATATTGTCTTCAACACGGACAATGAGGCCGGTGTCGTTCTCATAACGACCTGCTATGACACGAACGTGGTCCCCCATGGTGAAACACTTTTTCAATTCGTGAGCCTGGAACTCCAACGGATCTTTGAGATCTTCGTGCTTGGGCATGACGGTGATTTTGTTGCCATCAATGCCGATAATCTTTCCTCGAAGGTGAATCAATTCTCCTTCGCACACCTCAACAGCATCCCCAGTGGCGAAATTGTGAGTGGTCTCTTCTTTCCCTGGTGTAACTCGAACCTATGATAAAGCACATGAAAATTCATTAAATTGAAAATAAGATTGAAAAGAATAGACACTTACAGCAAGATCGACACCTTCTAAAGCTTCTTCAAATCTCTCAAGTTCGATTAAAGTAGGCTTCACTCCATCAGCTAGGATAGCACTCATGGCAAAGTTCTTGTACAAAAACCCTTTGCGGGAATACCGGTTGCCTTCGAAGATGAGGAAATCCCCGTCGCTTGTCACCTCCCCTCCAACGGCTCGGATAGCTTCCAAGTCAAAAAGTTTGAGAACAGGTCGAATTTTACGTTTTTTCTTAGCCTCAGCGTCAGACTGAGCCGTGCGGAGTGCTCCTCGCGGCCGAGTGTAATCGATACGAGGAATTAATTTCAAATGAACTTGATTTTGAGCCACATCAACGTAATCCACTTGGGCAATATCGTCCTTGAAGATACCGCGTTTGAGACGTACCCAAGATTTTGGTTTCATCACGCTCTGCTCTTTTACGACGCGGAGAACATCGGTCATTTCTTTGATCGGAACCATCTGTTGACTGTAGAGTCCCATGCGAAGGCTCCCAATGCCATCAATAGCTTGCTTCACGTGCGTTTGCTTGAAAGCTTCTACATAGATGTAGCCTTTGACACCTTCAGGAGAAACTATTGATTTAATCTGCAGCGGCTCTTCGGTAAATTGGTAGGCAATAAATTTCCGCATTAACTGAAAAACGGTTTGTTTCTCTTCGCCTAGTCGGCATTTGACCATCCATAAGTTTGGATCTCTGATAAGAGCAAAGCAAGTAGAAAGAAGCGGATGAGGATCTATAAAATTATAAAGTTTTTCGTCAAATTTTATTACTTTACTCCCGGTAAAAGAGTTTGTTGTGTAATTTCATCTGTCATGTCTTCACCCCCATCACCAAAGTGCCTGGTTGCTGTGGCTTCATCAGCATATTTTTTCCGGAAATACTCTTCCACTTCCTCTTCTTTAGAGCTACTGTGAATTCATTCAATGATAATTTGTTAATACAAAAAAAGGGTTAAGGGTTGGAAAGAAGGAAGGAACCAAACTTACTCCCACATCTGTTGCTGCCTCCGACGTCCATCGATCTCCCTAGCAGTAGGCCCCATTTCATCCACTTCATTGCCGACAAGGCCGTAGTTTTCTGCCCCATCTTCCCATTCTTCTTCATCCTCAACTTCATCATCGACTTCGGCTTCTTCCAAGATAAATCCACCAAATCTATCCCTCTTCTTGCGTTTCCTTCCTCCTCGGACTTCTTCATCGTCGTCTTCGTCCTCCTCTTCATCAAACGCTTGTTCCTCTTCTTCTTCCGAGTCACTTTTCCTTTGACGTTTGCTTTTCTTACTACTTTTTTTCTTTTCCTTGCTCTTTTTTCCTTTATCTTTCTTTGATATTTTGGATTTGGGTATCA
Organism: Chydorus sphaericus; assembly: GCA_030141595.1. NCBI lineage: Eukaryota > Metazoa > Arthropoda > Branchiopoda > Diplostraca > Chydoridae > Chydorus > Chydorus sphaericus. The sequence continues at coordinate 9,959,644 of CM057928.1, forward strand.
CTCGATCTGAATCTTCAGAAGCCTGAAAAAATAATAAATAAATAAAGCCAAATAAAAAATAATATAAAGTCTGTGAATGAAACATGATGAAACTCTAACCTTCAATAATTTAAGATTACAACTAGAATTTTTAAATGTGGTGATGGATATAATATAGTCACAAGAGTAATTTAAAATGGAAAAAGTTATGAATCACGATGATACTTCATGAACTGAGAACAATTGCATGCAACAAATGATGGTTTTCAGTTGTGGCTAAAAAGTTAGATTTGATTAAAGGAAATAAGTGCTTGGGCGATTGTAGGAAAAAAATGTACTATAAAAACAAAACCATAGTAATAATTCATTTTGAAATTTGATTCGACTATATAGTTTGTTTACTAACCAAATACACAATAGCTAGTCCAATTTTTAAATTATTCAAATTCAATTCAATTAGAAGTAACAGCAGCAAATTCTCACCACACTACCCTCATCACTAAGGGCTTCTTTGTCATCAGAAAAGTTGCTATCATCACTATCTGACATTGTAGGGTTCTGAAGATCTGCTTATCTTCATACACTGTTATTATATCAGTTCTCAAGCAATAGATGCTGTGTACAAATGGAGGTAACCTGCATGAAAATAATTTCAATATTAAAGATTAATAAAGGAATAATACAGTTAGCACATTCAGATTTACCACGAATAAGAAAACTGAAGGCACTCTCAAAATTCCATCAATCTTGTAAAACACTTTACTGTAAACAGATAGCTTTACTAGCACAATCTTAAGTTCTCGAGACTGCTTCTATTTAGATTTGGATTGGTTGTTAGTGGCAGGTTAGAAGCATTGCAGCAGGAAAGCATTGGCGGGCATAGGGTCCAAGTCGTACAAGACAGCTTGTAATTTCAAGGCTATACACCTCTGCAGGTATATTGTATGGAAATGAAAATGGCACAATAAGCACGGCCTACGCTATTCATAGATGGCTAGGCGACTAGCAAACTCGCATGGAAATACCATTATTAGTGTAAGAATCTTTTCTTCACCATGGATATACTGGGTAGTTCAGTACTGTACATTACATTTTATGATTGTATTTCAAATTACGCAGCGAGTCTAATGAACCAGGTTATGAAACAGATACTCGATTTTATTACCCCAAGTGGTGATGAATGCTGGATGTCTGATGCACTGTTGACCGAGGAAAGCAAATGATTTTTGAAAAATGAATTTTTCTTGAGCCGGATAGAATAAGCTTGGCCGTTGACACGAAAGTGACAGCGCAAGAAACCATAGAAAAGATTCGGAAATAGAATTTTGCAAAAGAAATCACTGATTTATCTGTAAAACGGACCAATACGGTTTATCTCATGCCAATCCAGCTATGTATGATTGTATTGATGCAGTATTTGATATTGCTTTAAAAAATTGAATGTAAAAAAAAAAGAAAAGAAAAAAAAATAGAAGGCGGGATACGCCTATACTTTATTTTCATATATTGGTGTAATTTAAATGCGAAATTTTAAATGAAAGAATAGTTTTATTCTATTTTAGTATAGCTATAATTATTTGGATGGAAAATGTTTAAAATGTAATTACATTTTAAACATTTTAATAACTTAAAACGTTAAAAGCTCGAAAAAGTTCCTCGAAATTGAGTTTAATATAATGATTTTTGGGCAAATCGCCGACTCTTCATCTTAAAACAATAACCAAACTTTCAACTTAAAATCGATAACCAATAAAATGTAAAACTTCATAAATCATTCACTATTTCTAGTTTAATAGACCTAAAAAAATATTTTTTTTTCATTTGATTATTTATTTATAGTACATATATGATAGTTGGTTTTTGGTCAGCAACCTGCAAAGACGACGGAGCCCTCCTTATTAGTTATTACGTATTAGTGGCATACTGGCATTATGTTGACCTCCGTCTGCACTCTGCAAGCATCACCCTACTCCATCGCCGGAAGATAGAGAAATATCAAGGAATGGGGGAAAACACTGTTTTTTAGCGAAGTTTGTACTAACTAACTAATGTACTTCGACATTCGATTGTTGATCCCCGGTAGAATTGATCCATCCAAGCATCCAGGACAGAAAACTGAATAGTTTAATTTTACTACTCTTTCGTACTGGCAGGTATGTGCTTTACCGTACTAGGGGATATATTACATACAGTATTGCAGTATGCATGGTAATACCTAGCGAATAAGTACCGTAGTAGTTACAGTTACGCTATGCTTCGATTACGAGACATACGATTATTGTGTTCCAATTTCGTTGAACGTTATTGAGATCTGAAAAATAATCTACCAGATCCTACCGTACGTGAGTCTTAAGGCGATTAACTTTTAGAATATTCGTTAAAAAAACTAAAAATTATGTAAAATTCACAGTTGGAAACTTCTTGTCATGATGACAGAAGTTCTTTTTTATATTCATTATGTGTGACACTTGAACATATTTAAACTTTTGTCTCAAGTAATTTTCTTGTGCTTTCTAACTTCTTCTTTGAGAAACCTCTTTGGAAACCCGTCATTTTTAGAAGCTGATGAACGTATTCCTTAATTGATGTCTAATAAAACGTCTATCAAGGTTTATTTTGAGCTGCAAATGTAAACATCAAAATTCGAAAAAAAGATACTCTGAGTTGATGTAAATACTATGGGAAGTGCGTAAGAAATTTATGTAAATATATTATTAATGATTGTCATGTTCTGTAATCTTGTTAAAATGAATTTGTTGGCCAGTTAATTACACTGTTCTTATGGAGCTGTGTAAAACTACTTGTGCTAAAATGGGACATTAAAAAAGTAGGAACCATTTAGATAGTGTAAAATGTAGGAATAGCATGCCATGCAATTCAGTACTGTACATGTTAGTGAGATAGTGCCATTGTTTATCAGTGAAGTTTACTTATTTGGAAAACAAATTAAAAAAGTGTACTAGCTTGATAAAAAATATTACTATCTTTGCTGTATCTCTTGAGGTAGTAATAATGGTTTAGGTGAAAGTTGAATGTGTTGAGGGGGGGGGGGGGAGATGCTTGCTAGCTAAAATGAAAATAATTATGAAAGATGTTATAACCATCGTTAATTGATAATGTTTAATTTATGTGGTCAGCCAAATTGTTCCTAATGAAACGAAAATGCACAATCAAGATTATAGTCAGGAGAAAAAAAGATGGCAACATGTAGTTAGTATTGGATTCACTGGGATGCCGCGGATACGTACAGTACATCCGCACATCACTATCATGTGTCACTATTTTGAAAACAAATTATTATCTAGCATTGTTCCATATTTGAAACACTTTGGTGGTTCTTTATCTATCGACAAGTTTGGAACTTTTAAAAAATAAAGAAAATCAGGTCTGTGTAGCAAGAAAGACTTCACCATCATTGCTTGAGGTCATTTCACCAACTAGTAGTGAAAGTTCATTTGATGACCTATTTACTAGAAAACTGTCTTAGCATTCTTCAAGCCGGCAACAACTTTATTTTAAGTGGTCTATGAGAAATTATGTGCTTTTGTGCTCGAAATAAAGTCTGAATTGTTGAGGGATTAATAAAAAAATATTGCATTTTATGTCAGAAAAATTTGCGCTCAAGACTTGGTTCTAACGCCGGTCACATGTACTTCACTTATACGTAAAATTATGTTGGTATTTAGAAGTATTAAACGGTTCGCGGCAAGGCATTTTCGTTGGGAAATAGATTCACTAATAGGAAGTCCAATTCGTCTGTTAACAAAAAAAGAAAAAAAAAATCTGATGGTAATGTATGCTAGGTGTATTGTCATCTCATTGACCATTTTAGTGACTGGTTGGGAACATGAAATATGTTGATGTAAAATGGGAAGAAAAAATCAAACTCGAATTACGAACGGGTTTGTAATTTGGGCGTGGTTTCATGCTGACCAATCCAAGGTTATGTAGATTAGAATTGTACTTTCTTTCTACGTGGTCGACGTGGGTAGATATTCGGTAGAACTAATGTACCGTAGAATGCGCGCGGCAAGCGTTATTTGTATGTCGTCAATACGATTGTGTTTGTTAGTCAGCGGCCAGCGTGAGAAGGGTTCAGTTGTGTTGATATCTCCTACCCGTTGTCTACTCATTTAGTTGGCCCCTTTAGTGTTACTGTCCCATTTAGTGCTTTTAGCCCTTTCACAAAGTCTCAAAGATACATTTTAGACGAAAGTTGTGTGTACCTGTCGACCGAGTTAATCAGGTACGCAAGGTGAAAGGTGGAACGTTTGAAAGGAAGGCGTTTAGCAAGGCCTAATTCAAACAGCTGGTTAAGAAAAGTGAATGCATGTCTGATAGTGAGCTTACGTGTCTGTATAATAATGCTAATATTTTTCATTATATCTTTGAAAATAGCATCATGGACCTGGAAGAAATCCGACAAGCTTTACGGCAGTACAACCAGGAACACTTGGTTGAATTTTGGTCTAACGTTGAATGAGGAAGAACAAACAAAATTATACAAAGATCTTAAAGAGTATGTCTTGTTATGCCTTATTAGAATTGGTACTTTTTAAGATAAGACCATATTATCAACCCTTGAATGGTTTCTTTATAGTATCAATATGAAGGAGGTAATTGAGTTTTTCCGCCATGCCGTTCAATCAGCCCACGATGAAGAGGCAAAATTGGACGATAAACTGGAACCCATTCCTTCGGAGCTGTACGGGGCTGTGACGCGCACTAGTCCGGAGCTGTTGCGTCATTACGAAAACCTTGGTATGTGGTTGTTAGCAATCTAATCCCTTAGTAGTTTTTTCTTATCATCAGTAGACTGAACTGTCGTAACAATCCTCATTGGTCTTTTATCTGATACTCATATTCTTCTCATTAATACAATATATATGGACAGCTATGGACCAAATCGGCCAAGGTCGAGTTGCTGCTTTGCTCCTCGCCGGAGGTCAAGGAACCCGTTTGGGGGTTGATTATCCTAAGGGTATGTACGACGTCGGATGCCCCTCTGGAAAAACTCTGTATCAGCTACAAGCTGAGCGTCTCGTCCGGCTCCAGCAACTTGCAGAGCAACACACTGGTCTCAAAGGAGCGATCCCATGGTATCTTATTGTTTTGTTTCCTTCACTGACACATTGCACTAGATGCGTACAATTATATATAATCTTCTCAATACTTGAAATAAAGGTATATAATGACGAGTGAGCACACTAAAGAACCGACTCAAGAGTTTTTCCGTTCCCGTGATTACTTTGGCCTGAAAGAAGAAAACTTGATCGTGTTTGAACAAGGTATGCTGCCGTGTTTCACCTTTGACGGGAAGATCATCTTAGAGAACAAGTCTCATATCGCCAAGGCTCCAGGTTAGAATAGTTTAGATCTTTATGAAACTGCTTCATAAAGCTTAGCTAAAGCACTAACAGCATAAGACATTCCCAAACGTATTTCAACGAACAGACGGCAACGGTGGATTGTACAGAGCTCTGCGGGATCGCCAAATCTTGGATGATATGGAACGTCGAGGAATCAAATACATTCACGTTTACTGTGTGGATAATATATTAGTTAAAATGGCTGATCCCACTTTCATCGGCTACTGCTTGAGTAAAGGGGCTGATTGTGCTGCTAAAGTGGTAGAAAAAGCATTTCCAACAGAGGCTGTAGGAGTTGTCTGTAAAGTTGATGGTCAATATAAGGTAATTCAATCTAACCGTTATTTTTTTTTACATAATTTACTGACAAGAAAATTTTAAATCGTAATATTGTACTTTTAAAACTTGTTGTTATAATTTTTTAATTTATCCAAAGAAGCAAAACGTATTCTTGCGCTCTATTTTATGTGTCCACGAACTTGGTGGTGATCGCACTTCAATTAACTTTTTTTTTCCTATTTAGGTGGTTGAGTATAGTGAAATTACTCTTTCGACTGCTCAGAGGCGCAATGCCGATGGTCGTTTGACCTTCAGCGCGGGTAATATTTGCAACCATTTTTTCACCACAGAATTTCTGCGCTCCGTCATAAGGTATCAATCATTTTTATCACATAAAAAAAATGCATTTGACGCTTTCGATCGTTTTTCCAGCGGGAAAGAAAACATTCTGGAACATCATATTGCCAAGAAAAAAATACCATTCATTGATTCTAATGGTGTCATTTGCAAGCCAGATAAACCCAACGGAATTAAAATGGAGAAATTTGTTTTCGATGTGTTCCAGCTTTCCAAGTGAGACACCAAAATGGTTGCGTTCGGCGTAATCACAATGTGACGTTTATTGAATATTTTAGGAATTTTGTTGCATGGGAGGTGCTGCGCGAGGATGAATTTAGCCCTCTCAAGAATGCAGATCATAGTGGAGATAAAGATACGCCCACCACGGCGAGGTTGGCTCTATTCTCATTGCACCAACGTCAAGTTTTGGCTGCTGGTGGGATCTTCGTCGACGAAGAAGGCAATCCGCTACCTTTGATACCTAGGTACGTACCCGATCTATCTTCTTTTGCAAAGACGGTCTTTTCTCATATGTACGGGTGTGTAGTACCTACTTAGTACAGTGGGGTTTTGATATTCGGCGATACCGATAGGATTAACTTATTTTTTAAAATTAATGGGTGTGAAAATTGATGCTATGTATGGATACTTTAATTAATGGATTAAAAGTAAGATGCTTAAAAATGTAAGGACTGAAAGGGGCAAAACCGCAAAAGTTAGATCTTTTATATAATTGGCTATTTTTTAAATTCGTGTTAGTGGTACGTTGTTGCTAGGATAGGCTTTAAAAACGTAACTTACGTAGCTTTAAAAACGTAACTTTAAAAAAGCGATGCTATGATTCCATATTCTTGTTATACCTGAGATTGCCTCAGGTCATCTATGAAATTGAGAAAGCTCGCTTTTCTAGCTCTTCTAAGCATGACCGCATCTTATTTGTTCATTTATACGTAGTTCATTTACTATAAGTAGCCCTAGTTTCTATTTTTCTCGTTTATGTAATGCTTATTGTAATGCGTTTTGTTAACAACTGCAGTTTTTTTTCTTTCAATACTCACATTTTCTTTAATGCATTATGATTCACGCAATCTTCAGTGAGCCCCTAGCCAGTTCTTCTGCCATTCCAGCAGAACGCAATAACAACCAACTGTAAGTAGAATTTGGCATTTATTTAGTTGCACATTAGTGATTCTTTATATTCAACACTGTATTATTGTTCCTAGTCTGTATGTTAGCATTTGTTGCTGCATCTGTAATAAAAGCACGAATGGTTAACTTTACGCATAATAACTCTTGTATAGTAGCCAACTAACCAAAGCAACTTTTGAAGCAGTGATGTCACACTTCATTGCTAGTTAATAATTATTTTATTTTTTTATTTTGGAGAGCTCTATATTTCTAAATAACGTTTAAAATTATTCATGTCACAACAATTTTTCAATAATCTTTCATTTTTAGTCAAAAGACGTGCTTACGACCCGAGGAACCATTAATCTGCGAAATTTCACCATTGGTTTCCTACGCTGGGGAAGGTCTTGAATCGCTAGTGAAAGGGAAAAAATTCCGTCCGCCCCTATTGCTCTCTAGCCCGTCTGAGCTCAACTGTAAACCAACATGCTGATATTGACCCGACTTTTTATTGTAAGAAATAGCAGGTTTTATGTTAATTTGATGCGTGCACTAACTTTAATTTTTATTTGATTTTCTATTCACATTTCACAGATACTTGGAATGGGGCCTTTTCTGTGAACCTCGTCGCCTTTTTTTCTTAATTTTTGATTGGACCAAGCATAACTGCAAAAAATTCATTCTCCCCATTCATTTTTTAAAACAGCAATTTAAAAGATGTATATTTGTGAAAAATTGAAGGTGGAAAAAAAACGAAAAAATTATTGGTTATTTAGTGGAAAGGAAGTAAGCATGAAACTTTCGTGCTCTCTAGGCCCCTTACTGCCAATTATTAAAAATAAGGAATAGCATTTTGATTGAGAGTATTTTAATTTGTTTGATTGTGAAAATTTTTTCGCTCAAATGCAATTACCACTACATCATTTCCAAATCAACCGTCCGATCCATCAATATTACGTTGGACTATAGATTCTTGATTTTAAATATATATATATATATATTTTATTTCTGTGTCCGTTACGAATAACAATCTTAAATTCTATAAATAAAAAAATCTATACTTCTTTATACACTTTGTAGCTGATGTATTTGATCCATTCATTATATATTATTATACACGTTTCATAATAATGCTGCTTTTTTACGTGTTTATGATCGAACGCCTAAATAACAACACCAATCACGATCACAGTAAATTACTTAGTTGAAAAAAAAACCCGCTAATTTATTTCATAAAAAAGTATTTAATAGATCCTCAAATGGAGCCTCTCAAAAGGATCAGATGTACCGGTGCGGCAGTACAGGGCTAAGTATTTCGATTAAATCGGTAGTACTCGCTCCATGTGACCATATGACGCAAGGGTCTTGGTTTTCTATGATTCCGACATAAGATGACTTCACTAAAATTTAATAAGTTACCATTTCACCACATTCAGTTACAATTTGGTCAACTGATCTATCTGTAAATTATTATAAAGTACCAATAAATTAGAGATCGAAGGCTACTGGAAAACAAAGATAAAAAATAAGGGGAAAAAAAATTACTTGATTTTTATACATTTCCTTTACGTCCGCCAAGTCGAGGCGGAGTTCTTCGTTTTCTTCGATTTTCTCTCCATACATCTAACATAAGAGAAATATTTTTTGTACTTGGGGTGTTCATTTATTCCAGAAAAGATATCATACCTGTAATAAGGCATTGTAATTCGTTTTCAACTCTCCAAAATCGCGTAACACATCATCAAGTTGTGCAATCCGGCGATTAAGATCTTGATTACTATTAATAACCTGGGCTAATTCTTGTGCGAGGGAATCGCGCTGCGAAGATTGAATCTGTAACTCTTGTTGAAATTGCGCTACTTCACCTATCATCGTTTGAATAAATAAAAAAATAAATAATTTCATTTAAAAATAGACTGAATGTAAGGAAAGGGATATGGATAGATGAGGTAACCTTCACGTGTTTTCAACTGTGACTGTAGATCCTCGAAAATGGCACTGTAGTTCCCAATTCTCATTCCATCATAGAGGGTGGTCCGAGGTACTGGAGTTGCCAGACTATCTTCGAATACCTCATCCTTCAAAAGGAAAGACAGCACGAATGGTGAAAACAATTCAAATTTTAGACGAATTCAAAGGGTAGAAAAAGTAATAACAAACATTTGAAATCCACGGATTGCTGGAATGTGATTCTGTTAAAGATCCCGAAAGCGAAAGTTTACTCAAACTAAGTGTAGGACTACTGCTACGAGAATATGTCGTTCCTGGAACAGAACCTAACATGATCTTTTCGCTTTCTCCGTCTATTATATCTTGAGGATTAGCATGTGGTTGAATCACTCTACACGTGTGTTGATGTTCCTTGTTTCCTTGAAGTCGCTCCTATAGTTCCAAATAAAATCCGCATAAGTATGATTCCATCGCAATGTCGAACGAATTAAATGTACCAATAGAAGAGCAGTCTTGTTTTTTTCCTCTTCTAAAGCAGTAGCTTGTAGATCAAAATTACATTCAAGAGTTTGCAGCTTTCTTTTAAGAGTGTGAATCCTTTCCTCCAGCTCACATTTCACCATTTGTAAACTTGAATATGGAAAAGTTATTTTTTTTTTAAAATAGACATTGAAATCGCCAAGAAATTACATAGGAGCCAAATATTTAATTGGAATACTACCTTTCTAAATCTTGTTCCATTTTCCGACACACCGTTTCTTCTTTCAATAGTTTATCCGCAAGTTGCTTATTTTCTTCGGTGACTAGCGCAAGTCGTTCCGATAACTGGTCTACTTGAATGAGCACGGAGCTATACGCATTCCTACTAGCCTCTTCTTTCTCGGATATTGCACGAAGCTGGCGTTGAACTTCGTCTAGAAAAATAAAATGTATCATTTTGTTTTCTTTCTTTTAATAAAACTAAGTAACATCGGAATCCATTATGAGCAAGCGTTATGTTTTTATAGCCTGGCCTTATAACTACTTACTTAATTTCTCTTCGAGAATATTCTCTGATTTTTCTTCTGCTTTCTTTTGCAAACTAAGTGCCAGTTGTAAGGTTTCGATCTGTCGAAGTAATGGCCTCGTCGCCGTCATCAAAGCCTTAGAAATTGCATATTCCGAAAAAATATATATATATTGAGGTATAACAGTTTACGATGGATTCGATATACCTGGGATAGTTCATCATGCTGTGCTTCTGCATCATTAAGTCTTTGCATCAATCGAGAAATTTCGCTTCTCATTTGTTCTTTCTCCCTGCGCAGGTAAACCAAATTCAATGAGATAGGCCAAATCAATCACCATCATAAAGGATATTTATAAAAAAATCTATAGCTGTACCTGGAATATTCACTATCTACTACGGATATCGTGTGGATCAGCTCTTGTGAACGAAGAGTAAGCGCTTGTTTTTCCTCTTCAAAAAGCTGGCGAGAGGTTTCAAATTCCAACTGCAGTTGCTGACGCAAAGATACTTCGGCACTTAGATTTCGTTCAGTTTCGGCAGAATCACGAGCAGCTGTTTCGCTTCTTACTTGAGCCAATTCGTCCTTCACCTCGCTCAAAGCTTTTCGTAACGATTCAATTTCTGTGGTTAAATTTCGCGTAACACATTTATTGGCCTCTAGCTCCAAATCCATGGCGCTATTGGCGATTGTTAATTGGCGAACCTAATTATCATAAAATATTCCAAATTTTTACAATTTGATGCACTAAATTTGTAACAGCTAGCGAAGGTTCTTTACCGATTCAATTTGATTGCGCTCTAGATCTTCCTTGACTGCAAGCCCCTTTTTAAGCCTTTCAACCTCACGGGTCAAATCTTCATTTTTGTCCCTAAAAAACGAAATCACGAAAAAAATATTAATTGTCTGAAATAAGCATTGGCCTACGTAGTCTACTTACTTGAGAAGCTTTAGCTGTTGTTCGTCTTCCTTCTCTTTCGCTCGCAATTTCTTTATTAAGTTTGAATGTTGCAAATGTTGCTTTGATAGTTTTTCTCCTTCCGCGCGTAGTTCTTGAATGACATCTTCTTTTTCCTTCAGTTGTTCCGAAAGCCCTTGATGTCGCTTCGCTGCCTCTAGCTGTGTCAGTAGTGTATTACGTTCAGCTAAAACTTGCTGATAACGCTTTTCAACAGAAGAGATCCGCTGTGCGAAGTCTTCTGTTTGTCGGCGAAGAGCCTCTCCTGCGGCCAGACGCTCCTTGCCATCTTGAGACACACGCAGTTTAAGTTCTTCCAATTCATTAGTCAACGATGTGCACTTCCTTTGCCATTCCAAGATTTTGCCTTCGCTTGCCTAATAAAAATAATTGTCAGTATGTTTTGAATATATAATATAAAAGGATAAAAAACCCAATGCAGGCTCTAATTTACTTGAAGAAGATGATACAATTCTGAAACCTTCGGCTCCATTCTCTCTATTTCTAGGGCAGAATTAAGACTGTCATCACTGGAAGCTTCCGATGGTTTCCGGTGATGGGCCATCACATTATTCCCAGTTGTAAGAGCCATTGGGAGATTCTTACGATAGCCCGATTGTGGACTGGCGATAATTTCTATGTCTAATAATAAAATCAAAGGTATTCAACAAGAAGAATTTACAGCAATATGATTATATTCTGGCCGCACCTGATGATGCTGTAGTTTCTACTTCATCGCCGGAAATTGAGGCGGAGTTCTCCGTCTTCATTGAATCTCGAATTGCGTCAGATAATATTGAAGATATTTCTTCTCCTGATTTGATGTCGCAATTCATAAATGAGGGTGGTGATGCATCTGCACATCCATTTCTTTCATCCCGCATGGTATTAAACGACTCGAGTTCTGGGCTGATGATGGTGATGGAACTCGAAGTAGAGATAGAGCTATGAAAACTTTCGTGGACGCCCAGTTCCTCTGCATCGGCAATAATAGTTGTGGAAGGCTGTGGAACGTAAATAAATCCGTGTTAATAAATCTGTCTTAATCATCATTCGTCATTTCAGATGACAATATTTTTAAATTTTTACTATTTCGTGATGAGGAACCAAAGATGAAGCTCCCTCTGCTTGCAGACTAAAAAATGATAAAATCGATTATTTGTGTTGGTGTTACCAGAAATATCTTGAAGATTAATTGTTTAGAAATATAATACAGCACATACTTAACATCATTCATTGTTCCTTGATCATTCTTATTTAAGTCAGAAATATTTTCCACTACCTTCAGTATATGTAAAAAGAAAAATTAGGCATATAAATATGTAAATACAACTGTATATGAAATGATGAACTAAATGTTAAAATTAGATGAATTTGAAAGTTACCTCCTTGTACCAATTTTTTGCAAGGGTTCCTTTAATTTCAGATTCAAGGATAAAAAGTGATTCTTGATCATTTGATATTGGGTGATCTTTAGAAATTGCTATGGTGTCTGCTGGTTCAATTGGAAAGTTTGTTGGCTGCCTTTTCTCAAAGGCTGGAATATCTGAGTTAAACAATATATTACAATTCTCTGGATCTTTGACCAAATCATGTTTGTTATGAAGGGTCATAGCATTGGAGCTTGATGGCTCTGTTATCACAACATCAGTCTTGTCCGAATAATGTGGTTCATCTCCACTGTGTACTTCTGTCTTGTTTGTTTCATCTTCTTTGGTGAGACCAAATGATTCGAAAAAATTTTCAATTTCTTTTCCTATTGAAGCTTTCAAAACAAGAAAACACAGTTACTATGAAATAGGTGATATTATTATTGCTCTATTTACATGAAAGTATAAAATTTAGTATTTTATAATAATAACACCATACCATTGTTATGAGAGGTGCTTGTCACTTCTAGGCCTACACTTTCTGTAATATCAAGAGCTTTGTCAATGGTCTTTTGAGCTTCTTTCAGAGCATTTTTAGCTAAGCTAGCAATATTGGCAGTATTGAGCCAACTCATTATTGAAGTAAATGGCTAAAAGGTTCTTAGTAAATTTTAACTATGCGCCACGTCAGCATTAACTGGAAGTCATTCATATCATTCGACCATAACACAATCATCTGTAACGCGCCAAAGCATTCTGCTACTACATATTTCAGTAGGAAGTCGTTCAATAAACTCTGAATAATGATATTGACGATGGACAACACTCGGAAAAACCTCTAAATAACAGACAAAATCGCTACACACAATCCAAATGCATTACACATGTTAAGCTAAGGCTCACGTCACACAAACTGCCATAGCCATTGACCCATAATACAAAATAACAACAACAAGTATCTGCGTCAATACAAATATTTTTCATATTACTCACATTTAAACAAAATTATTTAAAAAAAAAGTTTTCCATTCAACATGTAAGTAATCTTTCAATCAAACAACAATTAACTATATTGTAATATTGAATTATGAGAAACAAAAAAAGTTGTGAGAATTCGTAGGCCTACATAATAATATAGCTTACATCCTTTAGAACACTGATGGTATTACGCTAAAATACGCCAATACGTTTTTTGTTAATTGTAATTGTTTCGTTTTGATAGAAACATTTAAAGATTTGCCTTCGTGCGTTATTTGGAGAAAAAATGATCAGCTCCGAGATTTCTTAAGTCTAATGTATATCATTGCTTCTAATTTTATCTCAATCCCCTGTGACCATTTTACCGCAATAGGAACAATATGCATTATCTAATATCCTATTAAATATACTAATTAAATTTAAAATTCAGCAAATAATTTAATAGTAAAACACGGGTCTTATAATGACATAAAAAGGTAGAATCTAGAGACGCACATTTTATCAATGTCAACGACTAGTGATAAACATTTTTTTAAATTAAAAAACGATGTTTATAAAAAAAAATACTAAATTATATTATATTTTTAAAAATGAGATTACTAGTTTAACTAAATTTACCAGTAGTTCAACCGTTTAATCAGAAGTTTAACGGGCTACGGCGGCTCGGAGGGTAGCTTTTTTTGAGCGAGTTGGAGTTGTGACCAAAACGGCAACGAAGCATTTATAAAGCAGCGTTGCCATTCTTTTTCACCAGTCGAAACTCGAAACAGAAGAAATTCTTGTTCTTCTCTGCCCTTAATCAAGTGTTCCCTCACAGGCGATAGAACATAATGGTGAGATGCTTCAAATTGTTTATCTGTGTAGATCTTTGGATTTTTGTGCCATCCGTATTACTAAATTATTTTGTTCTAATCATAATTACTAGGGTATTGATATCAATCATAAACACGACCGGAAAGTTGTTCGTCGTGAACCCAAATCAGAAGATGTCTACCTACGTCTTCTTGTTAAGGTTAGTTGTGTCATTCCATGTCTTATTCGGATCTGTATTAATTTTCTTTAACATTCAATAGCTTGTACCGTTTCCTGGCCCGCCGTACCAAGGCCAAGTTCAACCGTATCATCTTGAAACGTTTGTTCATGTCGAGGATCAACCGGCCGCCTCTTTCCATCTCTCGCTTGTCCCGAAACATGAAAAAGACTGGCAGGGAAGGCAAGATTGCTGTCGTTGTCGGAACTCTTACAGATGACCCTAGGATTTTCAACATCCCCAAAATGACGGTATTTTCACACTTAACATTGTTGCTCAAGATGGTGCCTTCATATTTGTTTAATGTAGGTATGTGCTCTACGAGCCACTGAAAGAGCCAGGGCTCGCATCATCAAAGCTGGTGGTCAAATACTAACGTTTGATCAGCTTGCCATAAGGGCTCCTACTGGAAAGAACACCATCCTCATCCAGGGGCGTCGGAAGGCCAGAGAAGCCAACAAACACTTCGGCCCGGCTCCGGGTCTTCCTGGATCCCACACCAAGCCTCTGGTCCGTTCCAAGGGTCGCAAATTCGAACGTGCTCGTGGTCGTCGATCATCTTGTGGATACAAGAAGTAGGATGGTCGCTGGTCTACTTGGATTATGTGTTGGTTGGAATACACTGATCCTTTGCCCTTGAACTTTCGTTTGTCTCAAAGAAAAAAACTTTTAACTTAACTATATCTCAGTCTTTGCTATTCTAAAACTATATTAGCATGTTTCTAAGAAAGAATATCACCGTTCATCTACGTACATTTTCCTATCCAGCGACATGATGGTATTCACTACCGTTCCGACTTAACGTACACTCGTCAATTTTGTTTATAACCTAATTTGGATCGAATTCGTTAACTAAATTGAATTATATTCTAGTGTGTATTGTAGCACACATTCTTTTATATCGAACTGGAGCTCCGCGGTAATAATGGTCTTATCCGACCTAACATTCGCGCTTATAAAACACGGTAATTGGGGAGGTAACTTGACCTCCAATTAGCTAACTTTGAAATTGAATGCTTAAAACAGGATGTGATTTCTCCAAATCAGTAATGCATTTGAAAGAATCAATGGTAGTACACAATGTTATGATACTACAAACTTTCTAGTTCACAAAGGTGCCAAAGAGAAATGATGTAAATTGAACATTAAAAAGGAGGAGAAACAAGAAATGAACAATGTTTACTACAATGGTGAAAGAAGAAATTAAGAGGTCAACTCGGAAACCATAGACATTATAGATCAACATCGGTCTTAGTTAAATCTATCGAGATGTCTCTAACACAAATTATTCCGGAGTTTGAACAAAAGTATAATTTAGAAGTCCATGTGACTTAACGTTTTTTCTTCCCTTGCATCTCCATCTCAACTTTAGTACTTTATTACGGTCATGTGCTGTTCACTCAGGTTCAACCCGAACAAAAAGTTGGACAGGAATCACTTTTCACTTTCTTCCTCAGTACTCAATTTGATTTTTTTTTCTACTCCTTCGTGACTTAAACAAGTAATTCCAGAGACAGCGTTGGATGGAGCAGGACTGGACGAAGCCGGTGGGTAGGTTCGTTTAATACTACTAGGTTGCAGGCTGGCTAACTGTTCGCTTCCACCATTCGAATTGGTTGTCCCGACGAATGGTGAATAGGTTGTTACAAAGGGCACGATGACAGAAGCCTGTGCACCGCTCGAATAACAGCTCTCAGATCCACCATTAGATGCTTGCCCTGTATGGTTATCCACCAATAGTAATACAAAATGTTAGCTTTGATTTGAACATGAATTTGTGAGATAAATATTTGAACTAAAATATAGTGCGCACATATCGTTTTATCATTTACTCCATCGTTTAACCAAGTACGTACCGTGGGAGATGGTTGTCGGTTGTAAAACGACGACATGAGTAGGATGATTCGACTGCACCACAACGCCCCCGCTGGGATGGAGACTAAACGGTGAACTTGGTCGACTACTACTTTTGATCTCAAGGTGTTGTGCTACTCCTTGGCTGCTTACTACATCACCATAGGGTTCACTCACTACAAGGGAAAAATTAATAAGAAATTTACTTAAATGATGTTCCATAATAATAATCCATATAATTTGCGCATTTTTGAGCTGGAGGCGGTAGAATATATCACTAATTTGTGTTTTCGCACTATTGTTGTTATCTTAGTGTAGTACACAGTCGCAAATAAAAAAACTGCATCGAATTGAAGAAGCAATTCAAGAATTTTTATTGAACGCACTGGAGCGGAATCCTGAAACTCCATTCTCTTAGAAGTGGACGCCAAATTTTTTTATAATTCAGAATTTTCAAATATTTAGAAAGACTCACTAGGAACAGGAGAACCTTCCCGTGATAAACAATCAGGAGTCTCCAAGCCAGACACGGACATGTTCGAAATCCCACCATGTGAGGGAGAAGCTGGAGCACTCCTAAGACAAGAAAGACAATAATTATTAGTTGAACGATTGATGTTTCCGCAAAAATCAGGTAGGAAATAACAATAGAGACAATAATATAATAAAACATATAATAACCTAGCATATGGAGTTCGAAAACAGGGAACTCCTCGTTGTCTCCGTCGTCGAAATGCCTGTTCTACAAGTTTAGACTCGCTACTTGGGTCTATCCTCCAAAAAGATCCTTTTCCAGGCTCTTCTTGACTCCGTGGCACTTTCAAAAAGTATCGATTAAGCGACAGGTTGTGACGAATCGAATTCTACACAGAGAGGTTATGTTATTTATGAAGCTCTATATATATAATTAAACTTATATGCTTGCCTGCCATCCTTTGTCCGCCGTCCGATAGTAAGGGTAATTCTTAGTGATATAGGAATAAATTCCACTGAGTGTCAGCTGTTTGTCCGGTGCCGTGCAGATGGCCTGGACTATTAGTTGAGCGTAAGAGTAGGGCGGTTTGCTGTCATCTTTTGCTTCATTGGAGCCTTCAGCCCCAGGACTATGATCTTGGCCCAAATCTTGAATGGAACTGCTTCCATAGCTACCGGCACTGCCATGACCAGTAGAATGGGAAGACGGAGGATTCACATCGTGGTGAAAATGAGAGAAGCCGCCAAAATGTTTACGTGCGTGAGAGCCTTCTCTTGGACTAACAGGACAAGAGTTGGCCGCGCTGATGGTTTCAGTCGGCGATGGTAAGGGGCTCGAGGCTGACTCTTCTTCTCTGATAGGTATATTGATACGTAATGGTGGTAGCTGAGAGGGAGCTTGATGGGATTGAGGAGTTCCTCGCCGCTTAACTGGGGATGGCAGAGCTAGTATGAGTAAAATTAATTTTGCTATTAAATCTATAATTACCTAGTTAGGCATAATTTACTGAGTAATTAAAATACTACAATGTTACTTAATTTAGTTTGAAAAAGCAAAGTATGTAGATTTCAAATACTTGAGTTAGTCATAGCAGTAAACCAATTCAGAAATAGTCAAGTCAGTTAAAATAATTAATTGAGAGCAAATCAAATTCTTGTAAAAAAATAGAATAAAAAAGTTTCCCTTCATTTAACTATGAATACAATAATTGAATGAACAAAGACAAAGATGTTTTTCCATTGAGCAATTAGGTAGAAAATTGTACAAAGAGAAAAAAAAGTTGAATATTAGGCTACCTAGATGAGAAGCTGATATAGATCCTGCTGCAGAAGAAGAGCTTGAAGAGCCTAAATGGGGTGGTGGTCCAGACTCATCCACAAGTGATTGAAACATCAGTCTTATGTTGGTACTTGGGAAACGGAAAACACACCTACAGTAATGGAAAAATTGTGTTGCTAGATACCAATCAATAACACATGTTACTCCTGAAATCTACTTACATTTTGGGCAACTGAAATGGTGCAGCTCCTTTCCTTTGGAACACACCATCCACAAACACACCATTTTTACCATTACAAATCATATAGAAGAATGGGTGATCAAAGTACACTTCCAAGTGACGTCTTGAAATGAAGGATGAGTGTCCCATGTTCACATCAACTTGTCCTCTGGATGAATTCCTACCAATCACTAAATGCTTTTGCTTCACCAAATACTCAAATTCCCTTCCTTCAATTCTTGCAATGACAGCTGGGCCTCGAGATTCCCCACCGTGATTCCAATGATGACCTGATGCATAGAAATAACATAGCATTAGAAAGACACATACTAAAAGGGTAATCCAACTATGGATGCTTGTTTCGTTGATTGGATGCACAAAATAAACCAAGAAACACAGGTTGTTTACAAAATGGAAACCACAACTGTATCTCAAACTCTGATTAATATATTAAGCTAGAACATTTTACTGTGTCAATTACCCGAACTTGGACTGGTAGGAGCAGTTTTCAACGATAGAAGAGCATAAGCTTCACTTTCTCGATCACGATCTCTGTCCATGTTGTGAGACGCAACGTGGTCATGGGCTTGACTGGAGGCCGCCATCACCGTGCCTTGTGTGTATACACACACGCGTCACAAACAAACTTTTCCCCTCCCCCTTCCCGCGAAAGACTAAACAAGGAAAGTTGTAGCTTTCAATCTGATGACCACATTAGTTTATAGCGAAAAGGGCTATTATTTAACACCAAAATAAGGTTGGACAGAATTCTAGTTAATCAGGGAAAAAAAGCAAAACGAAAAATGATTGTTTCCAAAAACTATTTCCAACGGGTTGAACTTGTAATGACTTGAAAATGAACCAAACTCCGCACAATACTTTGTACAGCACTGCATCCAAAAGCTGTATAAGGGGCTACCATATGGTAAAGCCTACTTTCAGTACTGATACAGTATCATAACAAGGACAGTACATACAGGCGTACTCTACAGGCATAGAGCATCAGCTAGTAGTCGTGTATTGCTGGCACTGTACAAAACGATAGTAGAGGCCAAAGGCTCTAGGTTCACTCATGGATGAACCGTAGTGACATCTAGCACAATTACTGAAACTAGAATAAATGGGTTTCTCAAGTTCTGCAAATTGCAATCTTGCACTTTTGAGATTGGCTACGACGAGATATAAAGAGAAAATATCTTTAGATAAAAATATATTACCCACACATTCTTAAACTTTAAATAAAATACTACATCCACTATTTTGGACGCAATCAAACGCATGAAGAAGCTTTTTGGAACAGTGATTCATTGTGGTAAATAACTCTTGACATTAATGTATATATTAATTACGTAAAACATATTACAACTAGTATAGACGAAGCTGTTAAGAATTGAAGGGTCTTAATCTTGGGACATTGCTCCAAGATATTGCGTACAGTAGATCTTGTAGTATTCCATAAACACCATTCCCATTTTATTTTGTAATGGTGACTAAGGAAATTTTGCGGAAAATCCGCTAGTTGCTTCGAATATTGTGAATGAAAGTTTCCGTATATTAAAAGAGGCTTCCTATTGGAAAACGAACTTTGAAATATATAGGTACAGTATCCTGCGACAAAATGTGCAACCCGCTTATTGGACTAACGGCCGCGGTGGTGCACATTTTTTTGTACAGGATAATGTATATACTCCTAACATTCTATAACCGCTTACCGTAAAGAAATTAAAACAAGTGTATACGCTCTTCATTCAATGGATTATGTATTCTGTAATCTTACATTAATTTAACATTATTTGATCATCTGACATCTAAGAAAGCCACCATGAAATCTAAATTATACAGCTATTACGGTATCTACATTTTTTGCTATCGTAGACTGAAAAAGGAAACTCGAGAGAATAACAAGACAAAGAAATATAAGAAGTAAAAGAGAAAACACAACCTCAAATCGATCACATCAGAAGTTTTCTTTAATGAAATTCATAAGACCGTTGGTAGAAGAATCGTGTGAATTGATTTTCCCCGCCAATTCCAATTCTGGTTCAATTGCTTTGGCCAGCTGTTTACCCAATTCCACTCTGGAAAGATTGGTCATTTAAAAAATAGAAAATAATCCTGCCAAAAAATAAAATTAATCCTCACCCCCATTGATCAAAGGAATTGATATCCCAAATAACTCCTGAGAGATGAAAATTTAAATAAACAATTAAAATTCAGAAATCTTCTATATATATTACATTATATACATTACAACCACATACCTTGAACAAATATTTTGAGCTCGTACATTGCTAGAAAAGAAAATCACACTTAACGAATACATTGGCATTTTTTTTTAAAAAGCTAATTACCAATCAGTGTTCCAAGGACAAATGGAGTTGTTTTGCGAAATACAATCGTGTTGGTTGGGCGGTTGCCTTCAAAGACTTTGTGAGGGAGTATACGTCGCCTTTCGTCTAAAAAGATAAAACAGCTTGTAATAACCTGGAAAAATTCGATTTTCCGTGATCTCGTGAACGATAAAATTATATCATATAATAGTCACAATATGAGATAACAGTCACAATTTGATCTAAGTACCTTCACTTAAGCCGGTTTTGATCAATTCAGCCTCAGCTTCCTTTGTATTTTTTCCTTTCATTAAAGCCTCAGTCTGTGCCAAAAAATTGGCCATGAGCAGTCTGTGATGCAGTCTGCAAATTGTTGAAATTATGTACAATTTATCCAATTATTATTTATTAGTACATTATGTACAATATATGCATCTTATATGAATACACACCCTTCACGAATGGGATGCAACGATTGCGCAGGAGCGATGAAATCAGCAGGAATAAGTTTTGTTCCTTGGTGAATTAGCTGATAAAATGCATGCTGGCCATTCGTTCCTGGTTCTCCCCACACAACTGGACCTGTAGAATACTCGACACGGCGCCCACTTCGTGTAACATACCTTTATGTAAAAAAAAATTGTTACTTTAAATTTAATTTGCACACTTTTTTACTATTTTATCGATTCATGAATAAAAGTGATTCTTTTTTTTAAATTCTGCATCAATCAACTACATACTTTCCATTTGACTCCATGTCCCCTTGCTGAAAGTAAGCAGCAAAACGATGAAGATATTGATCGTAAGGTAAAAGAGCATGAGTTTCGGCACCGTACAAATTGCCGTACAAAACACCTAATAGAGCCAGCACCACTGGAACCTTTGAATATGATAACAAAAATTGTAAAACTCACTTTAAAAATTATTTCAAAAGTGTTGTAATCAAACGTTTTCATGCAATGGAGCACTGCAAAAATGACGATCCATGAAGTGGGCACCATCCAACAATTTTTCAAAGTTTGAAAAACCAATATTGAGAGCAATAGAAAGGCCTAATAAATAATACAAAATTCAATATATTAATTAAGTATGAGAACGGTTTTGTTCAACTGTTTTGTTAATATAATACCGATTGCCGACCACAAAGAATATCGTCCGCCGACCCAATCCCAAAATCCAAACATATTGCGTTCGTCAATGCCAAACTCGCGGACTTTTAGACTGTTGGTAGACAACGCAACGAAGTGTTTAGCTACAGCTGAGTTCTATAAATATTTAAAAAATGCCTTTTTTAAAAAGAATAACTAGCGCAGAAAAAAATTACATCTTTAGCTTTCTCCAGGAACCACAGTTTTGCGGACTCGGCGTTGGTAATAGTCTCTTGGGTGGTAAAAGTTTTGGAGGCTATTATAAATAGTGTAGTCTCTGGGTTGAGTTTCTGAAGCGTAATTGCCAAATGTGTTCCATCAATGTTAGATACGAAGTGGACTCGAGGACCGATGGCGTAAGCCTTTAAAGCTTCCGTGACCATAAGTGGCCCCTGAATTAATTTGATGGTATAGCTTTTGAATATTACCGTAATTTATGCATGCAGATTTACCAAATCAGATCCACCAATACCTGTAATATATCATGTAAAAATGAAACAAGATAAGTCATTTGTAGTGTATGTTTAGATGTGCAAAAAAAAAAGTTTTAACTTATCAGAAATTAGATAGACCTACCGATATTGACGACATCAGTGATTGCTTTGCCAGAGTACCCTACCCAACGGCCAGAAATTACCTAAAAATTATTTATAACAAACGATTTAGCGGATCAACATAATAATATTTAGTCGAAGAAGTAAAAAACGTTAACCTCTTCACAAAACTCCTTCATGTGAGCTAAAACAGAATTCACTTCGGGCATAACATCAGCTCCATCTACTACTATGGGGGTATTGCTTCTATTCCGCAAAGCAACATGAAGTACAGCACGATTTTCGGTAAAATTAATTTTTTCACCGCTGAACATGGCATCACGGGATTCTTCAACTTTCCGTGATTTTGCCTGCAAATTTAAAACAAAACATAAATGTTTAAAGGTATAAGGGAAAATGCCATATTACAATAAATAGCAGGGCACTCATAAATGACGCCATGCGTGTAGCACGGAATCCCCCCCCCCCCCCCATCGCAATGGGCTTTTACAGGAGAAAATTCACATTTCAGACTCCCCCTAAACGCGTGACGTCATTTATGAACAGCGTAGATATAACCGATTATTACTATAACATTTTAACTTAAAATAAAATTTAAAGTATTTATAATACCAATGCAAGAAGCAACTTAAACGTTTCATCATCCAGTCTGTTTTTTGAAAAATCAATAAGTATGTTTCCATCCACTGGAGTTGAGAGCAGCAAGCTGAAAAAGATAATAGAATGTGGAATTGTAGACAATTCAATTTGATCATTAAACAAATTCGAGATTTGAACAAAAAATATAAATGTGAGTTTCTTTCTTGTTTTTATTTAATAGCTATTATTTATTTAAAATGATATAATACAATACTTGTATTTCTTGAATCTATCAGGATCTTCCTGAAACAGCTGGTTCATGTTCAACTTATTCCCTTTTTCTTGGAAATATTTCAGAAGGTTTTGATAGGCAACATCCTCTGTCAAGAAAGATTTCCCTTCCATTTTTCAGTCTATGAATAAATGCAACAATAATATTATTAAGTGATGGCAGAGGACGATGAAGGTCGCTAAAAATCTAGACTGAAGATGTCTTCACTCTTCGGATACAAAATTGACAGTAGCGCTTCTAAATGTTAATTTTTAAGAACTAGTTTAGACTTGATTTTCTGCAAATATTCCAAATAATAGCAAATATACGAGCTTTCTTTATTAAATTACATAATCTACAACATATGGGTCCATAATTTAAGAAGATAAGCTTACCTAGTGTGTATTCTAACTTAATAGAAAAACGATTGTTACAATCTCTAAGATTTTCCGACTAACTCTGATACTCTGCACTTGTCAGACGATTCTTCTTGCCCGTGACATGCAAGTAACTGTAAAGCTGACTGTAACAGGACACACACAACCGGTATTACCGTACACCCGCGTAAGATTTTTCAAGGACGTATGTAGGGCAACCCGCGGCGTTGCTGTCGCTGCTTAGCCACTATCAGCTGTAAATTTCACATATATTTGATTCATTTTCATTCATTTACATATATTACGGCGTAATAATAATATACAGTAAAATTTATTATCATTAATATTTTATAATGAATGAATTTTAATAAACTGATATTTACATAAAACTTTTTAGTTGATCCGTGAGCTGAACAGCGTTACTTTTTTATCCTTATAGTTTTTTGGGAATGCGAGCAACGAATTTAAACTGTACAGGATTGACGGTTTTTACTCATGAATTTTAGAATCTGTTGTGACGAGGTATTGAGCGACGGCGATGATGTAACGCTGCTTTGAAAGATTTATTAATTTAGTGATTGCTGTTGAAAATGGTTCACGTCTGACCATGTTATTTGAAACAACTTGAGGTTATTAATGCATAATGCCTGTAAGCGGTAATATTGATGTCAATATAGCAAATAGTAATATCAGGATTATAAAATTATTTTCCTGTTATGTGCTATCCAATAACATTTGAGATTCGGTGATTCGTGTTGCCTGCAGACGATTTTACTGCTTCATTATTTTGAAAATATGAATCACGCTTGTTTGGCGTTGTGACTCGTGTTTTTCGTGAAGTCTTCAATAATTGTTATTCCTCTAGTAATTCTTGAATCGTGCTTTGATCCAAAAGTTGAAGACCTGCTGTTAATGTTCGAGAATTGTTATCAAGCCAGAGCTGTCACAATGGGTTTATCTAGGTTAACCTCTTCATTCAGAAACTTAAACAAAATACGTACTAATTCAACTGGAAATTGGTTCCTGCAAGATTCATTTCCCTTATTTCGGAGGAAAACTCCTCACAATAAAGCTAGCATAAGCACATCAACGACAAAGTTTCAATGCGATGCTGAAGTGCTATTCATGAATGTTTTAAGTAATTCATCACATGAAGTGAGTGTTGAAATGGCTGAGAAATTTTGGTTTGAACAGTTTTCATTGAAGAATATTCCTGAAGCAAGCATATCAATTCAGCACATTTTGGCTCACACAATTGGGTTTCAAAATGTAAGTTTTTATTATTTTTTTTTACCTCAGAGTAAAAACAGGGTTTTTCGGGATAACTCACCTGGGAGTTTACCGAACACTGGTCAATATTGAGCCATTTAAAAAAAATAAAAATAAGATAGGTCTCTTTTAAAAAAAGAAAGAAAGATTCACCAAGTTAAATTAGGCAAGCAAGCGCGGATAAGCACCATGTTTCTAAGATTTTTTTTTATTGCGAAAATTTAAACGCATAAAATCAGAGGAGAGTGTGCGTTCTTTTTTATTCAACTTTTTTTTATTCTATCCTTATATTCAACTATTTTTTCCTGATCCTTATCAACCTTGAATTGCAGATAGGAGATTTACTCAGGAAACAAAATCGAAATCGAATTTTGAGTCATTGTGAAGTAGTTACTCTTCAACAAAATGCAGGTTATTTTCTCTCTTAATCTTCCTTTAAAATTCTTAGCAATTTTTTTTACCCCGCTGCCATTTTCTATTTCAGTGAAAAGGCTTCAACGAATGCCCGTTCAGTATATTGTTGGCTCTTGGGATTTTGGAGAGGTATCGCTTCAAATGTCGGATTCTCCAGCCGTGTTTATACCAAGGTAATGTCAAGGGTAATAACGGCGATAGCTGCGTTTTAAGCATAACCCTTTTTTCATCTGCGTGGTAAAGGCGCGAAGGCTGGCTTTTTCGCCGCGCGAAAGTCACAAGTCCGTTGTTTGAAAAGTACACAAATTAGCTATACTGTAGTACCAAGCCAGAATAACATGTACTCTTTATTCATTAAAACGATTTTCTATAGACCAGAGACTGAAGGCCTGTTGGATATTGTTTCTTCTTTACTTTCGGAAAATTTAACAAATAAATGCTTCGAAATCGGAGTAGGGACTGGAGCTATTTCATTAGCACTCCTTAAAAGGCACCAAAATGTAAATAAGTTTTCATTTTCGTTCCTCTTAAAATTATTTTTTTAAAATGTGCCTTCTTGAAGAATAATTTTACGATTTTACTTATATATAGCTCAATTGTTTTGGCATTGACACCAACCCAGCCGCTGTTATGCTGTCTAGAAAAAACTCCGAGATCCTCCGATTGAATAAAAGGGCATTATTCTGCACTGGAACAATTACTGACGATGGAATAGATGGAGTTCTGCCCTTCAGTCTACAGGACAATTTTCACATTGTTATTTCAAATCCTCCTTATATCTCAACAGGAGATATCTCACGACTAGAACCTGAAATAAATTTGTAATACGGCTCTTCAATAACTTACTGAACTCCAATCAAAAGGCAATTTTTTCGACTATTTTTTCTTTAAATATTTTAGATACGAGCCACGTAACGCTCTAGACGGTGGATTGGATGGCATGAAGGTTGTAAGTTCGATTGTTCGACTCGCTCCGTATTGGCTTTGGTGAGTTAGCTAAATTATTATTATGCTCTTATTTATTAATCAGCTATGGTATGAAGATAACGGTTATATAAAAGATCACTTATGAAAAGCCAGTAGTACTAGAATAATTGTATATATATTGTTTAATTTTTATTTTACAGTAACAAAGGATCGTTAATTCTCGAGATCGATCCTAAGCAAGTGGAAGCAACCTACTTTGTATCAAAACGGACTGGATGTTACGCTGATTCAATGAAAGTGAGAAAAGACTGCTTCGGTAGGGAAAGATTTGTGATTCTAACAAAAAAATAAATCCTGCAATACATAGTATATGTGAAAAAAATGTGGAAATCAATAACTGTAAACGATCGGAAGTGAAAAGATTTGCAGTTAAGTTAAACTCGAAAAACTACAATCGGTACACGTTGGAATTGGATTTACCTGAAGTAACCAAATTAAGCCTTATAATAAACACTCGAGGGAATTATTTAAAAAGAATGAACTAGACACGATCACGAATAAAGCTCAATTAGTGGAGCAATATATTTTTGAAATCTTCCATAGATAATAGGTCGGATAAGTCAAATCAGATCTGGCAGACTACAACTGAACCCAATTTCCACAAAAAAGGAGGAAGATTTTTAACAGCAGAAAAAGTGTTAGTAATAACAGTAGCACAAGTCCTTAGTCGAATGAATGATTTGATCTGGAAGTTCAAGGATGGAAAAGGATTGAAGGATACAGAGGCGCGAGTGAGGTGGGAAAGATGCATTATCATCCTTAACGGACTTGTTGCTTCTTAAAGTGTATCGTCAAACGTACCATTCAAATAATGATTGAGGGCAACTTTTTTTTGTAAGAGGAAGAGAGGTTCTAATAAGAGAAAGACAAATTATTGATAGGTGGATAGCCAATATATAATTTTTGTTTGTTCCCACTGCTGAAATATCTCTCGTCTCTTTATTATGATTGGTTTTACTTTATTTTAGCTTGTTACACCAACAAATTACGCAGCCAAGCACTGAGCAAAGAGTGAAGAAAAGGTAAAAGTCCTAAAATTGTGGTAGGCCTACGTTAACTCTTCTTTCGGTCGCAATGTTGTCAGCTGAATAACAATCAACTGCTAATCTATTTTAATCATCATATAAAGCCTTTTTTATGGTCTATACTGATGCAGATCTTAGTCCAAGTGAGATTCAAACGATAAACGAGCCGAGAACAGGTTGAAAGGAAAGAGATTGCACTTAATAAAATGAGATTATGTTCATTGTGGCAGAGCCTGTTGTTGAATTTCAATCTTCTCCACAGTCATATCGGGGTTCATGGCAGTGGCTTCCTATAAAATTCAACAGCGACGGTGAATAAATGAAGCAAAAAAAAAAACCAGATAAAGTACTGTTTACTTGAATCGCCTCTGCAAGCGCTCGATCGTGATCAATCGGGTCGCCATCACTCTGGATGGTGATTTTCTGTTCAACACGAGTTTCAACGAGTCCATCGTGTTCTTTCTTATACTATATCAAACGAAGAATTAACAATGTTCAAATAAACGATTGAACGAGATGAGCAATTGAGTTCAATGCAAAGCTTAATCTTACCGTAACGGTTTCCACAGTGCGGGTTTTTGAAGTAATGCTCTGAGTTGTGATTACATCTCCTTGCTCCATTAAAGTAGTTACTACGGGAGAGCCTTTGGCTGTTTCATCACTCTCTGTGTGACCGCTGGAAGCGCTTCCGCCGCCCACTGTTCTCGCTTCAGTCGTCACGAATGGGTACGACGACGTAGAAGAAGGGGATGCAGCTCCCGTAAATGAAGATGGATCATATTTTACAGACTCAGTTTTTACAATCGGCGGTTCCTGCATCTAAAAAAATCCAACGAAATTAGGCATTGCAAGAAGAGAAAATTTTTTAAAGTTAAAAATAAAAATGAATCATCTTACCTGGATGTTGGGTTCCGCACTAGTCAAAATAGTTGCCGTACGCACTTCTTGAGTGACAACACGCTGCTCCTGGCGGAGCCCAGTTGTCA
The DNA here is from genome assembly GCA_030141595.1 of Chydorus sphaericus. Classification (NCBI taxonomy): domain Eukaryota; kingdom Metazoa; phylum Arthropoda; class Branchiopoda; order Diplostraca; family Chydoridae; genus Chydorus; species Chydorus sphaericus. The sequence continues at coordinate 9,987,798 of CM057928.1, forward strand.
TGGTCGTTGCAGTGAATGTCTTTTCCTCAATCTGAGATGTAGTCTGATTGGTTTCTTTATCTTCTTTGGTTAGGGCTGTACGAGTAGTCACTTGCGTAGCCTTAACATGTGGTACATTAGCAGCAAGATCTTCCGGCAGATCAGCCTGTATAAAAAAAGAAAGACGGACGTGATAAATTACAGCTACAACATTATTTACAGAAAAAAATATCCAAGTTTAGGATTCATAACAAAATTCGTTTTTACATATTTTCAAGTTAATTGCTAACGTAGTGCCAACAAAGGCTGTAAGCCATGCCAAGACAGAATTCTGAATGCAAAACGTTAACAAGGCACATGCAAAGTAAATAAAAAATAAAGTGGAAAGAAATCTTCAATGATTATTGTACGTGTTGAACAGCTGCTAATAAATAAACCTGAAAGGAGACACAAGTAAATCTATGTCATATTAAATTTAGCATTTATGATTAAATGATAATTATTATGGTTTGATATACTGCATATAAAACAGAGTATGTCTTATACTGCAGAAGGCTTGAGAAAATACTTTGTTGATGGAAGAAACGACTGTGATTGCTCCAGTTCCACCCGGAGTTAGGTCTTCGACTTTTTCTTCCTTATTATGTCGCACACCTTCTGCGTTGCGCACCATAGTTTGCTTCGTCGTCGTTTTTACGATTTTAGGTGCTACAGGTGCAGCAGAAGATGATGCAGCCAAGGCTAAGGCTGCTTTTTGGGCTGCTTCCTACATGTTGAGAAGGGTCCATTCCAGTTAGGCATTGAATTTCAAACAAGTAGTTTTTGGATCTCTAGTCTGTACATACGCGAGCTTTGATTTCAGCATTCATTATCTCTTCCGTTTGAGGCTGTTTGTATTCTTCAACCGATTCTTCAAGGCTCGAGCTATCATCGCTATCGCTACTGCCACCTTCCGTCGGGCGATCCCTCTTTTGTCCACGTTGATCCATCTTGTCTGAGCCAGTAGCTCTTCTACCTGAAACGGTCGGGGTTTAAAATTTATAACATAGAATACGTCAATTAATTGTCATACCTTCATCAGCGGCGACTGTACCTGTGCCAGTACTAGTACCTAAAGCTGTACCAACACCACCTGAGCCAGTGATTCCTGTGCCAGCAGTACTCGAACCAGTAACACCTGTACTCTTAGTACTTGAACCAGCGATACCCGAACTCTTAGTAGTTGAACCAGATATACCAGTGCTATTAGTATTTGAACCAGTGATTCCTGTACCAGCAGCACTTGAACCAGTGATTCCTGTACCAGCAGCACTTGAACCAGTGATTCCTGTACCAGCAGCACCTGAACCAATGATTCCTGAACCAATCATAGCTGTACTAGCAGTGCCTGAACCAGCCATAAATTTTTCTTTCAAAGCTGCCGATTCTACATAATCCATATTTGCGGGATTAATTTCTACAGTGCCACGACTGGCAGGGACAACCGGAGATTGGGGAGAAGTAACAGTCTTCAAGCCACGACTAGCTTCCACGACTTTTTTTTCTTCTCCGGCCACATAGTTGAAGGACAAACCAATATTCTTCTTTGGTGAACTACCACTTCCTGCAACAAAAACAAACAAAAAATTAACCATGGTAGGTTTGTAATTTATAAGAAAAAAAAAATGACGAAACCAAATTATGAATGTTAACCATGTAATTTACCTGTAGGACTTTGAGGCTGTTGAGGTTCGGCGCTGGGCGATCGCGAATCATAGCGAAATCCCATTCCCAAAGGCGAGAAACGACGTTTAGGGCTAGAGCCTTCATTTGAATCATAAGTGTAGGGACGAGTAAATCCTGGTGAAGTGGACGACGGCGATCCCAGAGCATCCGATCCTGACGTATCAGTCTTCGTATTTGACGACTCAACGGCTACACCTTCATCACTACCGATTCGACGACTAGTTGTTTTAACTAGTACTCCTTGCTACAAGAAGTGTGAGCAAACAAAAAACCAATCGAACAATCATTTTTAAAACATGCAGTGATGCAATTCTATTACTGATACAGTAAGCAAAACGAACCAAGCAAGAGAAAGAGTCATGCGGACAAAAGAAAATACTGAATGACTTGAGTTGCAACCAGAGCTTGTTTTAATCAGATGCAAACGATCATTCTAAATATTTTGATATGCAAGCAAGAATGGATGTAGAAGTGCTACAGTTTCAAGCGTTTTGATTTGTTACATTTAGTCAATCAGAGCCTATACAGCTTCGTGACATGGATGGCTATTTTTAAGTTTTAGCCGGTGAAAACTTTGTCGTTACATATAACATAAAACTAACATCTAACATATGAAACTAATGGAGTATTGAAATTGGTTACCTCGTGGGCGGATTGATGAGAAGTCGAAGAATCATCCTTTCCTTTGTCTTTGCGGAATTTGGAGAGCAGGTCGGCTCCAATAGGCATGACAGCAACTCCACCCACTGGTTTCTAATAAAGATAGAAAAAGAAAATTTGAATAACCTCCAAAAAAATCACCTTTTTCGTACTCTTTGTTGGAAAATGAAATCTTATTCAAAATAATGTTCATCAGGATACGTAATGAAAATAAAATTGCTGTATAAATATACGAAAAAATCATTCACATTAAAACGAAATAAAGACGATATAAAGGAATGTAACTCTTTTAAGTGTCAATATTTTAGTGATGAGCTTTTTAATGAAGACGAAAGCATTGTGTTTACCTTCTGTTGTGGTGGTTGATTGGAAGCAGCTTCGTCTAATTTAGATTTTTCTCGTTCTTTTTCCCTTCGTCGCTCGACGGCAGCGGCTCCCATTCCCGCGTCTTCTTCCCATTCTCCTTCCGCCGGACCCTCGGCCATCAATGGCTTTAAAACGTGAAGCGAAATTGTAAGCTTATATCTAATGCTTGCTCATTGAGTAGGGTGGTACCTTAGTGGTTGGAGGAGGAGGAGCAGCTGCCATTGTAGAGCGTTTTACTTCACGCTGAGGGGCTGCTCTTCCGATTGATGAACGATCTAATGGATTACTTAACCCAGCTTAGAGGCGGAAAGGACAAGAAACAGAACAATACAAATAATGATTAAACAAAGTAAAATTATGACTGCGTCAAATTAATTTACTGTCAACACTGCGTGAGCCCGGCTGGCGTTTGCTTAGAGTGCGTTCAAACTGTGGAGCGGGACGATCAATCAAGGCAGATGCTTGGCGAGTTTGATACTGAGTTCGACCCGAATAGCGGAATTTTGAGCCCAATCGGGGAAATAGCCCAACTTTCTGTGGAGGCTCTGGAGTCATGAGCCTGTAATTGAATAAAGTTCTCAATTGTTTTATCTTAAACTCAAAGAAGAGGCCTAAAGATTGCCAACCTGAAAAACGTATGGTGTTCAACGCACACCTTCCACAGCCTTTTGGCTGAGCGATGATTAGCCAATTTGAAGCCGATCGTCGATTCGTACTGCTCAAATTCTCCTGGGCGGATTTTGATATAAAAACCATTGCGCCGATAGGAAATTTTGAGAATCTTGGGCCAAGCAAATCGGTTGATCCGAAGCCTATCATTCATAAATTTATAGAATGATACCATTTTCTTGGCTTTGAAGTAGCTTCGTAACATGAACAGTACCTATCTTTGTATACAAGAAGTCCAGATGCGCATACACCAAGTAAAATGTCTACCCCTTCCGAATCTCGCGCCTGGTGTAGATCAACACCGTACATAGCCAGTTTTTTTGCATTTTCCAAGTAATGAAGCTCGGCTTCTTCAGGGGTCTGAGCTTTGTGAGTTTTATGCAATTCACTGACTTTATCTTCAAGTTCAATGGTTTGGTTTGGGGCTAGTCGCAGTTCTCGAACGTACTGAGAACCTTGTCCATGTTCAACTTGGTCGTAATCTCCAAGTTCGGATTGCACCAAATAGGACCCGAGTAGAGCGTGAGTAACAAAAGAGCAAGGTAATCTAAATAACAATCACCGCCAATTGACAGAAGTTTTAAAACGGCTGACATTTAGAAATCCATGGTATTGGTTACGTACTTTCCAGACAAAATATCATTTCGCACTTGAAGGCAAAGCTGATATCGTGTTATATCCTCTTGTAGCTGGGCAGGGTCAGGAGGGTAGAATTTTACTTCGAAATTGAACTCCCAGGGTCGACCTGTTTTGTTTTATTTAAATAATCATTTTAGTTTTGATAATATTTTATTTTATTTAGTATATGATTACTCTTGAGTTGTTTGGTGATTTTTTTATCCGCAGCTAACCAATTTCTCGTATTTTCTTGGTCAAGGAATACAAGGCCAAAATAATCTTTTTCCACCAAATCAACATGTTCACACACTCGGTCAATTAGTTCTTGGCCTTTAGCTCCTTTCTATTAAATTGGTAAAAAAAAAAGGAAAAAAAAAGAAATATATATATATATATGTACTATATATGGTTGTGCAGAGAAAATTTGCTGAACATTCAGTGATAGAATTATTCATAAATAATTAAATTTGAAGTCAGGAATAAAAAGTGGAAATTATCTTTTCTTTTTAATTATAGAGATGCTATTATACCGAATGCACAAGGTGTATGTGTGTTTTCAATGAAGTAGATGGTATTTAAAATAAGACAATATTTTTAAACTCCACAAACCTCGATGCTCAAATCGTTGATGGTCCCATCAAGCATGTTGACTCGAGCAAGAACAAGCTTCCCCCTCGTGAAAGAAGATAGCCCATTTGCAGTTAGGGATTTTTTTACTTTCCCTTCTTTCCCAGTACTTTCCAGTTTTGTCTCCACTGGAGATGTTACTGCTTCTTCAACAGCTTCTGGCATTTCTACAACAACAAAAAAGCAAAAACATGTCATTCAAAGCTCATCAAATATTTTACATGATGGAAAATATGTTGGTAAACAACCACTCCTGTTTAATAACTAAGCAAGTACCACACCTGTTTGTTGTAGGGTTAAACCCTATGAACCTCTTCGTACTTTTTACAACTTCGACAAAGAGCCCGAGTGGTAAATCAGATCTTGAAATTCCGCCTCTCTTTTTCAATAGATGATTAACACCGATCAAAACAGATTCTAATGCTCTAACTTAACACAACACTTGACCACGCCTAACGGAGTTTGAAGCCTACATATACAGCTTAACAAGCCGACACCCAGGAAACTATCGAAGTCTGGAAATACATGGCCAGGCAACTCGATTTCCTATTTTTAAAATTATTTTTTTTGTAAGCCAGCTTTCCGAAACCTCAACTAGCGCCGCCGCTGCCGCCTATGGGCTGTGGGAATGGCCGAATGGGGCATGGACCAATGGCTTAGTAAAATGTAAATACTAAATGGTGAGGCCCTGTGCACTGAGAGAGGATAAGAGATAGTATGATAGTATCTCTGTAGGGAGTATGGTGGTTAAATCATGGTGTATTTTATCCAGCAATCAGCATGACGTATCCATGCCATCAAAATGGTCATTTGAAATAACCTAACAATGAATCGCAGGGCCACACATAATTATTGCAAATTATGATTTTTATTGGAACACTTGCGCTGATTGACGATTGTCTTCCGACGATAAAACATTTCATAAAGTGTTTTTCGACGATCAGACGTTGAAACAAGTAATCATTCAGCGTGTTTTAATAACATAATTGATATTAAAACAAAATTGTCAACAGTATTACAATAAAAATGTATTATCGAACTTTATTCCACAGTGTCGTCCCGTAAGTTTGATGTTATTGTACACAAGGCGACGCTTCTTCTTTCCTTGCCTAATATTCTGTACCATGATTATTTTTTTTCAGCAAACCCTGCTAGCCCCACCCAGCCGCGTTTACTCTGTGCCATGTGTGCTTCACGTTTTAAAGTCGCTCCGTCGGGAATGAAGGTGGAGCACGGGATCCCGAAGAGTCGACAGTCAAAGGCTGTCTACTCGCGGAGAAAGTCGCATTATTTAGTAACTCTTCTACTGGGTATTGGTCTACTGTTCCCAAGATTTTTACCTTTGAACTCCTGCTTTTGATCTTGTGTAGTTGACCAGTTGTGTTGTTTTTTCGCGATATTTCCTAGCTGGGCATCGTTTGTTTCCTCTTTTAATTACGCACATTTTTAGCAACGCGCGATGGGGAAACTGCGGTTAAATCATTTGAATGAACAATATCAACTCATTCTTATACTCTGGCTGATACTAGTAGCCGGAGGACCTGAATCTGTTGTCGGGAAAAAGACCACTCGGAAACCAATGACAACAAACCGTGTCAGCAACAGCGGTATCACTCCTACTCTCAATAAGATTACAGCTCCAAATTCTCCAAGAATCGAATCTTCTGAATCATATTTACCTACAGAGCATATTGATTTCGTCGATTCTATCAGAACGCAGTTTGATTTAGAAGGTAAGTCGGGCAAGGATGTCAATTTAGGTGTTTTCCGGAATCTGGTCTTTGAAGTCCGGCGAGTAAGCATCTCTATTGTCATTGACTACCGCAGCCCACTATGTTGTCCTTTTTGAAGTATAGGTGTTACTTATTAATAAAAGAAAAGAAATAAAAATATTTCGATAAAACTGATTGCGTAGTTGTTATTTTTTACTAAGATTATTTTTTGCGCTCCCAACGTATTGTACTATTGTTTTTTAAATAGGTATTTGTTCATTTAACATCTAAGGCAATTCGCATCAATTCCAAATGAATTATCGATTGGTTTGTAATAAATTTTAGAACCGATTGATTTCTACAAAAACAAATAAACAAATAAAATTTATTTAAAAAAAAAACAAAAAACAACAACATTGTATTATGCAATTATGCAAGAGCATTTATTAATGCAATTACATATGTGTATGTATTTTTAAATTCCACATGTACCGTAGAAAGCGCTTTTTTAAATACTATAATTGTTACCGTACTATAAAATGGATCTTATGTTTTATTATATTGAATTGCAAGAGTGCAAGACGCGAGTGTAAAAGGCATGATGGTGTGTAAGAATGACTTGCTTTTTATTGTGTCTCCATCTGCCCATGTGTCCTTTGGCGCACGTCGATCAAATCATCAAACGAGAAGTGCCGCGAATGTAGGGTTCAACTAAATTACGATTTTAGCCATATGTACAATGGAAACCAATATAGTCCACGAACGAATTTGGAATAGAAAGTTATCATTAATTCGAATGGTTCATCAATGTTCATGAGAATTGAGAAAATTTAAGATGGAGGATTAAATACAGTAAAATCGCGCTTTAAAAAATATTCATATTAGACCAATGCAACTGTTTTAATCACCTTATTTTTTATTAAGAGCAAAGCCACTTTGAACCACTGCAAAAACCCTGCAGGCTTCAAGTTCCAGACGAGAAAAATATTTTACTTTCATACCAAGATCGTCAGAAGCCCTTGATGGTACGTAAACTAATGGATCAATTTATTTAGGTAGGTATTTCTTCGCTAAAAGCTTAAGTCGGTTCCGCACTTCATGGATTTGAGAACGCGGGAATATGGAAATAAACGCAGATCGCCCAGTTAATATTTACTGAGCTTTCCACCAGGGACATGGCCGTTTTAAAATTAGAACTTTTTTTTTGTAAGAATCTTCCTTTGGATGCTGTATATAGTCACTGTTTAAATGTTGTTTAAATATGTTGTATGCCAAGCTCTACAATAGCTCCATGGAAGTTAATAACTCTTAAAGTGAAGTGAGTAGATAGATTATCATATTCATAGATTAAAGTCATATGATAGGGGGAAACTGAGCTGATGGAACATGATGTTTCAAAAGAAATAAAAAATTAAATTGAGTTGAATGAGTAGCAATGGTACAGTCTTCAGTAATATAGTCGACTTCTGTCCAGACGAGTCATAGTCATGGCTATATGTGACCAATTGATTTCCTTGGCAACCACTTTGACGTTCCTAACAAATGCCAAACATTTATTTTCCTCTTATTTGAAATGACAGTCGGGAGGAGCAGATGTTCTGATTCCTCACGGAACGACCCTCTTGGCACGATGCCCTGTCTTGGGCTCCATGAAATTATTGGGTATGTAAATTTTTTTCTTCCCCGCACGATATAGGTTCAAATGTTTATGTTTACATACTATCATGGTTGATAGGAAAAAACACATTTTTAACATCCAAATTAATTTATTTAATTGTAACAGGAAAATCGTCTATCCATTGCAGCCATGGGAAGTGGAGCCACAGGCTGCCCACTTGCTTACCTACGACGCCAGCCGACGGCTTGTCTCCCTTCATAGGTATGCCTGTAAAAACCTTTTTAAAAAATCGACTTTTTATCAATTAAATTATCAGACCATGTTCATGGGTCACGGAAGGACGGAAGCGAAAAGGGAAGTTTGAATTGGATTTTCTGCTTCCTCCGGATACCACGCTTGGCGAAAAAATCATAGCGGTCAAAAATTTGACAATATAATAAATTTTATTGTAGAATTCTTTATTTTTTTATATACATTCTAGAGATGAATATCTGATAACTGGCGTTGATCAGATAATTTAACCATCGTAGCGTTTTTGTTTATTTTTACTGATAAACTAACTTGACTTAACTTCATAGTTTCCACGACTTTCAAATATGCTGGATCCAATATAATAAAAAAAAATCATAAAATTTATACGTATATAAACAGATGATCACCCTCCGACCATCATCACGAATGTCCCATTTGGCTCCGCTGGAGAAAATCCTGCCGGTGAATTAGTATTTCGTCCAAAATCAGTAGTCCATTTGGATTGTGTTTTTTATCGTCGGTTGGGAACACCTACCTGGTTTTGGACCGGACGTGAATCAGCGAACTCGACCTACCCCATAACGGGTAACCCCCCTTTTTGTAAAGCTGTTACCGATGTTATCTTTGTCTAACGTACTCTTATTTTCAATTAAAGGTTGGGCGGTAGCGAAAGACGAAAGGCAATGGCGCTTCCGTTTGTCGATCTTCGGCATCCAGCCACAAAATGAAGGAGAGTATACTTGCACAACCCCTAGGGGTCATTCTAACAGTATACGTATCGTCGTTCAAAGTAATTCCTTATTTTCTGTTAAAGAACGGTTCTTGTTATGATCTACTTATGTTAGTTTGTCTCTGTTCTCTGCATAACAACAAACGTTAACAGTTAAGTTGCAAGTGATAATTGCTATAACTTGTTACGACCTGAAATAAGATAATTCCGTGTAATAGCACATCTTGATTGAGGAGGCAATAATGTGTAAACCTGTATTAATTTATGTTGCAGCCATCAAGTGCCCTGCCCTTAATCCGGTGGAGCCACCTTTAACAAGCGTTTTAGAAGGAAATTTCGCAGGTCAATCTACTTTTTACTTTTGCCCTACTGGATTTCGCATCCAAGGACCAAGCAATACTACTTGTCTTACCTCAGGTAAGCATCAAATGAAAAAAAATGATCGAATTTGGTGATAAAGGGAATTCACTTGAATCCCTTCATTAATAAAAGATCGCTCAATACTGGCGATGTACGATGGGAAAATTATAAAAAGTCAACCTAGGCTCTTTTCTTATTGACTTTAATATCGTATAGATAAATTGTTGAGCTACTATGAAGTAGTGCGAACGTTCAAACATTCGAATTGTGTATTTCGAATTATTTAGAACGAAATCAAAATGAACTATTATAGTCTACATGTTTAGACCATGTTAGAATTTTGGAATTGATGAAATTTTATGGCAAACACATATTGATGACGACCTTATAGGCCTGTAGATTTAATTATCACATAGACTTTCCAACTGTACTGTATTGGCGCGGCGCGGTTGATAAGAATTAAGAAATATTTTTATTTACGACTGCATTAAAATTAGGTTAAGTCTGGTGATGTTTTTATTGATGAATGGTTTGTAATGACTAGGTCGATGGTCTGAATCTACCGTTCCTCAATGCGAATTCATCCAATGCCCATATGACATCGACGGAGCAGATCCTCGGTTGGAATTTGATTTCTTGAACGGGGCCGGTTACGGTTCAATGATCAAATTTTCATGCCCTTCTGGTTACCAATTGGTGGGCCCAACCAATGCGACCTGTCAAGAAAACATGAACTGGTATCCTCCACCAGCCTATTGCGAAGGTATATTTTAAAACTTACAATTGCCCGTTATAATATAATTATTTCAACTAACTTTTTAATTATAAAAGATTGATGCATTTTTTCTCTCGCTTTCATCACCAAACATTTTGACAACGAAGCCATCAAATGTGAAGAGTTACTCCCCCCTTTAAACGGTAGGATCGTCGATAGTGCTGGAAGCCATTTTGTGGGCGATACAGTGAAATTCTCTTGCAATCGCAACTTTTTGTTGGTCGGCCAATCTGACATTGTTTGCACCGATGAAGGAACTTGGTCTCATCCATCTCCTCAATGTTTGTTCTCTTAATTTCACTACAATTTGATTCATGACAATGTATTGAAACACTCTTTTTCACAAAAAAGGTCAACTCTCATGTCCGCATCCTGGTGAACCAATTTCTGGATACCTCGCTCCCAACCAAATCAGTGGTTACTATGAAATAGGCGCCACAGTCCAAGTTTCCTGCTATTCTAAATTCAAACTCCACGGTCGCTCTTGGATTGTATGTCAGCAAGACGGCTCTTGGAGTGCTCCTGTTGGAGAGTGTATTCAAATCGAATAGATTTGATCATCTTTTTAACTTTATTAAGCAGCATGAGGCTTTTGTTAGAAGCTGTAATCAAGCTAGTCTTATTTATTAGACCCTCTCTATTTAGTACAACTATTATAGTACAGTTTACAGGAGGTCAATTAAATTAAAACCTCGAGTTTAATACTTGAATATATAAACATAAGATCCACCTGTTTCCAATTGATGATTCGTTAAAATTTTTATTGTCTTAATTTCAAGTTTGAACCTGCCAATGGATGAATACGTATCCAGATCTGGGATTAGTGTCGCTACTATCCGTTGTTGATAAATGTCAATATTTATTACATGGCAGAATATATAATTTCTTAGTATAGATATGGGTATTACCGCATGGTTTTCATCTTTTGAGTTACAACATAACAGCGATGGTATTTTAAAAGTATTGATTTTCTTATTACTGGCAATTGATAAACACATTGTTCGAGTCAACAATTGATTGTAACAATAAAATAGATTCAGTTCTTGTACAATTTTTTCACTATATGGTGTCTACCATAACTGGAATAGATTTTCAGATTTTATTTATCCTCTTATGATTTGTCCATAATGGGACCGTCTTGGTGGATGCGTCTTCCTTTGACTCCAGGTGTACTCCTTATTTTCAAGCTATTCTCTTCTTTCTATGTATGCGAACATTGATATGAATGTGGTGGTACCCGACGGTTTTGGCGATCATTTCGATCCGTAGAACAAGTGGTCGTGTAGACTGGCCTTTAGTCATAACTTTCTTCACGGTGTGCAATGACTGAATTGTTGAACCAGAGTGGTTGAACGTTATTTTCCTCGCCGAATCGTATTAATTCGGTCTTGATAGATATTGATATTTTAAAGTCTCCTTTCCAGTTCTTATTTTGAATATTTTCATTTTATTTTATAAATATTTGGCTACCAGAGCACCTAAACATTAATACATTGCTGAAGCGTGAGCCGATGAGGGCGAAACTAATATCTCTGGTTATTACGAATTTATGATGCGCCAAACATTTACAGTTTAGTACCACTGTAGCTACTAAGGCGTAGTGCCGTAGTGTAACTAATAGTATCACTTACAAGTGATCACTTCAGCTTGTCTGTGCAGTCGACATCAGGGGTTTTAGTTCCCGGGATTTTATACCATCGTTATGAAAGTGATTCTCCAAAGAGTTTCAAGTGCTAGAATTTCTGGTATTAAATATGTTGTGTTTATTCCAATAAATTAACCATTTTGTTTATGTTGGCCCATGCAGTCAATGGTGAAGTAGTGGCTTCTATTGGGAAAGGTATCGTTGCTCTTATCGGAATTCACAGAAATGATACAGAGAAAGATGTAGAATACGTGTAAGTATTGACTTGCAGCATAAATAACAACATCTAAAGTATTTCCAGGTCAACAATAAGTCGTATATTGTTGTAATTTATCGTTTTTCTTATTCGTTGATATTAATACATAAAATACGCCAAATATAATTTCTTTAAAACTATATATTTTACTAATGTACTTGGGGCTATTATTGTAATCATTGTACATTATTCAGGAGTAAAAAGCTGCTAAATCTACGTGTTTTTGAGGATTCCAATAACAAAAGATGGGCTCAAAGCACCAGGGATCTGAAACTTGAAGTTTTGTGTGTGAGTCAATTTACACTGTGTCATACTTTGAAAGGAAACAAACCAGATTTCAGGCATGCTATGGGTACTGAAGAATCCAAAGCTATTTTCCAAATATTAGTTGAAAGATTACGAAGTGAATACGACCCATCATTTGTGAAAGGTATGTAAAGTGTACTGATGAATGATATATTTGTGTGATTTAAGTATAATGAAGTTATAGAGAAGATGGATTTGGGCCTTGCCTAACTAAAACCATTAGGTTACTCAACCTATTAACTAAGTTTACAAATGAACAACTAGTATACTGATCACTCTATTCGATATTTTCAGAGGGTGTGTTTGGAGCTCATATGGTTGTTAGTATAGAGAACGATGGTCCTGTTACTCTTACTTTCGAATCGCCACAATCTTCAGCCAGTAACACGGCGGACGGCTCAACATGATTTATTTTTCTTTTCTCTTACGGAAAACTGGGATGCATTAAAATAATAATATTCGCCTGTAAATATTCATGTTTGCAGCATAATAGAAGGCATATCAAGGGGCGAGCTATGTTGTACCTCTTTTTGCTGCCTTTTACATAGTACCGGTTTCTTATTAAGGCTGCTCATTTGCTATTTTCAGAGCGATTTTCATAATAAAATTGTATTTTTCATCAGTGTTTTGTCCTATCACTTTAAAAAGTGATATTTAAAAATTATCAAATCTCATTATCACTGGAAAATGTGATATTTCTAAATTATCAAAATATCTTCTCATTTACGAAAGTGATACGCTTCTCACTTCTCATCTCAAATTATCACCGAAATTCTCAAATAAAAAAAAAATATTGGTTCGTTGTAGAATTCTTGCTTTTGTAATCGACGTTACTTGATAAAAAGAAAATCAAACGTTCACGCGATCGATAAAAAAAGATGACAGTTATGAATAGTGAGTCGTCTAATTCTTAAAAGCAACCGCTGTTGCATTTTTTTTTAAATTTTATACAGGCAAAAAACTATTTTTTTTTACTGTTGCTATAATTTGATAATATGATAAAATTCTGTTTATTCAAACCAAAATTCTCAATTTCACCATCATATTTTCATCTGAAAAAATATGAGAAATATCACCAGGATCATATTCTCATTTTTGAGAAATATGATATTTCTCAAATTTGATAATTCTCAATTATGAGAGGGAAAAACACTGTTTTTCATAATGTAAAATCTACCGAAAGGCTGTTAGACTAGCTAGTTACGAAGCTAAGAATAACGTATCCAACAATTGAACAAAGTTACAGATTAAAAATTAAAACCATGTATTTTTTCCCATAATTTTTTTCTGTGGGGAAAAAATTCTTCCAGAAGGCACTGGTCGACTGGTGGTGACGCCTTACGGTGAAGGAGTGAATAGTCAGAAAAGCCACAACAAGTAACAAGGGTTAAGAACTGGAGTGCTTGACAGTCATCGAGTCGGTCTGAAGAGATTAACAGATATTTTAGCAGTGTAAGAAAAATACAAATTTTCTTTTATAAATATATCGGTGTCCTTCAGTACAATCTACATTTGTTTTTAATCAACGATCTACGCTTACTTGTAATCATTTAGCAGACTACAATACTAATCGTTCTACTTATTTTGTTCCTACATTCTTCTCAAAACTTATTTTGGATCAGACATCAATATTTCAAGAATTCTTAAGGACACTCAAGCTGTAATTGACACAATTCATTTGCAAGGTCAGTGAGGACGAATTCTATATTTTTTCCGATATTTTTATGCGAATTAATTCTGTGCCAACGTCAAATGCCTACTGTAAAAGCCAGCTATAAAGCACGCGTCCTTTAAAGTATATCAAGTTCATGTTCCGGTATTAAAGCTGTTAATCACGAAAATCTTCACGATTTTCGAAAGTAAACTTCAATAGATGGTATCAATTATAACCTCGTGATTGATGAAATACTACATTTCTCTTAAGCTATTAAAATTTACAATCCAATCATATTAACTTTTTCCACTTGTTTCCTCAGTATAATTTTGGTGATTCAGGATGTCGGAGATTCCAGGAGAAAAAAAGAAAAAGATTCGAGAACCTAAAGAAATAGTTACGATCAAAAACACTTACGATTGGCAACGGATGAAATTGGATCGTTTGATGAAAAATCCGGTATGTATAAAACATTCATAACGCATGTTATCAAACTCTTAATAACCGGTCGATTTTTTCTGTTTCTAAACTTTCTGCTCTCTGTATACTGCCAGGAAAAAGAAGTTCACTTACCCGAGAGACCCAAGGAAAAGAAATTGTTGGATCCTCCCGATTTTGTCCGCAATGTCATGGGGTCAAGTGCTGGCGCTGGAAGTGGAGAATTTCATGTATATCGCCATATTAGAAGACGAGAGTACGCTCGTCAAAAGAACATTCAAGTCACATCAGAAAAAGTAAAATATTTCCCTCTTGATTAACGATTTCGTTGATTGGTTGATACAAACATTTTCCCGTGTGCTTTCAGGAGCAAAAAGATGTGGAATTCATGGAGAAACTGGAAGAGAACAAGAAGGCTGCCGAAGAAAAAACTGCTAAACGAAGAGCCAAACGTTTGAAAAAGAAGCAATTAATGAAAGCCAACGCAAAAAAATCTACAACTAAAAATGCCGATAACAAGGAATCCTCAACCAGCTCTTCGTCGGATGAGGATTGTATCGAAAAGACGGAACCTAATTCTTGAAACTAATTTTAAATCATTTTTGTATGTGTCGCTCGAAAAAATAAATCGCCTTTTTCATTGTAGAGATTCTTCTGTCTTCTCGAAATCTATGTCTATATCTAAACTTGCCTATTCTTGTATATGAACGCACCTTGAGGCAATAGGTTGTCTTTTATCAGTGACATACTTGTGTCAACCATTTTTAAATACTACGGAAGAAGGTTGCGAATAATACGGACGCTGTAAGTACTATTGAAAGAAAAAAAAATGTAGCTCTGTTTCAGAAACATGTAATTTGCTAAGGGTGGTATGTGTACTAGAGGCACTTCTCGTAACAAATTATACACAGGTGCTGGTATTTCCACGCATGGCAACAACAAACAAAAAAACTTAGGATGCAATAGACACAGCTGCACTTTTTTTTAAATTTATTTCCAACTCTGAAGGTTCCTTTGGGAAGGGAGGAGAAACGATATAATAATGTATTCTTCGGGATTAGGTAGATATGAAATAGAAGGGAAATCTGGAGGAAAGAAGTCCTATATGAATATGAAAAAAAAACACTTTCGCTTGTCAGTTAAACAGTGAGCAGCTATAAATAGGTACAGCTTCACTTGCTTTCGTAACTTGGGAGCGAAGTGATGACCAGAGATGTAGACAGCGTAATCTTTTGCCGTTGGTCTAGAAGTACAGAATTATTATATCCGCCTTTGTAGTGATTATTTAAATGTTATATATATTTATATATATATGTATATATTGACTAGAGGGGCAACACATTCTAAATTCTGGTGGGGATATATAATCGAACAAAAAAAAAAAGAAACCACCCACACACCAAATTATTTAGTTACACAGCCTGGCAACAGAATTTGCAAGATGTGGAGAGGACGAAAGGAAGGGAGCGTGAATGAGCTATAATCCATCTGGGGGAAGACGCACGATTTTACACGCGTTAAATGTATCAAACAATATACGATATATCTTTCTCGTTGACATTTGAACGCCATACGATTATTTTCCTTTTTCTTCGAAACTCTCTTTTGATGGTCAGCCAATCAAAAATCATTCTGGCCTCGGTCAGCGACCAAAATTGATAATAAAAATATAATAAATGAGAGACTATTAATACCGGTGATTTTGCCAGGTATAGGAGTAGGAGAAGGGGCTCCAACAAAATGAAGAGAGATATTACAGAGATGAAAACGGGATAGAAAGGAGGAAACAGAACAGAATAAAACAAGAATATTTTAAAAAGAAAAACCCATTTAATTTTAGAAGAAAAGGCTTTACTGAAGAAGGAAAATGAAAAGAAACAAAGACTGAGGGAAAAAAAGAAGTGACTAGTCCAAGCCAGCAGTTAGTCAGCCTCGGATGGTACATTCATGGAGGAACCTTCTAACTCCTGGACGCCACGCACACGGATTCGTCACGGCAAGAGTAGAATTCGGATCGTTGTTTACTGTTTCCATCTTGCCTCGGGATCGATGGGAACTAAATTAATGGATAAAAGGGCCAATCAGAAAACAGTTAGTTCTCTTGGTCAATTTGCTTGATAACTGACGAGAAAAGCCAAATAAATTCATCTGATGCAGTTTTAAATTAAGCAGATTTATAAATTAATTCCAATGATTTATAAACTAAAACCAAAGTTCGCTAGCTTTTAATCACATATACGTTTAGATTTCTATTATTTTTCTTTCCTAGCAGACAAGTGACAACTAACTAATAAGGGTACTTAAATTTCTACTATGGCTTAAGCCAAAACAAAGAGGGTAATCAAACAGGCATTGACTTGGTTCCTTTGATAAAATTTAAGTCTTAAATCAATCATCGATGTGTCCGGTGTACTCCGCATCCTTCATTGAAACGTAGTAGGGGACAAACTAAGCAGTATTTCAAAATATTTAGCATTTTACCCCTAGTTTGCGGTTATTCTTCATTAAAATATGTTACAAAAAAACCTATTGCTACGTAATTTACTCTGAAATAAAGAAAGAAGACTGGCATCAATTATCAGAATCCATAAAGCTAGTTTCGATAAAAGGTCTGGTATATCTTAACTATTTGTTATTGCATACCTTTATACAGATAATATCCTAGATAACGGTAGCTAACAGAAATAATAAGTAATTGCGAAACTAGCCAAAGAGCTACAAGAGTTCAGAAGCATTGGTGGTGCTTAACCAGGACACGAAAGCAAAATTACAATAACGAAGAACGACTTGAACAATGTAAACATAAATAGGCATGCCTGAAATGTACTCACAGGCCACACCTGTGATGCGCTGCCCTGATGTTTGAGTGGAGTAAAGAAAATGGGGAGGTGATAGTGGGAAGAAAAACGGATGAAATCCCACATCAAGAGGGAAAATACAAAAGGGAAGGTAGAGAAAATGGAGACCAAATGATATAGAAGAAAAAGTAAAAAGGTAAGATGAGGTTCAACTCCAAGATTCAGGTGAATGTGTGAAAGGCTTCCGGTGGGTCACTTGGTTTAACAACCAATAACTGGATAGATGGGTGAAAAAAAAAGAAAAGGGGGGAAACTCATGAAAACAAAATAATAATAACAAAAAATTCACTCAGAAAAACACATTAAATCAAATATAAAACGTTATATTAATCCAGGTCACTGTAAATTAGAAAAGCGCCACACACACGTGTTCTTACCCTTGATGTGAAGAAAGGATCTATCTTTTGAAGTCAGCTTGATTATAAATATGCACGATTTACTAATGGCATCAAAAGATGTTAAAACAATTATTATTGTAAAATCAACTACAAACACCATGCCAAATATCCTAACATTACTAAATTTCGGAGGACTTCTCTCATGTTTATTCCACTTTTCGTTGGATTTGAATGGATATATATGTACAGAAAAATGCATCAAGTCAAATAAGATTCGTTAGTGATCAAATTTCACATGTTTGTTTCTCTCTGTGGGGAAGGGTGCTAAAAGTATGTTGAATTTAAGTCAGGAAAGGATTTTTTCATATGGGAAAAAGGAAAAGCAGTAAGGACACTCGAAACGGTAGCATACTTGCCAGACACTCGAACACGCACTCAAGCAGCCAATTCTTATATTATTTCTTAATGGTAACATTACATGATGGAAAGAACACATCTTTGACGCTGAGATGGACTCTTAAGCAACAAGCTTCACTTTTTTATGTCCTTGCCTATCATTTTACAAATCATTAGCCTGTCCATACCTCAACGGTCGATCATAAGAGCGACGAGTAGGCATTGAACAAAGCCAA
The DNA here is from genome assembly GCA_030141595.1 of Chydorus sphaericus. Classification (NCBI taxonomy): domain Eukaryota; kingdom Metazoa; phylum Arthropoda; class Branchiopoda; order Diplostraca; family Chydoridae; genus Chydorus; species Chydorus sphaericus. The sequence continues at coordinate 10,006,016 of CM057928.1, forward strand.
AAAATAAAATAAAAAAATAAGTCGGTTCAGAATTATGACATTACAAAAATTGGCTTGAAACTAATAACTCTTACACGAGTCTTGAATGGTGACTGACAAAGGATATGGGATTTCATTTGAGTGCACATGCTTTTTATTTATTAGTTTTGGTTGCCTATTAGCCTTACCTCCACCGATGAAGAGAGGGACAAGGAAAGGATTGAGGGGGAAATGAGAAATTGTAGGACCAGCATGAAGATCAATTAGCCCTCCCCCCCCCCCTCCCTCAAAAAAGAAAAAGAGAAATCACTTCAAAAGACGACACAAAGATCAAAATTTTAAAAAGAAGGAAAACAAAAGCGCCAAATGTGTAACTTGTAGTAGAATGTTGGATGTTTAGTTTCATTTAATAATCGTTCCCTTCTTCCTCCCTTCCCCAAACCGCAATTTATTTTGGCGATTTTGCTATTCACATTTAGAAATTGAAGCTATTAAATGGGAACAAAGATGCAGAGAGGAGAAGAAGAGGTGGGAGGTTAACGAAGGAAAAAATAATGAAGTTCGGAATGCGAATTTCTTAGCTGGATGTCCCTTGTTCCGGTAGGCAAATTTGTGTTGCTCAAAGCGGGAATTGGTACAAAAGACCAAAATAAATCGCCCAAGCGACAACAATCCAATGGCAATGGGTCAAGGGATTCTCACCGTCGCTGTATTTGCGCGCGAAGAACTTGAGCACCTCATCAAGCAGTACGACCGGTAACGATATCTTCAAGACAGCAATCCACTCTTCCAATGTGAGGGGGCAAATCTGAAACACGGTCGACAAGATCTCTACGTAGAGAATCATAAAGTGAAGAGTCATTGAGAGGCCGATGGCAGAAATGAGCCAAATGTTGGACCAGGGCGGCATGACCAGCATCGACTGGTTTTCGGACAAGCTGTTGAGGGCGTTCAACATCTCAATGGTGACCAGAACTGACAAAGCCATTGTCATGGGATGAGGGTCATGAAAGATGGCACAATCCACTCCCTACGGAAACATGATAAAAGAGGAAATTTAGGAGCTGATGGAAAAAGAAAGACGGAAAGATTCGATTTAATGAAAATAAATAGAATATATAACGATACCTTGAAATGTTCGTTTTCGGGAGTGCACTGTAAGTGATGACTGAGCTGATAATATGAGAGGTGAGGACCGACGGGGCTGAGCATGTACCACCAAGCTGCAGCTCCAACAGTACCAGCACCGACGTACGTTCCAACTGCCATGTAGCGGAAGAAGAGCCAGCCAGTAATGAGACCTTCTGAGGCCCGACGAGGAGGTTTGTTCATGATGTCTAGATCGGGAGGATTGAATCCAAGAGCAGTGGCGGGCAAACCATCAGTTACCAAATTAACCCACAATAGCTGGACAGGGATAAGCGCTTCAGGAAGGCCAAGTGCGGCAGTAAGGAAAATACTCACGACCTACGGAATGGGATTACAATGAGAAGTAGATATTCAGATTACAGTGTACTGCCTTATCAATTGCTTGAATTTACCTCTCCGATATTGGAAGAAATGAGGTAGCGAATGAACTGCTTCATATTGTTGTAGATGGCACGACCCTCCTCAACGGCAGCCACAATGGTAGAAAAGTTGTCGTCAGCCAGCACCATTTCGGAAGCAGATTTGGCGACAGCTGTACCGGATCCCATAGCAATACCAATTTCAGCCTTCTTGAGAGCAGGAGCGTCGTTAACACCGTCACCAGTCATAGCAGAGATCTCATCCATGCTCTGGAGATACTCGACAATTTTGGATTTGTGGGACGGCTCGACGCGCGAAAAGAGACGAGCTTTTCCGCAGGCGGCTCGCTGTTGCTCAGTAGATAGATCGTCAAACTCCCGTCCAGAGAACGACAAGCCTTCGGTGCTCTCTTCTTCAGTGAAGACACCGATACGACGGCAAATGGCTTCGGCGGTTGATTTGTTGTCACCTGTGATGACGATGACACGGATGCCGGCCTACAATATATACAAGTAAAATCAATTTTACGATGTGCACATAGTTATTACTTTCCCAAATTATAAAATTATACCTTGCGACAGCGGACAATCGAATCAAACACCTCTTTACGGGGAGGGTCCAACATACCGACAACACCAACAAAAGTCATGTTGGCTTCGTAGTTGATAAATTTAGTTGAGTCAGAAATGTCCATATCGGCCACTTTCGGGGGGTTATCTAAGGTAGCAAGAGCTAGACAGCGAAGTGTATCACGGCCGGTACCATAATGGCGGGTAACTTCCATGATTTTGTTGTAGATAACTGGAGTCATGGGAATCTTTTGAGTTCCGACACGGACGTGACTGCAACGGTCCAACACTCCTTCAGGAGCTCCCTTGCAGAAAATCTTAGGTCCGTTACCGAGGCGCGTGCTTTTGAGAGGGACGCAATATGATGACATAGACTTGCGATCGCGAGAAAATTCCAGAGTAAACTCCTTCCTCCACTTGGTATCCATATCTTGGCGGACGACGATGGCTGCATTTCGACGGTCCAAGCCCATTTTGCTGACGTTGAACGGATTCAGTTTTTCGCCCAGAGTGATTAAAGCAGTCTCCGTCGCCTCACCAACTTTCTCAAATGCTTGTTTGTGTTCGTTAAAATCTATGGATGAGTCGTTGCACATCATGCAGATGGTGGTGAGCTCATGGAGCGTCTCGTAGTCACCAGTCCGTACCTTCTTATTGTCCATCGTCACTTCACCGATAGGTTCGTAAGTTGATCCAGAAATCTCAAATTCGTGAAGGAGTGGGGTACCATCTTCGCTGACCTTATCTAAGACGAACAAACGGCTGACGGACATTTGATTGGTCGTCAGAGTACCTGTCTTATCGGAGCAAATGACGGATGTGCAACCCAAGGTTTCAACGGAAGGCAGGGATCGGACGATGGCGTTCTTCTTAGCCATTCGCCGAGTGCCGAGAGCCAGACAAGTAGTAATAACGGCCGGTAAACCTTCCGGAATGGCGGCGACAGCCAGGGCGACGGCAATCTTGAAATAATAAATAGCTCCCTTGATCCAGGATCCGCCGTGAGCTGGATCGTTGAAGTGACCAATATTGATAGCCCAGACAGCAACGCAAATGACTGAAATAACTTTTGACAGCTGTTCGCCGAATTCATCCAATTTCTGCTGCAGGGGGGTCTTAATCTCCTCCGTCTCTGACATTTCAGTACGAATCTTACCAATGGCCGTGTTCAAACCAGTGCCAATGACGACACCACGAGCCTTGCCAGCAGCCACGTTAGTACCGGAAAACAAAATGTTCTTTTTGTCTTGATTGACAGCTCTTGGGTCAGGAACTGGCTCCGTGTGCTTGATCACCGAGACGGATTCACCCGTCAGAATAGACTGGTCAATACGAATAGTCGTCGATAATACTTTCATGATACGAATATCGGCAGGAACTTTGTCACCCACTAAGAAGAACAATTTCAAACATTATTAGTACATTATAATTAAATCTAATCCTACAAGAAAGACTAGTGCAATGTTGTTATTTACCAGAGATTTCGACGATATCTCCAGGCACAATTTCGCGAGCGCGGATCTTCTGCACACCGGCCTTGTCCGCACGGATTACTTTACCCATTTCGGGCTCGTATTCTTTCAATGCTTCAATGGCCGATTCTGCGTTTCGTTCCTAATAGTCAAGTATATGAATAAAGTCTTTAAACGGGATACCAAAAACAATAAAAAGTTGTTGGCTTACTGACCTGCCAAACACCAACTACTGCGTTGGCGATAAGAATCAAAAGAATAACAAAGGGTTCAACGAAGGCGGTCAACTGATCAAGCTCATCTTCATGCTCTTCGAAAAGCGCCAAGACCTTAGAGAAAAGAGGAAACAATATCAAATGAAAATCCTTCCTTCACGACATTCACGAAGACTTACGAAGGAAATAATGGCGGCCAACAGCAAAATTTTCACTAAAAGGTCGTCGAATTGTTCTAAAATCAGCTGCAAAAGGGATTTGCCTTCTTCCACCGGAAGTTCTGTTGGAAAAAATAACGACAGGTATTACACAATTTAGGAATCCATAGTTGGAACCTATTCCTAATTTGTTAGATTTGTAGCAATCAACCAAGGAACAAATTAAACCACTTAAAGGTAAACATAGAGAACACGAGTCAGGAGATAGTAAATTAATGAGAAGAAGAAAGACGTAGGAGGAAGAAAAATGGAAAACTGGAAGCAGGAGGGGGGGGGGGGGGATGATGGCAGATGGGAAAGAAGGCCGCTGGGTACTCGCTATGAACCAGCAGTGCAGTTTTATTTTTGGACGGCGCCAGAAGCTCGACTAGGATTGTCTCTAAATAACCCATTAGGGCACATTGCCCAACTAAAGAGCATCTAAACTTAGTCATCAGAGTAATTCCAAGGTCTTGGATATAAGAACCTTTCATACAAGTTTTTAAAACAATCATCTGTTTTTAAATCATAGGTCCCACCAATATAATTTTAGGACATAAATGAAACAATGGCTATATTCACTCACCATTAGGTCCATATTTCTCCTGGTAACTCTTGACCTGCTCCATGGCAAGGCCTCTTTCTGGATCAACTCTGAAGTGCTCAAGCACATCTTGCCAAGGTTTTGTAAATGCATCATCCATGGTGAAGTGTTAAGCCAACACAATCAATGACAACGACAGATATCTGTAAATACATAGAAAACACCTGAATTACATAAACTAGTACCACAACTTATTATAAAGCTTAACTAAAGTATGGGTGATTTTACATGAAATTTTTAAAACTAAAAATCAACTTTGCTTTACATTAAGGGTTGAATAATTTTTTTCAAAATTTTGATAGATTCTTAGATTAAAGGTTCGTGCATGGTTAAAAATGTGTGTTTAAACAGTATAGTGCAAAATAACAAACTTGACACGAGTCTTTAATTACTGAATGTGAATTGAAAACACCACATGAATTTGAAACACATCTGATTCTTAACAAAAAGAATAGATTGGAAATGAACTAATACTTACTCTAAGAAATTATATAGTTTTTTAACACAAAGTAAGGACTAGAGTACTTGTGAGTACCATGTGATTCCGTATAATTTCAATTGAAGGCTTGAATCGGTAAATGCGTGTGGGGGCTATGCCCGAGATATAAATAATTTTTAGGGACCACCAAACTAGTGGATATTTCAACTAAATGAAAGGGACAAGTCGAGCAGATTAACGGCTACAAACTATTCCACAAACCGACAACCAGCAATAATTAGTTACTGCACAAGAATGGATTGCAAAGAAATTACTGTAACACGAGTTAAAATGTTAAACGTCATTGGTCTCTTCTGGAACAAAATCATGAAGAGGTTCGTTTGTTGACCGTAGGGTGGCAGGCGCTAAGTTCTCGCTCTTTCTAGCCTATCCTTAAGATAGAAGTGTATAAGAGATGGAAGAATTCGTGGATGAATACTATTGGTCGATTCAGAATCACGTGACTCTGGCAAGACCAATCGTTCGCGTGTGTCGAATCCTTGGCGGGCGATTTATTTTCGCTCAGTTTCATTTTTAGAAACAGACTGTTGCGCCAAATGCCAAATTTCGGGCACTCGATTTTATTCTTCTTTTCAGTATTCTTTTTCTAAATTTCTACGGTCCTCTTGAATTAATTTGGTTGCATAACCTATAAAAACGTATTTGTAATAGAAAATATTCGAATTTATCGTAATAAATTCGCATATTTCCATTACACTTACGAATTTCCCCTTGAAGCCTCCACCCTCAACTTTGGTTACATTTTTTTTCAATTGTTATCTTTTTAATCATTTAGGATGAAACGCACACATGCAATTTTATCTTCTAAGGATGCGGTATTTTGGGTAATTGACTTTAAAAGGGCGGTTGGCACTGACAGGACGGGGAGGAGAGTTGGTATATTTTCAGCTGATCAGACCAGCTTGGCACCTGATCTGCAGCAACAGCAAGTTGGCAAAGCATCAAAATTGAATTTTCTCTCTTTCACCCTCTCTCTCCCTTTTCTTTCTTTTAGAAATACTATCGCATGCAGTTTGCTAAAAAAAAACAAATCAAGCCCCCTCCCTAGCTAGTCTCAATGGCAATCGTTTTGTAAACAAGAGTTTACGGTTTATCCAACACCTGCCTTACAACAGTAATGGGAAAAGGTTCTTAAAGATCGTCAGCATATTTTATTCAAATCTTTCAATTTTTCTGTAAATTAATCTTTCCACTCGAATTCAGAGACAGCAATAGGGACACGCTTCGCCTGTAGCTTATGATGCCAAACAAGCAAAAAGGCAAAGTAAATAAAGGTTTACCCAGTTTTCCGCGCTATCAAGAGTGTTGAAGCGATGTATAGAGGTCCACGGGACTAGTGTATGTATCCAGCAGGAGCTCGGACGGACCTAAGTTCGAGCCACAGCGTTGTCGTTGGTCGACGAACACACACTGCCGCTTGATTCAGTGCACAGCACTAACGTCTCCACTTGAGGACAGAGAGAAGGTCGGAGTTGCAAGTCTAGTGTGTTCTCTACTCCTAGAATAGGAGCAAGCTCAAAGGAGGAGGAGCTGAAGGATGAACCGGGCAACTGGTGGGACGGCTTTACACAAATGGAGTACGCTGTACGCACACGCACTGAAATACATACAGTGCACGGTAGAGGAGGAGTCGGACGATGAGCAACAAACAACGATGCTCAGGATGGGTGGAGATAGTCACATAGAAATAAAGAAATATGTGCTTTAAAAAAAATCATGTTAAAATCAGCCTGGGATGAATGCGTCAACAAGGTCGATCTACCTCCCTATCTGTTGTCTACAGTTAACGAGTTAGAGAGAAAGTTCCCACTGTTCTTATACACTATGCTGCAAGTAAAGTTATCTGAATAATACTTGATTACAGCGGTATATTGAAACTCCTAACAAGAATTATTATAGCCAACACCAAAGAGTAATTTAAAATGGATTAAGTCGTTGAAGTATCTGCATATTTATTTCTTAAATGTTATAGACTATAACATAAAATGGGTTTAGCTCTTTGAGAGCAGGTGAAACAGAGTAACAATAAAAGGGCAGAGGATTATGCACCGGCTTCCATGGGTTTGGGTCCTGCCAACCAGTGAAATCGAGCAAACCCGCGACACCTATTTTTAAAAAAAAGGCGGACGCCATACTTATCCCAGGCGAAGACGGATTGTGGGCACCAGCGATCGAGCTAGATTATAATAGTACTGTACCAGACCAGTATGGAAATACTGGAATAGTGATGTAATGTCAGGAGAGATCCGCCAGATATTCTTTTACATTTTTAGCATAGCTACAGCATGGCCAACTGGTGTAAGCTACCTACTACCATCAGCGGGAGGAGCGCTTTTCAACATTCATCGCAGAAGGATCAGCATCGTAGTCTGAGCAGAATCCATTGGATCGTGCCAGCCAGCGGTTCAACCCATAGCAATGGCAGAGAATGTGGTGAGCTTATCATCGCGTCAGCCTTAGCGGCAGGCAGGCTCTTCACTTGTTGTTATTTCCGTCGGCTGGATTGTGTAGGTTCCCAAGCTTCTTCTCTCCCACGGCTCCACATAGCTTACTAGGCTGGGTCAAACTGGTCTTGCCCGCGCCTAGCTGCATGTCACATTCGCCTAGCTCCTACTTTCCGGGTTTCTGCTGCAGAAATTGTTGGCTCTCGCGGAACTTGGCAGCTCGCAAGTCAACCCTTCACTATGGTTGCTGTCAGGAATGATACTCCTTGTTAGAAGTAAAGACAAAAGCAATCGGCCTCAACTTTACTTTATAGAAATCCATTTTCATTAAAGTGATTTGAAATAACTCAGAATTTCTGGAAACATTTAAATAGAATTCTCCTTGTCCCGCATACTCCTCTAAACTTTCTTTTCATTTTTTCCACATTCATCCCATTCTAGTCTGACACTTAAAAACATTTTTTTTTCGCTTGAATACATCTGTTACTAAAGACATCTGGTCCATTATTCTTTTTCTAATGTACATATTCATATCCCAAACATCTCATTGTTAAAATTGTTCACGTTTCTGTCTATCACTCCATTAATTCATCTCTCTATTATTTCAAAGATATGTTGCAATGCGCTTATGTAGTTTTTAAAAACAAATAATCAAATTTAGAAAGCCTAAATCTAATTTGACTATCGATGCAAGAGAAAAATATGGGCACTACTTACAATTTTGAGCTTAATATAAACAGCATTGCATTTAATTACACCTGTATATCTTGTTCCGTTTGCAGAGAATTTGAGAAGATCAGCTTGAGCCGCTTTTGAAACACATTCCCGAAATAAAAAAGGGAAATGAAGAATTCTATGTAATCACGCGCACCTACAGTAAATCATTTGATAAAACATTGTCAAAATGAGCTGCGCATAAAATACAACTAACCATGGGATTTTCTCAAATAATAATATTTTCCCTTAAGTGCGCAAGTTTAAAAGAAATAGGCAACAGCAGCTAGCCAGAAAGTCTCTCGGAATAGCAGCAACGGTTGCTTAATTTAACTTCTCCGCCGAATATTTCTAGAGCGTTTCGATCAACAGGTCATTTGGTTTTTGTTTTTTTTTGTGAAGGACACCTTATGGACTTGTGGAAAGTGGAAAAGAGTCGTGACGCTGAACTCATGGGCTAGCCTCTAGGCCCTAGCTCTAAAGCTACCTTGAAGTACTGTACCTGACAACACACACAGTCTGTTGAGTAGTATTTGAACAGCTGCTACACGCATGGTCTTTAGCATCAACACTTGGAGAAACTATTCACCGCTTAAGTTGGCAAACAATGGCACGTTTACATGCGAACATATCAATAGCATTCCTTTTTTTATTCTTTTATTTTTATTGAAAAATGTATGGTGAAATGACACAAAGCACTATTAACGATGCCTATTTAGAGAATTGAGATTTGTTTCAAGCGCTGCCTTCCAGCTAGGCATGTAGAATTGCATTTTTGATACAGCGGGGAGGAATTAGTAAGGAACCTGTTAGGAAAAGAAAAGAAGAAATAAGCTACGTAGACCACAGGGGCATCGTACCTACTGTGTACAAGCATTGCAATAGCGTCCTGTCTAAACTTGCTTACAAACAGAGGAGCGCATCAGCTAGCCCCAATGCTTTTAGTCACTGCTCTTTTTTATAATGATGCCGGGGAAGAGTGTGTATATTTACTCGACCAGCAGCCGACCAGCAGTCAAAGTTTTTTGTTGTGTTGAACTGTTTTGTTTTGTCGAAGAAGCACCGAGCGTTCTACTTGTACAAGAGTAAATTTGGAAGAGAATCGAACATTCGAACCAAAACAGTATTTGCTGAAAAAGCCTCTTAGTTTATTTACTTGTCTACAATCAAATACTGTGCATATCTTACTTACTGGTAAAGAAGCGTATAAGAATCATTGATCGTCGATCCGACAGTAGCATTGCATCTCCTTATTAGCCTATATCAGGGCCAGGGCCGAGCAGCAAAATTCTATTTTGAACCGACTTCGCTTTGGCATGCCCACCATTTTTCCTTCTTCGCTCTGCTGTCCTTCAATCTAGCGAATCAAGATAAAACTCAGTATATCCACTGAGACTCCGCTGAGACCTAGCGCAAGGTTTTACGTTCTTTCTTGGATCTTGTTAAGCCTCAGTCGGAAATATTTACATCAAAATGCTGAAAAGGGTAGAATTTCAGCATAACTCACTCAAGAAATCACGATAACTTAAATTGTGCTTCCCAGTAAAATCAATTACATCAGCTTTTCCAATAAGAAAATGGGGAAAATGAAGGAGAGAACAAATATTCTGAAAGGAATCTGGACACGGGCGGTAGCATATGTGTGAGCAAGCGATCTTTGACAAGAGGTGGATGTATCTAAAAATAGCAGAGGAGTGTCCAACTTGTCTTCATAGAGTAAAGACGATATTAACCCTACAACATCAGCACTAGACAAAACGGGTTCGAAAACGCGATAAAATATTCAAACTCACTGTATGTTGATACAATGTATGTAATTGCACACAATCCGTCTTGTTTATACTTATTTTGTGGCGGAAAATTTATCCAAGTATTTATATATTTCAAGAATTATTGAAAGCCAGCGTTGGGAAAGGTTGATTCCTAGACCTCTACAATGTTAGGCTGTTGAAGGATCATCGCACAATGCAGTCCTATATTTTTGTTTACTCCCAACCGAATAGAGAATAAATAAGAGGTTTGATTAGCAGTATTTTTTATGCCGTTTGATTTCATTAGAAAATAATGATTGCACGACAACAGTACAACTCAACTTTAGATTAACTAGCATAATTTCAATTCACAATCAAAAACTATTGATAGTAAATTGATGACAACAATTGATCGATACATAATTATATATTTCCAATTGATGATGACTTTATAGTAATAATAAATGATTTTTTCAGGTACCATAATAAATCACCAAAAAGTCGATTAAAAGTTATTTAAAAAAGTTTGCAGCTCGTTGGAGTTGTGCCGTGCTGAAAATTAAACAGATAAATAGTTACGTAACAAAAAGCCATACGAAAACGACGGCTCACGATTTTTCACGAGATCTCGTCTTTGCTGAGACAGTGGTTCCACCTGCAGGTCGGATATTGAGTTTTTTAAATCTACTACTAAGTAAAAAGTAGTGAGCTTGTTGGGGTATTTTTTGTTTGGAAATTGTAACTGTTGCTCTTCCTCGTATAATGGTTGCCATCTGAGTGATTCATCATTTTCCATGGGTGATGAAGCTTATAGTTGTCTTTTTGTTACCCTTTTGGAGCATGCGTTTGGGTCACAAGCCCTCGAAGGCTTCGAACAGTTGAATGTCACAACGGGCGTGAAGTCTATCGATCTGCTCGCACCGTACGCTTTCTCGCATTTTGGACCGCTTCCCGTCGGCACACATCCCTTCGTCGTTCATACTTATTTTGAAGATATTATATAGGGCAAACCTTAGGGATGTTATCTAAAACCATACGATTGGAACTAATGAAAAAGAACTTGTAAATCTTGTTTCATCTCGGTGTTCGGGTTGTGATTTGGCAGAACAATTCTGTACTAGATCGATATCAAGTATTACCAGATGGGACAACGTTCATAGTTTAGCTCACATAATTAAATAACGTACAGAATATATAAACAAATCTACGGGAAAGCAGAAATATGAAAATATATTAAGGTATTTTTTTCGCCACACTTCGTCCGGTCGGCTTATATTAGTCATGAATAAATCAATATAACATGATTTCATTTGTGGAAAGATTATTAAGCACCATCACTTCAGTTAGTCTCCGCATTTTCCCTTTTGGAACCAAATACCCATGATTTATGGGCGTGCAGTTTTTTTCTAGTTAGATCAGATGCTATAAATTGATTAAGACGTCCTCGAAATTGTTTGGAAACTAATATTCAATTGTACACTTAAAACCAAAACTGAGGCTGAGTACGAGAGAGAGGCGGGACAACGCCTTTGAAAATGATATCTGCGCCACGCAGGCGTTAGTGCCTCCCTTGCTACTGCTGACGTGATAGATCCAAACTGTCAGTCCTACCGCTATGTGCAGCCGGACTCAGCTGTGCTGGCTTGAGCAGGACAGTTTCAGAGGTGGGTCACCTTAGTTACAAACAGGTGTCAAGAAACAATGTAAATTAATAAGAGATCCTATTTTACCTGAAAAGGTTTAGTTCAATAGTGTTGAACGCCGAGAAGTCTTAGGCAAGTTGCAGCCGCAACCAATGAACACTTTGTTTGTTTCTAAAATGGCGCTCATGTCCAGTGGTAAGTGTTACTTGCAATAATTTAAAAACTAGTTTTTTTTTCATTTGCAATTAATTGTCATCAAATTGGGAACCAAACGAAAATCAGACCAAGAGTTCAAGGAACGATTGATCCGGACAGTTAAGAAAGAAGTAAGTTTTTTTCCCTTTTTGTATCTCTTCATCTTGACTTTAGTCTTGTAATATAATATTATTTCTCCGCATAATATGCATTGATGGAAACTTGCGCATCTGATCTTTATTAAGGTTTTTTTTTCATTTGAAAGTATTATAACTGCACTGCAAAGTAACTAGTATTGTGACACTTTCATCTAATTTCGATACTGGTTAGTGTGTTTTTTTTTAGATTACGTTATTGCACTACCATCGTTGAGAAATAGTTCTTTTTCTGCATAAGAAACGAATGCGAGTTTTGATGCGGTGGCAACGTGGCCATCGAGTTGCATCGATCCAACCTCCATGTTGTCGGCCAGGACGACGACGTCATCCTCTCTGGGCTACCACTGACTCCCGTTCCCTGTATGCACTCGACCCAGTTTCCTACCCTTTTTTCGCCTCCCTGTTGCCTCATTAATTCATTATATGGGGAATGATTCTACATGTCCAATTTTGATAAGCATAGTTGGCTTAAGCTACATTCACACCAGATATTCAAATCGGCTTAAAAATTTAACTCATTTCAACCTGTCCCATCTTTTGGTACAACTACTTTTACTTAATCTTACAGTAACAAAGAAGACGCAACTTATATGACGGCGATAAAAAATAATGTGACATGAAATAATGTGTCATAGACCTCATTGAAAATACATAGGCCAATATAATCGTGTTAAAAATCTATGCCGCTTGGTCTCCCCCTGAACCATCAATGCTTTTTTTCAGGGGAAAATTTAATTATTATTATTATTTACAATGATGGGCATTAATTCGACCTTTCATAGCCTGTATGCGGTCCTTAAAATTATTCTTCTGGTCCTTTTTGTCCATAAACGCCGTGGCCAAAAAGAGACGCTAGGCGACCGCCAAACTCGCCGTAATACGGTGCTATAAATTATTGTTGGCTAGTATTGACGCGGGATAAGAAGAAACCCTTCTGTGTCGACTCGCACAAATGCCAGAGATATACGCATAGGGTGACTTAAGTCAACAAAGACATCTGGTAGTATTTTTAAATAACAAAGAGGACATGTGGCAGTTGCAAAGATAATTCTATATGGTGGCATATCAGACTATAATAGAACGGAACGAAAATGTACCGTATGGCGTTATGAAATTCTATGTAGGCCTATAGTATAACACTGTAAACATGCTGTCGGTAAAATGGCTTTTTGTCCACAAAGATGTTGGTAGTCTCATCTTCCATGATATTATACTTAGTATTTCCTCTTAAATATATTAGCCATTAAAAAAAATACATATTACTACTGCCGATGTAACATGGTATTTTCTAAACAACTTTTAGGTGAAGCAAATTATGGAGGAAGCCGTTACTCGGAAATTTGTCCACCAAGATAGTAGTTCCGTGACTTCACTTTGCGGTATGCTTGAACATATGTTTATTCATTTATTATGTCAGATATGGAGACTAATAATAAGATTTCCTTGTTTTCGCTCTCGGCAATTCCAGCTGCGGTGGAGAGCTGCTTGTCTCACGGGCTTCGACGCCGGGCTCTGGGCTTATTCCGCTCTTCGTCTACCACAGCCTTGATGCACAAAGTGGCAAAAAGCTACGCACCTGCCGTCACCGTTTCTAAACTGATTCTTGAATCCGAAGCAGCCGATGGAGTCAAGTAAGTTAGCTCGATTTTTCATCTTAGAATAGGTCGTAGCTACGTGCCGAAAGGGATGCAAGCGCTAATTCAATTGCATGTTTATCGATCTGCACGAGAATTTCGAATTGAGGATGAGAGGAGAAAGTCAGGAAGCTGCACTCGTCTGATTGGCATCGGACAGGCAATAAAATGATTGCAGCCATCCCGACAGCCCTTGTTAGTTGTTTCGATGTTACGCTGCGCTATGATTGCAGAGTAGAGATGCCATTAGCGAAGGCCAAAGGGTAGAAAATGGTACATTAGGGAGGCAACAAGATTTGTTTGCTGTACATGTTATTCTCGATTGAACAAATGAAGAATGTTTTAGTAGCCACAGTTACCAAGGTGACGTCATATTAGCCTACTATTTCTTTAATTTGGAATGAACTGACAACTTGACCCACCGTGTTATCAGCTTGACCGCAATGAGGTTTCATAATATTATTTCAATATATATGAGCACGACTACACTACTACCATGCAAGTTGTTTACTCCTCCAATTTTTAATCTCAGGACGCATACCTTAAAATCAGGACGCCTCAAAATTTCTGGAAAAGTACCTAAAAATCGGCGCCTTCTGGACGTTGCCCCCCCCCCCCCCCCAGCCCCAAGCCAATTTTTTTAAAAGCTGCCCTTGTACTAATGCCGACTTTCATCCCTCGTATTGGAACAGAGCGCATATGCGGCCTCTAGTTGTAATTAGAACTCATAAAGGTATTTTAAATAAATCAGCAGTCCATTCATCATGAACAAAAATAATTCAAAACAATCAATTCACAATAAACTATCTGCCGTCAACTCGGTTTTCGAAGAAAAAAAAATGAACGTATAATCGAACACGGACTGCTTTATACTAAGTAGTTGATTGGTATTCATTTCCTTTACGGCTACATTGCACGTATTATGACAAATAATGTACATATCGGAAGTAATAAATTGTGACACCGCGATTTTTCGCTCTGTCAAATACATTTGGGGTAATTTTGTTTTGTATTGTATTACGCTCACCAGACGGTCGTCTTCAAGTGGGGACAGCACGACCCGAATGCTATCTTGCAGCAGCAGCAGTAACAACAGTAGCAAAGGAGGAGTAAAGCCCCCATTGCAGAAAAGAAATTCGGGATCCTGGTTATCACGATCCACAAATACTCCAAAGTTCCTGTGGATACGACTGGCTCTTTTTGAACGTATCCTAGCTGGAATTATTGAACATTTGGTCGACAATCACGAGTATGTAAAAGAGTTCCTCTATTGCACTGCACCTTGCGCACTCACAAGATCCAATTTCTGATTTTCTACTTTTTACTATCCAATCATTAAATTTTTTTTTATTATTTTCAAATTTGGAGAAATATGGTCAATTCAACCCTGAGTATCAACTGAAGTTAAAATTCCATTGATTTTTTTTCGACTCGGGTCCTTTCAATAAGATTGTATGGATTGAGTTATTCTAGTTTTTCTTCCGCTCAATTATTTGTATTTTAAGAAAATCTATCGACCTAAAGAAGAAAAAAAATAATGCAACAATTTCATTCCCTATGCAGGAAATATTACGAAAAAGACGCATTAGTGGCTGATCCTGAATATGGTTCCGTCCTAAGTCACTTGTTAGGTAAAAAATGAAGGAATTTTCTTGTGATTTTGAAGTTGAAGTTTAATTATTACTATTTTTGGAAAAGTGGGACCTTGTGCACTCGAATATACCAGGATGAAGACCCAAGATCATTATTGGACGGATCCACCGGCAGATGAATTAGTACAGCGTCATAGAATCTCGAGTGGAGCATCCGGAGGCGCCACATCACCGGCCAATCGGAGACCTGGACTCCATGTACGTATAACGAACTAACTCTTTAATTTAGTACCGTTCTCTGCATACTCTAAAGGATTTCAGTATACCGATTAAACACTAACACTCACTTGATGTAATTAAACTGCAAAGGAATGCAGAAAAGAGATTTATTTTATCCAAGAAATTGCACATTTTAAATTTAAAATTCTCATTATCAGCATTAGTATTGGTATTCTACTTCCAAACTGCTAATCGATTGCCCTTTTTAAGAAATTCATTAGATGGTGCATCTTTATGAGAGACGCACAGCTTGTTGATAGTTATTAATATTTTAATGTGCTACCGCTAGCTTGCTGAGACTTGGACACTTTGTTACGTTTTGCTTAAATATGGTACCTCATCATGGACTGTGTAATTATTTATCGCTCTTCCTCTTTCCGTCGAATCATTTAGTACCGGAGATTGCAGCCAGGAGGAAGTAGTGGTGACGGAGACTCTAGTGGTTTGAATGCCATTGCCGTGGGTAGTGGGGCTGTCCGCAGTTTTCCTCTTCCAAACTCAACGGCCAAAGACTATGTGGAATCCCTTCATCAGAACAACAAGGTGGCACTCCTCTATGGCAAGAACAACGTACTAGTCTTACCGGTGAGACACATTAAGAGTTTATCAATTAAGATACCGTATCCGTCCTCAATGGCATTTCATCAATAATTATAAATGCGGATTCGTTGTTTACTGCATAAAAATCTGACTGCATTATTTATTTACTGCATATCAATTTCAAGAAGATCTAAAGGATAGATACACATTTAATGTTCATGTAATAATAGCGACGAAAAAAGTAATATAAAGTAAATGAAAAGTTCTATGCTTCTATTCATACAAAAATTATTTAACAAAGGAAGTATGCTAGTTGGTTTGACTTAGATAATTACTAATTGAATAAAAGGCCATAGGTATTACAACATTTTTTTTAAAGAGGAAGAGAAAACGATCCATATACTCTGCGGCGCTAGATGTTTTTTTTTCTTAGATTAATGATCTGCTTTTCACTGTATGTCATGATTGCTTATTCTTTTAATAGCGTGATCTGTGTGAGCCTATTCCGGGTTACCTCTCTTTGCATCATTCCATTGATTCTCTTACGTTGAAATGGACTCCTAATCAATTAATGAACGGGGCAATTGATTCTGACGGCATGGATAAAAGGTAATTGCTTTTTTCTCGTTAATATCTTAACTAAATGTACTGTGTACCATTTCCAGAATAGTCGGCTTACGATACTTTGATACATTCTTACTGACTATATTTGCAAGTTATTAAATAATTAAAACTGTTTGGCGAAGGCCAACGAGAAACAATACTTACGTTAATGCAGTGCACTGAATTTTAAAAGTACCGCGAAACAAATAATTTCGGCCCCGATACATTTGCCTCAACAGCGCCAGAAATTATTAAATTCCGTCCGATGGCTCCCTCGTCACCTACCATCATTTACCAGTCACAACCCGTGGTGTTTTCCTTCTTATCATTATTCGTAAGCTAACAGAATTTTTGCGATTCGACGAGAACGGGTGCTTAATACTTAGAGCTAATTTACGCTTTTCTTGCCTGTGGTTGGGAATTTCTGGTGAGAGTAGTGCTTATTACTTGGAAGAAAAGAAGAAAAACTAGAATGTGAATAATGTTTATTCCATATTTCGATAAATGGTACGGTAATTATCATTTATCGATATATAGTATTCCGTTGGTTCCGTATACATACATTCTAATTTTGAATGATTTGTTAAAAAACCTATTTAATTGGAAATTGTTTGAGGTTTCGGCTTGTGTTGTCATACTACAATACATTTTTTTCGTACTTTTCTCTTGCTGGCACCTTACTTCCACGCCTTCACTTTCAGCTACCAACCTTTCCCCCCTCAACCTCATTTGAATTTAAATCCACAGCACCACGGGTGTAGGTGCGCATTTAGTAGGGGTGCAGAGCTTTTGACTGCTGCAATTGAGTGGTTTGACACTTTGACACTATTTAGACTGATGGAAAGTGGAGAGAAACTTTTCGTGCTCAGCTAATGTTCAATCTATATCCGATACCAATATGCTTTATATATTTATGATATTAAGATTGCTCTAAACTGTTAAACTGTTAAACTCTAAACTGCTGACGTGCCTACTTTTTTTGTACGTTTTTTTTACCACATCACGTATGCAGTACCTACTGGGATTACGCGTTACACGTCAACCTTTACGATATCGTGTACGTTCACTGTCATCAGCAAGGTACGGTCCGCAGCTCTTCACCCTCTTTTGCTAAATCCTTTTGAAAACGAAAGAGAGAAGGAGAATGCTTCACTCTTTTTTTACACCTTTTTCGTAAATAGGTGCGGACGAGGGGGGGAGTATGGTTTTGGTTGGTCAGGACGGAGTCCAACGTCCGGTTGTCCATTTTCCAGCTGGTGGCCATTTATTGGCCTTTCTGACGTGTCTTGAAACGGGTTTGCATCCGCGAGGGCGCCTTGATCCACCGCTCTGGTCTCAGACAGGAAAAGGTAACTCAATACCATTACCCACGACTCACGTTACCCTTTTCCTTTTCGCAATAAATTATAATTTAGTGCATATTCCGATATAAATATTAATTAAAACTACACATTTTGTTTCCGAAAACCTTATTAGTAAGTATTTGACATTTAGTTTTATGTTCTCTCTAGCTTTGTATAGGGATCTCTAGTATTCCTATGATAAAATATCGAGATACTGTATATTACAGTTGCCTGCGGAGACTTTTTCTTATTGTAATACTGCTGCTTTAAATTACATATACTTATTCCTTGTTTAAAATAGACAGATACGACCGAATATAATGGTTAGGAACTTATATCAAGAGGATTATTAAATCGTCATTTCCACATGCCGTTTTAATCATTCTTTATAATGAATATAATTAATATGCGGTTCCAGTTTGTAGGATTGATAGCTATCAGCATTTAGTGGGCTATTTACTTATTTAATATTTATTCATTTTACTGAGCTTTTAATCCAAACTAGACTAATTGATAGTCATAGCAAAAAGAATTACGGTACCTTACGGAACCGTAATAGAATTTGGTATTGTTTTCGTGTATTCGTTAGCCAATTGATTTGCGCAAAAATTTTGTACAATCTGAAAAGGCAAAGTTTTCCCGAAAATCAAACGCAAAGGTCCTCTGCTCGGTACCAACAACGACAGCATGATGTCCGTCGATCAAGTTTCAGTCACACCTACCAATGGCAACGACGAAGAATCTGGTTCATATCAATCAACAGAGCCGTCGTCTGATTACGTCTTCCGTATCATCATTAACTATGGATCGGATCAAAATACTGGTATGCATCACGTTGCCAACAGATGTTTTATTTGTCACCGGTTTGCTGCATAAATTATGCACTATCAATTAAACGCATACCCTAATTTATAAAAAAATAAATTTATTTGGTACGGCATGTTTCTTTCAGCACAAGAAATGTTGGATGATCAAAATACTCCGACCAATTGTGGAACTCCCACTAGCCTAGTACAAGGTACGGTTATAATTTAAAATCGTATACTTAACCGCAGAAGATTTACGATGCACCATAAAGCACGAGCTGTTATAAAATGATTTATTTAACAAATTACGTTTATGGGAAATAAAATGCCTTTCATTGGCATAGGGATTATGAGCCCACGTTCTCCTCGTTGGTGGACGGGTCGCCATCAACGCCCCTTTCGCTCCTCTGATTCGACGGGCAGCTCTTCGTCATCATCCAAAAGTCTTAGTGCTAGCCTCAGCCTCGCTGAACATGCTAGCCCCAGCTTAATCATGACCAACTCTGTCTTTGGCGAAAGTTCAGAACAATCTCCCGCTAAGACGGTTATTCATAGAGGGTTCGTATGCTTCCGCACTCACTCTCTCTTTATTTTTTAAATCTTTAATACGACTGAATTGCTCCATTTTAGTTTGTAAATTCTTCTCAAACTTTAAAGCACACTTTAATAGATTTATTTTAAAGTTTATTAAGTATATTATTTCTTATTCTACTGCATCGATATTAAGTCAGGGGTTGTGTGCTTGACCAATTGCTTTAATACTTCCTATTGGGTTTTCACAGGGAATCGCTGCAAGTGCTGTGCGAAACGATGAAACGTCAAATCATTTCGAGAGCCTTCTATGGATGGCTGGCTCACTGCCGTCATTTACGAACAGTCCGAACTCATCTTTCGGGTCTTGTCAACGAAAACATTGTCTCTCACAAAGAACCCTACGGTAAGGGATTTCCTTTTTATTGCATTTTAATTATTGATTAACGTTCACATTGATGGTGTGGTCTTTGTTGTACTCTATGTGAAGATGCGAACCAAGGAGTTACTGATGAAACCTGGCAACGACTGGTCGTTGATGGCATCATCACGGACTCTTACGAGCTATTTCGACTAACATTCTATGGTGGAGTTGTCCATCATTTGCGCAAAGAGGTGAATTCAGTTTTTTGTTGATTACTTTTAAAAACTATTATTACTTGCTATTAAGAAGCCATTAGGTAAATAAACAACTAATACTAGTCACTCCCATTTCTATGCAATCACCTTGTTATTTATCTAAACAACAGTATCCATGGATTTCGGCGAGAATAATGTAGAGGTAGCAGGCCATTCCTAAAGAGAATAACTTAAATAATGTCAATAACTTTCAGATTTCATTAAACCATGCAATTAAGGAGGATTAATATCCTCTCTAATAGATGCTAAATGTCAAGTAAAAAAAATAGATGAAAAGTAAATCATATTGCATGAAAATCCCCGATGCTTATGGAGACCCTTGATTGTCCTTTTAAAAGCGGTATTCACTTGACGTAAGAGTAGCCTCTTCAATACTACTGCAGTACAGCTGCAGTATAGCCTACTGCAATGCCGGTTTTCACTTTTAAAGGAGATTCTTAATGTTTATTCGCACAGTCGGCTAGCACTGCCCAGCAGGTGGTCGCAGAAGCGGACAGGAACAACTTACAAGTTACACTTTTCTATTTTCTATCGACAGGTATGGCCTTACCTGTTGGGCCATTATCAATTTGGAAGTACAAAAGAGGAGCGAGAATCCCAAGATATGGCTATGCAAGCTGCTTACGAGACTACCATGTCCGAATGGCTAGCTGTTGAAGCTATAATACGTCAGAGAGATAAAGAAGTAACGGCTGCAAGCATTGCTAAACTATCTCAGAGATCTCAAAGTGAGCAAACCAGTGGAGGAAACAACAAACCACCAACAAGAACCCTCGAGCATCAAGGGAAAAGTTTGAGTAACGAGGTAATTTTCGCCCTTCTTATGTCTGCAATCAAGTACGCAATCTGTGAGTACATCAGATTACATGATATAGACTACTTCAATTTCAAGTCGTGAAAAAGATAATTTTCATACGCCAAACACATGGAGAAATGTGGTTTTATTCAACAATAAATGTATGATTAGGTTTTCGACGGAGAGTCGGCCTCAGAAGAGGATTACGAGAATGAAGCAGGACCTACCGCTGTAACTTCTACCTGTGATGGAACTGAAATCAAACCATTAAATGAGGATGAACAGGATCTACCAGTTCAGACGGTAGTTTTTTTTTAAATGTAATATTTATGATTTACACAAATAAAGTGTTGGCACTTTTGAACAAAAACAAAAAAAAGATTTATGAAAGACAAATAGTTTGCAGCGCATTTTTTTGCGGCTTTGCTATAATACTATAATTTATAGTATTAATGAAGCTGACATGTATTATAATCTATAATACATGTATTATAGTCTATAATACATGTCAGCTTGTAGGATTTAGGGTTTATCATAACTAGTAGCCTATACACCTTAAATTATAATAGCGGATTGAATCAAATCTTGTCATATTTTTTTAAAAGTAAGATATACTTTTGTTTTAAAGAATGGAAACAGTTCAATCAGGACCGATACGTTGGCCACATTAGAGCCCGTTACGCTAGTAACCACTCGTCCGTCGTCAGGAAGTGAGGATACCGGAACAAGTAAGAGCTTTTTCCGTATTTAAGCCTTCATTTAAGAAATAATCTACATGAGAATTTTGATGTGAAATCAAATGAATTCCAGGAACCATTGTCGGATCCACAACATGCTATCAGTCGGATGAGTACGTTGAGGTAAATAGCCCACAAGAGCCTGAAACAGCAACAGCGACTGGCGCGGCTTCTTCCCTCAAGTCCGCTGTTAGCCTTCACAATTTAGGAGTTGAAGCAGACGGCCTGGATGGTTGCAGCATAGAGTCCCGTTCATCCTGCGTTTCGCCTGTCAGTTCACAGGGTGGTATTTATTCGGTACGTGATATCGTGTTGCACTCATACAGTGATACACGGGCTTTTTCTCGATCCTTGGGCTCTGGTGGTCTTATCATTTAAACAAATCGGTCAATATGTTCTACCGACACTACGTTAACTATATACATTTCTTTTCATTTCTTTCCTCGTTTGTGTCTCCTCATGATCATCATTGAGGAAATAGATGGAATTGTTGGAAAATTACGGACTTAATCTTCATCGAATTGACAAGGACGTACTTCGGTGCGATCGAAATTATCATTACTTCACAAAGGCAAACCTTGATAAATTACGCAACATAATGTGCACGTAAGTTAAAATAATATGCGATACCCACTAGTACAATTATTTTGTTTTCATCCGTTGTAATAGATAAAGTAACAAAGCTTTTTCTCCTATCAGGTATGTGTGGTGCCATTTAGATATGGGTTATATGCAAGGAATGTGCGATTTAGTTGCTCCTCTTTTGGTCATTCTTGATGATGAAGCTCTCACTTATTCCTGTTTCTGTGAGCTCATGAAGCGAATGGCGGCAAATTTTCCGCAAGGCGGGGCAATGGACAAGCACTTTTCTAACATGAGGTTTGTAATATTACATAGGTTACCGACAAGCTGCATTTTTTAAAATCTTTGAGCCTCTCATTGTCCAGACCATTTCTGTATATAACTTTGAGTCTTATTTTTTAATGCGGATTTATCTTGCTAGCATACTCATCAGCCGTACCATATATACGAGATACAACTATTTAGTTAATTCAAACGGCTATAAAGAATAAAATTAGAGAGTAACTTTTTTTTATCGAAGCGGCTATAATGGACATTTCTTACATTTTCCAGATCTCTTATACAAATCTTAGATGCTGAGATTTTCGATCTGATGCATCAAAATGGCGATTACACTCACTTCTATTTTTGCTACCGTTGGTTTCTTCTTGACTTTAAGAGAGGTTAGTTATAATTTATAATGGATTCAAGAGATATCAACAGCAAACTTGATTGATTGATGGTATCTGTTGGAAATATTATTTAGAACTTATCTACGAAGATGTTTTCACCGTTTGGGAGACCATTTGGGCGGCTCGATTTGCTGCTTCAACCCATTTCGTCTTATTCGTAGCTCTTGCGCTGGTTCAGTATTACCGGGACATTATTTTAACAAACGCCATGGATTTCACAGATATCATCAAGTTTTTCAACGGTAAGTGTTAGGTGGAGTCGTTTCAGCATTAATTAATTACAACCGGTATTTAGTTTTCACCACATTTAAGAAAATTTCTTGTTCCTCTCTTATCTATAAATTGATATTTTTTTTTTCAGAAATGGCAGAACGGCATGATGCAAAAGCGATGCTTCGTATTGCCCGCGACTTGGTTCTTCAACTTCAAACTTTGATAGAAAACAAATAATGGAGAGAAGTAACGGCCACATAAAAAATATCAACTCGTGCGAATTACTTGCTTTAAAGTTAAAACTAATTGTTTGATTGTTATCGTATTGCTTCCTTAAATTGTGTAAGTTAAGCCGTCTTTCACTAAAATTCAGTTTTCCAATTTTAATGCTACTATACTGGAAGAGAATTAATTTATTCTGTTTGTTTCATTGTTGTTAAAAATATCTAATAATTACCTTTTATCTTATTTGTATGCTGTTTTCTTGAGTAACGCTTAATATCTTCGAAAATTCATACTAATATATGTATATATACTAATATATTCCCCATACGTTTATTATAAACTTCAACTATAATCGAGATTATGTGGATTCAATCTGGATCATGAAACCAACACGCGCGTTCCAAAAAGACACCCTTTTTTCAGTTGTCTGAATCAAGACTTTTGCCTTCTTTTTAGCAACCATCTGAGGTGTCATGATCGTGACATTTTAATAATGGAAATTAATTAATTTAAATTAATTAGCGAGTAAATTAATTTTCTCCATGACCAATAGGCCAACACATTTTTTTAGCCTTTTCATTTATAAAGTAAGAAACACAAACAGTCTTAGATCAGGCAGGATACGGATAAGCGCATACATGACTCAAATTTAGGTGAAAATAGATTATGTTACGGTAGTGTTAGATAAATTGCTATATGGTTCGAAGCGATTACGTAATAGCAGGATCGATCATCATTTGTGAGGTTTAGTTAAGAAGTTTGTGAAATTGATTTATATGCCCTGTATTTTTTTTAAATCCATATTTATTTAGGCATACTAGATTGCAGAGTTGTCAAAAGGAAATCCAGGGAAAACAAAAGTTTCATTTTTATTATTTTTTTTATTTTTGTAGTTTACCAGTTTATAAATTAGCACTTGACTGGTAAATTGTACGTTTAACATGCCTTTTAAATAAAGTAGCCCCTGCAACTTCCATGCGTCCTATTTTCTGATACTGGAGCTCGTGGGTGTTCATATTGATCGTCGTAAGTGTGAGTCTGCGCCTTTAGTCTGCGCACAGCTAGTAAAACTAGAACCGGCTTTCATCTGGTCACCTCGTTTATGCGAGGTGATACGATACGATCGAATCACCGCGCTTGATCATTTATTGATTGTGAATTCTCATATATAAAAACGAGTGCTATTATAGTATTTGATCAACTATAAATAATTCAACACATTTAGCTGACAGGTGAAAAAGATCTTTGGGAAAACAATGGAAAACCGTTGGTACCAGTTGTCGGAGAAATTGATGTCATCGCTTCCTAATAGAAGAAAATGGTGGCAGCTGATTTTGACTCAGTTAGATTCAACAAGCGAACACACTCGCTCGTTTTACAATCTACATTACTTGGAACGTAGATTTCTGCTATACGATGAATGGGTTGATCGACTTTCTAACCCTACTGCCGTTGCTTTGGCGATGTTTTTTCAACAGTTAAGTCTTGCATAGTAGACAATCGAATATGTTTCTCTCTTTAATTAAATTAAGCCTTAATCTATATTTTTTCTTTTTAAATATTATGCATCAGTTTATATTACGATCCTCGTATTGAAGGAACGTCACATGAATTGACCATGAACACACTGACCAATCTTGCTACAGATGCTGATCTCGCGGTAATTTATTAGTAGCAAGAATAATTTATAATGTGTGCAAAAAGTACATCGATCGTGCATTGATTTTTACAATTAGTCCAAAGAATACCTATCCGAAGTAGAAAAACTGTTGGAATGCGCTGCTTTAAATTCTACTCCAGTGCATCTGACCGCGAATGACTTTGGCAACGAAGACGTTCACTATTTTCTGGACTTCGATAGTAAAATTCTTGGAAGTGGCGATATCGAATACGCGGACTATGTCGCTAAAATAAGGGAAGACTATAGCTTTCTTCCAGACAACGAATATTTCTCACTGAGGCTGAAAGTAAGACGGAAAGTTTTCTTGCTTTATAATGTATTGCTATAATTCCAGCCTATTTCCAGGATTAGCTATCTTATTTAGTGGATAAAAAAAATAACAACTTGTTACTCACTGTACTGTGCATGCTATATCATGTACATTTCATGAAAGTTCTATTATTACATTTAGTTCGTTATATGATATGTTACATCGTTGCCATCAGCCAATCCCTAAGAGTTTACGGTCAATCTTTAAAAATTTACGGAAAACGGCTAGTGAATAATCTATTTCAAACTTATTATATTTTTGATTCAAACAGATCTTGAAGTACTTCCTGCAGATTCCAAATATTTTTGCTACAAAATGTTTTCGCAACCAATACGAACTTCAAGCCCGACTCAACATCTCTAAGGAAATAGAATCCATAGAATCGAGTCAATAAAAAAAAAACTTCGCACACCAATATAAAGAATAAATATATTAAGTTAATTAATATGTAGCGCGAATCGTATGATTTGACATGGTACAATGGTTTTCATAATTTGTTTTTAAAATACAAGATTTGTATGTGAAACCGACTACCTCTCAAGCGCTTACATAATTACTTATTTATTGAAGCTCAATAAATATTTTATGTGCTGCTTTTGAAGTAGGTAGATTATTATTATTTTTAAAGGTGGTAGGGATGTAGACAAAATGTTTAATTATTTTAACCATTACGAAACATTTCAAATTTCCAACGTGCAGGGAAAGGTGGCTGAATTTTTTATGGGCGATTTCTAATAACTGAGCTGGAATGCAAGGTAACCTCTAACCCGGTCAAAAATTTGAATATCATGAAATTATCCAGACGGTTATCACTTATTCTCTCAGTCCAGCAAATAAGAATATAAGATAGGCATAATTATGCCAGTAAATTGGAATCACGAATTTGTACATAAATAATATTCGGAGGGTTTGCCTGTTAAATTTGTATTCTGAAATGTACATACCGAAATTGACAGGGAATACGAAAAAAGAAATAAAAAATTTGAATAATTCGCTTCATCGGAACTGATCCAAATTCACGTCTGCCCATAAGTTCATTCCTCCCATAGGATCAATATCGACATCCTCAATAGTCGGCTATCAAATATAAAATGAGAGATTTTGGTGATGCGTGCGCGCATTAATATAAAATATATTTATAATTAAGTTAAAGTTGTTAAATTTACCTCTTCGTCCGAATCAGGAATACCATCAGCTTCCAGTTCTAGATGATTTTCGAGCTTTGCAACCAATGCGTTCTCCAGTCGGTTGATGGCTTCAACCGTTTTGGCATTATTCGGTTCCAGCCTTAGAGATGAATTCACAAAGTCATTTTAAGATAGCAAGATTCAAATTTTCACAGTTTAGAACTTACATGAGTGCTGTGTTATAATGTTCAAGTGCCTTATCCATCTCTCCATTCTTAACTAACAAATCTCCAAGTATGTGGTGAAGTCTATTTGTTGGTCGGTGCTCGATTTGCTTAACTAGGAGTTCGATAGCTTTGGAACGCTGACCGGACTACGTGAATAATAAGAAAATAATGCATAAAATATTATTGTAAGAAATTATAAAATTAATCGATAATCTAACTAATTGAGAATGAAGTAAAGGCCTATTCAAATTTGACAGTTTTTCATCCACTTCTTTCCAACTATGAATTTCATAATTTTATCTCCGCTTTTCTCCCTGCTAAATACGTGCGTAACCTTATAAAATAGTCAGGATGCCAACATACCTGGTCGTAAAATTCAGATAGCAAGAATGTCGCCTGAACGTGGCCTGGATCCATGGTCAAAGCTCGCTCCAGAAATACTTTTCCTTTACTCGATTGAACTGGGTCTCTTAAAAGAACCGAGCCATATAACTGCATGAAACAAATGAGAGAAAAACGGTTATTTCGACTATGCATGATCATCACGTATCTTTTAATTTGATTAACTGTAAATGTCCTTGGACAATTTCCGATGTGATGAAGACTGCTTGCAGCCATGTTGATAGCTTCTCGACTCCGTTGAAGGGCAAGATAGCAAGAGACTATCCCACGATACAATTCAAAACGGTGAGGTGCAGCTTGCAAACCCTCCCTATCACATTTTCAAATTTAACAGACAGCAAATAATATTACATTTTATTACTAAAATGAGAATGTAGATCCTCGATGAACATACCTAAAATGTGTGATTGCTTCTGGCCATTTCTTCAACTCTTGGAGAACCGTGCCTTTAAGTATGAGAGGCTCGACACCAGGGGATGGAGAAGAGCAAGTACACGCCTTAACACGGGCAATAAATTAATAAGTATTAAAATAATTATATAACGTACTTTTCAATCAACGAACAAATCAGTCTAGACTAAGAAAAAATTTAAATGAGGGTTCCGTTTTCTACTTTTCACCTCATCAAGCAATAAATTATTCTCCGAATTAGTATTATTTTTACCGTTTTTCGCGCGTCATCGACAACATCAATGTAATTTATTTATCAAAGTAAATAAAAAAGATTAAAACAGACCTTGTGAGCGAGATAGAGGGCTCGAGTCAATTTACGATTCAGCATGTAATGGTAGCCCATTGCCACCCATGGCTCAGAGCGGGTATCTGATACACTGATCAACTGAAGAGCTAAAGCTTCGAGTTCTGTGTTTCTTTTATCGTGTGCCAATATTGTGGCCAGGATGTCCATTCCTTTCAAGGAGAGTGGATCCAATACATGGGCCTAATATGTATAATGAAGTAAAAAATGTAAAAATATATATATAATGAGATTTTACGCTGTTGAATTGCCTAGTTAAAAATAACGGAACATACTCTTTGAAGTGGTATAAGAGCGTTTGTGAAATCTCCGGCCAAAAACAAAGTAGTTCCTTGAGATATTAAAGTGGTAATGTCATCTTTCAGGACTGATTCTTCGCGAAGCTGGCCAAAAACGGCCGAGGCTTTCAAAAACTCACATAACTGAAGATGACATTGACCTTTGATCCATTGTGAAATCCTACTTACAAAAAAATATTTATTGACAACTTCAAAGGTATATAGATATAAATAACATTACCAATCCAAGTTACTTGGAGGCGTTCCACTGCTGAAGATTAAGCGAATGAGTTCTGTGTAGCGGATTCCCAATTTTATCAGTTCTTGAATGGCTTCTAGAGCCAAAGGGCATTCCCTGAGAACTTCTTTAAAGGCTGAAATTGCTGGACGTTCCAGACCATTCATGACATATAGTTTTCCC
The DNA here is from genome assembly GCA_030141595.1 of Chydorus sphaericus. NCBI lineage: Eukaryota > Metazoa > Arthropoda > Branchiopoda > Diplostraca > Chydoridae > Chydorus > Chydorus sphaericus. The sequence goes on from CM057928.1 coordinate 10,034,359, forward strand.
AAGGCCATATTGACCCTTACACTCCGTAACTTGGCTGGAATCCCTTGCAAAACTAGAAGGGCTTGCACTGGTTGCTTCAAAAATAGATGACAAATATGCATTTGATAACGAATATCTATGTCAATGAAAGAAACCTTGGGTTAAATTATCATAGACTAAGTTGTTATTGGGCCTATTGATCGGCTTACCAGTCTCAGCTGACACTTCTTTGAAAACACTGTTTGTTGGGCCTCGTTGTTTGGAAAGTGATTTCCTGACATCCAGAGCTTTCTGGTAGAATAGCTCTGCTTTTCCATACTCTTTTTGTTCCATAAGAGAATCAGCTAAATAGATCATTGTTTGAGAAGTACTCAAGGGTGACAATAGTTCGGGATTGTGTTCTACAGCTGAGAGAACCATGGGGACCTGCATAAAACCAGAAATTTAAATTTTACAACTACTTGCAAGCATTTTCACCAAATGTCAGGTGTAAAAAATTCCACAATCCTGGCATAATATATTTACGATATTAGGTTAAAATTTATATCTTACTAGGGTGACGACGTTACTGTACAGTTTGTTTTCAAATAAAACTTGAATTTGCTCGTAAAGCAACATGATTTCAGATACGGTTTATAATACACACTATAACCAATAAATTTAATGCCGTACCAACAATTAACAAATTGTAAGTACAGTAAGATTAAGTACAACCGTGGTACAGTACAAATAGAATACAAAACAAAATTTGAAGGATTTAAGATTTTAAAAGGAGAGAACTGTGGTGGGTTAGTTTGAGAGCTAACAGGGTGCCACTGTACCAGTTACGAGTTTCAATTACATGGTTACAGTGTTGCCAACAAAATACCTCCAGGCTAGAAAAGTTGCCAAAAAGCCATGATATATGAAAAAAGGCGGAAAAACTTATTTTAATAGTAACAAAAACATGGCTAAATTTACACCAGGGTTGTATTCACTCTAGTACTTTTAAACGTAAATTACGTATAACCACACACAAATGGCTCATTTTAAAAACCAATCCTCAAAGAATGCAAGACTACAAAACAAAATATTGCACGAGACTTGGGCTCCTGCTCTTGTTCCAGCTGCACAATTCGACCACTTCCTTCCTTAATTCTATAATTTACAGCGCTGCAAGCAGAATATTTTTCTCGTATTATTGTTTAATCAAAGATTTTATTTTTATTACCCAACCATATACGACGAAAACAGCTAGTTTAAAGCGGGGTTTTGGAGGCCCTTTCTGGTACGAATTTCGTATCCTTTTTAAACCCTTTCGAGACAATCGAACTTAAATTGTCTTCTTTAACATTGATTTATACTGGAGGTTTATAAGTAATTGATTAGAAATGTAATTACTAATTTTTATTTAGTTATATAGGTTTCATTTTATGTATATGCATATAATACATGATTTAGACATAGACAACATACATTTTTCAATACCCAGGAAAATGACAAACTTTAAAAGACTTCACCACATTCTAATAATTTTGCATCAAGTTTTTAAGTGCCATGTTAATATTTCAGGCAACTAATAGCCAAAAGATGAAAAGAATAGCAACCCACAGGAAAAGTTGAGATAAAAAACGTTCATCTTCCACATTGGTGGGATTGGTTCCGTGAGCTCCATGTCCTTTCAATTCCGAAAGGGGAAAAAAATTTTATTATCTTCATTATTAGAAATAAAAATAATTATTCAAGCATACCTCTTACAACTGGGTCACCAAAATTAAAAGTGGAAGCAAACAGTCCAAACGGAAAAGCTCCTATGCCAAACGACATTTGAAATCCTCCGTCAAAACCGAAATTGGAGAACGCCTGTAAAAGATATAAAAAAGGTGGAATTTCACATATTAAGGTAGCACTACTATTTGATTATAGTTTTTTTTTTATTTGAGTTTTTTTTGTTTTGTTTTTTAGAATTTTTAAGCAAAAAATATGTGTGCAGTATTAAGCTGATTATTAGATCTATTAACATACTCCATTATTTTCAGGTTCTGATCTTTGCCCTTGTGGTCTAGGGGGAAGTTTTTCTCTAGGATCTTGTTTGGAACCACCACGCCCATACAAAGGGATGACTTTGTCTCTACTTATTGCTGCTTTGCAAACAGGACAGGACTGTCGGTTAGGCCTGGTTTCAAGCCACTGATGTAGGCAGGGCCAGCTATTTAATAAAAAATAAAAAGAATATATGCAAACTACTTATTCATAAATACATATCATAATGTCTTCCTCACCAGAATAAATGCCCACACATGCTTATAACTGCATCTTTTGCAGTATCCAAACAAATATTACACTCAAAAGCTCGCTCTTCATCTCCTTTATCTTCATTCTTTTTATCATCTGTATTTTCTCTTCCTTCACTGTTTGCTTTATTAGTGGTTTCTGCCTTTTCCAGCACCATTTCAACTCTACAAGTATAAAAATAAATATGTATTAGCTTTATCCTACAATATTGTTATTTTTGAACTAATTTTTTGTGTTTTAAAAAATGGCTAACAAATGAATTCACTTTATTTGTGATGAGCGACACTAACTGTATAAATCCGTAATAGGCGGTACCGATCTACTAAAGAGTGAAACGATATCTGGAATTGAAAAGTAAATTTTGTGAATTGATTGATTTCTATTTTTATTTTCTATCTAATTTCTAAATGAATGAAAAACTCCACACAATGTAATCCTTCAGAGATTAATTTTTTTTTTAAAGGACTCGGAATTTTGTACAAAATTTAATTACTAGTTCACATTTAGTCATTTACATCTTTTTCTTTTAATATTTATGTTGTTAAAAAAGGGTTTAGTAAGAAAAATTTTAATTTTAAAATGAAGTGTAAAATGATTATCCAACATTAAGTCCTGTTTCAAAATTACAATATAACTGCTCATAGTCTGTAATGCAATTGAATTGGTGTGTTGGTAAATCTAACATGTACTTATTTTTTATCATAGAATAGTAAATATTTTTCTCCTCTTTCTCTTGATAAAATTTTAGTAAGTATTTAAGATAAATGGTACAGTATCCTACTAAGAAAATGTGCACCCCACTGGTATGGGACTTTACGGCCGCGAGGGTTTTTAAGGATACCATGCTTTTATAATAAGGTAGTCTAAAGTAAAATAGTCAATTTATTCCAGATGGAAAATTTACTTAAAAATATGCTCAAACTAAAAGTGTGATGGGACAACTTAAAGTAACTATTAAAAAATTCTATTATTATTACTTTTCTCATGTAGAATTTTACCTCAAGTTTGAGGGAGCAGGCAACTGATAAACTTCAGAAACTTCATGGGACAACATTCAAATGTAGTTTTAAAACCAAGGCCTGATTGTCTGTTGATTAGAATTTCTTCTAGGATGGTTTACTAAATCAAATACACAATAAGAACACAATAAGAATACATGAAGTGGTTCTCGAAAGAAACGTTAAAACCTACACGAGTCGATACATCTGATTAATGTTAACCGTATGTAACCTACGTAACCACTAGACGTATTACCGTGTAACTTGCACTGTAATGCATTCTAGACAATCTGAACAATTTGTTTGCGCTGAAGAACAGGGCTGCCTGTAACATACTAGGCTACTCATGAAGGCAAGGTGATACTTCACATGCACAAATATAAATTCGTAATTTAACTTAAAAGCTCTGCGGTTATCCAACCGGACAGAAGCATACAAATCTAGAACAAACAAGTCATCAAGTAGTAAGCGAATCTCGAATATACTTATAACTTAATTTTACTTTGAGAGTATGAGGGTAATTATAAATATTGGGATTGTGGTCGCACATATTCAAAAACAAAAACAAAGTATTTAAATGATTTTTATTTAAAAGGAAAATTAATATTCATGTTGAAATTAAATATGGATAATGTGAATATTGAGTTATTTGAATAATATTCGAATCTTAATCATAGTAAATTCAACTGATGCACACACAATGCCACCCCTAGTTATTTATAGTGCCACGAGGAGCGCTAGTAAGATTAGGCAAGCCGTGGTTGTAGCAGTCCTATAGTCCATGAGTAGATCCCATCATCCCAATATGCCATCATGCCATGAGCCATCCATGTTTTTTAGCTGTCTGCAGTCTGCTTACACGGCGCCACACCGCTTCTCTAGAGACGCCGACATTTTGTGGTTCTTGACGACGAAAGACTATCGAGAAGACAGTTAAGCTAAAATGACATCAGTTTTTGGTAATATATTTGCACGATTTCTTATACCTTACTCTAATATCATGTGTTTATTCTTTAAGTTGGTAATATTCCGTATGGCGTCAGTGAGGAACAACTGAAGGACATCTTCAGTGAAGTTGGCCCCGTTGTCTCATTCAGGTAAGTCCGGTGACGAACGTTGCTTTTTTTCTTAAATTGTAGTGCATTCATTGGATGACATAGCGATAATTCCAATGATTTTTTATTCTAGAATTGTGTATGACCGCGAGACTGGGCGCCCTAAGGGATTTGGCTTCTGTGAATACCAAGATCCTCAATCAGCCCAAAATGCCATGAGGAACTTGAATGGCTATGAGATTGCCGGCAGGACTCTCCGTGTTGACAGTGCTAACCGAAACTAAGTTTTTGTTAGCTGTATGAAGAGAAAGCTCAGTAATACTCTTGAGCTCATAATGTTTGAAGGCTGAGGATCATTCAATACACATCCATTCCTATTTCCAGATAAAAAGAAAATCTTTTAGCTGAGAATTGGATTTGGCAAAAACATGAGATTATCAGTCATAGGAAGCATTTATTTTGTATCATCAAAAATCTTAAAAAGTTAGAAAAATGTATGTTACCAGTAATGGATCACATCCTGATAAATTGGGCGCTTGCTGTAAAAGGGTGTGACCAAAAGAAACATTTAAGAAATTTCAAAGTTTCGGAAGACCGATTCTATTGTCATTGCTATATATATATATTTTTAATCTTTATAAGGAACGTACAAATTGTTTAAGAATTAAAGGGGTCAGCTGAAAGCTGAAATTGTGTCCTGTTATTTAATCCCCTATCAATAAGCTTTGTTCACAGACAACACATGATGTAGTAATTGTGTTAACATTGAAAATTAAGCAAATCAGCAGTTATCTGGCTGGGCAATGGTCAACAATCCCCCCAATCCACACTACAAATTTTCCCTCCAAAAGTTGGCTACTACTCCCTTCAAGCTTATGATCGAGAAGCTGCCAATGCGAGCCTTAATATCATCTTGCAGGAGCATTAGAGGGAAACCAGAAACCGTGATGCAACATACAAGTAATGCTTTAGTTAAATGGCGTGCGTAAAGACTGAAGACTATTGGGAGCGCCCGCAAGTTTACCCACATGGTATGAAGGTCGTGTCTTGGCCTAGTAGTACCACGATATACCAAACGACGTCATGTACGGTTGACAGACCGGCTGTACCTTTCGTTTTATATAGGCCTATCGTGGAACCAGCTAAGCATCTTTTTATTGCCACTTTAACAGCGGTCTTACGGAAACTGACTATTGGGATGCCCCACCGATTAGATGTTCAATTAGACAATAGTGAAAAGAACTGGTGCCCCTGAGTATCAAGTGCCGGTTATTACTTTGTTGTCATTAATCATACACATAGTGCAAACTTCTGAGTCAAAAATTAATATTTTGATATTGATACTTTATATAAGTTTAATGTATACCAAGCATGTGGTCTACATCCATTGCAAGTAAAGTGGTGACAAAATCACCAACGATACCGTGATACCGTGGTATAACCCCCACAGGAGAAAATCGACTCATGGGAGGCGATGTATAAGTAGCATCGGAGTCATCGGCAGCAATCAGATTTTGCTGCTGGTGACTGCTGGTGTTAGATTGACAGTTGAGATATTAAAAAAGTAATGACATTTTTTTTTTTTATGAAAATGGGTAACAAATAGAACTTCGAAAAAAAGAGAAAAATCTTCGAATAATGAGAGGGTTACGCATCAGAGCTACAGTACTAATTATTAGCCAAGTAGACCCGGTAAATTGCCAGCACTAAGACCGATTTGTCCCGGCACTGGTATTGGCAGGTTGCGGTGTGTACAGTACTAGAAAAAGGGGGAAATAGTAACTACTGTGAAAATAAATGTTTAAATATGAACTGAATCAAAGAAACATTTGTACCAAATGAAATATAATGCCCATAGCTTTCTCATTAATTTTTCCTTTGCCCTATAACAAGTACAGTACATCCGGCAAATAAGCAAATTATAAACAATGAGTGATTCATAAGACTCGAAATGTTGCCATTTACAGTCTTGAAGATTTAATTATTGTGAATTGGGTTCCAAATTCAAATAGGGCAGTACTTTTGAATTTGGTGATGAGATACAATAGCATTCTAGTCAATAAAGTGGCGTTATTAAATTTAAACTAAGTATCTTTAAATCGAAAACTTGCAGTATATTGCATGCACAATGAAGGTCTATTTCGACTATGCATACCAAGAAATTAATAAAATATCTTTTGGAGTTGCTAAAATCTTATTGAAATTTTTTAAATAAGAACAAGAGCAATAATTTTAAACAAATTAAAACCAGGCCAAAATACGCAAAGTGCAAACGTAAAAACGTCGAGTTAATCGGTTAACCCTTGCATTTATTAACGCAGATCTCAAAGCACAGTCTACACTGTACATGTACAGTGTATACGATTTACGACGCTCAGCCGCCATTGTTGTGCGGATGGTTGTTTGTATTGTACTGTACTATTTTAATACTGTTGTAAGTTGTGATTGCTGAGATCAGTTGTATTCCACTCAGTGTTTCCTAAAACTTCAGTTTAGTCACACGAGTATAGTGTTTATTTAGTCCAGAAAAGGGTCTAAAAATATACCCTTCACAAGGTATGCTTATTATTATTTTTTCTTACTTACTATTTAAGTCTTTGAATAAGGTTTAAGCTACATTTGATTTTGTCACCTAACCTGCTTCTCCAGTCATGTCATGAATGAAGTCTCATGAATTACCATTCTCCCTTAAAAGCTATGTAATTTACTAACTATATGTATCAAAAATGTTATTCAGATAATGCAGAAAGTGGAGAGTGTCACCACTGAAAAACTAACGGGTGAATCAATGAAGGCTCCTCCTGTACCAAGTGCTGGAAATGGAACACCAGTGGTCAATTCTAACAATGCCACTTCTGTTGCAGTTTCCTCTACTAGAGGGAAACGAGGAGGAAGAGGTGGTCTAGGAAGGGGAGGACAAGGTAATTCTGGATCAGCAAGAGGTGGTATGAATGGTGGTAGAGGTGGCCAAAATGGTGGGAGATACCCAAGAAATCAGAATAACAATGGTGGATCCATCCAGAGTGAAAGAAAATGGGAAGATAACACACAAGGCAATAATCAGCACAAGATGTCTGAGGTAGACTTACATAGCCTAGGAAAATAAAATTAAATTTAACTAACATTTTCTTTCTTTCTTCAGGACCGTCAAATGCTAGAAAAACTAGCCTCACTCTCCAATTCAACAGCAGACCTTACTGTCAGGTCTCTATCCGAGACCAAATTTTCAGGTCGTAGTCGACTTTATGTTGGGAATCTTGGAAGTGAAATCAATGAACAGGATTTAAAAGAGCATTTTGCTAGCTATGGTGAAATAGCTGAAGTATTTCTTAACAAAGAGAAAGGATTTGCATTTGTCCGTGTGGTGAGCAATTTTTAAATTATGAATATAGCAGTTTAATTTATTGAGAATACAATATTGATTTCTTTATTTATTGTACATTCTTTAGGATTACCGTTCCAATTCTGAAAAGGCGAAACGGGAACTAGACGGAAAAGTGTTGAAAGGACGTACTTTACGGGTGCGCTCAGCTCCTCATAGTGCTGCCATTCGAGTGAAGAATTTATCTCCATTTGTGACCAATGAGCTATTAGAAAAAGCGTTTTCTATCTTTGGAGACGTAAGTTTACCACTTCATGAAAAACTATTAGTTTTTATCTGTTTAAAGCTATCTTTACATTAAATCACGCAACTTTTTTCAGATCGAAAGGGCCATAGTTATTGCGAATGAACGTGGTCAATCAACGAATGAAGGAGTGGTGGAGTTTGTTCGGAAACCAGGAGCTCAAGCTGCCATCCGTCGTTGCACCGATGGATGTTTTTTCCTTACTTCCTCGCTTCGCCCAGTCGTTGTGGAGCCCATGGAGCAGTTGGACGATGAAGACGGGTTTAGTGAGAGAGCGTTTGCGAAGAAAACCACAGAATTCTTAAAAGAACGCGAAGTAAGCACACCCCCTCCCCTATTATGCTAATGTGTTCATAAGCCTAGGTCCTTTTTTTTATAAGTTATATATGTAACATTGACTGATGACGATGATCTTCTCTTTAGATTGGGCCCAGATTTGCCGAACCGAATAGCTTTCAGTTCACTTACGGCCAGCGATGGAAACAACTTCTTGACTTGTACAAACAGAAAAGAGAAGCGATTGAACGAGAGCTCAAGATGGAGGAAGATAAACTCATTTCTCAAATGGAATACGCACGTTATGAACACGAGACGGAAATGCTTCGAGAGCGTAATATTGCCATTCAATTCGTCCATTTTCTTGTTCTCCCCACATTCTCGAATTTTTATAACTTTATTATTTATTGTATAGAACTGCGTCAACGAGAACAAGACAGGGAGCGCCAGAAACGTGACTGGGAAATGAAGGAGCGTCAGCGAGAAGAGTCACGGCTTAGAGAGGAAGAATCCCTCCGGCGTCAACAAGATGAAATGCAGCATCGATTGCGCCAACAAGAGGAGGAGATGCGGCGTCGTCAGCAGGAAAATAACATGTTTCTTCAAGAACAGAATCCGGAACAGAACTCGCCTGATTTTCGTCGCCCACTGCAACCGCCACCAATTTTTGACCGACCCATAGGCATGAATGCGGCGAGTTTACCTCACAATCTCATGGATCTACCAATGGTATGTCAAACGCTTTCTTTTCTCTATCTTTGTTCAGTTAAGCGCCATTATTTCATCTTCATCCTTGATGGTTGCTGAGAATTATAAATCAAAAAAAGCCAAAGATGTTACATTTTTAAGTTCTAGGTTCACATTGTTATCGAAAGGTGAATAAGGCACAAATAATTTCGGGAAACAAATATTATTGGGAAAAAAGTTTTTTTTTTGTTTCAGTCTGGCACTACTTCTGGACTACTTCCCTTCAAGCCAAAATTTTTATCCCTCTAACCGATCACATACTCATTACTTGAATGTGTCAAGTACATTATATAGATCTTTGAACGTCACAGTTCAATTTGTACATTTAAAGCTTTCATTGGACCGACTGGTTTTCAGTTTCGCTGTTTTTTTGTTTTTTTTAGTTTTCGCTGAATTTTAACTTTTCAATTCTTTTAAAAAGAGAAGAATATTGAAAGACATCTCTTTAAATCCTTACGATTATTTGTTACGGAGCTTTGCATATCAGTGAAAGCGTCGCGTACTGTTAAAGGTGTCAACGAAAAAACTAAGTCTATGACTGTAAGCCAGTTTGGAACACATCCTTTCAGCATCCCATGCTGAGATATTTTCTTTTAAGAGCACTGTGCACTTTCCACAAGAACAATCTGCATTTTAAAAAATCTTTGTAGATGCTCATTTAAAAAACTTGAGCTTGTTGAAAAAAAAACAACTTGGAATGAGCTTATGTGAAGAATTTATGGAAACCATTGGAAATCTTAGCCGGAGAAATGTAAATCTTTTAACATGCTTTTGATGCGGCAGTTTATTTCAATTTGTGATTAGTTAAATTGACTTCATTTAGAATCGAACCAACATCCGACTTACTATTCAATTTCGTGTTATCTTGAAAAGGAAAATAAGCCGTTCCACAACAACTCCTTTGAGCAGCGGCCTTTGGAGCCGCCTCCCATGTTTAACAACGGAATGAACATAGGAGGACGCATGGATGGTCCCAACAATAACATGCCAAATCGTGGGCTTCACGGAGGGCCTGCTCCGCGATGGGGCCGTCCTCATGATCGCGACCGCGCTGACGATTTCATGGCTAAGCGTCGTCGTTTCTAACCGCTCGATTCACTTGGCTTTCCTACCATACACGTCTCCGCATAAATTCTTAATATCGTACTGTAGGAGTATCAGTCCCATGCGAGTTCACTTGCCATTCTATATTGTCTTGGCTGTGATGAAAAAGCTCGGAGATTTGAAGATGGAGACCCGCCTCTGATTTAATTTGAAGAACCTATTTTTTTCCTTACCCTCAGAAACGCTTTTTTTCACTTTCGTTAGTCTACGTAGTAGTCCCGAATTTCCAAGATCGTCTTTTTCAAACATCATCAATCATTTCAAAATCATGTAGCCAACATTTATTCAAATTCATTCTTCTTCAGCTTCGTATAGCACCAATACGATTCATTAAAGAACTCTCGTGTTCTCGTCGTTGAACTGTTTCTTTCATTTCTCATTTTCTATATGTTTATTCGTTCTACTTTCCTTCAGTTTTTGTTGAGTGTTGTACCGGACATCGCTGGCCAGTCGCCCGATAATTATTTTTCATCCCATCATAACTTCTGTCAATAAATCATTGTCTCTTTCATAAAAAAAAAATTTATTGTCTTTTTTTCAACCCATGGAACTACTCATGAAAGGGAGATTAATGATAGACCCTGGCACAGAATTTTATGCCATTTGATTTTCCAATCTTGTAGGTCGTTCCGAATAACTAATTTGAGTTTTGAGTTGTCAAAAATTGGTTCTAATAGACAGTATTGGAACAACCATGATTTCTGGATTCCTCTTTCCCCCTCCTTTCTCAGTTGAAGGAAGGATGAGCATTTGAAAAATAATAAAATAGTTTAGGCTGAAGCTTAATTGTATAATTATGTATACCATTGAAAAGAAAATTCCTGAATTCCAGAATTGATGATTACTACGAATATAAAATATAACCAAGCAACCAAGCTTGATGTCTTTTCAACTGATATTCTATCCAAAGCAAGTGAATCTTTTTACTTCCTTGGAGAGGAATTCGCGGGGGGGGGGGGGGGGGGTGTCTGTTAATTAACATGGGGTTAAATTCAAATGATTGCCTCATTTTCGAGGTTTAGTATAGCTTTGAACGAAATGTTAATAAGCTATTTTTTAGACGAGGTGTTGGAAGGGTTAGATCGTATCATGTGATGAGCCTTTGGAAATTTACGTTTTGAGAGTTTTACGAAACTTTGTTGCTTCAAAAGCTTAATCGACATTTTTTAAATTGGGAAAGAGTATTTTGCATTTATGTCCTACTGCACAGGAAGTAGACATGATATCTTCAAGAAATCATGTTTTTCAATAACATCATCGTTTACTTTGTGGACGCTGGTAAGTATAATTGAGAGATTTATGGTGGTGAGAAAATAACTAAATATGTGCATTCTACGTAGTACTCTACATCAACAAATGCAGCGTCTTGCTTCTATATGCATCGGGCTGATTTTTTAAGTCAAGCAAAAAGCATTGTTTTTGGTTGTATTTTAAAAATATATTTCTCAGTTGATGGGAAAGGTAAAATAATTTGGCTTGGACCTGGTATTACTCATCTAAAATCAGTTCGTTAAATGTTGTGCTAGTTTGTAGTGTTAGCAACCCTTTCTACCGATTTTTATTTCATCAGACGTTTTTCGGCGCGGGGAAAGAGAAAGAAAAAAAAATCGAACTAGAAAATACTTTTTTTTCAGATCATCGTTGGCGACGGAAAACGATTTGTGTTAACATACCATTAGATTCTTACACTTTTCTGTTGCATCATTTCATTTCTAAAGTGTTCACTTTAGCAAACCTTTTCAGCTTTGAATAATTCATTAAAATTTGATGCGCGTTTTGTCTATTGCTATGGATTTGTCTAGTGCCTACCTAAGTTGATTTCGACGGAGATAAAACAAAAATGGCAAGTTCCGTGGCGAAATTTTTGTTCTAAGCCATTGGCCCATATTTTCAATGTCAAGGGAAATAGAACAAAATTTGCACGGACTGAAAAGTGTCTCGCATTGGAAACCGGAAATCCTCCACCTCCTATCGAAAGTCACGCAACATGAATGTGTGTATGTCTATGCCATATTTGCAGTTTTATTTACAACATTTAGCTTTAATAGGCGCAGATGAAGGAACCTCTCCGTCCTCCGTTCTTCCATGCAGAAGTAAAAACCACTCCACATCCTACTATTTGAAACGACACAATTTTTTTCTAATACATTATCTACTAATTTTGTTATAATTTCAGTATGGCTGATGTTCTAGTTCATACTTAACTCTTTAATTAGCCCCCTTAAGTTAAATCATTTTAAAAATTACTAATCGGTTATTTTAAAGTTAAAAACTGACAATATTCAATCTGCAATAAATCACTGAAGCATTGGACATTGTTAGATGTCATCGATTACAGTGCTTTTTGCTGGTTATTGAGAATTCTGCACTTGTTGTTTCTTTATTTAAATGAGTAGTCTCCAAGGGTCAAAGATCGATTTTGATAAGTTGTGAATCATTTGCTAATTATAGAAAAGCCCGAGATGCACAACTGATACTTTGGTGAGATCTCAGTTCAATTGAAATATTGATTGACTTCACAAGACCTCTTTTAAAAAATTATGCCATAATTTAACTAGCCTGTCGAGAAGAAAAATTTCTAATAAAATAACTAGATCAATCCGCCAAAGTAAAAAAGGATCGCTAAAATTTGTCTAATAAGAACATACATTTTTAACTTTGATTCTTGTGCTCGTGACTACTACTAAACTGTTCATTAACTTTTTACAAGAATCACTGGAATATTGGTTAGTTAATCGACATTTTGTTTTACTAATATCATACGCATACAACTAAAATCTAGCACTGGAAATATATTGGTAGCGTAAAACAAGCTGTTTTTTTTTAAATTCTAAATTTGAATTATTATTTTTTTGGCATTACTGTTTCAATTTTATTTCTGAATCCAATTAATGTTTCACCGTTTCATCACTGCGCTCGTGCGTGTTTTGTTGTACGGGAAAGTAAGCTTCACAAAAATTAAGATGACAATTTTTATTTAGTTATCAAGCATCGTGTTTGGTTTTATTTCCAAGAAAACCGATTGCAGTATTCATCTTTTTGAACGAGTCAAGTAATCTGTATGTATGTTCATTCAGGGGCAAGTGCTTTATTTTATTTTTAAAGATGTAGTGGCGCTGGAGAACATTTTTATCTGCCAATTATTTTTAATTTCATTACAAATAATTCAAGCGGCTACTGAAATGTTGTTAATAAATGAGGAACTGATACGGGGTCTTTTTATTTCGACCACCATGGTGAAGTTGAAATGAGTTATCATGGTAAGTTTCACAATTTTATCACTAATATACCGACAGTAGGTTTCTAGAGATTCCGCCCACTTTTGCATCTCTATTGCATATGAGAGAATAAAGATAAGCAAGTTAAATTTTTCTCATTCCCCATACTTCCCCTAGAGTTTCTTTCGCAATTGACAAATAAAGTAATTTAAAAGTAAAATGAAATGACACCAGGAACTTGCCCAGCATTTAGATTTTCAGCATTCTGCATATTGAGCAATATACATAATTACATTGTCACTTACATACTTGTTTGGATCTTCGGGTTTTTGAACTTACGAAAGCTCTTGATGAGGTCTAAAACTACTTCGATTGATGGTCCAACTTAATTCTTAAAAAAAAATCTTCTTAATCGTGGGTACATTTCGGAAGGATCATAACCTTAGTTCAATCTAATGAATTTTGAAGCCCTCTCCTAGCTGGAAAAATTAAAAAAAATCATTACTACATGTTTGAACAAGGAAACTTACTGGGCGATTTTTAAAATATGACACAAAAACCAAGATAATTTGCTCTTTGATTTCTAATGTTTCCTCATTATTCCGTCGAGTCCAACCGAAAAGTTACCTGACATTTTTTAACAATCTTATATTGATTTCGACTAAATATTTTTACCATCTTAAAATAATTTGTTTCCTATTTCATTTTGTGGCATTCTAACAGCAGGTTTGCCTATATGGCTACATCTATTTGTTGAAATACATCATCAGAGGAACATTTATTGAACTAAGATTTTTAAAAATATTTTTCAATGCTTTTGGTTCCATTTTAACATATATGATATACCATCGCTACTCATGAAGTGGCGAAAAAGATAATGCAGCCGTCAGCCAGTCCTGGGTACAAAGAGTTGTTAATGGTCCTCCGGCTCATTCGGTCCTGTCGTTCGTGCCCTAGTTGGTCTATTAGGGCGTTGGAGTGTTTATTTAAAAATATCGCCTTTCTCTTTTCACATGTTATAATCACATCTTTAACCATATGTTTTATTTCATCTCTTTTAGAGTACGAATTCGAAGAAACGGCCATCTTTTTTGACACTTCTTTTCAAGACTTCAAGAAACAATTGGACAGAAGAAAAGCCCAGTTTAATTTAACCATTTATTCCTATATCTAAAATATTGCCTTTTAGTATTAGTACTCATTGATCTTCATTTTATTGGAAACATTGCTGTGATAATTAGATTTATGTGATACAATTAATATACCGGGATGAGATTTTTCGAACAAAATTACTTTATCCTGCTGGTTTTAAAGTTGTATAAATCATAGCTTAGTTCATTTTTAATTCACGTGTTTATTCTAAAATTATGCAAGAACAAATAATAACAATACAAAAGTATCGAAACGGAAGTGTGATAAATATGCTGAAGATAACGGAACAGGAAGATACGTGCATCAGAAGGTTCCACCCATTTCGCAAGGGTAAAAGGAAGATATCAAGATACGTGCAACATCAATTAACGTGAGAATCGCATCATTAATAATTTAAAGTAGTAAAATCAAGTAAGTTTAAATTTATAAGAACGTGTTCTCAAACAACTTTATTATACTGCAAGGATGTTTGTCAATAGTCTATAGATTCCATATTAATTATAACAATAACGGTTATACAGGTTCATAAGAAGGCTGTATAAGAAGAGTAAGGGATTTTGACTTGTCAGACAAGATTCTTGCGTTGGTGGCGATATCGGGTGTAAAGAACAGGGATTTGAAGCCAGCTGGGTGTTTTTCGTGTGACGTCGGGCATGAGTTTTCTGTTGTTGAAACATACACACCATTTCCGTGAATAACATTGAGGGAAAAAATATTGTTGCGCTTGGAAACTCTTTGTCGGATTAGATAGATCACAACCTGAGGGTGAAAAAGGGTAACAAATGAACGAGGACAAAAAAATTTTTTACGAATTTTACTTACCGCGGTAAGGATAACACAGATGAGCGACAGGAGAACAATGATGACAATGCCAGTTACTGAGATGCCGTTTCCATTGGTAGCAGACTCGTCAAACAAATTGAAAAGGTCGATCCCATTTGAATAAACAATGGCACTAGTGTTAATCGAGGGCGGTAATGGTGTGGTGGTAATAGATAACACATCTTCACTTAAATCTGATTGCACATTTTAAAAAGCGAAGAAAAATCAGGAAACGAAATATAAGTTTGGCTTTCGTATGGTAATGTAGTTTAGTTATACTAATACGGGTTCACATGATGATAGCCTGCTAACTTTCAATTTAAAATTATATGATTTATCGCCAATAGTTAAAAATTTACCGAAGACTGTCTTTACATTAAAGCACCGTGAAAAGGCATTTTAAGTTATCTGGTGCATGAGCGTGTATAAGCAATAAATGGACATCAGTAATTAAATCAATTCGATCATATCCTGAACAACTGATTAAGTTATAGTACGCGAGAACGGATGTACGTCAGGTTAACTTTGATTGCAAATAACATTTTAAAAATGAAGTAAAATTTGACGCTTTCCAAATAATCTCTGAAGTTATATCGTACATAGGACGAAAAAAAATTTTAGTTATTGATTACTATTAGGATCAGAAGGGCGGAAATTTGTTTAAATCGGAAGAACTGTTGAAAAGATAGGTCTCTTCATTAACATTTTGGTTTACCTACGGAAATCGGGCCAAATTCCATGTTAGTATTATTCACTGATGAAGACGAAATTGTATTCGTGATAGATCCGAGTCGTGAACCTCCAAATAAAAATTGTACCCGCGTGAGTTCGTATCATCGCAATATATATGCCTTCATATTTCCGGTTGCCCGGGTATTTGCAGCGATAAGGGGCGAAAGGTGAGCATATGGTATACCCATAAAAATTCAATATCTCGCTTACTGATTGCGAAGTGCGTACTTGGTGCCGCCCACAGCACGGAAACAAACGCTATGACTAATGAAACACTAAAAAAATTAAAGACAAAATTAACTACCAATGATGAAGGGGGCATTCTGAGTCGAATCGTGTCTGTAATTTTATTCCTTCATCAAGTATCAACAGGTAATATAACTATACTTTTTTAATTACACAATATTGGTCTACGTTAGATATATGTGTAGTCTATGTGTAGGCCCAAAGTTAGGTATTTACGAAAAAGTTTCTTCACTCTTCTTTTTACTAACCAAAATAAGTTGAACTTGATGATTGCTTTCCCACTGTATATTTCTTGACATAGTAAACAAACCATATATTTATTTCTGTACAGGATTCCTTAAGACGAAAAGGTGTGAACTAGTGCTAGATACTAGATGTTAGTAAAAGCAACCAGTATATCAATATAAATGGACTGGATACTAGAAAAACTATTTTAATTGATATTTATGCCTTCCAATCGAGGGAAGGAAAAATTTTACAACCACCATCACCTTCAACTTAAAACTAGAACTTTGTAATGAAATGGAGGTTAGACATCGCCAGTAAACGTCAGCTAATATAGATACCTCCAAATTACGGACTACGATATTTTCAAGAGCAGAATCTATTGGCTTCAAAGCATGTTAATTTACTGTGTAGGAGAGAAGGGCAGCGGAACCATGATTTTAGTATGCATTTGTTGAATGAGTGGAACAGTATACGCCACACATTCATCCCATCCTGGTTTCCTCCAAGCAGATTCGCGAGTCTCTTTACGTGACTGCAGATCCGTGTAAGCTATATAGATCAATATAACTTATCAGCACACTATCAAGTGGTTCTTTCAAATTATACATACCCCAAATATGATGAACATTGTAAAGTCTACCAATTTGAGAGAAAAAGCCAGCGAATGCTTCATCGTTCTCGCGACGGTAGCTGATGGCTCTAGCCCAATTATTTCCCCATTCAATCATAGTGCCTGGCTTCAGAACGTAGTTGCGGACTTCGTAGATATTTGAACCCTTTCGACTTTCGATCTAAAGAAGATAAAAAAGCTTGCGTCACATCTCTTATTACTATTAAACAATACAATGAACAAGTTTACCTGAGGCCAAAAGCTAAATGTCAGAACATATTGCAAATGCCTCGCTCGAACGCAGTTACCCTGTTCGTTCCATAAGCGGCGATGCTCCTAGATTAACAATCATATCACTTTCATATTAAGAAAACAATATACGAGAAAAAAAAAAGATTTTTATAAACACAGGATTTCAAGTACTAAAATTTCATTTGCATATTTATTTTTAAAATAAAGAGAATTAACTGATGTAATTACTTTAAAAGTTAACACCCAGTCAAAGACCAAACTAGTTATATTACCCATTTCTTATTATATTCTAATCTTTTATTTTAAAACTAAGAAAAATAATAATAATTTGTAAATAATGAAACTTGGTCCCAAATACTCTGATAAAAATCTTTCAAGACAAAATAATTTCAAACATTAACTTACAGCATTCTTTTGCAGAGTCATACGAGCTCTATCAATCTCAGAATAGCCTCCAATGTAGCGCCAAACATGAAATGCTTGATCCTGATCACCAACTATCACTGACCAGCTACCCACAAGCTCAGCATTTATGTCAGTTGAACCCATAAGTTTTACACAGCTTTCACTGCAAAATAAAAATTAATTGATTATCAAACATTGTTAAATTGAGGTCTGTTGAGAAAACTATTCAAATTCACAACTCCCTTTGTCAGGAGAAATACTTGAAATAATTAATGCTTCATTCTTAACAAAAAAGGAAAAAGACAGAATTTCTAGGATGTTTCAATGGAAAGTTAACTAATATTACAAAAGAGTATACAGGTAAAAAGAAATAAAAATAGATGTATATATATATTACTAATTGGTCAGATATTTGTCCATCATGTCTGCCCTGACATTATGAGTTTGAATCTCATAGATCACATCCTTGTCAGAAAGTAATCGAGAATGAGACTCTTTCGTCGGTTCAATTTTCCTGACGAAAACCTTTGAAAACCAATTGTCCCTAGATTCATTTCCTAGATTAGGAAAGGTGGTTACAGTCCTAAAATTAAATCAAACAAAATTATTTTTAAAAATATAAAATTAGAAACTAAAATTCGATAATTTTTCATCTATCTTTTTCAAAGTTACCTTGTACACAAATTTGTTAGCAATCCGGGTTTCATAAAAGGCAGGACATTTTTTACAATCAAACTACAAGAAGACGCCATTTTCTGATAAGCAGACGAATACGAACTGTTGAAATGACTTCTAGTCTTCTACGGATTACGGGTCTGGCACTACACAACTATACGACGATTCACGATTGTAATATGTCTGAGATGGTCTGGAGACGTTTGGCCGTTACCCTAACCTAACAAGTTTCGCTTCGCGTACGCACCCTCGTGTTAAAATTTGTCACAACGCTAAGACGTTTCGACTAATTGCGTTGAATTGCAAGTTCTCCTATATCACACATTCTGTTTTAGTGATCACATGCCCTTTTTAAAAAAGCACATTGAGTAGCTTTCTCTATTTAATCTTAAGTCAGTGCCACGGTCATTAATTGCTTAATTTGAATATCTAGTTTCGTTTGATTTTTAGTGAGCTTAGCTACGAATCTACGATAGATAAAGCTTCTAAAACACGCTAAAAAATTTCCTAATATTATTCTTGACGGTTCCCTGTTACAGTGTACCACGACGGAACTCGGTTGTCATCACGCGAATGTTTTTTTTTTACATACTTTGACCATATTCCTTATGGGATGGCCCATTGGGACCATTGAATACCCAAAGCACCTAAAGGTTTAGTCGACCCTGGTCTCCATGGCAACGAATCCTACCTGAATTTCTATGAAAATCGTCCACAATAGGCAGGTTTTTTACTAATTTAATTTTTACTCACGCCTGGAACGTGATCATGTCCCGTCTCTCAGACGTTCGACCAAGTTAGCACACAAGGCATTTTACCGCGAAAATCCCACCTTGATCGGGATTTCCACGTTCAAGATAAATTGGGAACAAAGTTTTTTCTCGGCCCCAAAGGGATTTGTGTGCAATCTAAATGGGCTATACCAGGAATCCTGTCGTCTGCTCGAAAATTAAAAGCCCCTAGACCCTCTCTACGAGAAGATATTTCTTAAAAGAAATACCTCTCTAACACTCGGGGATAATAAATATCCCATTAGGTCATAAAGTCACAAAACTATGGTGTCAAGCCTAAGCATTTATATTTTATTTTGCAACGGTTCCGTTTAGCGGCACCTAGTGAGTTGGGAGGGGGGCAAACACGCTAGGCGGTAGCGCAACTGTAGAAGTGGGAGAGGCCGGACCCACCGGAGTCCTATTGACGAAAGCATTATTATTCATTTATTTTCCCTTTTGTTTTATTTATTTTACAGTACATAAGTCGGAGGCAACGAGATATCTTTGAGCAAAGGATAAAAGTATTGAAATCCAGTGTTAAAAATATGGGGGCGGGATTAAAGGTATAGGAACAGGAGTTCGCTATCAGCTATACCCAGTTCATAACCTTGATAGGACCTTGGTATTATTTTTGTTACCATCTATATTTATGCTTGCTAGATGTAGCGAACTGGCGGACTGCACTTTGCAAGCTGTATAGGACTTGTCCAGGCCCTTCTATTGAGGAACAATTTTGAGAAATTAACTAAAAATAAGTAAAAATAGTCTAATTAATGCGTTAGTGAGTTACGGTAGTCTTTGAATTGTTTAATTTTTGAAGAGCACTGTAAAGTTCCTTCTGTCTTTAATAGTCAACAGCTTTATACGAGACATCGCGGAATCTCGGAGTGGAGGACTGAATGATATAGCGCTTGCCGTGTTAAAAAGTGACCTGATGAGGTTGTCGAGCAAGAAAAAAAAGTCTTCGCTAATCGGCACTTATTAATTTTTATATCATATTCATGAAAAAAAATAATGGTGAACCGAGCTTACGAGTCCTATAGTCGCAGGCTACCATCGGGGAATCATCTGAAATCAATTTCATCTTAAAGACGGTGGAAAAATTAATTTCGGTTATATTCAGAAAGGTGAATTCGGCAAAGTTACGCACAACGTTCAGTTACGCACAATTAAACTACCCGAAAATAAAATTATAAAAATATTAAAATCAGATAAAATCAGGTAAAAGGGACTCGTCCAAAAAATCACGACGCGGTTTTTTGACAAAAGGAACGAAAGTCCTTACGAGGTCCTTTTTGCCCGGGATTTAAAATTTGAAACCCTTTTGATCGAGACTCTATAATTCGGATTCCTAGACCAGTATCCTAAAATTTGGTCCACTCTGAATGAATGTGTAAATTTCGGGATCCCTATTTCATCAGAACCATATTGGGCCTGAATCAGTTAATATGTTTTTAATTCAAAAAGTATTTAGTTTTATACAACTTCTGTTATGTTATAATAAAGATCAAAGTGTTGTTTTCAAAATGGGGGAACAGTTTCAATTTTTTTTCAATTTGGATATTTTTATCTTCTATATTACTATTTTTTATATTATATATATTTGATTAAAAATCTGAGTACACACAGAAGTGTATGCCTTAAAGTAATGAATGAACTTGTTTAGTTTCTATGGCGACGCTCGATTTAATAAGTTCATGGAAGCAGGGCATAGTACCATAGTAATGGTGCTGTACAACTTTCAAGTATGGAGCTAAGAAATGAATTAATGTAGGGATTGAATGGATTCATTTCTATAATACTATTCAAGCTATATGTCTAATTAACAGTAAATTGTATTTTTTTTAGTCGCCCTTCTCGCAACAAACATCGATCAAACGCGGTAGCTGCGATGCGCCTGCTGGATCGCCGTGAAACCGTCACTCAATTGGAGCACGAATTGACTGTTTCAAGATCACGACTAGAGCAAGAAGAAATTGCCTCATCAGAGTCTTGGAAGAAATTGGGTGAAAAAAAAGAACAATTGAAACGAGATGAGCTGAATCACATTCAGGAATTTCACGTAAATTGAATGCATACATAGTTACCATTCTAATTTAAAATACTAAATCCATTTCTATTTTCTTACCAAGTTCAGCGAAAAACTCAGAGAAGAAGCTCTAACTATATTGCTTCGGGATGAAGAGGAATGCCGACAGTTAAATGAGCAGCAACATTTTCAGTTACTAAAGGTAGTAAAATATACATATTTGTTGAGTTACTTTAATTTCATACTGAGTACAGTAGAAGCTAAACACGGTTGACTCTAGCCTTTCATTCATTGTAAGCTTGTCAATTTGAGAGGAAATTTGATCTTTCTTTCTTTATAGGGCCAAATTCAATTAAATATGGTGGTATTGATCAATCGAAATGAAATCTAGTAGTAATTGAGAACTAAATCCATCAATCATTTCATTTTATTTGAGATATTAAAAATAATTTAAATGTCGCATTTATAACTTAAGAAAATTTATAATAATCTTGTTTGAAGATGGAATGTCTCGAAAAGGATTTAACAGACTTAACTTCGCGGCTGGAATTCCTACAAAATTATCAGGTACATTAATTTGAAAATTGATTATTCCGCATTTCCACTCTATTTTAAAAAGTATTTTGATCACGTTCCCAGGTAAAAATAAGGTAATAATTTCGTACAATTAATCGCCTCCGAATGACTAATTTCGTAATAAATCACAAAAAATTTATTAATTACGTGATTAATACAAATTGTCCGAAATTATTACGTAATTAATTACCAAATACTTACATTAATTACTTCGATTTTTACCTGGGTTGACATAAACTTACAAAATATACATGGAGTTTAATAAAGTGAAAATTAAAAGTCTTGATCGTTTTCAAGTATGTTGTAGGTAAATATAACAGTAACCGTGCCTTATTAATTTATTGCGCGCTGTTAGGACCAATCAAATTTGAATGAAAAAAAACCGGGCTCAAATAAGACTTTTTTTTTTTTTTTTTTTTTTTTTACTGAAGAGTATTTTCGTTGCAGGCCTATGGCCGATACTGAAGCACCGAAAATACCTCTTGTGTTTCTTTCGCTGCATTAAAAAAATGGCTTAATAAAAATTATTTTTTGATGATATTTAAAACATTCATATTCGCTCGTTGCCGGCCCTTTTTGGCCTGGTCCAATCCGGCCCCCGCGCTAAAAAATCCCAAAACTAGTCTTTAGTACAAAAAAGTATTTTCCGAATCGAAAATTTGTTTGTATGTGTAATATTTTTGCCAGTGTAAAATCTAAACGGCACGCCATACGTAATTTCTTTTTACGATACATTTTTTAAACATAAAATAAGATTATTTTCTATAAATTTCATACTTCTTCATGTTGGTGCCTTATATTAACTCAAGTGTGAATCTATCTAAAAACTAAACCCGTTAATAGAAATTACTTTAAAAAAAGTAAAGGCGTAGATGTCTAAATGAACGTAATTTCTCTATAATAACTATGTTTGAATACCGACGATTCTAGAATACTTTATCCGACGTGGAAGGATTCGATCGTGTTGTGGGAAAATTTCAAGAGCTCAACCTAAGTGTGCAAAACATGTCTAATGAATACAGCGTCATCCTTCAGGATGCTACTGGAACAGGATGCAATCACTTTCACCCCACGGTAATAAACTTATGTATTAGTACGATGCCGTGTTATTTCTACTTACTCCTATATCGTAGGGTACGCAACATGTTAAATATTATCGATTAAGGTATTACATAATATTAATAGGTATAACTTAATTTTTATCTTTCTACTCGTTAAAACAGGAATTCGGAATGAGAAAAATGATGTTAACGAACAAAGGTGATGTTCGTAATATTCTTGGTTCGAATGAAGCTTCGGTTAAGAACAAGCTGGCTCGGAATAGTCAATGGCACGTCATATCTATCTCGGAATCATTCAAACAGCATGGGCATATGTACCTGGCTATATTAAATTTGGCCGCTCATCTTTCGTCCCATCCTATCGCTCGGACATTGATGAATATAGGCAAGAAGCAGGTTAACACCCGTAAAACCGTCAAGTCCAGAAGCAACCACAAAGCCACCACGACTAAAAGAGACGAACCCGAACGGGTAGCTAGTGTGGAACAAATGCAACAGCCCATCCACAACTATAAAGAACGTTGGAAAATGTTGGCTGCTGCGGCTATGGGAGATGGTGGTTTCAAAACACGCAGTCAGTGTGTAGCAGATGCATCCTTCTCTTCCGAATACGGGCGCATTACTGACTCGGTCAGCGTCGAAATACAACAAAAATTGAGCCATTTTACAGGTGCAGATGTGGATTCCAATAGGGTCTTGGGAGCAGTATGTAATAGCAAACAGTCTACTTTAAACAAGATAGCTGCAACAAAACTTAACTTTATCGAGCAAATTCTGTACGATTTGACTTTGATTAAGGATGAGATAGAATTTGCTACCGATCCCGTCCACTATAATGACCCAGGGCACTCTTTTGCATGATATTTCACCCTAACCTTCGAGTGCAAGTCTCTGATGCATCGGCAGTTGAATTTAGTTCTAATAAAAAGTAGCATTTCGAGCGAACGTTTTATTTTCCACTGTTTCCCTTCGCCCGATACAAAAGGAGTGAATGTGATTAGACTTTGGCGAAGTGACGAATCCGAGAACAGACCCAATGCAAGAAAACCCCCCCGATAGAATGAAGAAAGTGTGGGATACGCATGGTTTGCCGTTGGCTAATCTCGAGTACGGTAGTCATTTACAGATGAGCCGGGTTCGGCAAAATACATGGAATATTTTGAAACACTCAAAGTAATGATTCATTAATGATTATTACTCAGATGACAAGAGAAATACTACACACTTTATGATTCAATTTCATTTTGTTTTGTTTACACGGCTGATGATTTGCACGAAGGAGAACCAAAGACGTATAGGAGCAGATAATATAATCGACGAAATTGCCGAGTCCACCATTTAAATTACAGGCAGGAGAATAGTCACATAAGAGATTATATTATTACATGATGACGGGGAGGGAATAATGGCGCAAAATACATTTTTACTATTGAGGGCAGTTATATTCTCGCCACCAACGCCGAAACCATTATAATAACCTATTATAGAACGTTTGACATAATTCAGCTTGTTTGAGGGACTACATTACGGTCGTCATAGTACACTATCCAAGTTCCTCTACCCTCTTATATTTTAGGAATCAGTCATCTATTATTTCAGGCCTGCATTTTTTAAATTCCGTAAATGTTTTAATTGTCCGTGTGTATCTACATCAGCCAGTCATTTTACTTCTTTTAAAAAGGTGGTAAAACAGTTGTTAAAAAACCTTAAATATTCTAAGCATTGACGAAAGACAACCTACAAAAAAGGTATTGAAATACGAAAAAAAGGAGTCAAGACCATTAAAACTCATTGGGATGAAAATCATAAATATAAATCAAGAAGAACATTATGATAGAATCACGTAATCGACTAAAATAATGTTGGGGAAAATGCTGCTACAACGTCGGTCAAGCAAAAAAAAAAAAAAGTATAAAGAAAGGAAGAAAAAAAAAAGATATAATGGTATGCTCTATTCGTCGATTTAAGGGAAGGTAAAAGAAAGGTGCATCCGGCCTACGGAAAAGTGGCGAGATGTTTCCGACGCGGATCTGATGAGTAGCCCAAACGATTGGTTTCACGGTTTCGGTGATATGCGCATTCCAGAAACCTTCGTCTTGCTGCTTAGGTTCCACGGAGGTTTAAAAGGTCACAAAGTTTTCAGTACATGACTTGAAGGTAATCTAGTTTAAGCACTGCAATATTTAAAGCCGAATTCGAAGCTAATAGTAATGAAGGAGTGATGCAAGCGATTTAGGAAAAAAAGTTTTGTCCAGCCGTCTAGTTCCCCACCAGTACCGAATGTTCTCCATTCTCACTCATGAAATATGCGCGATATTCACATCCTGTTCAAGGGATATCTTGAAACACCACAGTGATGGAATTCTTCAAGAGCGGTTGTTGTTACCTACAGGATCGCTGAAAGAGTGTTTGTCTTTATTACTATCACTTGCTATGCCTCAAATATCTCCATTACTCCCTCTACGACCCAATCATAGGAAACATAGGAGATGTGTAGCACCACAATCGGCCGGGGTTGAACGTGCTTAAACAGGATGAAGAGAAAAAAGTGATTCTGTAGAGTTGGAAAATGTCATGGTCTTCCGGAATAGGCAAAATTTTGGGCTGAGGCAGGTGCTGCGGAAGAAAATGCGGATGACGGCCCAGATGTGGACGACGAAGACGTTAAACTGGATGTTGCTGATAAATGGTTATGACCGTGGTTATTCGAGGCACCTGTTTAATTTAGAAGCAACAGCTCGTCATTTATTTATTTGGAAGCCGCAAAAAACATTAATTGATAATATAGCTTTCTTACCAGGGCGATTAAGACTGAGCATACTTCCTGTCATGCTGTCGGAGTCATCATCTCCATATGATTCCCGTGGAGGCTCCGCAATGGCAAGGGCACTACAATTCCAAAGGTAATATTAATAGTTGTTTAATAAAAATAGTGATAGTAAATAATGATTAGGGAGTAAACTAAAAACTAATTTAAGTCGAAATAACATTATTCAATGAATAAGAGATTATACCTGAAACCAAGTCTAACAGATTCGTCGTCGAAACGCTCGAGCTCCTTTGCTTGGTTTTCGTGAAGTAGGCGAATACGATCGGATCGTTCACGCAAGAATTCCCGCGTCTCTTCCTCCATCTGTTCCCAAAATTACAAATGAAAGTAATATTAGAAATAAAAGGCCACTAAGATCGAAAGATCTGGTTTAATCTAACCTTTTGTTCGAGCAAGGAACGACGTACTGAAACCCTTTCCTCCAGCTCCGTTCGCTCTCTGTTGCGTTGAGCTTCTGCCGTCATTTTGCTTTTCGACTGGTAAGCCATGAGAATTTCCAGTTCTCTCTGAAGTTTGTCTCGCATAACTTGGGCTTCCACCTCTTGTGACTCGTCTAAGCGAATCTAAAGATTTAGTAGATAAATTTTTATTAATATCTTGTTTGATCTTAAAAAGTAACTAGTTAGAACCGGAAATTTAGAAAAAAGTTGTGTCTTATTTATATAGTGACAATAAGAAAGCTCTGTACCGATTGTTTTTGAAGCATTTCAGCAATACTTTGCTCGTACTGTTCTCCAAGAAGAGCTAACTTGCGTCGCTGATCCTCCTTGAGCTTTTTTATAACGCCTTTCTGTTGATCACGAGGCGTCGAAGCCAAAACCTGACCTTTCAATGCTTTGTATTGTCGCGTTTGAATCTTAACAGTTTCTCTAAACTGTTTCCGAATAAGAATCTCGTTTTGTTTTAGACTCTTGGGTTGTTGTTTGAGCTCAATTGCGTGCTTCTTGCGCAATTCCCTTTCTGCCCGTTGGGTATACTCGTGTTGATTGGAAAGCTCCGTTTGGTGTTGACGTCGAAGCTGTTCCTCGCGAAGCATATGCACAGCTCTTTGCTGTCGGTATTCGAGTTCTTGAGTAAGTTCGTGGTGGCGAAGCAGCATAGCATGGGCGGTCTCCAACTGTGCCTGACGTCGATTCAGCTCTTCACACAAGAGCTCCCTCTCTAGACGGTGATACGACAGAAGTTTCGCTCGTCGTAATCGCCGTACTTCTAGATCCAGGTAATCCTTCTGACTTTTGGTTAGTCTTTCTTCCTCCCGTGCTTCGATAGCTTTTAGAGAATCTTTATAATTCCTTATTTCAGAAAATTTAAATAATATATATTAGTACTGTAAAAGAAACAGGTTAACTTAAATAAGAGTAATTACTGTAATGAGGCGTCTCGTTGACGCTTAGTGGTGCTTTCGTCACTACTGAGCTCTTGCTTCCATCTCTCTTTCGTTTGCTTGTACTCGCGCTTGACTTGGGCTTCAAAGTTCTTTCGCTCTTGTTGATGCCGAGTGTTGATTTCTTTTGTTAATTTCTTTTCACCGCTTAAGTTCTGCTTCAACTATAGAAACACAACGGCGTAATGATTTAACACCAACAAAAAATACAGCCGATAATACTTTATCATACTTTGCGTTCAAGTTCTTGTTGGTGTTTGAGTTGTAATTTTTCCAGTTCTTTGCGGAAAGAAGTAAGCAACGTTTCGTACTCTTTATCGAGCATTTGCTTGTGGTTTTCCATTTCTACTCGACACTTTTCCTCAAGCTAAAACGATTTCGAATGAATATAATAACAGTAAATAAATGAGCGGATCGAATAGATTGACTATGTTCTACTTACTTTGATTAAAGCACTCTGGTGTTCACGCCTCATTCTTTTATAGCCGGACATTTGTTCGTGCATTTCCTCTTGCATGTGTTCTTTTTGCTGTTTGGAAACAATCGACGTGGTTCTGATAGTCGCAAAATGGTTTGTAGTATTCAAGGTGTTGCCGGATGTAGTTCCTACTTGTAAGCCATCACCACCAGAAGACACGCGATCTCCATTGTTTGTGTGTAATGACTGTAGTAATAAAAAGTGATATTATTTTAAGGCTATAGGTATAAGGAATGAAGCGAAGGTAAAACTTGTTACAGTAAAAAAAAATTAATACCTTGGTCCGATTGCGGACCGAAAGCGGATATATGGAGCTAGTGTCTGTTTCACCAGAACGGGGTGGAATACTGCTCGTAGAGCTACTTTGAGAACTTGCGCTGATACCTGTCGACTGGATACTCTGCTCCGATGTGATGCTATTACTCTTGCTACTGTCTCCACCACCGGCGTCGTCTTCACCTAAAATAGCGAGGGAAATTGTTATAGTAGGAAATGAATATAAAAGAAAACAGAAAACGACAAAATATTCATAAGATTTTACCTTCGCCATCCCCAGTGGTGCTCTCCGTTTCACATGAATCCACCATTAGGATTTTTTTCATCTTGCGATAGTTTAAGTTATCCAAATCTCTAACGGCTGCCTTTGTCCGATGGATTAAATCGATTATCACTGTTGTCGGTCGAGACCTCGTGATGAATTGATGCTGTTGAGTAAAAACAGTTATTATCAGTCTTGACAAAATTCTCAACATAAATTTAGCAATATTTTGAAATATGTAAAAGTAGAAACAGTAAAGAAAGAGTAGAAGACGAAGAAAAGGAACACTGTTCTTACATGAAGAAGGCGTCCAGCGGTAGGCCTCTCTGATGGGTTTTTCTGCAGACAGGAATCTACAAAGTGGCGGAAAACATCAGACCAGGTGGGTGAAGACAACATTGGGCTGTCATTTTGCGCTATATGATATAGGGCACTCATGGCGTTCATGTTGAAATAAGGTGGTTTCCTTTCGGCTAGTAGAAAAAAAAGTCCAATGGTCGCGTTAATTGAATATTGTAATATTATATAAGTTAATAACATACCTAGCTCAATGCAAGTGATTCCTAATGACCAGACATCCACTTTTCCGTCGTACTGACCCTCGTCCATTGCTAGAATTACTTCTGGTGCCATCCAATATGGTGTTCCAACAAAACTATTGGCTGGGCAGTGTAAACTCGCAGAACCAAAATCAGCTTCAGATAGAGGAACAAGAGTCATGAATAAGAGTGCAGGGTTATTAAAAATAGGGTCGCACACCTAATTTAACTGTTCCGATTTCAGTCAGGAGAATGTTCCCAGCCTTGACATCACGGTGAATCCGATTCATGGTATGAAGATAATCCAAGCCACGTAAAACGCCATCACAAATGCCAGCTATCTCCTCTTCTCTTAGCGGTCTCTTGTGCACCTCAATGATATCCGAAGCTGAACCAAGGCAGTATTCCATGACCAACTAAAATTCATTTTTTTTAGGAACATGAACATGAATTAATTACCATGTGAATAATAAATAAATACAAACCCATGCTGTATGTTCTCTTAGGTAGCACCCCTTATACTCGATAGTATTGGGGTGGCGCAATTGCCGAAGAAAGCGGATCTCTTTGAGGATGTCTTGCCACTTTTCCATGCATTGTTTTCCCATATATGACATCTTTTTGATAGCCACGATCTCTTTGGTAAAGGCATGGCGAGCATAATACACGGCGCCAAAACTTCCATGACCAATTTCTCGGAGATCTTCGAAGATCCGGTCCGGATCATCGTGATCAAATAAGTCGGCTACCTCAGGATCCTTTAAGCTGCCAGCCCTGAAACAATGTAACGTTACCAATGTGAAAGTTAGTTTTGAAGCATGCTTACACTGAAATGATTATACAAATTAGTAGACTCACCTGGGTACCGAAGGCATAGTGGGCTGCAATTTAAGATACAGCCTTCTATAGTAACAACTGGTTCATTGACAACCTAAATCTTTCATTAGGATTTCCATAGTGCTGCAAAAGAAAAAGTATTTATGCAACCTTCATAATAAAGCATGTAGTCTTACAACAGATAGCAGAGCAATGGAGAAAAGTATTTATGTTTACCAAATGCTATCAAACAAGATATTGTGTGGACTTCCTTATCAAGAGGAATGTTAGATTATCATGATACAATAAATTTATTACATGCAATTATTTATTTCAAATTCTTCATTTTTTTCATGAAGAAAAGGCTTAAATAAAAACAAGGTCATTATTTCTCTATTGAATCAATACAAAGAGTAAATTAACTGTCATCTTTTCTAAAACAAGTAAGAACTCTTATTGCATGCATAAAGATTCTAAGTAAAAATAACAGACCCATTTAACCCTTATTAAATTGATAAATGATAGGAAAACTAACTTCTCAACATTAGGAAATAATCTCATAATCTACTGTAATTTAAGTGGGAAGACAATCCTTTAATTTTTACATTGAACCCTTGAATATTTGAAAACTTTTAATTCCTTCTATAATTAACAATTGACCCATCAATGGTGAAGACTTTTGATTTTTTTAAGTGTATACAATTACGATGAAACCAGTGTACGTACAGCAAAATGGCGACCCACACACAGTACTAAGTATATCACTAATACCCATCACAAGGCACTTAAAAATTGAACCGTATCTTGTTGAAGAACGTACACAAACGATAAATAAATTCACAACTCACCGAAAATAGTTGAACATAAGCAGAAATACTCTGTTAGAAGAATTACTCTAAAATCTGAAACGGATGGAAAACATTTACACAGAACAAAGTTTTCACTGTATTCACCACGGGAAAGCCATTCGCAACTAAACCCACGGACGTAAGTCATCTAGCGGTAACAATTGTAAGTACGTGGCTTATGCACTTTTTTTAAACATCGATGACTGGATCAGAGATCTTCCTGGATGATCTGGATGGACTGGATGACTCAAGAACGAGGCAAGTTAGGCAATAGGAGCCAAAGCGCTGGACGGAGGAGCAGTGACAACTTGAAAGGCGTGGAGTAACGACAACTTTAAGTTAACTAGGATTTGCAATGTCCAGGGATATCTCCCTGCGTGTCTGATAAATTTAAATTAGGCCCCAAGGAAGACCCCATATGATCTTGGAAATACTGTATAATTCAGACTTTGGGAAGAAGCAGATATTAATCTCTCATTACTATAATAAAATGAATTACAAATAGGAAAGGTATAGTGGGAAAGGTATAATAATGATCCCGCTAATCAAGGGCGGATTACAATTTTTGTTTTTACGGGTGGGGGGGGGGGGGGCAATGTCCAAAAGGCGCCAATTTTCACGGAATTTTAAGGGCGCTTTAAGGCGCCTTCGAGGTTACGAAGGGGGGGGGGGAGACCCTCAAAGCTTTCTTCTTAAAAAATTGTAAGAGTGAAGTAAGTGCATACATATACTTAAACGTATACTCTCGAATTACTGATTTTAAAAAATGATTGTATTACCGCAATATTACCCATCACTAAAATTAAATCAATCAAGTCGAGTTGGTCAACAACCGCAACCGTTGCTGCTGCTGTGTATTAATCTTTTGAAGGGTGCACCAGATTATTCTTTATTGTTTTCAAAAATGATTGTTTAGTCGGTCATATAGTAAACGCCGATGATACACATGATCAAAAACGACAGCTAGACACTTTTATATCTATGAACGGGATGATACACTCAATAAGTGATGGCGTAAAAGACAAAAATCGAATAAGAAACGAGAAAGAGAAAACAAGAAAAGAATTTCACACACAAAAAGGTTCGTACAGTGCGCCCGAGCTGTACAGTACTCATCCACACAAAACCAAGAAAAAGGACAAGGAATATTAAGCGGATAATTTTGATCACTGTACAACACATATCTTCAATGTGTAAAATAATAAGTTTTTAAGTAAAAAGGGTGAAACGAATGACTGGAATTTATAATCCATAGATTAAATAGACAGCAATAAGCACTCATAAAAATGACCAAACCTCTGATTCTCTGGTAAGAATCATTAAGTAGACATATATCAATCGTTTCGATGGTTAAACCACAATTTTCCGTACATTATTTTGACAATTTTGACACATTTACAGCATGTTTGTAGTCTGAGTCATTCTCTAAAACAAAAAATCTATTTAAAAAAATACATTACGGACAATTTTTAACGGAGAGGTAACAGAAATGAAAAACTTATTAATTTGTGTTTTCAAAGATCCCTTTTGTTTTTAAAACTTTCACTCGGAGCTGGAAGAATCTTGGAGATCAACGACGTCACCTGCCGTTACTTGTTGCATTGCGGACGCCAGAATGGAGGAATCAACTTCTCCCAGCAGTTGTTGATGTGAAGTGACCATCGGGGACGCCGTCACCTTTGTACCAGAGATATTTTTATTATTTATTTTGTTTTTCAAGTAAAGAGTCAAAAGCCCCTAAGCGTTATGTAATGACGTAATATGTAAACGAGTATGTGGATTACAATCACAGTGTTCTCGCAGCATTTTTTAAAATCAAAGCCGCAGTCTACTGGTTAAAAGGGTCGAGGTGTTACCTGTAGTATATGTTGTTGAGTGCCATTTGGTCCGACGGCCATTACCGGAGTCACTGTCAATCCTCCAACATTCATTTCCCCAGCTTCTGATTCGGTTCGAGAGGTAGGAGTTCCTGCTGTTGTTGCTGTAGCTGCTGCTGCTGCTGTTGCTGCTGCTGTGCCAGCTGATCCATCATCCCCTCCAGTAGATTCTGATTTCGGTAGGGAAGTTAATAAAGGCCCAAACACCTAACAAGCATACGAGCACACACAAATCTCGATTATAACTAGCTGGAAACAACTATACCAACTTCTTTTCTCAGACAATACAGCAGGCTAAATCTCACCCATTAGGTGGATTACAAACCTTACTGTTGTCTGGCGAAGGGTAGTGTGTTGTAGTAGCGAGGTTTGCTACTACCTCATGATGACGACACATGTTCGTGTCGGTCCAACTATTTGGTATCAATAACAATTCTCGCAAGTTCCAAAATCATCCTCCCGACCCACGTAAATAAAAAAAACATGCACTACAATAATCAAAATCGATCGAGAACACAAAAATAAAATAAAATGGAACAAAATCGGAGAAATAATAATGAAACATGTATTGAACCGTCTTCGCTTGCGTGTTCAAAAATCGCAACAAAATGTAACATAAAGGGGGAAACATTCCGGTGCGATACGTTCAAAACATACGAAAAAGTATCGAAATAAATTCTTGAGACTATTGATTGACTTGGGACACATCCAACTTACAAATAAATTAACATGTAGCAATCAAATTTAGATTGCTGCAGTAGATCAGACATATTTAAAATATGGCAAAAATTCTTGAGGCGATCGAAAATTCGAAAACAGAAACTTCTCATAGTGAATTCCGAGTGTAAGTACTAGTATTTGGGATTGACAAGTTGTCTTTCTATATAAATTACACCTTACTTATATTTAATTGGGGTGGGACCACGGATGAGATACATTATGCAATTGGGGCAAATATTACTTCTGACTGTCTTAAATATTTTTGAAATGTTTAAATTTGACCTAGTTTGAAACAAAATTTCCACAATTTTAGTTTCAATTCTTCACAATACGTTGTTAAGCGACTAGATCAAGCACAATGTTAGAAAGAATTTGAACAATGAATCACTTGCAGGTATAGAGAGGGTACATTTAACGAAAAAAAAAGGAAAAAAAATCTGAGACAAAACAAACACACGTGCTTCAAATAATTAGAACGGACAATCGGACAAGAGTTTCGTCGAATCCCTGGTAGTTTTTTTTCGACTGCCAATTTTACACTAGGCTCGGAAGTCATAATTCTCGCGATCAGGAGTCGCCACGCTTCACCAAAAGTCTAGGCGGTTCGCGGCGCCCCTGGGCGTTGTGTCAATTGGAGTAATAAGGAACAAAATGAAAGAAAATATAAATAAATAAAATTCATGCACATATTTTTCATGGTACATGGGACATGTGTTCGGCAGTGTTTATCGACTACCATACCGTAATAAAAACAAGATAAAATGTAAAAAAAAAAAGAGTAGAAAAGAAAAGAAAACAAGACAGCGTTGATCAACGTACCTGGACGGAGGCATCGTTCTGGCCTTGGATCTGAGAAATGTTTGCAACGACGGCTTGGTACATGGCTGGAACGGTAATCATTCCCGAAACACTGACTGGATACGCTATAACAATAAAATTTAAGTGATTTCTTAGAAAGTGAAGAAAAGGTGATTGAGACGTTAACACTGATTATGGAGCAATTATACTTACTCTGGCCATCTTCGCCTGTGAGAAGTATGTGGTGTTGCCCTTCTTGCCCCATTCCTCCCTCGGTGACTGCTGTGAGGTCCACTGTGGTGACTGTTGAACCGTCCGCGGAATTTGTAAGGGTCGTAACACCGTCAGAAGTTACGCCAGTAATTTGCGAAGTAGGAACAAACTGTTAAAAGAAATATTAAAATCATTCAAAGAATAAAAATGTCAGCTGAGTGATAAAAACGGGAAAATAGGCAAAACATATAGACTTCCAACTTACGGTAGCCACTCCTTGAACTTGGGCTGTGGTTCCATCTGGTAAAGTGATGATGGGATTGTTGGGGTCAACCTGGAAGAATGAATTAGTGAATGAATGAGGATCGACCTGCATGGAATAATGGAATGGAAGGAGAATAATCAGTGTGTGAGTTTTTGTTTGTGAATTGATTTGCATCTAATTTTCCAAATATTGAATCAAACAGAAACTGGAAAAAATGTAAAAAAATGAATGATTTCAAAATCAAATTAAAGTTCAAACCAATCAAACAAAAAATCAACGACAAAATGGAAAAGAAACGAGCAGTGGAGAGCCATCATGCCATAATTGCTTCATCATCGCACTAAAAACTGCTGTAAATGAAATAGAAAGTTAGCAGATAATATATTATTCCATTTTAAATTATAAATAGAACACCATAAAATAAAAAATCACGACAGCACAAAACAAAAAATATTGAAAGAAAGAAACAGTAGGAAAAGGAACTCAGGTGTGGATAATACAAACCAAAAAATAAGAAATAAATTGATTAATCCATTGATTCTATATACCTGAATAATCGATACGGTTCCGTCTGGATTGCTGATGGTTTGCACAACAGTAGGTGTGTATTGAGCAGTGGCCGAATTTGGGGCAGCACTCTGAACCAGTTGTTGTACGGACGCAGATTGTTGCTGCTGTTGTTGCTGTTGCTGCAGTGCTGATTGCTGCTGTTGTTGTTGAGAAGGAGAGTCTTCTGCAGGCTCGGGTACACTGAGCTGTTCTTGTTCGGTTTCAGTTTTTATCACTTTGGCTGGGCGACTCGTTTCTTCGGCAGAGTCCTCCGAGAAGGCCGGCAGTAAATCTTCTCTCCCATGGTACTTGTAGCAGTTGATGACAATTTGCCGTAGAGCATGTGTCCACGATACCTATGTCAAAGAAAGTATTGACAAGTCAAATATTAATATAATTTGAGGCTACTCTATTCTGTCGTACCCTTTGCTTATCATCCTCTGGTCGGGCATCCATTCGAACATTGGCCCACGGTACTTCTGCCGGCCACCATGGGGGTCGGGTCGACTCCTTACCCCAGCCAGGTTTCCCTCGACCTGTGACAATAAAATAATAGATTAGGCCTACTCGTCATTTCACGAATTATAAAGCCTAATAATAATTCCGTATTGCCGCGTATACTAAATACTATGGACTATGTTTTCTATTAAGTTGAAGAATAAATAGGCTCGGTGTACAACAATACAATAGCTGTGATTAAAAAACAATTAAATTAAACTACAAATACCTGTTGAGAATTTGAGCATCAGTGGAATAAAAGCCCTCAGCTGGGCTTGAGTCATCTTCTCGACAGGGGTTGGGATGCCATCGATAACCAGCGGAGGAAGTTCGTAAAGTGACGGATCGTCTTGGGCCGGAGGAGGAGCATGATGAGCTAAAGCCGTTTCCAAATCCTGCTCAGATTCAAGCACACGTCAAGTTAAGAGTAGTGAAGAATTAAACGTACAGTATATAGTACCAAGAGAACTTGAGGTTTGACGCCTTTGACAACATCCTCTAGAGGCTTGGCACCAAAACAACGAAAGTTGTTCTGAGGTTTTCCTGGAGTGGCTATTAAAACGACTGCTTGTTGCCCAACTCTAGTTGCATATTCATCAATGGTTTGGCGGAGTTTACGGAGCAGTCTCGTTTGCTGCCGCCGCCTGATGGAGGGATTCGTTTCAAAAGAGTGAGGTCGCTTCCTTTTTTTCGACGAGTTGATGGCCGCTGCAGCTGCCATTCCAACGGGGCCTGATATAGCACGATAAGGAAATAAGTTAATTTTTATTGCGCTTAATTAACATGATTATTACGTACCGGCGGCTGCTAACTGGGCGGTAATATCATCCCCAAGAGTGGTATTGGACATGAGATCCGACCCATCGTCTTCATCGTCTTCGTCATCAAAATCCATGGAATCGGATTCATCCGAACCGTCAGCACCTTGCTCATCATCTGAATGATCCGCAATACCATCCGCACCATCACCACCGCTTGCTTCCGTATCTGCTCCATCCAAACCAGAAGTGGCTCCGTTCCCGGCAGCGTCCGAGCCGGTCAATGTGACTAGGCTTCCACCGTTACTCGTCCCCATTTTTACAACCATTTAGGAAAGTAAGTGAGTGTCCAACACGATTTAAAAGAATCTAGATCCACAACTCCTATATTTCAAAAGGACAACAACTATTGGTTTAGTGAATGACGATAGCGGAAAAGCATACAATTAACTTTTTTAGTAGCAGTCTATTATGAGTAAATGGTCATTAAAAATTAGTTTACATTGTCCTATGTAATCAATAGATTGGAGGAAGAACGCATGAGAAAAGACAACAAACATTCGACCGAGTTGGGCTCCAAGCGGGCTTCTTCGCATTATTTATTTTTCAAAAAGAAAGAAAAAAAAACTACCCTGTTCAACTGGCGTCAAAGAGTTTATAACGTAGCGCGTACGTACTCTATGGAAGCCAAAAAGGACGGATAGAAGCAAACCCTCTGATGATATCAATACGGTTACCATGGCTACAAACGGAGAGCGGTGATACAATTGCGTACGATATCACCCACAGCACTCCTCTTTGAGGATGGTGGGGTGGGGGAGGGGTGCGCGTGTGCGCGGAGCGTTTAAAACTCGAAGCTAGCTCAGTTGGATAGAAATGCTGGGGGTATCAAATCATTCACATGAGGGCAAGCAAAAGAGGGGGAGCGAAAAGGTTCAGGCTTGACGCATACACTAGTTTCCGACCCCTTCCTCCTGTCCCCTTATGACGTCGATCCTCGATCGATAAACACACGCCACTGCAAGTTTGTTCACGCGCTCTTTGGGTACATCGATTTTCTAGACAGGCAGAACTAGTGAAACAAAAGAGAGAAAAGAGGCAAAAGGCAAAAATTTCAAGTTTAACAGAAACTACGTTTCAAAAGCTTTCCGATGATCATACTTAGTTCGTGTCCCCAATCAACTCCTCATTTAGAATCATCAATTCCCCTTTTAGATTGATCAAGTTCCGGTAAAAATACTCGTATTTGGTAGAATTAAATATTTACAGGGAAAATATAAATTGAAAGAGGTAAGAGAGATGAAAGAGGATCGACCTGTAATGAAATAGTTGACTACGCCAACGACACGATTTTTGTCCGAGCACAAGTTGGTCCACTACGTCTGCGTCCGCCGCCACTGAATCCGCACCTGCGTGAGCCTCCGACCGATGCCAGTGAGACTGCGTTGGCTTCACCAGCTCCCTCCTCCTTCGCATCAATCCACCCTTCTTTCCCTATTCTCCCTTTTGCTCTAGTTCTCTCTCTCTTTTGGGTAGCTGGGTGCTGAAACTAAGTGCAGTTGAGGGGGCTGCACCACCATCACCCAAAAGCGCACAATCCGTTACGGAACCTTTAGAGGATCCAGGGGGCTATTGCCAATCCTTGGGCTGCGTCGTCGTCGGTCCTTGTGGCAGCGGCGCCTCAGAAAGCGGCTGGACGGAAGCGACCCAACACGTACAACACGAGATCTCTCACCCTGTATAATCACTCACCTTACAGGTTGATGATGCGCAGACTATTTCACTAGAAGCGAAGAACGATTTTGGTTAATTTCACCCTGATTAGAGACAAGTGCGGCGGCAGTAAAGAGAATATACGCCGCGCCGGCGTGAGTGCTTCAGACATACTCTACTCTGGCAGAGCTGGCTGGCCCTGGCCAACTCTTCACTCCACCTCTCCGCTCTTTCCCTCCCTTTAATTCCCCCTTCCACCCTCCCCACTGCTCTGCTCTGCTAGAAGAGGGAGAACCTCGCCGATCGATCGCAACTCTCTTTCGGCCATATTTGTTGTGCTCCTCCCACTCCCTCCCGTGGCTGGGCACCCATTCGCTGTTATCCCGACGATGCTACCCCTAGGCTCCCTCTTCCCGACTATGTTGTACGTCACATGGGAGGGTTTCGCGGAGAGCCCTTTAAACGATTTCATTTTAATGTATTGATTCAAAAATTAATGAACTTGTTTACTCAAAGTTGGAATGTTAAAACAATTCTGTTTTCCTACAGTTTTTAACAGTATAGGTAAGTTAATAACTAGAGAGTTATAGGGGACGGAATTTCAAAACTAATTAGACCATAATCAGTCAACTAACAGTAAAAAAAAAATTATTAAACCGTCGTCAGCTGCCATGATCGAGATAAAAGATGAATATGTAATGAGACATCGTATTCCTACTCTGTACACCATCATAAAAATAAAACTGAAAGGTGGTACACGACTTCAAACCCCCCCCCCCCCCTCCCCAAAACCGAAACACATCTATGTGAGCCGCTGCAATGAGCAGATGTCGATAAAAAAACTTCCTTTTGGACTATAGGTTACAGCCTGCGTTAAAGGGTAGCCGGTAGCTGCGTTTCCAACAAGTTAGAAACTCATGGGTACACGTAAATATCCAGCAAATACGGTGGGTACCGAAATAGCGCGCGCACAAGACGCCAGATGTGTTGGATGGATGGTGGGTTAGTGGACGAGTTCGGGACTTGGTAGTCTTGAGGTTCATGCAAGAAAGCAGTTTCTCTCTCATCTCCATTGTTTTCCATAGGAACTCCCAAAAAGGCTTGATAGCACTCATGGTTATTGTGTACGACTTGGACTCAAGGACATGCTTTTTAATGCTCAACCTTAACATTACGGTTATTATTATTATTTTGAATAAAATGGAATTTGGCGCCCAATAGTAAACACCAACCGCCAATTAAACAAAATTAAGCTATCCCCTCTGGGCGAATGGCGGCCATGGACCTGCGCACTCTCCTGCTCTGCAGACGAAGCTAGCTCACATGATTTGAGAAAGTTCTACCCATTAATGCTTTAATTTACCAATGTAAAGTTTTTTTTTCAGAAACTACTTAACTACTATTGAAAAGATTTAGATTACGTTAACCTACCGATTGCAAGTATCGAGTCTGGACGTCTAATTGTTGCCCTGTTGGTGGGAGAACTCTGAACTCGCCCTTTGTAGAATAGCAGACGGTGTTTAGCTTTGGACACCTGGTGTCAGTAATTTCAACTACGTGTAGCGTCAAATTTCAAATATCACCAAGGCGCCGACTGTTATGGGCCTGTTTGTCTTCACTGTTTGTCTGTGACTGTCATTCAAACTTTCAGGTCTGTACCTGTTGTGCTGAAGAAGTGAATAAAGTCTAGCTGTCTAGTCTAGTAACTGTTGTTTTCTATTGATTCCATCGAGTGTAATACAGACAATAAAGAATTAGTAAATTATATTTAGAAAGGTTAATTTCGGTTTATGAACCTACTATCAATTGATCATATTTAATTACGGTATTACTCCCATCCCTTAAACAGATAATACTTCATTTGTCTAAACTGCGTAATTTTGTAATTGACTCTTTTTCCAGTCAATGATGTCGCCTTTTTCGTAGTTATATTAGAGGTTTTAGATCGCATGATAACTCTTGAATTAGGTTTATGTTAAAGATATCAGGTTATAAGTGAAGATTTGCCAAAGTTGTGATAAAAAATACAAATAATAATTTTTGTTGTTATGCTTTATAGAAAAAATTGTAAACTATGGCAACTGACAGCTTCTTTGATGAAATGGAGCCTAGAGTTCGAAGACCTGTTCTGTCTTTTCTACCTGAGCATGTAAGTAGAACTAAACAATTTAGCATTCTTTAAATGTGAGACACCAATTGAACTGTAGCAGTAAACAAATATTGGTTTATTAATAGTTACTAAAAATGTATTTGTAACTTGTACAACTTTTTTCCAATAGGAGCTCATGTTACAAGCTCAAGTTTCAGAGCCTTCTCTTTTCAAGAATGATGACATCCCAATGTCTTTCTCTGAATCTTTTGTACATCCAAGAGCAGTTCGCTGCCAAGCTTCACCTGTAAAAAGTCCTGGATTTATTCCCCAACTGACCCCTGTTTCTACAGTAAGAAAATCCAGGTATGAAGTACTTACTTAAGTTCAATTTTCAATAGTAGTCAAACCTCATTCAATTTTTCAGGATTCCTGATGGTGCTCAATGTTTAAAATCTGACATGTTCCTTAACAAGTGTGGCTGCAAACCTGTGATAGCAACCAATGCCTTACCTTTGCCATCATCACCTACACTTGATCCAGAAATTCGAGAATTAATGCTAAATCAAAGCCAGCAACTGCACACTCTTCAGAAACAAGTGGAGCAGCTTCTCAGATACCAAGAACAGCTTCAAGACAAGTCAGAAGAAAAAGGCAAACTTCATGAGTCTACCCAGACTTCGTTTTGTGGCAATATTTTAACCAACAGCCCATCCCGTGCTGAAACACTCCCCAAGGATAAATGTCATTCACCATTAAGGCGGCCACCGCACCAGGATCGTACTGAAATAACGTTAACATTTCGAGACCTCCACATGGAAACGATTATGGAGCAAACACAAAACAGCCCACAGCCTTCATTTTTGGTCAACATGCAGGAATACCAAGAATCAGTTTCTGAACAAACACCAAATTCAAGTGAGGCATCATCTTGCATCAGTGTCATGGAACAAGTTCAAAGACTCCTGGCTAAGGCCAACATCAATGGCTCTGGAAATGAAGTTGAACCTTTTATCGAGTCCCCAAAAGAGAAGCCTCGAATATCTCAAAACATTTCGGACAACCCTTTTCGGAAAGTCACAGTTCAAAGGGTCCAGGAACTTGGCATCAGCTTTATAAACCCGGCTCTTATGACGTAAATTTTGAATAAATTTCTTTCTGTGGTCGGTTTTTTTTTTAAATTCCTCTATTTAGTGTCCCAAAGAATCCTATGTACCATCCGCGCAGTAACCTGAACCATTTATGGGGTGAAGGTCGGAAGGAAACAGACCAGAGCGTTGAAATGGAGCAACTTGCAGAAAAATACCTCGGAAATTCAAAAGCGCTTGAATATAATGCAGTCGACCGCATGCGTGTAAGGAATCAGAGATCGGTTGAAATGAGTCTTTCTTCGCAGCAATACCTCGAGCGATATGGCCTTAAATCTGATCCTGATTCAATATTATGAATGAACACTTTCAATGAAGTGAGTTGGTATTTTTGAATATCTAATGAGTGATTTTCATAACAGACCTATATTCTACTTCGTGTATTGAACAGCATACCATATGACTTTCTCAACCAATTTTATTATTTATACAGCCCTCAAAACACTAAAATTTCTACCCCAAATAGTATCTACACAGAAAAGCTTTCCCCGCAACCACATGTGCCCTTGATGTTGGGATTATTAAATACAAATTCGGAACTTAGTTCACTCTCCACATAATCCATTTCGGTGCCTAGTAGTGAAAGCTGGGCTTTCATATCCACGAATATTCTAACACCTGTAGACCACAAGAGAGAGACACGATTAACATGATTAAGAAGTAGAAAGAAAACAAAAAGACTTTCAAGTACATTACCATCTTGAATAACTTCTTCATCAAATTTTTCTTTTTTTGTGGCAAAATCTGAGAAAGAAAAGTAGATAAAATGAAGGTAAAAAAAACTACTTTAGTCATGTTTCAACTTAAGTAAAAAGGTGTGTTTCTTTACCTAATGTGTAGCTCAGTCCATTGCAACCCCTTTGCCTCACACCAATCTTCAAACCCGCCTAATTTTGCAAATAAGAAAAAAGGTTATATAATTTACTTTCCACATTATTGCTGTGATCCACTTACATATTCATCTTTCCCTTCAAAGAGTAGTTTTATTCTTTTAACAGCATTAGGTGTCTGTAAAGAAAATAAATTAAGTCACATTTAATGTAGCAGTTACACTTTATCAATCAAATAAAGAACTTGTCATCAAATTATAACATATGAAAAATTTACATAATGTAATGGCTTTACATGACATGCAGGTTTGAATATATTTCTTTAAAAAATCAATGTACAATAAAGTGGTACACCTACTAGAGTAAGGGCTGCACGAGTAGGCATCAATTTTCTTCCTTTCACAGCACGAACTGTAGCTGAAACTGCAATTCTAGCAGCCATGGTTTCAAATCTTTAAAAATGGTAAGATTCACAACCAGAATTGAAATTCGATATAAGAAATTCGTGGAAGTAGCCAGATTTTGATTGAAAACTGAATGACAGAATAAATTTACTTGTCAACTTTTCAGAAGCATATCAGATCCAAGTATATCAGATTACAGAATATGTTAAATCCACAACGAGTTTTGGATATTTCGATCGGATCTTTAATTCTTCTATACAGATAATGCAGTAAAGAGTAGCTCGTAGCACGCAATTGATAGTTGCTGTTCCAAATAAAAATAAAAATTGTAAACATACCCAAGACCTTCTAGATACCTAAAGGCTAACCTACTTAATCGGCACAAATAGAATGAAGGAAGCAAATAAGTTGATGAAGTAAAAAGCAAGGATATTAAAATATTATGGCGGTATTTGTTTTGTTTTTGGGCCATTCAAGCATTGAGGTATTGAATAACTAGAGTGAATAACAGAAACAGGGTACAGTACATTACTGTACGAACGCAAGTTACGCAATGAAGTGTGGACGCAGTGGGTAAGCCATTGTAATACAATTGAGGTAGCAAAAACATCAACAAAATAAATAAAATTGGAATAAATAAATCCGTTTCGAAACGGCAATTTATTTTACTCACGAGTCCAACAGTGAATATACGCTTATTGTTTGTGCGCATTCTTCATCAATATCTCGTATTCAATTTATGAAGTAGTGTGTGTTCAGATTGCGATATTGTATACTGTATTTATGATCTAGTCATCAAGACGTCTAACTTCATCTTTAGATTTAAGGTACTTCTATTGTATCTTCTTCAATAGTTTTAAATACTTAAGTTTTTTCGTCAAAGTAATAAAAAAAATTAAGATACATATATATTTTTAATTCCCTTCAGCAATTATTATGTGAGCGAATATCGTTGTATTTGTAAACCTTTTTTTAACAACAAGAAATTAAGCCGGTTATGTAACCGGTGATATAACACTATTAACGTCAGAGCTTTGCCGAATGGCTTGCAGCCCGGGTTAACCGAAATCTTAATTCAAACTCATATTAACGTCGACCGTCAACGATCTGTCAATACAACATAAAATTATACTTCCTACTTTCAAACATGATATGTTTTCTTGACCAATAAAAAAGTCTCAATTTAATCTAGCTCAAATGAGTTAACAACACACGTTTTGAGCTGGGTGTGTTGGATTAAGCGTCACAAGGCTCTTGAAGTCCTTTTAACCGATACGTCTTTGAATTTTGACTGTATATCGCGCTTGCGGGAATTTACATAGTTTATATATTTTTATACATGATGGTTAAACACTATTATTTAAGCAAGCTAATTCAGATATGTATCAGACGGATATTTTAATGGCTCAAAATATCAGGAAAAATTTGATTATTATAGCTGTAATAGTCATTTTTCAGTATGGTTTGTTATGTTATCAATGGGAAAACTAAAAATTAGTTATTAAATAATTTTTGTGGTTAGTCCTATTATTGTATATTGATAGAATTCTTACAGCATTGGAACTAAAATGGAAATGCACCACTAGTAATTGGACAACATTTTAACTTAATATTTACAGTTGTATTAGCTGGCGATGGATACGTGATTTTTTTTTTCTTGTGCATGAATTCATATCATTAGATGATATTGAGTTGTTATATCCGTAAGCTCGCGGAGTAAAAGGTGGATGTGAAGTGAGGAATTGTAATGAGCTCATCATCACACCCATACTTTCCGGCGTCGTACGGGTGTTATTGGACCTGTTGTGTTGAGATGGTGCTGTCGATCTATGAGTAAATTTTTTTTTTTTTAAGTCGAAATTTTAATGTTTGGGGATATGGATTAGTACGTTTTTGGCAGAATTTTCCGTGCCATCCTTCATGGCATAGGCAACGGTTGATTCCAGCACAGATACCATGGCGGCAAGGTCTCTGGCACATGTGGTGTTGAGCCAGCCGGCCCGGTGGAGTCACTTCACAGTGATCTCCTTTGAAGCCCGGAAAGCAGCGACACTGA
The DNA here is from genome assembly GCA_030141595.1 of Chydorus sphaericus. Taxonomy (NCBI): domain Eukaryota; kingdom Metazoa; phylum Arthropoda; class Branchiopoda; order Diplostraca; family Chydoridae; genus Chydorus; species Chydorus sphaericus. The sequence goes on from CM057928.1 coordinate 10,078,548, forward strand.
TTCACTCCTCTGCATCGCCCTCCATTCAGACAAGGGATCACGCATTTTGCTGTTGTTAAACAGTCAGTTAGAAAACTCCATTGCATCAGGCTACATATTTTACTAGTTTAAAACTTAATTTCTTTGAATTGTAAAATGCATATAAAATTAAATGGGAAACGACGATTTAAAAAAAAATGGACAAAAAAATTATGTGTCAAAATGGAAGGTTTATAAAATTAGATTATATGATTATGTGTAAAACTAATTTAATTAAGATTTCCCTAATAACTTCAAACACACAAAGCACCAGGCAGCCATCACATGTCCAAATAGTGCTTTTTCTTCCAATCCACGTCCATTGGACATCCGATGGACTCCCGCTGCTTTATAGGAAAAAAGTATTAATAATTGCCACGTACTGAACTCGCAGCGAAGACCGTAATATCCTTTGGGGCAATCGCAGGTGTCTTTTTGAACGCATTTACCGCCGTTAAGACATTTATCTTTACAAATACCTGTAATAAGTAAAATTGGTTTATGTTTTTTTTTCTACACAATTCCGCAGTTAAATATCTAAAACGTTTTATTTGTCCAAATAGTTTTTTTTTTACAAAACGACGAAATTAATACTGCGAAATTAATAATAGTAGCCATAATAAGAATAAGCTATACTGTATAATGATAAAGATTGGATTTAGCTAATTTTTTTTCCATTGTGCAGAATGACTTCGCGGAATCTGATTTCCTCTCAGCCTCGGCTTCTTTCTTTTCGTCAATATGGAACAAATTCAAAATATTCGCCTGAAAAGCTGCGTGAAAAATTGAAGCGGGATCGTTTTCTCCGTGTCGATCACGCCGGAGAAGTTGGAGCAGATCGCATATACGCTGGTCAAATGGCCGTTCTCGGTCAGTTACTACATCTTGCCATTTTATTATTTTTTAATTTCAAATTTTGACTTAATTTAATGCAATGTGAATAAAGGGCAACACTAGTGTTGGAAACCTCATACAGCACATGTGGGATCAAGAGAAGTTGCATAAGAAAACGTTTGATGAATTATTGCCCAAGTATCGCACCCGGCCTACAGCAATGCTACCTATTTGGAATGTCGCTGGATACGCACTAGGAATGGGTAATTTGGGTTCCGTCAGTCCTCTTCCTTTGTAAATATAGATATATTTTTTCAATCATAGGCTCAGCACTTTTAGGCCCTAAAATGGCCATGGCATGCACTGCCGGTAAGTCGACTCGATAAATAGGGCCTACTTACGACTTTCTTTTTTTTCTTTTTAATTGAAGAGACGTTTGTTGATTTGTTTTACAAACATGTTCTACACTGTATAGCTGTGGAAACTGTCATTACAGATCATTACAACGATCAAATCCGCGACTTGATGAGCAAACCGAAAGAGAATGCCGAGCTACTAGAATTGATTCGTCAATTCCGCGACGATGAAATGGAACATCATGATACAGCTATTGCCAACCAAGCTGAGGAAGCTCCTCTCTACAAAGTGTTTAGCCAAGTAGTTAAAATTGGTTGCAAGGGAGCTATATGGATCTCGGAACGAGTGTGACTAAACACATATGTAGAATGATTTCATTGTTAGGCCTATTGCTTAAGAAATAGTGTACATGATAACAACTTTGTGAAACAATGATTTGTTAAAAAAAAATGTGTTGATTAAATGCGTCTTAAAGATGATCTGTTATCGATTACCTCCTTCACAATGGCGCCCTTGATAGCCAGGAGGACAGCTGCACTTTCCCGGCGAGGTACAGCTTCCGCCGTTCATGCACTGCGGGTAGCATAGAGCAGTTCGACAGTGCTGGCCCATATATCCTTCGAGACACTGACAAACCTTCTGGTGATTGCACCAGCCCCCGTTTGCACATTTTTTATCGCATTCTGCATCCGGACCTACGTTTGGAGAAAGGAAGGGATTCAGTTTTATTGATAATCAATAACTATAATGTTATTATTATTGATAATGACAACTATAATGTTACTATTGGGTTCCCTCTGCACCCATTAATTTATACGAGGTAGATTATGGTCAAATACTAGATCAATCGTGCCTTCCCAAAGCAAATACACGAAAGGATTTTTTCGTTTCCTACCGTGGTGAATTATGGCATGGCCAGAGGGTCGAGTGAAGCTGCTGGCGGACGCAGTGGTAGGAGAAAAAGAGGAAGAGGAAGGAGTAGCATGGATCAAATCTTCCGAAGCGGGTGGCCAAGCAGATACGGAAGCGTGTGGAGAGAGGTGTAGGTGTTGATGGCGGTGGTGGTGAGCGACACCGGTGGTTCGGGTCACCTGATTAACTGCATGGGTGTTTAATCAATCACCAAATTAGTTTCCGCCTTCTCGGTGTAATAGTTTAGTCGAGCATGGCCCTTACGGGAAAGTTAATTTTAGGAATGATCTTTATCCTACGTACTTCTTTCGGAACATTCTTTGCGAAGTCTTAGACGGAGTGGAGTGCCTGGAAGTGGTTTTCCTTTACGGGATTCAATCAACAATCCTATACTGAAGGCTGCTACGCCGCTTGAATTACCAGAGCATGGAAGTAGCACACTAAATACTGAAATAGACAGAATTTTTAATAATAACTATCAATCAATAAGTCATTAAAACTTGTTCCTACAAGTTGCAAACAATTGTATTACTATATTGGATCTTATGAAAAGGATGAAATTCAATCAATTTCAAATACTATGCAGCATCTACTACTACAGTGGACTAAGTAGAATCTTTAATTGATGAAATGAATCCCTACCATACCCTTTGGTTTTCGAGGAACGCGCCCTCGGGTCTCCACGGAAACTGTGGGTGCTTGTAGAATGTCTTCGTTGAGTGATTGAAGCCGATCAAAATGGTAATAGTATTTCTTGTTTTCCCCAGATTTCCATGTGAAATTTACATATCCTACCTGTCAGGCCATGTAAATGTCGATTATTGTTGCTAAGTCATTGCATACATTCTTGTCGAACTTAGGTCCGCGGACGGGAACTTTACACGAAGGACTTTTAATAGAGGGGAGAGTATAGACTCAATATTATCTAATAAGATTCATCATTACGATATCAGGCTTATAACATTCAATGCGCTTAAAATTTCGCGTCGAATGGAGTGGCTACCTGCGTTCTGAAAATCTTTAGCCCGTGGCAGCTTGTTCCGAATTTTTTCTTGGAAAAAATCCCCCATTCCCCAATAAGTCTACCGCATAGAAAGTCCACGGACCATTTGGGGGAAATGATCAATGTACAATTACTGCGCTTTGCCTTGTAGTAGATTTTCTTGATTTTCATTTATTTAAAGAGAGAGACAAGAAAAAGAAGATGGAAGCCGTCAATCTCTATTGTTTGACATACCCCTCACGATTTCAGAGCTTTGAATCATTTGAGCCAGAATTATTCGTCTCTGATATTCATTACAAGCAGGGACACATTCCATTGTGTTGACCAAAATTGGTCTTAAGATATTTATCTTCGAAGTGGTGATGAAAGGGCTCAAAGAAGAGCCGCTGAGGGGAATGAAGGAGACTCGGAATAAAGAAAGTAAGCATGCCGATGCTTCTAAATTCCTCTTCCAAAAAAGAAGGCGAGAAGAGACAGATGATCAATCGAATAGAAAATGGCCCAACTGTTTAGATTTGAACAAGGATCTCATTTTACTAGAATATCGACTAAGAACCGTCTAAGGATAAAATGTGACGATGTTTCTGACGAAGAAGGAAATGTACGATCTATACTCCCAGCGCGTTCATCAACCTATCTATACTTTTATGCTACTTCTGATGCATTTTATACCGCCGTATAAAATCGCGATAATAATCTCTGAGAAACACAGCAAAGGAGGTTATCAAAATATCTGATCACAACAACAATGAAATAGATTACTTTTTTACTGTGCTGTTAAATATTTTTTCATTCTCTAAAAACTTGAAATTTATTCTTTTGTTTAACCTATGACGTTAAATTTAGAAATACCAAATGAAAGAAACAGCGATTTACCTCAGATGGAATTATGGGCAAATATTTTTCAAAGTTAGGGTCCAAGATGTAGGACAGAACTCGTCCACCGAAAATTGCGTAGATTTCCATTGGGAAACCTGTAAAATTTACAATCTATTTAATGATATATTGTATGATATCAAGTGTCCTTTCGAGCGTATAAATTACAGTAAAAAATCAATAATGAAAGCGCCTGTACTACATTTGAAACAGAAGTTTTTCCAATTATTAATAGAATAGACAACGTTAAGGGTATATATATTATTTAAATTAATATTGGATTTATTGCCTAGTCAATCTTTTATGAGTGATGTCATTGAATATGATTGATCGAACCAAATTAAAATACACATAGAATGTGCGAGTTCGGTGTAATGTTAACGAAACTAGATTGCATTTCGATGGAAATGATGTAAGAAAAGCACTAAATATAAAGAAAAGGAAGTAAAATCCGCCTCCTGTTGTGAATCCTCGAAGAGAGCCGCAGGCAAGAGCAAGCTAGTACGTACGTGTCAGAACGAGTCAAATAGATACAGAACAAACGAGTAGCTACACCAAGTGCCTTATCTTGATCTATAGCGACTATTTTGTGTTGCCGATGCCGCTGTCTGCTATGTCTCGACCCGTCTTTGATCAAATGTAACAAAAAGACAGGCATAATAAGAATTCTAGTTTGCGCCTTGTTTTTGAAAATCAGGGATTCCTTACATACCTACCGGTACATAAGTATGTAAACGTACCGTATCAACAAACTTTGATATAAAAAGTATTCACAAGTATTGCCTCCTTGACACTATCCCTACCAGGAACCAATGCAGATTTATATAATTGGTAATTACTCCTCCAAGGATCGGAACATTTTTTCATGTTGACCGCAAAATACTGCGATGATGGCCCGCTATACAACATTATTGCGGCTTTAAGCTTTCAGTATGCCTACCATCGATCAAAACGGTAATGATCTACCGTGAAGTAGACTTACCGGAAAACATTTTGACTTGCTGTTGATCAATCCAAAGAGACAGGTCACCACCGTCATCCACTTGCTGTTGTTGCGACTGTCTGTGACGTCTGTCTGGAGCCTGACGGATCGTCCTTACAGTGGTGCTCGTACTCCCGTTGTTGGATAAAGTGAGCGCATGCAGTCCTCTTTGCCTCGTGATTGGGTGGTGAAGATGTATGAAGATAACTGCTAGTCACTCCGACACGAGCCGTGATGGATGAAGAAGCCAAGATGGAGTGAACATGATTTATGACTAGTACCAATCCAATGGCCACCGTCCGGCTACCCGACCAACATGAAGATTTGTACATTATTCTGGTTGCAGCTGGATGATGATCTATCTGACCAGCTATGGTCACAGTTGAATTGCCAAGTGATTCGCAATCCCTCTTCTCCAAAGAGCAAGCTTATGCCATCGCCGCACACAAAAAGGAAATCCGTGAAACTAAATAGAATACGGAAATATATTTCTATTTTGGTAAAAATTAATTCAATCAAGGAAACTTGAAACGTAATGCGAGTAAGATGCCCAGTTTCATAGGGTCGTTACAGGTGAAATGTGCCCTTTTAAACGAGTTTAAAGTTGAATGTATTTCTTAACTAAACCAGTAATGCCATATTGAGATCTCAACATTGAGATTTGACTACTACATCATTATTTCGTTTCTACTTTTCTTGTAGTATGTAAGTTTGTTTGTGAGTGTGATGGGAGGAGTCAAAGAATAAAGACGGAACCCCTCGCGTCTCCAATCTCCATCGTCAACATCGCAGTGGGGGGAAGTAAGGGGAAAAAGTGGCCTCTGGTGAGCACTTGATTTATTCCACGAAAAACCATCATCATTGCCGCCAGGCGTGATGACTATAGGGTTACTCGCTCTTTTTCCCCTCTCACACTCCTTCCCACCATAAAATCAAAACAAGATACCTAGGACGGAAAAGGAGAGGAAAATCATTCGGATGGGATGAGTCCAAATTTTATGCACAAAACCCTTTTTGAAGCAGGAGTAAGAAAAATTGTTTCGATACCCGTGATAGCAATGAGAATAGAGCTCCTTACTCATTAAATTATTGCTAAAACAAATACTTATAATTAGGATATTTAATCCTTATCCTGAACCCAACTGATCCAATTTACAAATTATCGGACAGGAAAGAGAAAATATGATGCGGTATTTTTATATACGGCCCAACAGTTATTCCCAATGGAGTAAAATGAAATTGGAACGCTCCCAATCATATGTAATACTTAGAAAAGAATAGAAATAGGATAGCAGATGGGATGGTGAATATCTTAATTTTTTACTGGAACAGACCATATGTCTTCACCGGCATTTTTCCATTCTTTTTTGGGAGATGACTTACTTTTGGCGACGCGTCGTTTAATTTGTGTGAAATGAAATGGGCCAAAGATGTTGACTACAAAATATTCCCGGCCGCTATCAAGGATGTTAGCACCTATGATCTCTTGAGGAATTGCAATTAAAATGGTGTTTAATGTTGCCGCTTAAATTGTTGCTGCTGCTTTGGACTTGTCTCGTTTTCGTACTGATCTTTTCATCTCTTCCCCCTGTCTTTGACTTGTTAAAACTTTTTGAGAAGAGAAAATAAGGAGGTTGGTCTTTGGGGCCGCTTATTACACGCTCCGCCTCCTATATCTGCGGCAACCTGTAGTGCTGTTCAGTACGCGGGTTGGACCTGACTGATTGAAGGCGTAGACAAAATCTTTTTCGTTTGGATGTCTTTATCCGTCAAATACATCATGAAACCCGAGTTGGATCCTTCAACACCTTCGCTTTGTATTTTTCTTTACAGCTTATGCGCTGAAGAAAGTAAAACCCTTTAGGTGTCGCTCTTATTGAAAAAGAAATAGATGACTTGGCGCTATTTTCGGACTAGAGCTAATAATACCAAGTCTCGAGGTCACCTAGAAAATAAAAACCTTATTATATCACATCAGCTAATTTGAATGAAAGGACAGTTCATCGATGCATTGAATGGTACTTTGATCAATAAATTATTACGTTGACACAATTTATGCGCCCCTACATGGGTTCAAAAGCACCCAGCTTCAGCCATAAGTAGCTCTTCTCCGTACTCGGAGAAATCTTTTCGCGACCGTAGTTCAAATTTGGAAAAAAATAAGAAATAATGTACGAAAATGCAAACCCGGCAAAAAAAATTAATTGAGTGAGTTAGGTGCACTTTTACACCCTTCTTAGGATTTGATGTAAAATAAAATGTTGTTTTCATTTTAACACCAATTGCAGCTTATGTGTGAAACTAATGGCCGCTGGGCAATGCTGGATGTATAGCTCGTCGGCTTTACAGCTGGGAGATGATGACGGGGCTAATTTGCACTCAACGACAACTGCTAACTAATCAAATAATGCTGAGTCAACATTTTTTAGGTCCACCCTCCTTCTTCGTTTCCCTTGTACATTTTCCTTTGTTATATTTGGTTATGAGTGAAAGACTTAGTGACGGTTTAAATTAAGTTGGCGTCCTAAACTAATAAATAAATAACTACAAGTTGGTTTTAGTTGATGCCTAGCTAGCTCATTTATCACATTGTTGAAAGAGACACTTTAATAGTAGATTTTGCTGATTAGCTGACAGTCTCAGCAGTTCTAGTTGCGTATATTTTCATGTACGCGTTTCAACAACTACTCTTTATAGATTTTAACATTTTAATATTATATTTATTTATTAAAATCAATTAATTAATGTAAAAAATTTTCGTACAAACGGTATATATTCTATTATTTTTCTCCATTATTTATTTTAAATATTTTTATTTTAGAAGAACATACTGACCTAGATAGAAGCATTTGTATAGTGCTCCTTTACTTCTCTCCAGCCAAAACAATAAAATGAAGACGGATGGCTGAATAATCCATATCGCTTCTAATGCATTTAAAGTCTTGAAATTAAATGATCTCATTATCTCATGTGAATGTAATCGTAATAGTATGCTTTGTTATGATTCAGTAAAATAATCACGATATAGAAAGACATTCATCCGCCGTGCAATAAATGAACTGTTAGATATTTTGTGAAGCAATAACATCTCCGTATTTGGAAACGTGGCGTGACTTTAATAAATTACTTTATTACCCCATGAAAATATCGCAAATTCTGCCAAACAAAAACAACAATATATATTACAAATAATGTCTTCCAGCTCGTTCAATAGCCAAACGCTCCTCTGGAGTAAATTCCAAGATCGATGAAACGGCACCGAGATGGCCGTTCCAGTTTTCGCCGTCAGTAAGCAAATAAAATATAGCTGATCGAAGAAATTTTAACGTAATGGCAGCATCTTCTGCTAAGAGCTTTTCTTCTGAAATTATGTTTCTGTTGTTGCACTGGTGATTAGCGACACTGTTAGCGCCGTTCCCCTCTTTGCTAGACGGCAACTCCTATTAGTAAAAATAGAAACAAACCGTGAACAAATTAGGATAAAATTCAACTTGATCATTTCATTTGAGAAAAATAAAATGTTTAAGGGAATTTTTTTCAGGGGTTCCGCGAGACTATATATTATTGTCTCCATAGATGAAGAAGAATTCAGATTTGCACAATATCTTGAATATGAAATAGATTATGACACAATCATTCATTGCATTAGTAAGGTTTCTACCACAGAATATGTAAAAAAATATAATTAGTTCGTGAAATTAAATTATAAATACTGTTACTTAAAAAAAGTGAAAAAGCATGATAAAGTAAGTTCGGGTGAAAATGGCTATTTAAATAAAAAAAGAGCAGAAATGATAACGCAGTGTTGATGACATTCGCTGCACTTGCCTGTGGAGCCGACGCCAAAGAGTCACGGCATCGTCTCCTGAAATCCAAGCCACTTTGGTGAAATTCATTACCTGCCGAAAGTGAGTCCCTAATCAGTCGTAGCATGTTGCTCCTAGTAATTCCCCCGGTAAAATAGGCCTAGTACTGAAAAATGAATAGTTTTACCTGTTCTTGTTGTTGTTGCATTTGAGATACAGCGTCTAATAGTTGGCGATCTTTTTCAGAGTCGATCTTCAACTGAATGTTTGAGAGATGATCCACTGTTGCAGTGAGCTCTTGAACCCTTTCTTGAAGAATAGTGATCAATTGATGTTTATCTGCCAGCTCCCGATGCAGCTTGTCTGTACGATTTGAATCTTTTTCCCGGTTCTCGTATTCCTTATTAAAAGAGAGAGAACAAAAAATATATTGGTACAAACAAATGCATTTTGCGAATCTCTGTAGGAGGTGTAACTTGGTTAATCTCATAACAATAAAACTAGAATCTAATAAGCTATTGGCGTTTTTTTCTGGCAGATTTAGAGGAACTTTTTTTTCAGATTTCACTCCGAAATCGGACAGGATTTCCTAGATTTACATGGGAATTCTTAGCTCAGATTTCAGTTTTTCTCTCTTATGACTGCTCGAAATCTGCCAGAAAAATAAGGCATATGACATGACTCACAAGCAGTTCTCGGGATTCGATATCCAATTGGAGTTTAGTCACTGTCTTCTCCAACTCAGGGATTATCTGACGTGCTTCTTTAAGCTCCGTTCTTGCTTTTTCCAACTCTTCTCTGCTGTTTTCAAAACTTGAGAGTAGGTTAGCATAGCGGGTATTCGCATCACCTAATTGGTTCAGCGCAGATTCAAGACGATCAGTGAATCTACTCTTTATGTTTTGAATCTGTAATAGCAGTTATCGTCAGCAATAAAAGTAGCAATTAATAATCTATAAACAGAATATATCGTTACAGCATTTGATACCTCTATGACTTGCTGCTTTTTTAGTTCCTTTACTTGCTCCAATTGCGAAATAGTTGCTAATTTTAGGCTGCGTTTTTCTCCGATGCACTGAGAGGAGAGACTGGCATCTTTCTCAGCCAAAGTTTCTTTTGATTGTTCAATTCCGTGATTCAAATCATCAAATAAACCAGAGTCCGATAAAGATAAAGGTGTAAAAGCGCTGACTGCATCAATTTCTCCGTTTTTCTGCCCATTCCCTTCACATTCGGCGTGTTCTAACCGCATCGCCACCAACTCTCGGGTTAATTGTTGAATCTTCAAATCTTTATAGTTGCATTCTGCTTCGCTCTCTTTCAAAAGAGTTTTCAATTGTCGAATAGTCCGGTTGGCTCTTTGAGTTGGCGTCAAATAGTCTTGGTTTCCGTTTCCATTCGATGGGCAGCAGTGGATCGCATATTTGCTATTCGGTTTTTTTATTTGGAAGCCACGGGCAACATCGACAGCTCGTCGGTATGCGGAACTTGGAGCAGCGCAAGAAACGACACTGCAGACACTGCTTAAGGATCCCGAGATCGTCTTGAGCTTCCGTTTGATCTTCATCAATTACTGGCACTGGCTTCTTAAGGCCCTGTCCGTGGAACGAAGCAGACCGTAAAAGACGAGGAATCTTGCTGCCCGATGAACTCCTATTGGCATCCATCTTCTTCGATCAACTCCAACTACGAATGTATAAGAATATCCCGGAAAAAAGCACTGAAATATTTCGCTTTGCACAACGTATTGAGTTAACTGTTAAACTAAAGAATTAGGAATATACAGGCGCATGAACAAGCGCACGACCACTGATATCGGATAATGGCGCTTGAAACCAAAATCCTAGGAATATATGAGAGTATCTTAAATGATTCAAACACGTCTATGATTTTTTTTTTATTCCGTTACACATGTTCATAACCTATTCACATCAAGCTGTGCACCTAACTAAGTGCGATTTACATCTTCCTTAACCGCAAAATGTGTTGTGTGGCAAAATAAGAGAATAACTAAAACAGCAGGTTCAACAGTTTTCACGAGGAGTAACGAACGATCCCCTCGACTTTAAACTGTTTCCGGTATAAATTTACGAACGTAGACGTTATCTAGCTATCTCACCCTAGCCGTCGTCTGCCACTAAAATATGATATTATTTTATCTAATATCTATAGAAGGCTAGATAATAATATTTAGAGTAAAACATGTTATTTTTCCTGTTCTCCTTCAACAGCCAGGGTCAACACTACTCACTCGATACTGTCATGGCAACTTACTCGAAAATGAGTTGGAAACAGTGCATCTGTGCCATCAAATTGTAGAGTTGTCTCCTTTTGTGACGTAAGATTCTTTGTATGACCAGAAAACGAATATTCATACAGCTAGGTAGATTTCGTCCAAACTCAAAACGCACGAGAACCAAGTCTGACTAGAATAACGTGCTTGATTTCCACGTATACGTGTACACTAATCTGAGAGCTTAGTTGCTGATGCGTGAATTTTCTACATAGAAATATAGAACTTTTCCAAGCAGCATATACAACACAAATGCGTTGGCGTTAGGGGCAGCGCTAGTCACTTTTCACCGCAGTCAAGTAGAACGACAGCGCGCCGCGCATGACTGTTCAGTGCCACTCGTCAAATATGAGCGCGATCGAGCAAGTACAGCGGCTGTAACCCGTAAGTTTCCCATTTCCCTCTCATAATTTAATTGCTTGTTTCCCTTTGAATGAATGCAACTTAGTTTTCAACTACATGAAAGATGTAGCATTGGTCGTGTTCGATGATGAGTAAAACTACTCCAGTTCCAAAGAAAATTTTTTTAAACGGAAGTCAAACAATAAACGAGCGAATGATAAGCTCAAATCCAGAGGTTTGCTCCAATTTCAATTTATTGTATTTCAATCATTATCATAATTATATTGAGGAAAAATACAAGAATTGACAAGAGAAATCGATTTGATCGAAGAAAATCCGCTTTCTGTATTAGATGACTATACAGTACAAGGTATAGTCAATATCATCCGTAATCTGGAGCTACACTCTACGGCGCCATATATTTATGTAAAATGAATGGAAGCAAAATATCAATTTATGAAGGAGAAAGGCCAATAATGAAGGAAAACAATTTGTTACCGACACTTGAAGTAGAAATTTGAGGGTAAAACACCAAATGGAATGTTCTCTAATATTCGTGCTCGCGGATAAGTCAACTAGGGCAAATCTAGGATTAATTAAAGAGCGATTCGCGTATGTACAACTATGATTTTTTTTCCTATCACGAGCTTTTAATAATCCTTCTTTTGGGGCGGTGAGAGAGGGAAAGAATTGAAAGAAAGGAAACAGAAAGATAACTTTATGCGATAGGTTTATCGATTATAGGTCAATACAGAGGATGACTACATGGGCCCTTCTATCACACTGACTTTCATAGTCCAGTAGTAAACACTTCGGATCAATAAGATCAAGGCAATCAGGAACGCTCCTTTAAGAAGATAATTGTTTAATTCAGAGATGATTTCTCTTTATTATAGAAGTATACTAATTACCAACGTAGACGACGTACATCCCTCCTTTGGATGCGGCAATCTGATAGGTTCCCCACGTCACACCAACACCTAATGATTGATGTGGCAATAAATACATCCCACAAAAAAGTTTGATAAATGTAATAAAAGAATACAGAATTTAACTATTTGTTTTACCAATAGCAATAAACACCAAGGTTAAAACCAGAAACATGGTTGCTCTTTTCCGCGCAAATTCTGGTCCAACAGATGACCTATCAGAAAAGAAAAAAAAAGATGACATTTGTTTGTGACAACACATTTAAAAGTACAAAACAAAACCAAGTAAAGGCTACTTACACTCTCCTGCAGTGTGGACATCTAGCCAGTGCATTTGTCAGGGTATTGAACTGTAGAAAACATAAACAGTTCATTAACACAAACAGCTTGGTCAATTTTATATTTAAGATGAATGAATACCAAGAAAGTGTCATGACAGTGAGCACAAGTCACTCGGCACATTCCAGGAACCGATGGAACAGAAGGATTTGTAGTGTTTGGTGTTAAATTTATGATTCTCTTGCAACTGGGTCTTGGACATGCAATCCTTTGAGATGTAGCCTTGCATATCAAAAGACAGTTGCAAGGACAGCGCACATATTTTTTCCCAGGAGGAGCATTTCTAATTGGCTGAAGAAAAAAAAAGTTATGCAGATAAAATGTAGAATAATTTCAAAGAACAAATAGTCCAAGCTTACTGTTGCTTCTTGGCACTGATCACACTTGACAACATGTTGGTCTTTTTTTCCAGATATGTCAATCAGATATTGGCAAACTCTGCAAGTTACTCTTGGAGTTCCACTGCTGCCATTCATTGGGGTGGCGCCTGTAGTCCATGAACTTGTTTCACCAATTGATCCATACGGTGGAGTTGCCTCATCGACTTCTACTGAGAGTGGCAACACAAAACAACAACAGAAATTAATTTTTAAAAAATGAATAAACTACTTTGAATGTCAATTAGAATATTTAATAAAATGTTAAGGCAATCATGAGTCACCTACATCTTATGAAACGCTAAGTGCGACATAATTTGCGGTAAGTCTCTCATCAAAACGATAACTTACCCTGTGCAGCAAAATCGTGGCTAACAAGACCGTAGTCATGACTGACAAGAGGTTTCCTTTCTTCGTTATTAGGCATATTTTTAACAGACAAATGGGGCTATAATTGGAATTTGTCGATAAAGAAACACACAATGATGAGCCAACAGTAGAAACGCCAAAAACGGTGAGAAAAAAGCAAAATAGTAAAATACCTAACAGGCCAACCAGCTAACTAATGGAGCTTAAAGTCAGAATGAGAAACCATAGCAACTACACTTCAAAAGGCAAAGAAACGTATTTGCCGTTTTCCCCAACAATAGCTCATCTGTACTGTACAGTACCTCTTCAGCTCTTGAATGGGTTCACTCGATAAGCATGGCCAGTTGAGGCGCCACCAAATTTCCAATTTTTTTATGATATTACCGCTTGGAACACTATTGTCGAAGATTTTAAAAATTCCTGAATCAAGCAAGATAGTAATTCTCATGACTAGCGTCTGTAGTCGACAGTATATTCGAAATTTGTCATACACAAAAAATAAAAAAAATAAAATTTCCTATTGGATTTTGATTTCAAACATAAAAAAACACGATAAATTATTTAAATTGTATTCTAATATAGCGGTGGCACAGCTGTCGATGGTATTGTGAATATTTGAAAATCAAATCGTCATCTATTGTCGGCAAATTTGCCGCAGGCTCGATCGAACCGAGCAGTTTGGCGGCGGATCTGTTGATTTACCTACCAATTTGCCTGTTAAAATTGTGATCCACTTCTCGAGCTACCAAGCGCGTGAAACGGTAGTGTTGTTGGAATATTTTCCAGAAACAGTTCATATATATTTTGGAACTGATACGGGAACTGCAAAAAGCAGAAAGTTGAACGGAACAAAAGGACTATTTTTTTACTGGAACGGACTGAGCCCTTATCCTTTTTTCAACTATTAGTTTATAAAATACACTTACAATAGGCATTCCTCGCGTCTTATTCACTAATCAGAACTAATTAATTATTTTTTCATAATGTAATTAAAATATGAACTATACTAATAATGTTGGAGGCCTTTTTATGCTAGCGGTATTATTCCTCAAGTTCCGGGATTCGCAACACTTTATTACGATATTACGAAAAGCTCTTTCTTTAACTAATTTTTTAGTGCACGGGCGTTAATACCTTACTTTGATATCGTTTAATTAATTTTTTTAAATTTCATTTAGCGTACCTTCAGTCTGAAAATGGTATTCCATCGCCACAGCTTTTCTCCGCGTTTTCCTTCCTGTAGTGCTACACTCCGCTAATGACAGTCAATTCCGAAATCAGAACTGAAATAGTTCGAGTTCCCATCTGAGTCATGCGACTAACAATCGCGAGGTCAACCCCAGTGTCAAGTCGCAGCATCTTATTATTAGTGATTTCAGAGCTGATATAAGTTTGCATATCCTTCACCCAAATTCCTATCGCGTTCTTTCAAAATTGAGAGGGGGACAGTTCTTTTTCTAATGTCTGCGTTATCGGTATTGAAATATTACAATTATTGTGAAGGGGAAATTATATTTTAAAAAAAAAGCGTCGTGTTTAAATCCATTTATTAAGTGCATGGTTACACAATACTGAAATGTTAATGGTAGTATATATATGTACAAACAATCATGAATATCAGTAAATTAACATTACTGATACTTCAACCATTAGAATGATTAGAAAAATTACATAGAAACAAGCAAAATAAATATCTTTTGAATTTAAAAAAAAGTATAATTCAATTTGGATTGGCCTTGCAATACATCAATTATACAGGGCTTTGGAAATGTGAAAAATAAATTCATCGACAACCACAAGACTTAAGTCAAAATAACGGGGCGACCAGTGGGTAAGACTTAAACATTCGCTATTTAGCTTATTTTAAAATAAAGAAGTTAAATACATACGTGTTTTTTGTTTTTTTAAGGTGTTACAAGGGAATGCCAAAATATTACTATTATGCAACAATACCATCCTCTTCATCCACTCTTAATGGTCAGGGTTGATAATCCCAATTCAACGTCCTGATGAAGTTACATTTTTTTCTGCTAATTCGAAGACAAGGGCACATAAACGGATGAACCCCATAAAATATAGACAAATTATAACACTTCCGGACAGTGCATTGACACCCATATCCCAAGTTAAGTAATACCTTTAGAATTCGGCTCTTGATAAAAGCGCGAGATCCCAAGAGGAGCACAAAAGCAATCGCATCTTACTTTGTCGTATTATACTTAACGTAGACCATCACTTGTAGGAACTTTTCATCTCGTTGATTCGATGCTAATTGAGGTCCCTTCTTTAACTCACCAATAAAACACGGCTTTAAGTTAATTCTTCTGCAAATACATTTTTAATTCAATTTTTTCTGGGAGGAGTGTGAGGTGTGGAGAGCATAGAAGGTCCTGGATTGGCAGAGTTTTTCCGTTCACTAAGTGGGATGTTTTCATACAGCATTTTAGGAAATTCTTTGGGAGGCCTGGTTTATAAAAATATCACATACTTAGCGCAAGAGTTCGAATTAATTTCTAATAAGTAAAGCTTAGTACATGGGTTGAAGATGTTCAACTGTAGATCGATTCGCATTATTTTTCGGCTCCTTGGTTGTTTTTTCTGGTTTCAAAGATGCGGAACCATGGTTGGAAGCGGAGAGCGAGGAAGGAGGATTTGCCAACGGAAGCGTGGATTTAGACAATCTGCTAGTAGGTGACTCCAAAGCAGGTTGCGATTGTGGAGACGTAGTGACAGGGGTCAATCCACTTTCAGTTGAATATCTTATATTGGTGTATTCTCTCCCGGCTTGAAGACTTTTCTGCATATCATAGGGATAAAACGTGTTAAGACGAATAACTAACAAATACAAGTAGTCTCCTACCTGCTGCGCTTGCATTCGCTGAGAAAGAGTTTCAATGTAATGCTGAACGGCCATATAAACAAACTTGTATTGAGCCTCAGTTTGTACCATTCCTGATCGCTGGGCTCTTATAGTTTGAATCATCCGTTGAATGTCAATTTCACAATCCAGACCTATCAGAATTTTTTTTATGGTAGAACATAAAATGTTATTCATCTTGTAACGAGTCATTACCTCTTCTCTCAATTTGTCCTATGATCATATCAATCACAATAAATGTTCCAGTACGTCCAATACCAGCGCTGCAATGCACTACAATCGGCCCTGCTTCATGGACAGAACTTTGTCGGGTGTTAACATCATGAAGGAAGTTAAGAACACACCCTGGATCCGAAGGAACGCCGTGATCTGGCCACGCCTAAATGTGTTAATCACTATACTTGTAGTTTATATTTCATTTAATTGAAAGAGATGTTATCCATCGAATTCTAATACCACTTTCAAAGCGCATATCTAACAGTAATTTTGATACAAGTATTTTAAAAATCTTTTAGGACAAAGTTTGATAAAATCGTTAATTTATCATCTATATTTTGCTATTTAAAAGTTCTTTACTTGTTATTAATAAACGTTACTCAGCTATTAACTAATATTAACTAAGATGCGCATATTTAGTTAATAGTCTATAGCAAATAGTAACTTTACGTATTCGTTTCGCCTTTATGTTAACGACAAAAACATTGTAATGAAAATGTAACTTAATCAGATGGCTACTATAATTCCTAAATAGGCTAATTATAAATGGATCATTTTTACTTGAAAATGATATTGGTAGATAAGTCTATCTTCTCCATCTTTGGTAGCAACAAATTCTCGTAAGGTGTAATCAGCCCTGGTAGAGTCGCTGACGCATTTAATTGTGATTTTCCCCATTTCTTTCGTTTGATTCTCCTCGGGCCAATAACGAGCACATTTGGACTAGATTGGTTGACAACAACAAAATCGTCGAGTTAAGATGCGTACATAGGAAAATAGCGTTTGAAAGTAGCTGTCGTACCTTTCCTCTCTCGACTTCTTTAGTAGTCATAACAATAACTCTCGAGTTTTCTTGCCATACCTACGAGGAACACAAAGGCGGATGTGATTCGAGATTACTATTTAAGGAAGTGTTTGTTATTACCATGTGCCAGAAATCGTTCACAGTGTGAGGTAGGCAACCTTGAGTAGCTATGTAATGAGGGAAAACATCTCCAGTCCCATCATCTTCGGGCTAATAATAATATAAGAAAAATTGCCGCAATCCAATTAAAATTGCAAACTCCTTAAAGATGAACCACTACTTACACAAATGTGGTTTGCATTGATATAATCAGAACCAGCCACGTTTGTATCCAGCACATCTCGTAGTAAAACTCGCGTGTGGTCAACTGTAACAATACCGTATACAAAATTATAATGATAATCCATAAAAAAAATTGATGAATACAGGCGCATTAGTTGTTAAATACAACAAAAAATTAGGTGTTGTTAGTATGAAATCCTTACATGGCAAGATGTTCTTGTAACGATTTTTGTTCCTATTCTCGGGTTTCTGGCCTTCTTTTCTACTGTATAGGTGCTTACATTCTTGTTGCTGTAAGCTTTCAAACTCTTCCCAAAACCCTCCCTTGCCTGTGCTGACACTATATTCTTTCTACAGTGGCAGTTTAAAGAATTAAAAAATTAAATGGCAGCTAAAAGAGGTTAAAAATTATAAACAGAAACCTGAAGCTCCTTGACTCTGCTTTCAATGCCACTTGCATGAATTCTTGTAGCATTATAAGGTTGTTTCAGGTGAACCACAGTTCCTGTTGTTTCAACCATAGGATTCTTCTTGTAGTGCTCAATTAATTCGCATAAGGAATCGAATTTCTCTCCACCTCCCACATCATACTTTTGATCCTACACACAATAATATATAGTTCATTAAACTACAAATTACATCAAGTGATGCTACAAGAGAAACCATAGAAAGTACAGTACCTGGTATCGTATCATAACATGAGTTACTTTATCCTCAGTTCTCACTGATAGTACATAATCTCCAGGCTTACTTTGGGATTCTCTGACTAAAAAGCTTCCATTTTTTCCTTTCTCAAGCATGATTTTTTCTGCTTCTTTCCCAGAAAGATGTCCATGAAACCATCTGAATGACAACCTTGAGTAGCAGGGAAATTTATTTTAGACCATTTCAAAAATGAAAAAAAGTAATAAAATTATATATTCACCGTTCAGTTGTGGGGTCAGCACAATGCACAGGAAATTTAAGTTCAATTGCCTCTCCATTTTTCTCTCGAAGCTGTCCAGGATTTTCCATGTAAAACTGCACAAGCTCTGAGAGTGTAGCAAACTTTTCTCCCCCATAGAGATCATAAAAATCTCCTGTATTTTGAATTTTTATGTGGGTAACCTCCCCATTCCTCCTGTAAAAAATAATTGATCATTAATTTGACTAATGTTCAAACAAATTTTAATTTAATAGACTTTCATACCTCACAGATAAAGTGAAATCTCCAGGATTGCTCTTGCTAGGACGAGCAAGGAAGCTACCATCAACTCTCCGTTTCAAAAGTAATAGTTCAGCATCAATGCCAGAAACATTGGGGTGAAACCACCTGGTAAAATAGAGCAGATAAAATTTTAGATACAACAAAACGTAATAATTGAATAACAATACATTAATACATTATTGGATCTTTCTAAATGTGATTTCTGCAAAAAAAAGCACACAAAGATGGTACAACTAACCTTCTAGATCCCATGATTTGCAACTGTATCAAATATGTATCACTTGATTAATACAGTTTTCCACAACACAATCTTGAATTCAATTCAAGAAACTTTGAAAACATATCAAATAAATGTTTTTCTACTACAACTTACGTATAACCTCCCTATCACTGCACAACAACTGTCACGAGCGTCAACTAATTATTGACAGCAAGACATTAATGTGCGATGACGCCCACAGTCTGCTAGTGTTCAGTACATCAGAATATTACTCAATCGTATTATCGTATATTTGGTTATGCTTTTGTCATCAGTGTCACTTGCACTTCCAGGTTTTGTCACGCTTTTGTGCTATATTAACTTTTCGTTTCCTTCAGTGGTTTCCCTGTCTCGTATTCATCCGAGATACACTACCCACTAAAACACTACAGACAACAGGCGAGTGAGGCAATAGCCGAACCCCACCGAGCTGTGGTCCACAGATAGTTCTGCACGGTCCCTCACCGCTGTACAGTATAGTACAAACCCAACCCAGTAGGGGTAGTGTGCTTCTGGCCTATCTGGGGAATGCATTTTTATTTGTATTTAAAATACAAAAATATTAACACACGTTTTATGTTAAAGATACTCATTATTATTTAGACGAGAGGTTCTGTATGGAAGTAGGCGGTATGTAAACCATCAGTTCCATCATTTCCATATGATGCTGATGATGGCAATTTATTGGAAATTTTTATTCTATCATTAAATTTTAATTTAAAGATATTTAACTTACTGACGAAAGTCATTTTGGTGAAAATATTACTGCATTCTATTCGCCATTTGTCATGAATGGTGATGTGTTTTAAATATCCCTGGTATTTCTTTAGTATGTATAACTATATGTTGGCACATATTCCGTTCTAAAATTTAATTCGTGGCTTTAAAACGCGCGCAGTCTTTTTTTATACTCGCGATTCTTTCGATTTTATTTTAATTCAGCGCGTCAGAAGAACTGCAGACTAAGCGAAAATTGTCTCCGCAAAAAAATTAAATCGTGACAATGAATTCATGATAATTTTCTCGAACGCTTCATTATTTATTACAGAAATGTTTATTTTTTTATTGAGTATATAAACTATAAAGCCATCCCAGAAGAAAACATATCAGAAAGGTGTGGGGGGTCAAAAAATAAATGATGGCCAAGTTCTAGAGCAGTTTCCACTTCCATTCCAAGAAAGGAAGTACATTATTTTGTGCATATGAACAGTGTTGCACAGTTACACTGGTAGCAGAGTAATGTTTAAAAAATTGAAAGAGCAAGCAAGGGCCGATCGACAGCCCATATTTCTAAAGTCAGTTACTGCCTTAAATCCGTTTTATCAGTAGTAAACAGCATACAAAAAGAATTAGGCAGCAGGAGATGCTACAAAACGTTGTCGTAGCGTGGGAACAGGAGTTGCTGATGTCGGCCGCGGGATTTGTGGCGGTCGGATATTTTTAATCGGTTTGCGTTGTTGTTGCTGTTGTTGTGGAAACTGCTGCTGAGCTGGTTGTCGCTGGCGTTGTTGCTGTTGCTGCTGCTGAACAGGCTTCGTCGATTGTAGTTTAGTTTGAGGAGTCTGAAGATGATGAACGAAGAACGGAAGTCTAGCCGGACTACTTGAAGGGGGGTGCAGATGGTTAGCTGGTATCGTTTGCGTGTCGATTTCATTCGATTTAACATCTTCGCTGACAAAAATGTTGATAAGTTGTTCAGCATTGTGAGGGCATGTCGGGTAGAATCGTGCGCAGATTTTGTTGCTGGCTCGCCCTTGGTAGGACGCACCTAGCTGAGCCGCTCGATAGTACATCTCCTTGGGAGTTCCTTCGTCTTCTTCACTAAGATCTGGCAGAGGATACCTATGAATCATAAAGAGAAATAGTTCTAGATCTAAGGCTGAGTAGCAAACTTATTAAACTTTTTAGACGAACCCGAATATGTCTTGGAGTAGAATCTCGTCTTCTGTAAGAGTTTCGTGCGGTTTTTGGTAGACTTCGCATAGTAATCGACGTCCACAAGATTGTTCATCAAACTGGGCTGCCATGTAGATGTAAGCATCGCCATTAGTACGGGCAGCTTCGAATTCGAGTTGAATATCTTCAGGGCTTTCGTCAATTTCTTCTTCAGCGCTATTTTCTTCCGTTTCTTCGGCACTATCGTCGTTTTCATCTTCCTCGCCTCCAGTTTCTGCCGAGCTGTCCGCGTCTCGTTTCCGACGACCACCGTAGCCACCGCCGCCTACTCCATATCCTCCTCCACCTTGTTGGGAAGCAGCATACTCGCCCCCATATCCACCTCCTCCTCCTCCACCACTAGCTTGGGCATACGGAGCTGGATGCTGAGTTGGTGCTGGAGCATATGAAGGGGCCGGTGGAGCGTAGGAAGGTGCGGCTGGGGCGCTGTAGATGGGAGCTCCATAAGCAGGTCGAGGAGGTGGCAAAGCATAGGAAGGTTCGTCGTAATCCTCTTCAAAAGAGTCATGCTCCTTGAGCTTATGGAGTGTCGCACCCAGAGCTAGAGCTAAGCCAAGACCAGAGCCAAGAGCACAAGCTCCCAAAAAGAGCATAGCCAAAGGAGCTTTGAGTCCAAGCAAGCCTTTGGTAACAAGGGCGAATTTCAATGCCAACATTTTGACCAAAAGGGCTTTACCCTTGAGTAAAATGAGGGGGATTTTCAGGAGCAGTTTTCCAAGTACTGCTTTCAGTAAAAGTTTCTTAATGGCCAATAGTGCCAAAGGCTTGCCAAGAAGAAGAGCCAGTTTGATTTTGGCTAATGCCACTAGCAGCAAAGGCTTGAAAAGAATTGCTTTCAGACCTAATTTCAAGCCAATTTTTCGGGATGAAATGACGGCCGCCAAAGCTGTTCCACCAGCATCTCTACCAGTGGCTGCCTTTCCTAACCCTCTGCCCCTTAAAATAGGAGGTAGATGACTTTGACTCGGCTGGAAGTGGATCGCCGCAATAAGACAAACCAGTGTCAGTATGGATAGTGACGAGCGCATTCTACCTGCTCAATACCTACGTTGTCAATAATTGTAATAATATAACGATTCTACAAAATCAGTATCGTTTAAGCAAAATAAAATAAAATAAGCTAATTTAACTAGCTAAATTCCTACCGATCGGTGTGCAATGCAACTCGTTTTTTTTTCACCAGGTGTATCACTCAAGAATTTGAATGAGAAAGGATTGATTCAGCTGACCGCCTGTAAATCGATGAGGACTTGAGCAAAGTAAGAGACGAAGGCAAGTGGCACTTGATCCCGTTGTTCTTTGCCTTTTTATAGGCGAGTAAGGAAGGAGGATTATACATATATAGTGTGTGTACCGCGATCCAACCTAACACCTAGCATGACGCGTCGAAGGAGGACGACATCTTCGATCGTCATAAAAATGATCGCAACTACAACCGGTTACAGTTTTCACCTGATAGTTTCGACTTACCTTGCGGACACTATCAAAGAGAAATGACGAAAAAATGTAGGTGCAATTCACCAACGGCTCTCTTTCTCTGTCTCGTTCCTCCATATTGGAGCGTCTATATAGGCATAATTGTTTTATCAAACTCCCGTTTTTTCGCCATCATATAATCCTTCGGGGTGTGTTAAGGGGAAGACCTAAGTCGCAAACGAGCACTTGAGGATAGCTTTATTGCAAATACCAGGATCATGTTCCACTAACCTCTTAATGAAGTTTTCTGTCTCACTCTCTTTTATGTCAAACACGCGCTGACAAAAGGATTTTTTAAAATCCAAATAAATAAAGTTGTCAAACGCTGCGTACAGCGGATAACTACCGTACCTATCAACTTTTTCTCTAACTTTTTTTCGCGTTCTCTTAAATATATTATTTTTTTCAACTTATATTTAATATAACCATCTTTTACATGTCGAAGGAGGTGAACGACGCTTAACTTGTGAAACTATAACTGAATCCATTCTCTAGATTATCGTAAGGGATAAATAACCGTGGCGTGCTAATACTTAACACGGATTATTCTTCTATCATGTTAAGACCCAATTCAAGAAAATATCAATATATTCATATTTTCTAATATCAAATATAATACTTTCTGAATATCAATATATTGATATTTTCTTGAATTGTGTCAGATGCTGATCTATTAGTTTTCTGACACTCAGAAGCCTGAATTGCTCTTCTGTCATAAAGTGAAAGTTTCGGAATCTCCTAGTGAAAATGACACAAAATAAACACCTTTCTGTTCATTATTTGAAGAAAGTTTAATGGCAAGATCTTAATAGTCATCATATAGCCAGATATCTGACCTAATACTCGAATGATAAATTACACCTGTTATTAAATGCTTAAGATTTTTGTCTGTGAAAAGGAACTTATTTGAACTTTTCTAAATTCACGGACAATACACGTACCCACAAGTGTCTATTAAAAACTTGGCAACGCATTGCAGCAGTTCATAATATACTATGGTATACAGTCTAGTGCACGGCCACAGGATTGTAGTGTAAGAAAAGAATCAGCCAATGATAATTGCCAGAATTATAGAAACACTGCTCAATTTTGTCGGATATCTTAAAAAGGGGAGGGCCAGAAAATGTCGCTAACAAGTAATTTAATACATTATAACTTTTACATTTTACAAGATAATATAGGCTTATTCATATTCACACATTAGAAGGTAAAAAGAAATATTTCCTATGTTTCTATGCCTTCCTTTAGCAGATGAGAAAATGTCCTCCTTGCTTTGCTTCCTGGTCATAAAAGAAATCGTCTGAATCGGTACAATAATATATAAGCTCAAGGTTTTCATGCACACCTATATCTAAGAAGTTAGAGCAGCAACTCTCTATTTTATTTCCGCAAAAGTTTCACTTTGATTTCTCCTTTTATCGCTGTTTTGTTGCGTTGACGACGTGTCGAAGAAGCTGACATAAGTGGTCGCAAAGAGATAATTATGGTGGCTATATATTGATACGAAGATGGAAGCGTGACACTTCACCTGCCTTCGCTAGCTACCGTTCCGTCCACGTCCCACATTCGTCGTCAGCAGCATGTTACACACTTTATGGCCGGTCGTATTCGGCCAGCTAGCAAATCGCTCATGTGTGTGCCTGTTGCTCCTTCGCTTTACCGTGTTGACATCGCAGCTAGACTAGCGCTCCTTGAATGGAAATGAAACGTCGAGCGCAATAACAACAGCAGAAAAAGGAGTAGCCTAACAACAACAGAACGAAGTAAAACGGGATAAAATACAAGTATAAATATAAATATAAAAGACCGGCATACAGAACGGTTGCTAGAGAAAATCAGAACCATTAACGCACGGTCGACTGATGCAATAGCTCCTCACTACATTATTGCTATGCATGCTTCAAATGCATCTCGATTTGAGGAATTTTATGACACGATTTATACAATAAACTTTGGCGGAGAAAGGTGACACGATGGAGCACGAATGGTACAAGGATGCTGGAAACATTTTAGTCGACCAGTTGATCAATTGCTCTCAAGCAATAGAAGCTATGTGGTAGGCAGATGTTTCGGTACAGAGGTACCGAAAGTATGCGTACTCTACATAAAAGACGTATAAGGTTAGGTACACTACAAAATGTAAATAATTTTCCGAAACTGTACTTGAATCATATTCACGTAGTTTCCTGTACTGATGACGTTAAAATTAATTAATTTATCTGCTGCACAAGTTAGACCTTTTTTTCTACGTAACTTGTGCACGGTATTAACGAAAATGTGCTCACATTATGATTGGAAGCACGGATTTTTCACCTCCTACATTATTCACTTTAAGAAAATTTTGGAGGAGGCGCAAGTCTTTGAATTGTCACACATATATTTAACAAAAGAGGGATGTACAAAATACATCTTTACTAACTTTTATTCGGTATTCATTTTATTCCTCGCCTGCTCTTCCTTTGCAGACCCTTACATCTACACTCCTATAATTTTAGAAAGTTCAAATAGATATATGTATGCTGTATCTAGAGTATCGATTTTTCTGTTTAATACTCAGCACATTACCAGTAGAGAATCCATAATATTTATTATCCGTTGAAGCCTGCAGGTTACAAGCCCAATCCTGATTTCGCGGATCCCGATTTTAAGCTTCTCATGCACAAGGCGTGCTTTCCACACACTCGTATGCAAGTTCAATAATCGTGTATTTAAAAATACCTATTTTTTAAAAAGAATTTATGAGCAAAGTTGGACTAGGTTTTCTACCGTGCTTGAATAGTTGAGTGACTACTTTATCTACTGTTTTTCTATTTTTATTATTTCAAGTTGTCAGTGATAGATTGGAAAATTTACAGGATCGCCATTTGATAAACGATGCATATTATGGCTATTTCAAATTATTATAGTCTTCATTATTTAAAAAGATTAAATAATAAAAAGCGTGGTCGTTCAAGTGGACCGAACTGTATTTTAAAATCTTCGTCCGTTGTCTTAATTTTGTCCCATAACCTTTATGGTGTTACCAGACATGGAACCAAATCATTATTCGTTCAACTTTACTTATTCGCCTTTATAGGGACGGTACCATACTTGACGAATTTTACAGAAATCATGCAGTCATACAGTATGTAAATATATAAAACAAAGCTACGAAGATAATTGAAGTGTATTTAGGTCGATACAATGTTATTTTATTTATTTTTTTACATGGAATTTAAATTTCGATCAAACTGTATAGGCTTGTGAGGATTCGGTGACACTGTATACTGATCATCATTATACTTATTTATTTTCACACGACTACTCTCGACTCTCGAGCCGCGAAGCAGCGTTACGTACTGCATATTCCTACTAGATGGAACTACCTACCTAGTATCATTCAAATTGTTACCTTTTTCAATATTGATATCAAAGAGAGAGAAACCCTGAAACCCACCTGATTTGACATAATAGCGTAAAATAGCATACAACAAACATAATCGAAGTTAGATATTTTGAAAAAAGAAAAAAAACTCGCTTAAGACGTGAACGAAACACAAGTTGCTCGAGACGGAACGATCAAGTATTCATGTAATCTTTCAGGCTGACTGCATTGAATCCCATGAAGTTTGGAGTGGAATTCGATTAAGTGATGGCATGAGCGTCTTCATTGCTTGCGTGATCCTGAAGCTAAATAGATTCTTCAATCTTTTACTCCCCGTTGCAGTCTAACTGAAAAATGTGAACACGGACTTCATTAGAAAAGCTCAAGTACACCTTTTTGTCGTGAAGAGCTTCTCTTGTTCTCGTCGTCGAAAACGAAGTCGTCGTTCTCTTTGCTCTTTGTGGGATTCTTTGAAAGTTAAAGTTGCATTCCATAGGACATGTCGCTTCTTACTGTGGGTAGGCCTATATTCGTGCCTTTTAAGTTAGCACTCGACCCATACCTCACCATGTCCCTTTTTTACTGAGCGTAATTACCTCGGCAACTATTGCCATCGAGTTACCGATGTTAGGCGCCTGGTCCGTCTATAACTCTCAAAAGCCTGTTTGGCCGTAACCTGACTCGTTACGCGAATAGATTTGGTTACTACACTGCGACAATCACACATAGATGAGGGGAACCTGTGGCCCTATAGTCCTCAATTCGTACCATCAATCAAGGACTCGTCATATTAAATAATAATAATAATTTGATCACCAAAAAAAGAGTACAAAAAGAAATCTAGTATCGGCAACCAACTGGTTAGTCCGGTACCCGTCCCCCATTACGACTTACTTCCGGATATGGTGGAACGCAAAATTTTAGGCTCTAATAAATTGTAAACCACACTCCTATTCTATTGGAGAATATCGTGCAAGATCAACTCCAAAACACCGATCGCTTAATTTTTATGGTCCCCATTCGGCACCCTAACGGACGAAGAAGGATCTGCTTCGATCCTTTGAGAGCCGGTCATTTCGAATGTACAGTTCCTCAATTTCAAAATGTTTCGATCAGTAATTTGGTTCAATTTATGAATTTTCATGACTTGTCCGAAACAGCCTTGCTTTGGTTAAAACATCGATTTTTTACAAATCGCCGACTGAAACGTCCGGAACCTTCCGGCCAAATCAAAGTTTTAGCTGGCCGGAAAGATCACTAATATTTACTAGCAGGAGCGTTCGGATACCATTTGCGATAAAAAAAAGTAGTACCATGATATAAAATTGTGATTTTTTTTTTGTGGGCGTGGGACAGAACATTTATCATGCTCTGAAGAGTTCGTCTAGACATGAAAATTATTTATCAGGTAAAAATCGCTGTTCTTCATTCTTCAGGTACCGTTGTGAAAACGCCTTTCACTCATTTTTTATAGTAAGTATGTGCATTATGTGTAGGCCTATAAATATTTTTTATGATGTCGTGAAATTAATATACTTTCCAACTAATTAAACTTTTCGCTTATATTTATCAAATGGATCTCTACAAAATTTGTTTTTGTGTTTCAATGAACGAAAACTTTAAAAAAATTCAGTTTAGAAAAAAAATTATTATAATAATATAGAAAGAATGTTAATATTAGAAGATATTTAATGCTTTCTAAATATTTATATTAGGCCGATTCCGAAAATACCGCCCTTCAATTCCCTTCACTTACTTATGATGACGATGCGCAACAGCCAGGAAGATTGGAGGGAGGTTTTCTAAAGTGATGCTCTTCATTCTAAGAATCTACTTTGGTAGCTCATTGTAAAGTATTACTGCGGTTAGAAAGTATTTTTTCATCGTTCGATGAATCCCGATGAGGAAATAAACGCCATTATCTACTTTACACACCTGTCTCCGTTTCTTCATGGAAATGAAGCAACCCAACTATTAAATTTGAGGCAAAGGAATAAAATTAATAACTAATGTATTTTGTAACTGTGTTTTGGCAACGTACATTAACCATTAATTCAGCCCTATCGTGTTTCCTTTCCAGTTTTCACTTTCCACTGTGTCGCACAGTTACGGAAATCCTACACATTTGCTGAATTGCTATTCGATAAAAGTGAGAAAGTTTCCTTGAGTATAGTTACGTAAGCGGTAATTAACTAGTGATGCATCTAGTTGTTTTCCAACTGTTACCTATTAAATCGTCTTTTTAAAATTCATATTTCCCTTTCTATATTGTTGTTCGATCGGCAACAAATGTTTTCTTCTCGATCACACACTTTTTCCTATACGAGTTTTTACTATTTCTTTTATTCTTGAAAACGTTCCATGAATATATAATAAGGGAAAAGAGGGAAGTTGTGACGACGAAGCATGTTGAACCCGAAGTGAAAACGAAAGTGGCTCTTGGCTTCGAGGAACTCGATTCTGCTCAAAATGAAAGAAAGCGCACCTTGTGGATCCAGCAGCCTGTGTCGTCGTCGCCTAGCTCGTCGCGGCTAGAATACCACGGATAGCATAGCCGACACAGTCGAAGTCATAGAGCCACAGTAGTCGAATTACTCGACTACTGTGGCTTTCAGGGAGAGTGGGTCAAGGATAAGTTCGTGTTTTGACTCATCTTTTCTCTTCACTCGTTCCCATCCCGCGAGCGACGTTGTCGTCCTGTCCTTCTTCGGTTTCTCTTCCCCTTTTCTCCAGCCGGACCTTAGCTACATACTTGTTTCCTTGACTTGTCTATCCCTCTTACCCAGTTACCATTATTTAGTCATTACATATAGATACAATGCACTTATTGGATCATTGGCCTCTTTTAGAGAGGGATCCAGGAGAAATTAATAACTATTGGGCGATTGATAGTAAAACTGAATGTTGTACAATTACAAATACAATTTCTCATAGTCCCATTCCAGCAGTGCAACTGTTTGCGTCGCCCAGCTGACCGCTGACGAAAGGGAAATGTATCGTTGAAACTTTCTCTTCCAGTTTTCCAATATGGGCCAACAGCAAGACTGCAGCTCTCTTAGGAAAAAAATATCTCCTCTCAATAGGGAAGGGCGACGAACGCTATTTCTATCTCTCTCTCTCTCTTTATTTAAAAAAAAATTTACGACGGGGATGACTAGAGCCGTGCAACCTTGACGTAGAGAGGGAAATTTTCTCTCCTTTTTTTGTTTAACTGACCAAGCGGACACGGCCAATGGCGAAAGCTTCCATTGCTGTTGATTCTTCACGGTCTCCAAGTAGTACTTCTTTCCTCTGTGGACGGGGTATATAAAGAGAGAGGTTCTAGCTAGTTCCCCACTCACAGTTCAACAGGTTGCTGCAAGTTTTCGTCTCCGTCTTAATCAGCAGGAAACAAGACAAACCCAGAGAAAAGGTACGTCGATAACCAAACCTTCAATTTTAAATTTGAATTATTGGATGCCAAAAAGAGTTTTGATGTTGTTAATTGCATGCGTATTTGTAACATCTATATACAAACGCAGGAATCAAAATGAAGATGTGGACAGCTTTATTTGTGACTATGATAGTTTTGGTGGCCCAGGCGCATGCGGCTGCTTTGCCGGAAGAGACTTCTGAGTCTACTGTATCTAAAGATCTTGAATCCTCTGTGCCCAAGGATCTCGAATCAGTGGTGAGTGTCAGCGATCTTTGTTCTTATGTGGTATCGTTGTTTCAGTTTTATTTTTAAAATATACATTGTCCCACTTGCGATGAACTTGCAGATCATTGAGACAAAGGAAACAAAAGAAGCAAAGACTTCAGTCGACACTGTGGACTTTGCTCTCATCGAATATACTGCGGAGGATCACAGTAAAGACATCGACGCGTACTTGGACACAGCTGTTCAAGCCGACAAATTCGGATGCGGTTCCAGGTATGACCCCGTCTTCTCTATTATATATTGCTCCACAAACCGTACAGTACGGGTGACATTTTAATATATTGCGAGCTATGGCTATTTTAATTTACAGACTTATTTGCGAGTTGCACCGACGCGCTGAGAGCGAACTGCAGCCGGAAGAAGTCTTACTTCGCTCCATGTTCGAGTAAGTAGTACTCTATTCTATTTATTCATCGCTCCTGACCACTAATAAAATTCTTAACTAAAATGTGAATTTGACATTGTAGCGGAAAGCCTCTAGCTACTTCGTCTGAGGGCCTGAAAGTCAGCAAAGGCCGTGGTGTCTTCCAGTACGCAGCATTCGTAGGGTAATATATGCCACATAATAAATAAATTAATTCGATACCTGCTGCTTAAACTTCATACTCTGATTTTATACATATATATACAGATCAACCGCTAAGAATTCAGAATCTTGCTCAAGAGCTTTCTCCCGCTGCCCGTTCGATTCTGATACAATTCTGATCGTCTTCAGGGCCATCGGTAGCTCTCCAGCGCTCAAGTCATTCCAGCACCCTTTCCCTTCTCATAAACTTCAACCACCCAAGGAGTCGTCTTAACTTTGTCCAAATAATTTATAAGTAAATAAATCAACATTTTTCTATCGATATTTCTTTATTCAGAGCAATAATTTTAAATCATCACAATTATCAAATCACGTATGCGACAAATACATTTCTCTTGTGTTATTCTTATTGAGCTACTTTTCCGCGGATCTACTTTAATTGACAAGTTAAATCGATGGACAGCTAATTAGAATTTCGGTGAAGATGAAAGTAAGTAAACATTTATTGTTTTGGATCAATCGATGATTATTTTCAAATTAAAATGTTTGTCGCACCAATTGAAATATTTGGAGACGGCTTTTAAACGTAGAATAGGACATCAAATGATAATTTATAAGTTGTGACTATTCATCGCTAGACAATCTATAGGGGCATAACATAAATTAAGGCGAGGGCGAGGCTAGGTTTGCGCTGCTCACTGATAGCCTGTTATACTTGAACTAGTAACACATAGAAACAGAATAATAAACAAAGAAAGGAGTGAAAGTTACTTTGTTTTTATATTCTTATTGTACATTCACTACTGATCAGAGGTGGACAGGTGGTACTCTAGTTTTAACACTAACACTTGTATGTGATTACGACACCTGCTGTGCATTCTGATATTCGCTCGTAAAGCAAAATCGATTGGTTTACTTATTTAAAAATAAATAAAGAATGTTACAGAGAAGACAAAGAAAAAAATCGTAAAAAAGAGTTAAAAATAAATAATTATGTTGAGCAATATTTTTAGCCGTTAGCTATTGAAGTATAGTCTACATAGAAGTTGGATACCAGTACCGTGGCAGATATGTTGAAACTAGTTTTGGGGGACACGAGATTATCTAATCATTTTTTGTGAATGTCAACATTTAAGGGCATTCTAGACACTGAAGTGTGAGTAAGGTTCTCTTTTCTCTCGTTGGCTTACTGGAACAGATGGTTCTGTTGGCGGGCTTCATTTTTATGCCTTGTTGTGCTGAGCAACGCACCACTTGATAACAGTAGAAAATGAATAGACCAAGAACAAAAAAAAGGCCCAAACACTGATCGAAGAAGGTGAGACGATTTGGGGGGAAGGCTTATTATTCATGAAAATTTGAAAGAAATAGCAGTAACGTCCGCGTTTCCTTTCCTTCCCCCCCCATTGGAAACTAATGTTAAAAGAGTGAGTATGAATTTGCATAACTAATGTTCCACTATAATGATGGACAATCGAGTCTTCAAGACATGCAATAGACTAAAATCACCATAGTTTTATTTCCATGTTGATGGCTTAATATTTTTTGAAGCGTCGCGCGGCAAAAATTCAATTGTCTATCCATTTTTATCCTATTGAATTTCAACTTGCTCGATTGGAATCGAATGTAATCACTAAAGGATTTGTATAGAGGAGGTCCTCAGGGACTCGGCTCGTGCTACTTTCCCTCTTTTTACCCTCAAAGCTGTATTGTAAAGGGAGCCGGAATAGATTCTATTTTATCCAAAGTAGCTTCATTCCACCATGTTGGCATTGTTGGCCATCCAGGGGCGTCCTAATACACAGATCCTCAAATCCCTTTCCTAGCTTTGAGGTGTTTTCCCGGTGGGCAATAGATCGACTACTGAATACTTTCCTCACATTTTGAATGCTCTCTGTGTGTAATATGGCCGTAGTCACTAGGGATTTCGTCTATGGAAACCTTTTCCTTTTCAATCGAAAAGATATTTTAGATAGAAAATATATATCACAGTATTCCTTTCACTATTTACAGTGATAGGAACGATGCTATACAAAATGTTTTACCTACATGTCATCAATGAAGTAAAATCTGGTAAAAATGGTTAATAATATACATACATAATTTGAATGGGAGCATAAAAACAATGAAACATGCTTTTAGAAAACTTTTGGGAATGACACAAGGATCGCGTTGGAATACGGTACAAGTTTTTCTTTTCTTTTTTCATCATTACTCACATAACAACGACATGGTGATAATGATTCGTATGTAAAAGGATGTCAAAGTAGAGATAGTTAATAAAGAATAAAGTTGGCAAGGGAAAAAAAAGTTGTGGAAATGTGCCCAATTGCCTTAATTTGACCAACTTTGATGGAATTGGAAGCGTTGTTTCTAGCACTTTAACGATATTTGACGAGATGTGCTGCTTCCCTTATTATTATTATTTGCTGCTGGCACTCATTGTGAAATCGTGAGGGAGTTAATCCAGTGGAAGTGTTGCTGTGCTTGACAGGGCGCGCGAGTCGTCGTTATTGGATGTATTTGGAGCAGCAGGAGCTTGGTTTATATGACACACGAATCATTGTTCGATGAACGATGACACGCGAGTGGCGCCGGCTTCTGCTAGCTGCTACACGCAGGCGGAATTAGAAGCTAATTAGCCTCCAACCCACAGAGATCCTAGAGCTATCCAGCTATTAAATAGGCTGCGCTTATTCCACGTCGATGGCTTTTCAAAAACGAAAGAAGTGGCTTGCACACTTGAATTGTTCAATTTGCCACGCCACCATATTAATTACTTTCGCCTCCTCTGATAAATAAAGTTTTATTCTTTAAATGACGCACTCGATTACGCTCACATTTTGAGTCTCACCCATTTCGCCGAGGAGAAGTTGATTCTACTTTGTAATTTTACCAAGTGCTCAAAGTGAAGGTGTGAGCCGGTTTTTATGTACTCGTTGACGCTGTTCATTTTAAACCGATACTATATGGATGAAAGGAAAAGAAGTGGACCAAAATAATAACGAAAAAGGTTCGTGTATCCTACATAATATGACTGATGTCGGAGAAGGACGTTACCTGTTCGTTGGCGACGAGCTGTCAACCGATTCTTAATCGCACTCGTCGGTTCCCCATCCTTTGCCTTATCCGCATTGCTGGCAATAAGGGGGAAACAATGAAGGGCTCGTTCACTCGGCGTTTCTTTCTCGTTCGTTTGACTGCTTTGGGAAGAAGGAAAGCAAATCAAATAGGCAGAACGCATTCAATGATTGTAACAAATAGGTATAGGTAGTCGTTTTGTATTCCCTGTAAGAAAATATGTTCTATTCACTTCTTTTGCTAGTGTATGAAACATCTTTTCTTGTTTAAAATTTGTTTTTGATTGGAAAACTGGGTAGTTTTTTAACTTTTACAGGCATTACACATTTGTTTAACATTGATCTTTTGCCTAACTCTGTATTACTTAAAAAACCCATGACTCATCGGACAAGGCATTTATTTTAATCTGTGGCTGTAGCTAAGTTGCCCATTGCGAAGCAATAGTAAGCAAAAAAAAAAAAAAGAGTTTTACGATCCAAAAGGAATAAGTAGCGGTAGAAGAAATAAAAACCGAACTTGTCATTAGCTTAGGTCTATGGAAGAGCTAAGAGAATGAAGGAGATTTCTTAGAAGAGGCGTATAGACTATTGATACAGTTACAGTAGCCTGTACATGTCCATTTGGAAGGATGTGAATGTGCTAGTCTGGTTGCCGTGCGGGTCGACGTTATTGACTTGTTGCGTGGCATGTGGCAGTGTGCGTATATAAAGCTTGCATCTAAGGATCCACTATACGCTAGCTGTACCTATGCGGTGCTGTGTGTAATTGGTTGGTTGAACCCTGGTGAGAGCCAGCCGCCGAATCGGAATGCCACTAATTGAAAATCCTGCTCTCGGGCGTACATCACACAAACAACTTTTTGATGTTACACATCCAGTGTCTCATTTTTCTGATTCTGATTGAGTTGGTAGTTCATTCGCGCGCCGTTGGGCGTAAGTAATAAACGAGACGACGACGACTCTTATTTCCCCCTTCTTTTACTTGATCATCATCGACTAGCTGCTGTGCACAAACTAGGCGGTCGTTGCACGGCACACGCATATTACGGGCACATGGTCGGTGCTAGGGAACGACTCGGTGAACGCTTGGATTAGCTTCTTCATCAGTGTCGTCAGGCGGAATTAAGGGTACCTAGTTTTGTGCCAGCGATTCCTTTGCCTGTTCAATACCAGTGAGTCGCAATACCTACGAATGTCCCTATACCTACGTTGCAGCAGCAGGTAAAGAATGGATGGTTCAATGATGCTTGTTATCCATATAAGACTCATGTGGACGCAGGAGATGACGTGACACGCTGGATGTCACCTGGAAACATTCAACTTCACTGCGCTTTTGCCGTGTCTGCCTACAGCATCAACCTTCAATGCTTTGCTCGCTATTCACTTGCTCTACACGTTACCAGTTTACCACCACCAAAAGCAAAAGTTATTAGAAAAGAATAAGGGGAAAAGAGAAGAAAAAAACCCTCCAGAAATATGGAGCTTATTGATCTCGATCAAAGCAAATGTGATTTGGTATTCTGGTTACGACTTGTAATCAATATGCCACTTCTAAATAGGGCGGTATTAAACAATCCTTTGAGAACTGTGATTAGGTATGAAGCCTTTTAGGTCGGCTGCCACGAAATTGATTTTCTTTTATACGCCGTACCATACGTAAGGATTTGTCCAAAGATGATCCTTACATTGTTCGTCATTGGAGCACGTGCCTTTTATTCGGCCGTTGAAAAATAGATAATGCTAGATGAAATCATGAAAGAGATGGGTTGTAGCCTATTTAACATCACGATTCCTTTCATGTCACAAAGCTGATCAAACTATCGGTTCCCTAATTTTTACCTACTGTAAACCTTATTTATAAATTCTGCAGCGGTTTATTTGTTAAGCTATTGGAAAGGCAACAACAGTGGGAAAGTCCAACTCTCTTTAAAAATGAATAATTTGAAGTATTATACGAAATTTATTCGAAATTTAAATGAACCTACTGCTCTTCTCAAGTTCAGCACGGTACATTTTTCGTGTAGTCTCATTTGTTGGTATTGAGGAAATCTGAAAACAGACTTTGTAATTGCATACAATCCATCAAGTGTGTAGCTTTAAATTTTATTGTCAGTGAATAGTCAAGGCGATGTTGACTTGACTATATCATTGAATGATGATTGTACAAGATATATTCAGTGCCTTCATCGCTAGTGTTGTCGGAACTGCCCAATGTGCTGGTTGTGGTGTAAGTAATTAATTTTCACTTGCCGTGCTGCGTGTCATCCGACTGGGCCAATATAGATGTCGCCGTTGATGAAGCATTCTATAGAAGAGCGCCAGGGAGGAGGGACTCCCTCTTTTCCGCCTCATCAAGATCAGCAGGTTGCGCGATGCTGCTGTTGGGGTGCCACCGAGGGAGTTGTTAATTGAACTGCGTACGCTGGCGTGTTTGCTGCTTTTGCTCGCACACCACCAATTTGAGCTCTCCGATGTTGCGGTGATGGTACGACGTCTCTGGTGTCACGCGGCGGTGGCGGCCAGTCGGATTGTGTGACAGACCCCTGCCACCCTCTTATCTCTATGATGTGTCATTCCCTCCCGCTGCCAGTCCACAACACTCAACATTTCATAATCATTATAGATAGCTACTATATTTTACGACTTTCTTCATCCAGTGGAATTAGATTGTTTGACTAACCCTACTTCACGTTCGTATATAGCAAAACCTTGATTAATTCTATCATCGCATTCATTTTCAAAAACAAATAGAATAACACCATTTGGAGGAATTGAAATGAAATCCCAACATGTAACATTAAGTAACAAATTCTCTCACCATCTATTTCTTCCGAAAATAATGTACCGTGCAGGAATACGGTACAGAACTATCAAGAAGTGGGTCCTTTTATGAATTATCGCATTCGCTCGTTACGGCGCGTTCTGTACATTGCACGAGCTAGAAGCTAAAGTGATTGGCTGAGCTTTTTTCGGTCGTTTGATCGCAGCGTCAGGAGCCCATTAGAGAAAATGACAGGCCACGCGGACGCTACCACTCGAGGGAGCAACGGCGGCCACCTCATTAACGTTGACAAGTCCGAAGATGGTCAAGACGACGAGGGACAAATCGGTGGCTGCTGCTCCTTCTTTTCCTTGACTACCATCAATTTACCATTATAA
Source organism: Chydorus sphaericus (assembly GCA_030141595.1). Taxonomy (NCBI): domain Eukaryota; kingdom Metazoa; phylum Arthropoda; class Branchiopoda; order Diplostraca; family Chydoridae; genus Chydorus; species Chydorus sphaericus. The sequence continues at coordinate 10,114,893 of CM057928.1, forward strand.
ATAAATTCTCCTGTGGGCGCAGGCCAAAAATAGACGCGACAATATATATATGGAAACTATTCACGCCATACTGTGTTGACGCTGATGTGAAATCAACAAAAGAGGAGTCTGACTGACAAATTATCCAGCTACGAGGTCAAAGTCAAAATAGTCATTTTTTACATGAGTGTACCATGTGGGTAAAAACATTTTAACAATTGATTTTCATCAAAATTTCAAGAGGTACAGCTGGAGCACACCATACAGTACGTCTGAGTATTTTTCGCAAGTTAGAAGACATCAGACGTACAATACGTAAGCTGTTGTATTAGTGTTTTTAGCTAGGGCCTTACAAGTTAGGAGGAGATCGATGCCAATGGAAAGAGCGAGAAACTCTCAGGTAGAGAGGCCGTAAAATGATACAGTAATCCACTATCGTCTGCAACAATGAAGGAAGGTCTGATGCTGGTGCCCGACGTGAACGTCAGCAGAGAGGGTGATGACGGGGAGAAGAAGGGGGAGGGAAGAGCAGCGTATACAGTTACCTGGGTGACACATCATCGATAAGAGAGTTTCGCTAATGATTCGACCATCTATCTCTCACGCTTCAAAGTTGACACGCATTATAATGATCTAGCAGCTCCATCTTTAATCATGCGATCATCATAGACACGTTCCCCTCTCTTCACAGCCAAGTTCCCGTAAATAGCTCCGGATTTCGTGTCTCGACATTTCCGTCTACCTGGTTCCGGTTTATCAAGTAGAAATGATTTCAGTAGAAACAAGAAAAATAAAAACATTTGTTTCCGGTTACGGCGGAAGGAACCCGTATACCTGTGCGTATTATTATTGTTTATACTTTGGAACTGTAGATATGGGTTCTTCCTTTTTCCTGGTTACCCGTTAGGGAAAATAGCAGCATGCTGGTTGCATTTGTACATTACGAGCACCTCCGGTTTGTATAGGATTTCGGAAGTCGCAAGGCTCTTCGTTGGTGAAGTGGCGTGCTTCGGTCATATCCAAACTACCTACAACAGTGTACTTGGGGTGAATGTAACAAAAAGAAAATCCAACCCCTCCCCTAAAGAATGAAAGAGAAACATAACCAGGTGCACTGGAATTACTAGAGACACATATGCGTTCTCTTCAGCTCATGTTGCTCGCACAACATTAGGCTAAAAATAGTTTCACTGCTTATACAAGTAATGTAACCATGTATTAAAATGTCATCAATACCTACCCATATTTGTTATGTCATACAATAAAGCCGTAACACGAATCAGATGAATTATAGGATACATTTCTTAGAATAAGAGTCTCGATCAACCAATAAGTTACATAAACAAGATCACTGTTTCCTTTTCCCGGCCAACCAGTACTTGTATCTACAAAAATCATTATTTCAATAAATAAATTGTCTAGCGAAAAACTTGATCCAATTTCCTTGGTCGTCATGGTATCATCTGTCTTTATATAACGAGTAACTCTACCCCCCCCCCTCCCCTTTTAGATGAAAATAAATAGAAAATATATCACCCATTTCTTTACGTTAACCTTAACTTCCTGTAATATATATCACACCTTGAAATGTTTCGCTTTCTTTTAAAAATAACCGTACATATATATTAGTTCTACCTAATTTTTAAAATGTAAAAATAATGCCTTAAAGAAAACCAGTCTAAATCTATAATATCATATTAGATCATATCAATTTGTGTCGCGCGCTCTTTTGTGCCTAGAGCTTTACAATAAAGTTGTGCTAATCCCGATTAAGTAATGGATAATCCAGTACCGAGTACTCACATTTGAAATAAAAATCAAAAGTGTATTAGTTTCTCATTGTTTTATTTTTGTCTGTGACTGATGACCGTATCGAGTCCGTTCGCGCGCATCAAACTTTGATACCACATAGTACCAGATAAGCTTTATACTGTCCCTTCCATTAGAGATATAGGTTCATAAATAAGCTGCTAATAGATAAAGGAATGGCTCTTGTGCAATAATGAAAAAGCTTAAGTAAGCCGAGTGCTGTGGAATTGTTTGACAACAAAAACTAAGGCACCACTCAAACAAAAGCTGATGACTCGGTATTTGTGAGGCAGTAGCATAGAAAATGCGGAAAGTGCTCGCTTCATTTATTAACGCAAGACTCCTTTATAAGACTTGAAGTCGCACCGGGGATTAGTCGATGGTAAGCACTGCAAGGTGGAGCTACCTAAAGCGCTTGGCATCTGCTTCTCTCGTTTCCTCTCCTAATATACTTACTTCCCCGAAATAAACGGCGAAATACTTTTGAATCAATTACTTTTTATAAAGGTACTTAACGGTTACATCTAAATCCTTGGTCGCCATCAGCTTTGGTCGATGATGATTTTTTTATTATTATTATATCAACGGCTGGAGCCAAAACAAACGACGAGAGTACCCTCTAGTTTGTTTATCTTGATATGGTTGCATATTATAAGGATATTGAATGATTTGTGAGCGATGCGATCGTATTTTCATCAGTAATATGATACGGGCTCGTCATTCCATTGTACGGAAATCGTGATGCGGGTTGCCTCATCATACTTGAAAACTATTACTGGTATTTGATAAAACCACAACAGAATATCGACAGACTATAAGAGTGAACCCATTCATCGGGCTTGAAGATGGGATATAGATGGGTACATATCGATGGATGATTCAATTGATGATAATGCCCCTTGAACTGAAACCAGCATATTAGCTTGGCCACTCAGCAAGAGAACCAGCAGAATTTTAAGATGGACGTAAATTAAAGAAAAAAATTACGAGCTGAATTACGTTAAGTTGATTGAAGCAGCACATATAAGGTTGCTAGTAAGATCCGACTTGTAATTGACTGGTTTCGTGTCAAAGGAAGGAACAGGACCAGCTGCAGCCGGCGCGTGCCATCATAGTAGCAGTAGCACCCGACAATAACAACAGGGGCCATGTGCAGCCTCGGCATGCTATCCATATTCATGGGCAGGAAGGAAATAGGTGGAATCAATGAATTCCACTAGACACAACAGCAGATGAAAGCCCTAAAAAAGCGAGGGGAGCGTCAAGTTATCTCCCGCTCATGAAGTAGAAGAGGGGGAAGCCTCCATAATAGATGATGGTACACCAAAGATGAGGGGGTGGTAGTGCAGCCGGCCTTTTTTCGATGTACACCGATGTACACTGTGGTAGATGTAGTCACGCTGATGCTGCAGCTGCCCCACCACCCCCTTCACTATACAGACAGATTCCGTTGGATATAATCAAACATGTACGTACAAACCAACACCTTGCCATCATCATCCTACTCCAACGGTCATTCCATCAGATCCTGTGTACAGCAGATGGATCTAGGCTTAATAGATGCTCACACTCCCCCACCCTCCCGGTGTGGATGGATGCTGCGGAACTGGAAACTGAAAAACCGTTGGAATTCAACGGTCACTAACGGCTCATTACATGATCCCTATTAATCAAAAATCTATCCTATTAAAAAAAAATCAATCATCCCCTGAATCCTATAACGAATATATACTTTTAAATCAAAGATCTTCAGATTTGCTACTTTCGTCCAATAGAATTCCAAGGCTTTGATAATCTCTTTCTCCTATCAACAACTTAGAAAATGTATTCCGGGTATTTCGATATAGAGAATGAATGCGAGGAACATTCTTGGCCAATAGAATATTGCGTGACAACGGGAGGGGCTCAATAGATTGTGCGGAGATGAAAGAACATCCAATACTCGGCATTCCTTGAAGGAGACTTGCGCTCCTTGCCGGATTGGATGACTGCACAGCTCGGCGGAGGAATGCGAGGCAAGATGGTGGGAAGCAATGGCATTCGCTTCTGATTGGTGGAGGAGACATTCGAGGCGTCTTCAGGGGAGGTTCCTTCAAGACTATTGCATTGAGTAACTATAGCGAGCAGCATTGCATCAAACTGTATTGCCATTGGGGAAAAGTACCAATACATAGCCATGGAAATGAATAAAAAAAGAGAGTAGAGTAGAGCAGCTGTCGTCATCAGCAGAAGCCAGACGCAGTAGCATTCATTCACCATCCCTTATATTTTACAAAAAGAGGGTGGCGTTTTTTTATTCAGGGGGCAACATCTGATGGTGGTTATGGGGTGGATTGTTGTGCGGCTTTTGTCACGGCACTCGCGCGAGGATGAGGGCACGCGACTAGAGAAACAGAAAAAAATCTAAAAATGAAAAAAAGAGAGGGGTCCCCCCATATGACAGCACATCTGCTCTCTCTCTCGACGCCATGTCGATACAATAAAGAAAAAGAAGGGGGATTAAATGTGTTTGTAAGGGGGGTTGATTCATTCAGCTCTCGCTCGTGCATCGATATTTTTCACGCTCTTTCTACTCCCCTATTTTACATACCCATCTGTTACCTTATTCCTCCAATGGATGGCTCATTATCTCTCATGAAATTTACATTAGATTAACAAGGGAGAATGTGTGCAGCACATAGGAGACATATCGATCGATAGTCTCCTCATGGTATAGCAGCGTAAAAGTGTTCGCATCGATGGGTTGAAAATCCTCATTCGTCATTGGATGAGAGCTTGGACCAATGAGGGTGGCCCATATCGTGACATGTGCACATACTCGAGCAGACGTAAACCCATGCTGTATAATGGTATACACGTTGCAGTCAAAAGGTTTTCCCCTGTTCTCTGCCAGCGTCCTCGCATAGCTCCGCCCTCTTTTTGAATGTCTGCGACGTGTTGGTGATGGACGCTAGGTGGGTGGGTGGTAAAGGTATATGCCACCATCAGCCTGATGCATCTCATCCCGGAGCAGCTCAAAAAGGCAGCACATCCACCGAGCAGCAGTCAGTTTGCTCTCAGAACTGGCCCTGGCCGGCAGTAGCCTACTCTCTCCATCTTCATCCAGATCCTTCAAAATGTGAAAACGTAAGTCAATATTTACATTTCAAACTTCTTCCTCAGCTCAAATTCATAGAGTGTGTTTATTTCCACGTTACAGATGTTGCTGCATCAAGGGGGCTCAAACAATTTCTAGTCATTTTTCAAGTCGTCTAGTCTCAGTATAAATAGAATGTACATCTAGTCAACACTCGTAGTCATTTGGTCGGATCCATCTAGTCATTATCCGTCACAAGTCATATTATGCCATGCCTCGAGGCTTCCTAGTCAAACGCCACGACGAGGTTCTAGTCACAGAGGAAGATGAGGAGAATTCGTCCGCCCTCGACTTGACCGCTCATCGGGCAGCTGTTGCCGCTGAGAACAAAACCGATTGGTCACGGCCGACCCTTATTCATCCATCTCCAGGTGTGGAATCAGCTGGGCGACGTCGCGTCTTGAGCGCCAAGGTTTGGAGGCCGGCACTTCCCGATCCAGAACCGGTGGCCCCCGCACCAACCAGCAGGGCACGCGAATCGCCAAGTTGTGAGGATTCATCACCGACACCTGATGCGGCTGCTTCCGTTTCCGCTGCTCGGCCGGAAGAAGCGGCTCACCATGCTGCTGCAGCCGCAGCCGCCGCCGCCGCTGCTGCCAGGTCTTTTTGCCTGGAGGCAGCCCTTCGGTGGTACCAGCAACAGAGGACATCACTCTTGACGTCGTCGGGGTACAACATGACGAACAGCGGTCCAGGTGGAGGGACAGATCATCATCAACAACTGTATTTACCCTTCCATCATCCGGTAACCGGAGCAGCGGCAAGCGCTCCACCACCCCTTCACCTGCCTCTCTACCCTCACTTGGCTTCTTTGCTCGTACCCAGCATGATGAGTCAGTGCCCGTCGCCTGTTAGTCCTCTAATGCTCACTCCCAATGCAGAGCTCGCGGCAGGTAAGCAGCAATCGGAGGGTCTACTGGATCTCAGTAGTAAATCCATTGCAGCCTCCTCCACCAAACAACTGGAAGGAAATCCAACTCCTCCGTCATCCAGTCAAAAATTAAAGAAAAGAGCTGCCGGAGAAGATGCGTCAAACAGCAACAAAAAATCGAAATCACTTGTCAGCAATAGTAAAAAGAGCGGAAAGGCTGTACGTCGTTTGACCTTTGACGATGAGCTGATTTCACCCGTCTCGGGAACCATCATTCGAGATGTAGCTGATATGCCGGTTGCTGAAGAAGGTCTGGTAGTCCGTCCTGGAGACATCGACCCTGCTTTCAACATCGTCGAAGTGACGGAAGAGGCGCGAGCAGAATTGGCCAAAATCGATAACCGCATCGGTGACTACCTGTGCCGCCTCTGCCGCGTCGTCTTTGAGGACGCTTTCGGTCTGGCCCAACACCGCTGCCCACGCATCGTTCACGTCGAATACCGTTGCCCGGAATGCGACAAAGTCTTCAACTGCCCGGCCAATTTGGCGTCTCATCGTCGCTGGCACAAACCTAGACCAGCTAATACAACTGGTAAAGGAGCTGCTCAAGTCAAAGAAAAGTCCAACACAACCACCACCTCAAATAATAACAACAACATCAACAAAGCGGTGGTTACATGGCCTGCGATAACTTCTCCAGTTCCCGGTCGTCCCGCATTTCATCATCATCATCACCATCATCAACTTTTCAGTGGTTCCTCCCTGTTAATGCCAAGCTATGCTTTTGGTTCAGGCGGAGCTGTTCAAGATTTTAGTCGATCCAAATCTGTTTCTTCGGTTTCTTCCTCATCTACCTCTCCTTACGGTGGCTTCCTTCATCATCTCCAGCAGCAGCATTCCCCTTCGCCCGTCTCGCCCGTGTCAATGTCAGCTGCAACCGCTAGCAACAGTGCCGAGGAGCAACAGGCGAAGACATCGATGCACGTCCTGCAAATGCCACCACCGCTGAGAGCCGGTGCCACGTAAATAACACAACTAGTCGTCTCTATTCATTTTCATTGCGCAAATTCTATTCATATGTCCCTAGTCTTATGCGTGTGCTTTCCCTTTTAAACTTATATGTATGAATATGTCAGGCCGCTCGGTGGCAATTAATGAAATGCAAAGTAGGCAATCCAACAAGATAATCGCTAATTAAGGATCAGAGAGATGTTTATCATAGAAATATTATTATCATTATTACTATTATTACTATATACAAACACTAGTCGGTCTCCAAGTCACTAGTCATTGCTAGTCGAGAAATTAAGTCACCATAACCTGTAAAAAAATGAAACCCTAAAATTGCTGTGCACCAATTGTCTTTCACCCATTTGAAAATATTAAATTCCATGCTTATTTTGTCCCTATCGTTCTCATCAGAGTTACACCTAAGATATTCATTTTGCTTGATGCCCGAGAAAGAACTACAAAATGTAGCTTTTCTAACCCGGCGGATTGTGAGTGCCATCTAGTCATGAGTGTAGTGAGCGCGGACGTTTAAAAATCATACGATCATACTAATTCTCGTTAATTTTTCATGAGAGTTGTAATGTTTTTTAAATCACAGGATTGATCAACTTATTATGGATTTTCACAAATATTCCTTAATTTTCAGCAACATTCATTTAAATCATCCTAAAGATTCAAAATAATTACAATTCCTTTTTAAGAATTAACGGATAAAGAGTAGGTCAAGATCTCAAGTCTGTCTTAGTTTATTTCAAGTACTCTTTTAAAAATTCAGTCGATTACTGTGTCATTTTTCCCATGCTGCTGTATATTTATTTTTCATAAAATTTGTCTTTTGTATTGCATTTAAAAATCTTGTATTAAATCAATGCTTGCCATGTAAACACGTCACTAAATGTCCTCTTTTCACCACACTGTCGCTCCTTTTGTATTTCAATATTTGTAGTCTCCCCAACATTTTACAATTTTTTAAAAGAGATTTTTCTCTTTACATGAATCCTTCAGTTGTGTATGTTGGTGAAATTCAATACAAAACCGTAAAACAGAGCCTTATATTCAAATTAGTTGAGAGATAACCATTGAAATCATCCGTTTAGTAAACCAGAAACATTTGGATTCATTCACCTTGAGATGAGGAAGACACACTAATAAACGTCTTGTTCGGGGACTTTTAAATAAAGAGAGATTATTTTTTTGATTTGACAAGGACAACTATAGTTATTAATGAACCAGAGCCCGAGCATTATTGGAATATAAACCGCATCTCTTAAAGTATAATACATTATAATTTCGCGTTTCTATTTTAACAATTGCGATTACGAAATCCTTCAAGTTTGGAATGTTTCTGTTCTCATAGTAGAAGGATTCACTTTATTCCATCGCCTACTGCAAAAGAGAGCTGTTTCTCTGCATCTTCTAATTTATGGTTCTGACATATATGGCAGACAAATGAGGGGTCCTGTTTATTTTGACTGTTGTTACTGGTCATGTCCGATGAGCTGTTTGTCTCAAAGCAACGGCAGCACGCTGGATCGACTGTGGATACATTTGATGTCCGGTTCTGGTTAGCGAAAGAGACGAGTGCGTCGCGATACTGCGTCATTATGCTGCTGCTACGCATCCAAGGTGCGGATGAACCGGAATTGGCCATAACAAGTTGGATTCCCAAGCTATTTTTCCATTCAGCCGTCCAGTTGATTTCGTGTACCTGAGCAAAGGAATCGTGCATGAAAAGAGTAGATACGTCCTTTTGATAAGTGACGCTCTCTTCCTCGAAAGGTGAAGCCCAGCGGAGGATCCAAGTAACCACTGAAAAAGTGACAGCGTTCACCGGGAAAGATCGGATTAAAGTCGAATTCATTCCGCGGAAAAATCCTCTAATTCCTTCTTGCTGGTATATTTTCATAACACAATCTCGAATCCCGTTGTAAACTCGTTCTCCAGCAAGTCCATCAACCTATTTTCAAATTTTGAAAAATAAACCATGAATTATAATAAAAACATATGCTGTATGCATATATATATATAGTATATCTCTCGTATTCGTATGTATACGCTCCCATCATATATTTACTATATTCCTATATATACGCTCCCATCATTATATTTACTATATGTGCATGTTAGCACCATCTATGAGTAAATGTAGCAACTTGTCTATATACTTTTGAAAAAAATTGGCCAGGAAGAAAAAAAAGGTTAAACTACTAAGCTTACTTGAAGACGTGATTTGAGAAAATCAATTGGGTATGTCAATAGCCACGAAAAAACTCCGGCAAATCCACCAGCAGCCATCATATGAATTGTGCTGATTGGTTGGGTGGGATCAGCTCGACGAGTCATGACTTCATAGCTCGAAAAATAGAGGCCAAATGCGGGGATTTCGCGAGATATTGTAATGGTGAGTCCGCGAAAGATTCCGCGAACCCCTTCCTTGTGCCAAATCTGACGGAGGCAATCCAGAGGGCCTCTTAAAAATGACCAAAATTAGGTAAACTATTTATATTTATATTTTGAAATTAACAATATACTTGTATAGCTGTACTCCATTGGCACACACTTGCTCTTGAATTTGCAGTCGCGTTTTGACCAGTTCCATCGGACTGCAAACGAAACTTTGTACTAATCCGGCGATAGACCCCGCGAGAGCGTGGGATCGTAGAGAATCGGGATTGTTTAAGCGACGCTGAACGTTTCCATAAACGCCAAAAATCATAGCATTAATAACAGCTACACTTGCCAGAGGAGAAGACATTCCTTTGAACAAGCCTCGCACCTGTCATTAAAAATCCATTTAAATCTTCACAATTTAATGATAAAAGTAGTCTCGATTCTTATTACGGATTCTTGTTGAATCGTCGAGCGCAAGCAGTGAAAAGTTCCCCGATACACGGGATTTTTCAAATCTTGTGTCTGCAGTCGAACCTATCGGGCATTGAATCATACATCAGTTCTATTCTATACATATGAATATAAGTTTGTTTAAAATAAAATAAGGTTACACCATACTTTCACTGTGTCCAACGGGTAACCGACAACCACTCCTGCGCATCCTGTAAACGAGATTGAATTTCTAATTAATAAATGGTAACTTATTTATCGTTATACTTTTGTTATTATTATTATTTTTTTATCCGTATGTTTGGAATCGTTAGTTATATATTTTTTCCCCAAAAAAATCTAGCATAAAGATAAATTAGATGAATATTCTTAAAGACCTGAATGCCATTGCATAAAAAAAAATCAAACCTTACTTAATCCAAAACACATTGATCTGACGAATAGAAATATAATTAAAATTATCGGAAGGCAATTTTATTTCTATAGATGAAATGACATACCTCCGGCGCAACCGGCCAAGAAATCTAGCGCCATTTATAAAGTAAGGAACTCTTATGCAGTATGTCTGTCACAACTGCTGTCGTCTTGTTTCCGAGCTGCTAATCGACGACGAGTACAGCAACCAAACAGGAAAAGTGGCGATCCTTACTGGACAAGAAGCTACCTGCACATGAGTCTGAATGCAGGAGAGCACTGCAGATGCTTCATTTGAATTACGTTTGATTTCGTCCATTTCAACATCGTCGTTGTCGTCGTCTTCGTCGTAATCGCCAGCTCACGGCAATGTGCAAAAAAAGGTAGCCGCAACCGTGAGCCTGAAAATCAGATTACACACATTAAGACATCACAAATGAAACAAGTAGCTACTTGAGATAAGAGAAGTCATGGGCAAATGAAAGAAGGTGTGAGGGTCACAGGACGGCCTGCATTGCACAATCAAGAGTTCCGTAGATTCTGTGACGTACCGATCCGGTCCTAGCTGGTTCTTGCTTTATACGACCAGCAAATCAGAGCAGCAGGCGACGACCCCGTCGAGGAAATACCAGCCACCGAGTATTCACAGCAAGGTTTTGGCAACAAATCAACAATGACTACATTATAAATACATCAACGACACTAGTCCTTGAATTGGGGGAGTATGAAAATGAGAGTGCAGCTCCAAAAGAGAATTCACCAATGTGTCCACTTCGTTTCTAGCTTCTCGATACAGATGAACGAGTCGAGAGCTAGCAACAACACCAACAAAATATACTAGGAAGAAGACTATTCCAGCCCTTCGGCTCAAAAATCTAATACCTGAAAAGGAACCGCTAGCGGGGATTTAGGTTTTTTTTTAATATATGCAAGTTAGAAAGAAACATTTACCTGCCTATTCCATACCTCCGATCATTTTGCTAGCATGGAGACTTTTACGTAGGAAATAATCAAATCAACTGACGTGCCCAACCCGAAAGTATTTGGAAAGGAGGAGATTAATTCTTCTTACCGGTATCTTATCTTCGAAACGAATGATTTCGTGTTCTGGAACGCTAAAAATCGCCAATATCCTTAAAAAGTTTGAAAATTATTATAAGGCTGCCAAAGGCAAAGGCTGCCTGTGTTTAGTACTTTTAAATCATTGTTTAAACTTTAAATGAATTCCGTACTTATCGCAAGGCATTTCATAATATTGTAAAACGCAGTTAACGCGTAAAATATTTGGAACCATAACGAAAATACGCAAAATTCAGCCACGGTACAATTTATGTTTGATATATATTTTAAAATTAGATTTTTTAAGAAATAATCTTCGTACGAACATGAAGCGCTCTACTTTCTTATTATCAAAAAATATCTACAGACCAATATAAGAAATCTTTTGGGACATATATCATCTTACGAAGAAAGCATCAGATCACGGGCTCTGAACGGGCTTTTACGGCAGATCCACGTGTTACTATTTATGGCCTTGTCCGATAGGAGCGCGTCGTATAGTGTAGCGCACAAACAGTTGAACTGTCAAATCTAGCGAATCAGCTGATGCTTATTTTGTTCTGCGCATCGTTCCACATTAAACATTGACAAAAACAAGTTTGCTAAAAGGCATGGGGACAGTAGCCACCTTTCGACTTTTGCTATCTACAGTTTCAGACGTTTGCTACCCAGACAGTAGCTACCCCGACTATAGCTACTTTTGTCGCCGACAATTTCTACCCTGACAGTAGCTACCCCGACTGTTGCTACCTTGGTTGGCGACAATAGCTACCCCGACATTAGCTACCTTTAATATTATATTAGAATTTAAATACAAATTCATTTTTGAATTCATTTCAAAATTGATTTTTGAATTTATTTTTGAATTTATTTTTTGAATTTATTTTTTGAATTTATTTTTGAATTGATTTCAGAAATAAATTTGAAAATAGATACAAATATAGTATATTGAATATAAATTCATCATACAAATACAAATCATTAAAAAAAAAGGAATTTTTGATGAAAAAGTGAATCGAATTTCATTTTATAATTTTAAGAGCTGGATGAATTGTCTTCCGGCCACGGATCCCTCTTGCTTTTCCAGATCCAATATAAAAGATCCAAGAGGTCGGACCAAGTTATGTTAGGACGGAACCTCTCTTTATCCCAGCTAAAATTTGCCGCAAAAATTGCATGGACCGTCCACCGGTCTCGGCCGAAATTTCACCCGGGCGCAACCACGGGTTATCCTGGCTAAAATGTACGAATGGACCGTAAAAAAATATGCCGCTAATGGCTAAATTTCTATCCGAGCACAATTGCCTTTGCGTGATGTTTCTTTGGGAAAACCCTCCGATACATCGGATTCGCATTCTCGGATTTGCATTTATATGGTGACTGTATATTCAGTATACTATATTTGTATCTATTTTCAAATTTATTTCTGAAATGAATTCAAAAATCAATTCAAAAATCAATTTTGAAATGAATTCAAAAATCAATTTGTATTTGAATTCTAGTATAATATTAAGGGGTAGCTAATGTCGGGGTAGCTATTGTCGCCAATCAAGGTAGCAACAGTCGGGGTAGCTACTGTCAGGGTAGCAATTGTCGGCAACAAAAGTAGCTACAGTCGGGGTAGCTACTGTCTGGGTAGCAAACGTCGGAAACGAGAGTAGCAACTGTCGAGGGGTGGCTACTGTCGGTTACCCTGCTAAAACTGGAACAATTTGGTTGCTTATTGTTCTCGAGTCACGCGTTTAGATGTATAAATTCCAGTGATAATAACGTATACTTTATCACTTAAAATAAAAGCAATAATGACGATCAATGGCGTCCTTTAAATTGACAATAGCGATAGACAATATTAAGCTAAGCAAATTTGTTTGTTGGTAGAATTTTATTTACTGAACGTGATTCTTTCAGATGCTACAGGCAAACCGATAGGTAAAAAATTCGTGGGGGATAACAGCATCTAAAAATTCATAGATTCAATGGACTTTATAGATACATTGGAAAGTAAACTGAGACTGGAGCAATATTTTAACGACGAAAACCTTTCCTCTCTCAACTTAAAAAAATGTTTTCAAATCAATAGCGCTCTCTTGTTTTCTAATCTTTTAAATAAATTTTATCATCACATACTCACCTGATTCCGATTACCGAGGACTATTTCTTTTCAATTGATTGCGTCGATTATTTTCAATTTATTTAAAATCCTTATACTAACAAAGTTTAAAATTTCATTATTTTAGGCCTTTTCTATTTGATTATTGAACATACATAAACGCCGGATTGCGGAAAATTGCTGAATTTATAAGCGTACCAGCTGATTCAGTCCATGAACCCAACTGAATTGCACACCTATTAAGCTACCTAATTTGGCAGTATAATCATGTAAATCAGAACATACATATTATGAGTCTTAAAGAAAGGTATCAAAAGAACAAAAACGACTAAAAGGTGTACAAATGTAACATAGTACTCTATGTCGACCGACATAGAGTACTATGACATATGAACATGTATCATAAGATAGATACCACTTTTCCCCCGAAATTCTTGAATTGTATTATTGTCGAAATTTCAACATAGGAAAGTGTAACATCGAATATTTGTGCATAGAAGAAAGCAAGGAAGTTAGTATTGCATATATTTTCATCTATATTCTGGGCTGTGCGGCTAAGACGCGTTTTTTCTTCGTTTTTATTTTTATTTTTTTTATTATTAGTTTGATTGTGGCATGATATCAAATGAAATTTCGAGTTGGAAAAATTATTTTCTATTCTATCTATCTAGATAGATTATATTAAAGCGTTCCGCGTATACCATACAGCGATATCTATCCGTGCGGTATGGGAGCGGCGTGAATAGGTCCAATTTCTGTCGATAGATGACGACTCACCATAAAGTACACTTACACACTTTAAAAAGCAAAGAGCATGTTCGTTGTTTCCGGCGAAAAACAGTAGACGATAGAAGTATAAAACCACTTGTCAGTGCCTTTTTAAATTACATCGAAAGATACATCTAGGAGATTAAGATATGTCTAGGACCATCAACTACATATTACTTGACATTGAGGTAATAATTTGCCTAGATATGATGGTTATAATCTTATTTAATTTTTAATTTACCAAAAATAAGGGAACTACAACAAGCATCTCTTTTGTAAAGGTATGGCACATTATTGTACAATAATAAATAATATATTAATGTTGCTGGCTAATTGAATCGTAATATTTTTCCTTGATGCAGGATGAGCTTTTTCCGTTCGTTCGAAAGAACCTCTATTCTCATTTTGAAAACAGATGGGACTCTGAGGAATTGCAAAATGATATTGAATCCCTCAGAGCTCAGGTGGGATATTTTAACCCAATATTTTAAGCCATAATATAATATTTGCATTTTAATTTAGTAGTTAAAAGAAGATGTTAAGAATGGCATAGATAATGTTCCTCATATTGCTGATGCATTCTCTTCAAAAGAATCTATCATCACTTCTGTTGTCCAAAATGTTATTTGGCAAATGGATATTGATAGGAAAGCAACAGCCCTCAAAGAGTTGCAGGGACACATGTGGAGAGAAGGATATGAAGCTGGGACCATTCTTGGACAGTTGGTTTCACATAATTCGATTAGAATTTCAGTCCTTATTCATTATTTTGCGTGTTTAGTGTTTACGAAGATGTTGAGGACGCTCTAAAATTATGGACATCAAATGGAAAGAAAGTATACATATACTCCTCTGGCAGCATTGAAGCTCAAAAACTTATTTTTGGACATTCTGTCGCAGGAAATTTGACCAAAGTATAATTATTTTAATTAATTTTATTTCTGTTAATTTAAAAGTTTAAAAACAAACAAACTTGATAGTACCTCTCTGGATATTTTGATACCACAATTGGTCTTAAAATTCTTCCGTCAAGTTATCAGGAGATAATTAAAGAATTGAAGGCGATTCCGGAGGAAGTTTTGTTTTTCACGGATATCGCTGCTGGTATTATGCCTTGAAAAGATGATTGATAATTTAAATTCGTAATAAATTTACCTTCCTTTTAAAGAGGGCATTGCAGCTCGCGAAGCTGGAATACAAGTGAATTTGATGGTGCGACCAGGTAATGCACCCCTGAGCCCGGATATTCTAAGTCTATTCCCTACTTGCAACTCCTTTCTCAATGTTGCTGGACTAAATTAGTTTAAATACAAAATACACATTGCTTCAAGTACTTTATTGAATAATGACATGTCACAAAGATACAAAACAAGCAATTCGTTATTACACCTTTTTTACATTTGTACATAGCACAATAGTAAAAATACAGAGGATATCATAGGAGGGGATGCGGGTTTAGCGTGATTTGTCCACTGCTGGTTTCACAATAATTGATCCGCAACAAGACGTAATCTCTTTTTTGGTTTGAGCAAAACAAAACAAGAGTTTATTCATTCATACAGAGAAGAGCGGCTGAGTTAGGAACCGACGAGGATGTGAACGAAGCCCTCCAGCTCGTCGCCCAAATCACTTTTCCAGCGAGCAGTCGGCATGTCGTCGCTACTGGACCAGGTAGAACTGCTGCTGTTGCCGCTCTTCCATACCGAATCGTTTATCGCTTCCCCACTAGTCGACCCGGAAAACAAAGAGTTTGATTCAGAAGTGTTTAAATCACTACACAAATACGTAGTCGTCGTCGTCGACGACGAGGTGTTGGCAGGCAGAGCGCCGGAAGGAGCTGAAACATCGAATCCCGAAGTGGTAGACATGCTGAAGACAGAACTCCAGTCAATATCACGACTGTCGTCATCCCCAAAGCCAGAATCATCTTCATCGGAAACTGAAGCAGTGGCATTGTTGTTGTTGAAGGATTCCGACGGTGTTTCGTAGACGGAAGCCGTTTTGATTGTGTCCTCCACCTTAGGAGAGGGAAGAGAAGGTGGAGGCGGTGGTGGCGGCGGAGGTGGAGCGGGGGCAGCATTGCCATTAGTGCTGAAAACGGTGCCGCAATGAGAGCAACAACACGTATCACAGTTATTAGACGTCGCTGCCATCGAAGAAGAGGATTCCGCTGCCGGATTGCAGACAAGTCCTTCCCGCTCCATTTCATCTTCAATGTGCCGCAACGTGTTGCAGATCAAGACAGAGCGATGAAGACTGGGATCCGAGCACTGTCGGTAACGATTCAGTTTGAGCATCGAGAGCGAAAGGACGGACAGTCGCTGATGTCGGTAACACGGCTGGGCCGGCGGAAGAGATCGCTGTTGGCTCAAAACGTGACCGCATTTAGTACAAGTTTTGACGGCCGTGCTGACGATGTTGTTGTTATTGAAATGCTGCTGCTGCTGCGTGGCGGGCGCATTGTTGACGGGCGGAGGTGCCGGCCACATGGGCCGCCATTCTGGCTGTACAGCTGCTTTGGCACCCAGTTCAAGGTAGGATTTACCGTTTTCATCTCTCTGAATTTGCTGGTAGCCGTTGGTGGCCGTTTTAAAATTGTTACTGCTGCTGCTCTCACTGTAACCATAGTTACTGCATTTAGGATAGGCCGACTTCTTAGGGCACTGAGCACTATAGCCGAAAGACCAATAGCGCTCTTCCGCCCTGCCTGCTTCGTTAGATGCCGACGCACCGTTATAGCCCCCGTAAGGAGCAGACGCGGAGGTGTTGGTTGCGTCTTGAACGTACGGTCGGGGACTGCTGCAGACGCGCTCGAATCGATCCGTCAGAGACTCGGCGGGCGGCGGCACCATGGACGCCAGGTTCTGGTAGACGCTTTGATTGGAGTAGACTTGGCTTCCGCTGGAGAAAGCTGAATAGTCGGACGCCACTGTTTCCGAATAAGAAGCAGTCGTCACCGGGGTAGCGGCTCCTGAAAACGGAGTAGATGCTCTTGCTTCCGCCGAGGTAAATCCGTTCATGTAGGACTCAAACTCGGGCTGCGGCTGCTGCTGATCGCGGTAGGACCAGCTCTCTGTGCAAGTTGGAGTCAAATGAGTTGCACCTCCATTGACAGTTAAATGATCGGGTGCCTCCACTCCGACTCGTATTGTGCACTGCTGCTTAGCTGCCCGTGCCGCATTTTGTTGAGGCTGATAATTATGATGCTGAGCCCTTCCGGTTGGCTCTTCTAGTCCTTCGAATGTCCTCTTGTTGTTGCCTGGATGAGCTTGGAGACCCATCGTAGCAGTACTTGTAGTCGACGTCGATGTCCTCTTTGTATCTTGTTCTCCCTATTAAAACAAAAGCAATAATTTAACTATTTGTTCGTTCATTATTTCAAGCACGTGAAAGTGCTTCCCGAACGGAATATTTCATTTTAAAATAAGAATCATGAATCCGGAAGTAGACAGATGTGCGCTCCCCTATGCGCCGCTCGTTCAAAAACAGAGAAGACGAGCAGTACGTCCGCTAGTCGTGGAATTGTTTTCAAGCCGAGCGCTCGTTTTCTACTCTGACGGACGGGACGGAAAAAAAGACCCCTCGGCAACAACACACAAAAACAGGAGGGGGGAGCTGCAGCAACGGGAAAAGAAAAAAATAAAATAAAGGCCTCCTTCCTCCCCTCGCAAGCCGGATTGATCCTCCCCTCTTATTTTTCCTCCTGCTGGCTCGTTGCCCACGCCGTCCTTAGCTTGGGCAAGTACAGTACCCCAACATCAAGGTTCGAAGCCCCCTTTTTTCGAGCGCTGTTCCATCATGGCACAAGAGGCAACAAACCCAAGGCCAGCCCCTTGCTCCACACACAGATACTTCCTCTGCTAGCCGCCAGAGGCTCCTACCACACGCATAGGCGCCAAGCTTGAAACATCGATGAGTAAAAAAAAAAAAAAAGACCTAAAAAAAAAGAAGAGCGTGGTCTACGTGACGCACAGTAAGGAAAGGGCCAGAGACGAAAAAAAGTTTATAGATTCTAACATCCTTCTCAAGCATCATAGGATTGAGTAAATATACATTAAAAAATGATGTCAATCATTTATTTCTATAAAATGGCATTCAAGGTTCATTTTCAAAATGAAATAGAATGAAAACCAGTTTACGATGAACTTAGACCAGCAGACAACCGTATCAGGTTTTGTGCTGCTGCCTGCTGGCGTGCCGCATGAACAACACAGACGACCCAAGGCCAACGGCGTTGCCGCGCTGCTTGATCAGTATGGTTAAAATGAATTTGGCCTCCGACGTCAAAGAAAAATGTGTCGAGGAGGAAAAGAGGGGAGAGCTGCACATGCGCCTCTTTAGTCTCCCTCTGGCGGCAAGCATTAGCAATGACGCAGGAGCGGAGCAGCTGTGTGGGAAGAGGGGAGACAGGATAGAAAGGGGAGGAGATAGATCATTGGTGGGGTGGTGGGGGAGCCATCGTCGAGAAATGCCAGCAAGAGAGAAGGGCTCTCGGTTGCCAAGCCGTCCGTGTGAGTGGGCAGGGAACCACGAACGGAGAAGTGAAGAGAGAAGGAGAATAAAAACGGGACAGAGAGAAAAAGGAGAGAGCGGGGTTTTCGATCGACAAAGAACTATATGCGAGGTTGCCACACAGCGCACGCACCCTTTTGGCGCTCAACCCATATATTCAAACTGGGATCAAATTTGTCTTCCAACTTCGAAAACAATTTAGTGTACTTGAAACGAATTAAATGAGCTACCACGAAGAGTTGACAAGAGGTAGAGGACGAAGAAACCAAGCATTTTCATCATGACCGGGAAAATGTCCTGCGGGCATTGCTAGAAAAGAAAAACCGGGCTGCTTCCATGGCCGTATACGAGCCAACCAGCGAGAGAGCAACTTTTTCTATCTTTCCACTACACCTGGCTCCTGCTTTCTTCCCTTTGCCAGTTTACCTGAAGAATTCCCGCCCTCTTATTTTCGTTTGTTACGTTACAAAAACTTAATTAATTATTCAAAGTCGCGCGATTGATACGCATACTAAAAGAGCAGCAATTTAAGAAAATCAGCTCAGCGCGCCATCCAGTGCTGGTCAGATTAAACGTCTCTACAAGTAAAAAATAATGGTAAATAATAAAAAAGGCGGGCAAATGCGACAGTGCATAGGACCGGTTTCCCGATCGAACGAGCAAAGGGGGCGGGTTTAGTGTGTTGCGCCACCGCATCGACCTCCACTATCGCGCAGAGAAAATGCATAGTATACTCCCCCCGTTACCATAACAACAGAGCACTGCTAACTGTCAGCTCTACCCCACATCAATGTGTGTACGATGGGGGGAAGGGAATTTTGAAGACAGCTAGATGCAGACGACGGCCCACCCCTTCACGCGCCAAAATACGAAATGACGGCTCGCGCGTTCCTCCATCAAAACATTCATATACATAACTTACTCATTACTTGTCAAGCTCTAAGAAATAACATGTATAGTTGAGAAACGTTACCTGATGATCCGTCATCTTATCTGCACACCCCGTCGTTCAGCATGATGTCTAGTTGTATTGTAGTAATTCTGTTCTTTTTTCCGTTGGCTTGAAATTAATTTCCAAGAATAACTCTTCCTCAAAGATTGAAGGTTCAAGTTTTATATAATGGTTGCGATTTGTTTTCGTAAAAGGGCCGGTGTTATGCGAGAGCGAAAAAGCGACGGTCCGCACTCGACAGACTATGAGACTATACTGTGCTGTGGATTGGTAGAGGGGTTTGAGTATACGGCCAAGGGCCCCACCATTGCTTCTATTCCCAGCCCACCACCATGCAGCATGAGCGCCCTCTTCGGACGACGACAGGCGAAGGCGGCGCCATTAGCCCCCCGGCTACGAAAGGGAGGGGAGAAACATCCGCCCGATCAAGAGACCCCGATTCTCCCTTCTGACGGGGGGGAGGGAAGGGTGGAATTCTCCTTGGCGGACCAATCAGAAAAAAGGTTCCGTTATTCCCTTCTCTTCTCTCCTTCGTTTTACTTGTTCTCTCTCTCTCTCCCCTACGCTTCGCGTTCCCCTTTTGTGCTGCGCGCTCGGAAGAGTATGGAGAGACTTTTTTCCCCTAGCACAGATATATATATATATATATATTCTTTTTCTTTTTTTCTTTTTTCTTCTTCTTCTCCCCTCTCTCGCTCTCGGAAATACCAGAGACTCTGGGATCGACAACATCGAGAAGAGCGCCGCTTTCGGGGGAAAAAGAAAAGCACACAAACGCAAACTCTATTTTTTAGGCGGGTCTTTCAAAAATAAGAGTCTGATTGATATGTTGCAAATGACGTCATCGTTTTTCTCCTAGAGTTTTTTCATATTGCCCGAAAGATCAGTTTGAAATGAATTATTTTAATGGAAAATGAGGAATAAAATATTTAATTTTCAAAGCGACCGGTCTTTCGGGGCCAAGGAAGAAGAAAATCGGGCAACTCTAGCGCAGGGCGGAACGGCTGTTGTTACTGTTGCTGCTGCTGCTGCTGCTAGTCCCAGGTATGCGGCCAAGAAAGAAAGGTAGGTAAAGAAGAAGGTTAAAAATGAGAAAAGAGAAGAAGAAAAACCTCCACAAGAGCTTTGCTGTATACAACATACATACAGCCTTGAGCGTCGAGGACTCGGTGTTTTCTTCTCTCTCTCTTCTTTCCACCTATCCAGTATAGTAGACTCTCCATTTTTGCTCCTTTTCATTCCTCAGATTTGAAAGAATCGAATCCGGATGTATCCGTGGCATGATGACGACAAGCTCTTCCCAGTCCAATCTCTATTTAATTATGCTAATTTATTATGAGATCTGAGTCAATTACTTTGTTTCATAATTTATGTTTAAAATGAAAAAAAATTAAACATTTGAAAAAGAAAGAAGGAAACTAAAGTGAATTCTTTAATGAGATCAAATTATTAAATTAATTTAACTCTTATTCTTTCCAAGAGATTACCGGAAAGCAAACCTTTGACAGGTTTAACTTGAAAATTAGCGCTGATCTTACATCAATCATTATTGCAGGTCCAAAAATGTGTTACTTTTTGTCTTTGTCTTGAATCAGCAGACGGAATGACGGCGTTAATGAGTCGATTTCATGAGTGCGGTGATCATTAAGAGGGCGTGCTAGACCAATGAAAAAAGTTTCCAAGGAAAAATAAACAAGTTGTACACCACTTGTTGATACGATATGGGCATCATTGGGGAAATCCACGTGCTTCACTTGTTTTTGTTGTGGATAATAAAAAAAGGTGGTTCATTAATGTCACAATTCTCTTTGTTGGGTTATGGAGACAAATAGGGGAGCTGCCATCAATCTATGAGAGGTGTAGTAGCGGAAAGAAGCTCATTCCAACAATAAAATGGTCCTCTCTAAATGGCGACTGCTTTGGCCGATGAATGTGTCGTATTCACAACAGCGAGACCTCCTGAAAGCACGTGCCTTTTATATTCAAACAATACTTTTACAGTCGATGACAGACCGCCACGCTATGGATCTTGACTCATTCATGGGCTTAATAATCGCGCTCTTATTTATACAGTTTCTGTTTATTTTTACACCGTCGATGGAAATCTAAATAACCCCAATAATTCCTACAATTTTACAAAATCATCCGTGGATAATACGGTGACGGAATCATTGCAGAATACAAGCCCATGCATGATTAGACGCAGACATCATGTTTCAGCAGCATTATAATTAAATTTTTTGTATAAAGATTGTTAGGCGCTAGTCTTATCATATACAGTTAGCAACCTTATCTGGCCAAAAAATCTGTTTCACAACGTCGACTCTACTGATATGATGAAAGAAACTTTAAGACAAGATTAAATTTTTTTATTTTATTTACAATGAATTTTATACCAGAAAATCAAATATATAAGGAAATACCTAGTATTTTTCACGTATAAGGAATTAAGTGATTTAAAACTAGCTTTAAATGTATCATTTTTAAACGATAATTGGCGGAATATCTACTAAAGTTCCGTCAGAGTTGTTTGCTAATGATGAATGCCACTTTAAGTGCCACAAATCAAGTATTTATTTTAAAGTTGGGTTGGTAGCCCATTAAGAGAAACAACAATAAAAATTGGGCTTCCCCATGTTTATATCCATTCATGGTGGTGAGAAATGCGTGTCCTAAGGTGAATTGTACTCCGCAGACAGGATTCCCTCAGATTGAGTCGCTGCCACTTGTCGGAACCCATTAAACCAACTTTATATCACAGATTAAACATAATTTACTTAGCGATTCTGTTCGCTATCAGCATCACAATCTTTCCCCGATTGAAATTAAAACAACATTTACTGCTACTAAAACTAAACCAAGTTCTTATCAAGGAACTATTAAAAACATAATTCATTTGGTTCGATCAATTTTCCAGAAAGAAATAATCGCTGGTCGATAAAAAAGAAACAAGTTCGGAAAGTTAATCTGGAACTTAAAGAAGAAGATGCAAAAACTGCAATCAAGTAAGAAGTAGGAAGATTGGACACATAAATGTAGTACAATCATCAACGGAGCGCAGTCTATTTCTTTCTTATATTATTTTAAGGAGGAAAAGGGCTAGTAGTTCTGGCTCTAGCCGAGTCGAGTCGACGAGGAGCGCTCTCTCTTTTCCCCTCTCCTTATTTTCATCGTCGTCGTTCCCTCTTCCCCTCCTCTTATCAAGGCCTTCTCCATTCTCCTTCGTGCGTCGACTGCAATCAACTTGAAATGGCTATGAGCGGCGTTGCCGGAGCTCCGATGACGTGCGTGTCTGTGTCGCAACACTCGCAACTTGCAAGTTCAAACGATTCTTCTCAACTTTTCCTAAACAGTTGACATGCGAACATTTCTTCATCAACGGTTCTGTTCTGAATTGCGATGCCATAGCCCATTATTTTGCTCAAGTTCATATGTACTATTTTTACACGGATGACGGAAGATATAACGGAGTCAATGGATGGCAACGTTGCTCTCCACCTCCGCACTTTGTTCGAGCAGCAGCTCTGCAGCTGAGCAAGTCTGACTCAGCGTCGGCCTCTCTTTTTCATCTCCCTCTCTACTTCCAATATATTTTTTCCTCTCCCAAAAACACGGTCGATATAGTCACTTCACCGAAAGTCGGTAGCTGACCCTTTTCTCTCCCCTCCTTCCGCCTGCATGCTATGGTATTGAACGGGTGGGTCGCGTTCCCTCTCACTATTATACCGAGTATGAGAACTGTGCGTCGTTTCATCGCCATCTCACACTCCGCGTGCGTCAGTTTTCTCTTTGTCAAGAGAGAGAGCGACTATATTCCCTTCCTCTCTCTCTCCCTTCTCTTCCAACATAGAAAATACGATACTTTGATGTACATTAAGCGCCGCTCGCGAGTCTGCATGATGGTACTGCCGCTTCACTCGTTTTGGCGCCATAACACAAAAATCGCGTGGCGCTACTTTACGAACTCGGCCCACTGAATGAATATTTACAAGGCCCTAGTTTTCTTTTCCAATACGCTTTACTTGCTATTTAATTTATATTTGAAATAACTTGAATGTACAAGGCTGACATAACAGAAGAGTAGTGTATACCATACACGAAGAACGAGACATACAACTAGAAAAGGGGCATACACGTCGTTTGGATTATTCACATCTATCTGCAGTTTCATAGACTAGATGAAAATTTCATAAAACATTTACTATCAAATATTATCAATGTGATACCAAGTAATGCCGTTTGAATGTTTTGTTTCTTTTCGATTGAAAACGGAAAAAAACGATAAATTCAAGAGAAATTTGGAGGAACCGTATAGATCGCCATCTAGGAGGCGTGATTAGCACGACATGGTGGGCGCATTTTGTTTTGCTCTTCGATTTTCCCATGTACGGCGGGCGGCGACAGGACGTTGGCATTGCATGGACGAGTCGTCCCCTTCTCTTGTCCGACTGCTGAGTTGCTAGCCACGTCGATGGATTTCCCCGTAAACATCCGCTTCTGCTCGTTTTTGCCCGTCTTGCGTTTCTTGGTTGCCTCATGCTGCCATTCCCGCTTGAGCCGCTTGACGTGCGCCGTTCCACATTCCCTATGGCGACAAAAAAGAGGGAAATGCAGAACCAGATTTTTTCTTCGTTCTCCTCCGAGTCTTGCTTGTCATGTCGAATTCACCAAGATAGACCGAGAAGCAACAAGACAAGCATTTATATCTTCCAGTACTCTCAAATACACTCACAAACAGGTTTACTTGGAGAAGAATTAATCTTGTAAGATTCATCATAGGCGCACGGAATAAATGCAGTTTGTTCACTAAGTGTAACAAAGTCGTGCGGAAGGCAATCGAGATAGTTAACGCAAGAACGAGAAGAAAGATGTTTTAACCCAATTCTCATTTTAAATTTAAATTTATAGCGAGTTGGTTCTAGGAAATCACTAGAGAAAACGAAATAGGCATACTTGTCCAATTCAGTGGGTTCGGCAAAGTAGAGAGTCAAGGATGCTTCGTCGGAAGTCGTATTGCTTGTCGAGGACCCTTCCTCGACGGCTGCTGACATACAGAGCAGATCATTGAACATCAAACTCGGATGATTGCTGTTGCTTTCTTCTTCGACGAAAGACGTCGCACATTTACTGCTACCGACATGAGCCGAGGCACATTCCAACATCATCTCATGGGATAGCTCGTTGTCATCCTCGCTGCTGCTGGAAGCTGGGCCGTCATTCAAAATCTTCTGGATGAATCGCTACAAATCGTGTTTTCGTATTAAAACATGAATTTTCGGCAAAAGCATTCGGATGAGAATAATTACTCCAAGTTTTGCATCTTTTTCCAGAGCTTCTGACAAGTAACCTCCAATTGAAGAAGAGACACCTGTCTCGAGGCACATCTTTTTTTCGCCTGGCATTCTGATTGTTGAATCGAGGAAATCGAAACGATAATCAACTGTCTAATTACTTAAATTGGTTTCTCTTTACTTGCTGTCTTGTTTTGCTGTTATGAGGAATTTCCGGTTCCTCGAGCTTCTGGGAGCACCATGCAGTGATGCAGTCTTTACTCGAGTCGATGACCGCGTATTATGACGTCTGCTTGTATTCTTTCAGTGCCCCAAGGGCCTCCTGAAGAGATCGGAACAGATGTAGTAGACTAGTAACGTAGTACAAAAATAACACGCAAGTAAATTCTTATGTTCTCTATTTTATATTTTTTACGCAATTTTAAATTATGAATACATTTCAATCAATTTATTTTTAATTTTTAGCGTGATGGGAGAAAAAGCGAGGAAAAAACTTATTACCTGTGTATGCCTAAATAAAAATCTATGCAAACGTTTGCCAAATTTTGCATTGTCATTTATTTTTTAAGGAAATATTACTTTTAAAACCTTGGTGAATATGTATCATTTAAGGAGAATGATGGCACGACTATTACTATTCATCCTTGAAAATAAAAAATAAATAAATACAAAAACAGCATTCCTTTTCTCTTTCTTTAGCCCAGTAGCTATTTGACAAGCCGATCTTAAATTAACGAACATGTGCTGTTTAATTTTGTGGCATCATAAGGTACAAATGGTTATTACGTCAAATTCTTAGTCAATAAAATATGAGGTAAAATATATATCTAAAGCCTAATGTATTCCTGATAGCATGTTCGTCATCCACGGTAAACACAGCGAGGACAAAAGTATATTACAAAATGAAAACATTGAAAATGAATTGCTCGTTAATAAATTTGCCGTTTAAAAAAGCGACAATTTCTTTTTAAACTCTTCAATATCAGAATTAAAAGTAGGAGAAAATGCTCTTAGAATTGAGCGAAATTTTAGGTTTTTTCGCTGGCGGTACACTCGGACTTGGTAAATCATCTCCTTTAGGTTCCTTTGAAACGAAAAAGAAGAAAAGAATTCGGTCTTTAAGTTGGAGCAAAACTAAAGAGAAATTTCCAATCCTACCTCCTTTTTGTTCTTCCTATTCACAGTATTAGTTGGTCTCTCGGGTGTGATAGAGGCAAACACAAAGTTGTTGCCATTCTTGGGAGCTTGAACAGGAAGAACCGATTTGGTTAAAGTAGCAATAGTTGACAAATCTTTGTCGCTGCGTCGCAAAAATGATCCCCTTCTGATCTGCAAATTCACAGTAAAAAAAAAACAAAAACATTGGAATGGCAAAATCAGAATAAGTTAAGCAATTTATAAGCGCACGTACCATCATTGCGGGCAATTCTTTCTTTTGTGGCAAACTTGCAACGGTAGGATTCTCCACGTTTTCCGAAGGAACCGGATGCACTTTAGTGACGGGATTAACTTTGATTTTTCTACCGTTTCGTTTCATTACTATAGGAGAATTGAGTTGAGGTGCCTAAAAACAAGAAAAATCAAAGTAAAATTAAATGAATCGTCAATTCCAGATGGATTCATACCGGTAAGGTTTTCTGTTGCTGGAGCCATTTTTCTCTTTCGCTTCGCAATTTTCTCCAAGTAAGATCAGTCTTGATCTTCTGCACCGGCATCTTCTTCTTCATCATCCTGACTCTTTGCAATGGAAGTTCCAGCGTCAGCTTCATCACCCTCAGCATCTCTCCACCGGAATTGTCGTTGCCTTCCACCGCCATCTGAGTGAAGATCCCCATCTTCAAGGAAGAGTTCTTGGAAGAGCCGTACTATACAACAAAAGAAATATTGAATAACATTTAATAATTTTTGAGGAAAGAAAAGAGAAGCAAAACAAAACCTAAGTACCATCACGTTGATCCTGGTCAAGCAAGGTCTTGAAGTGAGCCCTTTCAACTTGTTCACGAACTTCATTCTCATCAAGATCCTCTTTGTCACCTTCCTCCTCTTCCCAGTCGTCCTCGCCGTCCTCTCTTTCATCACCACTACCCACTTCTGATCCGGACAGTTCGGCTTCATCCTCAAAGAATTCGTTTAGCCCCCGGAATTCTTTCTCCTCTTCGTGCATTTCATCTTCTTCCTGTGGTTCTCCTTCACTTTCGTTGTCTTCTTCATCATCTGATATGTTGAGTCGGTTCCTTTTGCCACTTTTCTTCCGTTTAGGTACGCTTCATCGTCAGTCCAATGAAAGAAGGAGCAAGTTCCATGTTCACCAAGATCCTCTTCTTCCTCCACTAGTTTAAACTTCATCTGAACGTCTTCAACGTCATCATCATCGTCATCTTCCGTCATTGGAATGATTCTAGAAAATGACTTGACCTCCAATTCATCCGCGTCGCCGCCGTGATCATCTTTACCAAACAAATTACGCGATGCACCCTTGTCTTCTTTCGCATCTAGTAAGAATATAATTATATTTTAATTTTGGAGCAAATACAAATCAAAATCGAATTTCGGTTACCAGTGAACTTTCCAGAACACAATGCCAATAATTCGTCAAAATTAGATTCAGAATTCGGCTGAGTTGACGGAAGCGCTGTAATAAGGTTAGTCTTCTTGGTTCCTGAAGAGCTCTCACCATCACTTCCATCTAGATTTGGTGTCAAATCTTCAAGTGAACTAAAATGTCCCGATTCCTAAACATAACCTCATTTTAGTAAAACTAATTAATGAACACTTAATTGGATTATTAATTATTACCTCTAAACTGCGTCCAGGCCTATTTACTGAGGCTTTGAGACGACTTTGAGAGTTATCTTTGCTATCATCATCTTCGGGTTCTTCAACTCTCTCCTTGGGTTCATCATCTTCTTCTTCATCGCTGACATCACCATTCACTGAGGACTTGTCAGACTCGTCG
The DNA here is from genome assembly GCA_030141595.1 of Chydorus sphaericus. Classification (NCBI taxonomy): domain Eukaryota; kingdom Metazoa; phylum Arthropoda; class Branchiopoda; order Diplostraca; family Chydoridae; genus Chydorus; species Chydorus sphaericus. The sequence continues at coordinate 10,142,602 of CM057928.1, forward strand.
GCTTCTTCATCAACAAACATACTCTTCTGCTTCTTCCTTTTCTCTTTGTATAAACGATCATCTTCGTTGTCATCCTCATCTTCTTCCAAATCCGATTCTTCTTCGTCAGAGAGAATTTCTTCTTCGGATTCTTTGGCCTCGTTTTCTTCTGTAAAAATCAATTAAGTAATTATTAAAACTAAATTTATAAGTTGGGTCACTGTCTGATGTCGAACCTTCATCTCCTTCATTTTTAACCCATTTGCTCCGGTCGGCTGCTCGTTTAGCAGATATCGATTGTCGTAACGAATCCTTGAGAAGTTGTCGCCTTGCTGCAGAAGCGCAACTGTTGTCTCTTTCTTTTCCAACGGTGACTTTGACGACATCGCTTTTCAACTCAAGTTGGCCGTCAGGACCGGTGACTTTTTTAACAATACTTTACAACAAGAAAACCATGACTTAATATGCAAGCAAAACTTTTAGAAATATTTTGAAAAAATACCTGATCTCGATGTCTTTTTTGAGGGGCGATTTTTTATTGTTACATGATGTCACTTGTTCTACAAATCTTTCAATCAAACTGTTGACGTTGTCCTTAACGTTGGGTGTTGAAGAATCACCTCCATCAAGATCAAGGAGCTCGCCAGGTCTTCCATGGAGCACAGGCACACTAACTTTTGTAATCGAAAGTCTTTTGGCACTATCAATCTTGTCCTTCTGGCTGAAAATCGGAACTATGGTATCCAAGGAAACTTCGTCGTCTAACTCATCTTCTAAAGAAAGAGAAACGGGGCGGAGATTTTCGCCATCTTTACGCGGGGAATCAGCAGTAGTTTCTGATTCTATATTCTCCTCTTTTTCTCTAAGATCTTGGTTCGGTTCCTGTTGTAACAGATTTTGCTTGCTGCTGAAATACTTCAGTACTACTAGTTGATACTGAAGGTGTTACTTTATCCAATTGGATATTGCTTCTCTACGATCTTGTCTACATCATCCGAACGCAAAGATTCTTCGCTACCAGCAGTTCTCTTTGCTTCTTCAGAAACTGAGTTCTCATTTTCTTCGCGAGTCAACTCAACATTATCTGGGAATTGTTTTTCAATGTTCGAACAGGATCCTTGTGAGCTTCCTTGATGCCGTTTTCAGATTCCAGATTCTTCCGAGTCTGATTTGAAAAATGTCTCCACTTCTTTAGCTCTATCTTCCAGTACTTGACTATGGTTAAGAAGTTAATTACTTAAAAGATATATATTAAAAACTTATTTATCAAACGCGCAATGACTTACACTACTGTGTTGTAATCCTTCAAGCGTGGTTTAAGGGAATCGTTGGAATGTGGTGTAACTCTCTTTCGGTTCAGAAAATCGGTTAGACTTCGTTGTCTAGGCTAAATTTGAAGACATGGCTGAAATTAAATACATTCCATAAAGGTTGTAGAGCATCGACCACATACCTTGTGGTATGGCAAGCACACAGCTGATGTGCGAACCATTCGCTGAGTTTCACTGTGGATTTCTTGAAGTTCATCCTTGGACGTTTTAGTCTGTATAAGTAAATGTATTTTAAAACTTTTAAGGTGCCTGAGATTTCAAATACTTATATAATACTACCTGTCCTTTTGATTTTCTTGGAGCTGAATGAGAATCGCGTTTGTTGCCTTCAGCCAACTTGAATTTACCCTTGGCAGTTTTTTTAATGTCTTCAATTGAAAAGGATTTTTCTCCATCACTGGAATCACCATCAGAATATAACGCCCCATTAAGGCTAGATTTCTAGGATGAAATAACATAATGTATCATAACTAACAATAAAATATCTATAATCAGCCTTCTACTGAAAGAAAAACATACCCAATTATTTTCAACTACGCGTGATTCTGATGGTTGCTGAACTTTCTTTCGTTTCCACATTTTTTTTCATATCACTTCCATCATCAAATATGCCTATAAATAAACAGAAAATACAGTAAAAAGTTGAGAGTAACATAACTATACTAAGTAGATACCTTGACTTGTCTCATCACTCTCACTCTGCAATACATCTCTCTTGTCAAACCCATGAGCAGCCGATGATGACTTTGAATTTTCATCATCAGAACTATCATTATCAAAGTCTTGTAGAGGCCTTTTTAAGATTTTTTTCTTTTTCTTGATTGTATTACTATTTGTAGAATCTGAGCAACCATCGAGACTAGATTCAATGATGGCACCTGGATTTTCTTCTTGAATCGGAGACTCATCTTCATCTGAATCAAAAATCACAAGTTTTCTTGAATGTTTCTTTTGCTTTGCTAGATTTCACAAATTCATCATCTAGAGTTTCTGCTTGATCCTCTTGATCTAAAATATCGGAAATATTTGAAGATTTATCAGCATCACCACAAGGGACAGCAGTAAGCTGCGTCTCACTTGTGCCTGCCTGAACCAGTACAGATTCATCCATTGGTTCATCCATTGGTTCGTCCATTGGTCAACACTCAATTTTTAAGTTCACCCTTAAAGTTTGAAAACGATTTTTCCTGTATTACTGTATGAATTACTGACTAATGAATTTCACGAACAGAAAGTTTTGTGAGCACGGGAGCACGTCAACTACAAGAAACAAGGACAGAAGGTAAACATTTTATCCCGCCAAGTCCGATTTCCAGAGTTGCCAAATGCATAGAAACTCGTGTTCGCCTCTGGTGTCTGGCAGTCTGGTCTTAGTGAGGCCACACTGTGGTGAGGCGATTGATTTGGGCTTGCGCAGAAACGGCGTCATAGTAATATTTTAAAAAATTAACATAATTTTCACTCTGCATTTTCCCACCAAAACACCCTGTGACCCTGTGTGTTGAAATAGCGTAAAAAATTTCATTGTTTACATTAAAAAAAAATCCCTAAAAATTGTAGTCCCTACTAAATTAAACCAACAGGTTACCAGCGCTGTCTCGATTCCCGAAATTCGGTGAAATCCCAATTCCCAATACAATGTTTTAGAAAAGAATAATCCCTGAAATAATGTAAAAGTCTGGGAACAATGATAGCTGAACTAGATGTTCTTGTATTCAGTTTATGCAATATATTTATTATCTAGACAGTGTAATCACCGATTTTTCCGAAACGTAAATAATAATAAATAGAATTTAGAAAATCAAATAAAAATAACCAATTTTCATTCTCACGGCCTAGGAATAGGAATGGTTTTAATAATGTACTGTCTGCTGCATCTGGCTTTGTAATCTTAAAAGTGGAAAATAAATTAATCAATGTACATGTCGAAGTTTTCTTCTTTAACAAACAGGTGATGAATCACAATTCTAACAAGGCTGCTGTTCCAAGATGCAAAAAAAATGTTGATCTGATATTCTTTTTCTTAGCCAGAGGAGCACTTGAGGTCAGAACATTGTTGGCTCCTTATTTGTCGGAATAGTTTGTCGAGTCCAACAAGGCGAGACATGCGTTCGGGAACACTGTAATTAATGTATCCAAATTTTATGATTTTCATCTTTAATTTCTAAATTTAAAAATCATTAAATCTTACTAATTGGCTGTTAGCCAAAGCGCGCGTTGAACAGTATTGGCCTCTGGTAGACCACCCATGCGACCGATCTCGCAAACAACTTTGGATTGACACTCGGGTTCTTGGAGGGCACGAACGCCGAACGTACTGATCATATCCAATATAGGAAAAGTAGCCTCATCTCGAACAGCCCGAGCTTCTTCCGCCGCTGAACGTCGACGGCGGCTATATATTTGGGAAGGAAAGAAGTCGACTTATTTTACTGTAGTTTTAAAACAACTTAATGTACGATCCTGTAAATATTACCCAGAGGAGACGGTAATGATGTTGGGCACGATGGCAGCCATGAAGAGACCAATCGGTAGGAAAGCAGTTAATGCGCTCACAAAACTGCTCACCTTGCTATCCTCTCTGAAACCAAAGAACAAAAATGTTTTTAATCAAGTAGAAAAAAAAACTTTTTCAAAGCTACAAGAGCTAATAGTACGTGCATGAACTAATCAGACACAAATATTCTGCTAGCTACGCTCAACTTTAGTCTGTTTCGTCGAGTATAAGCATTCCCGCCTATGGACACTGGTTATAATTAAATAAATAAAAAGTATATCGAATACCAACTGTGAGGGTTATGATGGAGAAAATGATGGAAGTACCTTTGTTTTCAAAGTGCTCAAGTATTAATGAGACAAATACTGATTAGTAGCGTACCTAGCTATTCCGAGTGCATTGCGACTTCTACGTAACGGATTTCCAATAATGTAATGCTCACGCTTGACCCTCGCGGTCGTAGTAGTAGTTGAACGGAGAACAGAGTGGTAGCCATTTGAAGATGGGCTTAAACATGGACCTAAACATGCTTTTGAAAGCGTACTTGGACAACTTCCAAAAGCCAGGATCAAACTGATCGTGGTCATAGGGAACGTAGGCATCATAGCCAGCTCCTCCGTACCCTCCGATACTAGCTCCATAAGTGTAAGGTATGACATCTTTTCCTTTCCACCAATCCCAAAATCCCTTTCTAGGTTTTGCTTTGTAGTAGGAAGGAGAGCCGTAACCATATGCTCCACCGCTGCCGAAATTTGAATACAGAGGACTATTACGGTAGCTACTTCCGTATGACGAGTACGCAGCAGGAGAATATCCGTAGTTATTAGCTCCGTAGCCTCCTCCATAAGAATAGGCTGGTGTGCCGTAACCTAGAATAACTACTGCCTATATGAAGGAGAGGCATAAGTTACTGCTATAGCCTGGCGAGGCGAAACCTAGCCCACCGTAGCCCACTCCAGCTGGTGGAATGGAGCTAGCCTGGTCCGTTGACAGTTCCATAGCTAAAGTCATCTTGTCTGGATAAACTGTTTCGCATGGTAGTACCAGAGAGTAGTCCATAGTTGGATGTTGAAGATGACACCCCTCCCAATGGTATATCCTCGTCGTAGCCGGCTCTATTCGTCATGTGTTGCTTATTGCTATTACTAAAACTACCATTGCCAAACCAGACGCTACTAGCTGAAGGGCTATAAAAAGGCGACATCGACGACGTCGATGGTTGCCGCCCGCTTTGTAAGCTCGACAAGTAGGAATCTGGTTGATTCAACTGATTTCGAGGAATACCCCTCAGGTAGGCATTCGGAATGGTCATGCCATCGGATTGATCGGACATCTCGGCTGTAAAAAGGTCTGGAAGTTGTAGGAAGAAATCTCTGGTAATCGTACCCGTTACGCTCGTAACTACTGCCGCTGCTGTAAGATGAATCGGGCGAAGCTTCATAGCCGTAGTCTCCTCCACCGGAAGAAGCAGCTGAGTAGCTTCCGTCACGATTAATATCCGACTCGAGGGATTGGGGTGCGAAGGACTGGAAACCAGAGGAAGACTTGGCTTGGCCTGTTTGAGGAGCCATCATCGAAGCAGATCCATCAAGAAAGTTCTGGCTGTTCCAGTTCATCTGACGCCCCGTTGGAATAGCTTCAGCAGGTTGCGGCTTTTGTTCATCTGCCATCGCCATTGAGATAATTGCTGCCAAAAGCAGCCCCATCATAATTTTCTTTCCCAACATTTTTCTTTCCCTTTCAAGATCTTGACCACCGTCAACTGAATCAGCCACCTGAAATAGACCAAATAAAAAATAGATGTAATCAAAATAGACCGCACGTTTGGGAAGCACCGACAAATAGATTCGAATCATGTGCTACAAAGCTGAACACCGTGGATCACCCAAGTGGTCAAGGAGGAAACTGACTGAAACCTAATCATGTTTATATCACCATCTCAACAATCATTCAAGTTCAGTGGCCGTAACTGTGTGATCACTCAAGTCCCGTTCATCGTGCCACATGTTCCTTTTTCCCTGTGCTGTTTTTTCCTCGCTACATCATCGCCTCCTTATCAAACAAGTAAACCAAAAGAGGGAAAATAAGATTTGAATGCGGAAGTACTCGAAAAGTGGTTCTGGTCCTGATTTTCTTTAGCTGTTAATGAAAGGGGAAAAATAGCTGTAGTGGATAGGTGTCTGTTAACAAAGACATGTGATGATGAGCGCACCACATGCTCCGTTCCTCTTGACTGAATCAGAGTTTCTTGCTCTCTTCTTCAATAGCCAGTAGCGGTCCCTATTACGGCCTCAAGATAAAATATAATGGGTTTCTTCACCATTTGAGCCTCTCACGCGAGCGCGGTCATCTAACTGTCCAACACGAATATAACGGAGCTCTGACGCATGATAACCGTCATTTTTTTTTAAATTTTGTTTGAAAAAAAAATATATATTAAGGTATGTTTTTAGTATATATTTTCAAAAGAGTGAGAATCATGTGCAAATGCTGTAACTCAAGAACCTCCTGAAAATTATTGTATACAGTACATAAAATACATTCCAGAAAACTAAATACCGAACCATCGGGAATCTTTGAAAGTCTTAGTCTGAGGGATGAATTCTCCTGCACGGTTTACCACGGGACTTGACACAATAATTCTCATTGAAATATTTCAAACTCACGCTTCTGTAAAACTTAACTACACGTTTACATTCTACTCCATTATCTGTCTAACAATTTCGCCAATAAAAAAAATTGTACGCAAAATTAAATAAAACATGAGTAACATAGTACTATTTGAAGAAAGAAAATAAAATTGAAAGAAAAGCTTACCTGTAAGTCAGGTACAAGTGGAGGCTATCTTTTCTGCGCGAGTGCAAGGTACGAGGATGCACAACAATATGAGCAGCACGCCTTGAATAGAATGAAGGAATGGGGAAACAGGGAACCAGCTTTATACCCGCGTTTGTAACTTCCTTATGTTCTCAAGAGGGTGGCTGCTATTGATGTAATGAAAGGCATAACAGCAGCAACCTAAAAGTTATTGCTGTTCGTTCTAAACGCTGGCCACGAAGCTGCGCAGCAGAATATGACCCCTCCTGTTCTCCCTCATGCGTTACCGCCCATCTTTTGGTCGTCGCACAAGTTAACTGCTGGAGCGTTTAACGCTAAAACCAATTTTTCATACATCGGTCTAGCGTATTTCGTGTACCGTACAATTTTGATGTACAAATTTGATGTTACCTGGATATTTCATTATTGAATGTTCAAAATGTTCAAAATAGACGAATTGGCAAACAAGGAATTACATCAAAGGAGATTTTAAAATGCATTGATAATTTTATTATGGCTTAAATCACAAAAAAATGATGGTTTACCAAAAACAACTAGCTTAGTTTTTCATTGTGGTTTATTGGTGGTTAACCACCAGCTTATGAACACACATTCTACCTATAGTTTTCCATGTCACCTTCATTTTTTCCCAAAAATTTGATTATCTGATTCTTAGTTTACTCTTTGATTCCATATGTCCTTGGGTACAAGCCATAAATTTCAAAATGAAATCTTTCAGCAACAAAATCAGGCATTAATTTTATTATATGTACAATATTTTAAAAATAGCCTATTGGAGTACCAAATTACGTGCTTAATATCTTTGCATCTCAAATTGGTAGTCAATAATTGTTCTGAGAATTCAATAAATGATTTGGGTTTATTTAAAAATTCATTAAATTAAATGTGGGTGAAAAAAGAGGGTCATTTTCTCTGATTATATATGCATCACGGATTTGTCCGTAACGGAATAGCGCCCATTTCCCATATCGGAAGAAAGGAAAAAAGGAGGAGGGAAGAGGACTGAATTTTGTTGACTGTGATTATGGTATAGTTTGTGATGCATGTGTAAGAATGTGTACAGGGTTTAGAGAAACGAGAACAAGAGAAAAAAGTATTTCCTTGTTGCCTTACGAATCGAACCTTGACCTTTAACTGTTGGGCGGGCGGAAACGAAGTGGCCTGATTTTGATCAATTCACGTACAGGTAGGTGACCGGAAACAGTTTTTTCATACTCTACGGTTTAAAATATTTGTAGAAATAACACATTTTCAAATCATCAATAAATAAAACATCTAAAAACATGGGATAAAATCCGTGCTTATTCAAACTTAGGAAGATTAAAAGTAAAATATCCCGCCATTTCATACCTGTGTTGGATAGATATATAAACTATTCTATAGGTATACTTTTATTTGAAAGCGTAATGAAGATGAACCGTCAGTAGCAACGAGAACTGCAAAGACAATGAATGTCATGATTGGTGGCAGTGATCTCCTTCAACCGACTTCCACAGAAAGGAGATCACTGCTAGGTAGATTATTTAGATCTTTCTTAGATAGAGAGATCCAAATAGCCTACCTAGCCCACAAGGAAAAGAGTGCAATGGCTTCTCTCGTTCCTTTCATGCATTAAAAGTGGATAACGGACTTGACGAGTAGCAGTTTGTATTTCCAAGGCGCCATAGTACAGCGCAGGAGCGTGTGATATTCATAATGTGTATGGAAAAGAGCATATGATTCAGAGTTCATTGCCTTCGTTCTGGACTTTTGGTTGATTCTTTTTGGAAGACTTTTTGAGCTTCATTAATACTGTTTGTTGTTCTCCCCATTTATCGTTTTAGATTCTATTTTACGGACAGTACTGACGAAGATAAATTTAATCTTTCAAGAACCATGACTGCACAAATTCACCTAGTGCAATAAGTTATTTCTTATTATTTCGCGGTAGTTGTGATGTGTATAGTGGCATAGGCTACTACAGCGTATCCACCACAGCTGCCTGCTCGTATTTATTTATCATATTTAGACGGATTGTATCTAATAGAACATTTTATAGAGGCGGATAGAATTGACACTGATACAAGGGACCTATAATCAACTAGCTATAATAGTAGTTATTCAATAATTTTTTAATGGTAAAAACTGTAAATACAAGCAACGCTTTCTTTTATTTAAAAATAAAAACATCAGCGAAGTTCGGTATAAATTATTTACATTAGCGCGAGGATGAATCATTCTCGGCACGGTCAATCTACTTCTGACGAATTGTGATTTCTGGTGTTTTGACAAATAATTTCCTCTGTCGATTATATACTTCCAGAATAAAAATCCAAGTTTCGTGAAAATCAGTGTATAAAAAATAATGATTACGCAACAGAATATTTTAGATTCTTTCCAGAAATCTTGCAGCGTAGAACGCGCAGAAAACGGCCAATTTTTGTTTCATGGTAGTTATTTCGACCGAATTCTAGAGCGTGACTCCACCTAGTAGCCAAAGTCACAATGTTTATGCAAACACTTATTCTTTAAAAAAAAAGTCGATGCTTTCCTTTTGCAGTAATCACTTCTCACTCTTTTTTTTCATTATAATATAGTTATATATTAATCGTTGCCGTTTTATATTTACTGGACTCCTCTTTAATGTATAACTTATGCTGCTTGACTTTAAGAAGGTCCCGAAGACTTTTAGACCGTCGTCTTAAAGGTCAGCCGCGACTGAAATTTTATTGAAGCTGGAAAATGTTATTTATTTTACTGCAGTTTTCAATCAAATTTTAATAATTAGTGCTATATCAACTAGAAAATGAGGAATGGGTAGATCTACTGCGCACTACATTAATAATACAGTTAAGCGACGCAATAGGCCTAATTATTTATCAATATTTAAAGGTTGCCATACTGATTTACTAATTTATATTCACAAAGAAGGTAACACCTGTTAACTTCGAAAAGAAAAAAAGTTGATATGCTTAGTTGGATGCCCTTTTCAGCTATAGCTTTAAGCCACTCAAAATGAGGAAATCTAACCATAAGATGCAAGATTAAAAAACGGGACAAATGACATAGCGGTATCTACTACTAGGCTATGTAATTGGCTAATTCCTAACTAACAGCAGTAATAAATATATTATATTATTAAAATAGTATTATTAGTAAAATACCGTGAGCCTTGTTCTATTGCAATTACCTACCCTAATTCTGACCCTACTACCGTAAGTTTTTAAAAATGACTGGCAAAGGCCTACTCTCGGGCCTATTACTAAAATGTCATTTATGTTTGACATTTTAAGGTGAAACAATCATGAAGAGAGAGAAAGAATTAATATTTAACTTTTGATGTTTGCTCTAAATATACTGCTTTAAAGTATAAATCATGTCATGCTAGTGTGTCACAGAAACAAATCCAACATTATATTAAGAATATTTTGATTAGGTCCTCATGACATTTTGACTAGATGAGTTGATTAAAGATTATTATCACGTCATGTCAAATCTCATGGCTTTCTAACTCTTTATTTCGTTCTGTGTTGATGCCTTGATGGATGAGGCTAAGAATCTAGGCAAGTGGTTCCATGTTGATCAAGAAGTAGTTTAAACTCCCCGCTGCGTGCATGGATACATCATGCTTTCTTTGCGAGCACAATAATCCTCGTTCAACGATCGTAGAACCATTTACAAGTGACCCAAATTCGTCTGAGAGCTGAAGAAATTATTTTACAAATGGGTTTTCTGCTTCTTCTTTCGAGCTATTTGGTGCAGATGAGGAGGAGGAGAAGGAGGAGGCACATATGGTAACATGAAATATTACAGCGAATAATTTAGGGTTTGCGGCCATCAGGAACTATTACGATAAGGAGATAGACTATATAGCTTGGATACGGTTGCTTGATTGCGTTATAGCGAAAAATGCAACGAATTCAACTAACGTATCACTGCCGGTAGAAGTTATTGAGCCGTTGTATTTTGGAAGACTGGGCCATGGAGCCAGCTGAACCGCCAACGACGCAGCAAGCTCATGATTGGGCCGGAGATGTTGCCTTGATTCGATCCGTGACCGATCTTCTTGAACTCAATAGCCGCTTTTCTAGTTTGATGATGGCTTATTTAGTTCTCAAGATCGATAGAGCAATGCATGACAGATGAAACTCGATCAACCAACTGTTTATTCCTTCGGTTAGACGCACACCATTTCGATCCAATTATGCCGACAAAAGTCGATAGGGCAACGAATAACTGTCGCATTATTACCAGCGACCCGGTATCTGCTCTCTATACAGTCGAGCTCTTCTTCTGTTTATGTGACAGCTACAACGGGAAAAAGTACCAATTTTTAATTACTTAACAAGATCTGTCTCGTCCTTGCTGTAGCGGGAAAGGTAAACACATGACCATTGCGACGCTTCCTTTCAAATATTTGCGTCCGTTATACACTATAATACGGCTATCTTTATCTGGAACGAATTATTTTTAAAACGTACCAAGTGAATAATGTTTAATTGGCTCGTTTTGTTGAACCTATTTCCAGCACTCGCATAAAACGGCCATCCCGTCATGGACCATTTTCTTAACAATTCTCTGCTTCTGCGACGTGCCGAGCACTGTGACGTTTTCGTTCCACATCACACATCTACAGGAAGCGAACATTCTATTTTTAATACCGGTAAGCTACAATAGTTATGCATATTTCTATTTTATGTGAAAAAGTATTAACCCGAACATTAAGCAATTTTACCGCCATAATGGATTATTACTGGTTTTACACTCTTAAAGAACCCAATAGTTTACTCATCTACGACGAATGCGATTACTTACCAGGGAAATTTTATTATCACTGAATAGAAGATAGCAGAACACAACGTATATTTTTTTTAAGCATTAATAAAGAAAATTCGAACAGTACTGTAATTTTCATTTTCAGCAGGTATAATATCTTTAGTTATAGGGCAATTAAATTTTAAAAAAACTTGAAAATGTTCTTATACAGATGAATACTAATCTCAAGGTTTGAGGTATTGAAAAAGCAGGATTGTGTTCACTGGTTACGTCGTTCGTACAGTATTTTGTTGGTACGGAAGGAGAGGGGGAAAACATGAAAAGTAGGTCAGTAAGGCGCGAGCGTTGCTGCTAGCCAGCCATGCAGAACCATAGCATCCGGCGCATACAACTAGAATTGAAGTATAATTCTATTTTTCACCCCGTTTCTACTTGATCATATTTTCAACATATTAAATATTCTCATTTCCCTTTTGGGGCGCACGCGATGCTTTCTGCTAAATGGGTAAAACCACACGATCATTAGAGGAAGTGAGCGATTGCCATAGTTGCGGCTCTTCTCTGCATTCACTTGTGTTGACAAGTTGAACAAATAATGTTGATTGAAAGAAAGGAGGTCGACGAGCTGAAAGTGAGCCACCAACTGGCGGTCGGAGGGAGAAATAAGAAAAGAGTTTCTCCTGACTCAATCGCCGCCACCGGTGCCGCTGTTGCTGCTTCTTCTGGTGATACATTTTCACGGCAGAATAGGTGTCTTGCCATCAGTTACTAGCTAGCCGGCTGGCTCTCAAGTTCAAGGCGAAGGAGCGCAGCTAGTGTACGTACGTCCAATATTATCAGGGACTGTAAATCGGATCCTCTTCAGTCTGTGTTGCAAACAGCCAGGAAGCGGAAGGGCGCCACACAAGCTCGTTGCTTGCTTCAGTTGTCCACGCCCAGATCATACCCTATAGCTGCTGCTGTTAGCTTCCATCACGCATTCAAACTGATGTCTCATTGCGCCCAAACACCAAAAACTGTCGGCAACCAAATAGAGTGAGCTAGGTACGTACAAGAGCAGACTAGTAAGGCACGCAGCTGTTGCAACGGGACACTTTAATTTTAACTAGCTAGCTGGTCCAGCGACTGCTGCAACAGTTTTCTCTGCAAATCCTTGGAGTTCTACTTTGATCAAAACACGGATAAGAAAGAGAAAGAAAAACGAAAAGAAGCGAAAAAACGCTCTACTGGTCTTTGTCGCTCGCTCGGCTGACTATTTGATCTACTGAGTTGATCTTGGAGGAGCGGTGGATGAGGTACAGCGCACGCTTTTAACCCAAAAGTCAACGGACACGAGTCAGTGGTCGTAACCGCCATTCACGTTGTCAGCAACGATTCTCTTCCTCGTTTCGTGCATTCCTGTTTCATCTTTGTTTCTTGTTGGATCTATGCGGGCTCACTCTGCTTTAATATGTCTTAGAATAGCGCCGTTAATAAGACGACTCATGCTACTCTTCCATCTTTTTACTTTCAGGCGTGTAATAATTGGATAAGAATTGCTCTTCAACATTCTCTTTACTACCATCGATAAGGTGAGTCACAGCATTATTTTTATGTATATCATTATTATTTTCGCTCTTGTTTTTTTCTGTATGATTAGTTGGGTTTCTTAATTCTAGTGTTAGGGAATGAATAGTAAAACAAAATATCATACACATTACATTTATTTTTAAATGTTTAATTATGAAACAACAATTAAGAGATAAATTTGCTACAGTTCGAGTTTCTCTTTCCTAGTTTTTTGTTATATTTTAGTTACGAAGACAAATATCACAACAGATATTATACTGGTAGTATGACTCACTTGTTTTTTTTTTTTGTTTTTTTTTTCATAATTTCGTCATGAATGGTGATGAAAAGAATGATTCGTGTTGGCGTCATCATTTTGTCCTCGTTGCTATTTGCTACGGTTCTGAGTGTTCCTGTGGATTTACAAGTTGGCGTAGATCCGAATCGCCCTGTTACTCTCTACGAGGCCCCGCCAACATATCGCCGAGATGCTCGTGGCCGACCCTTCAAATCTATAATCATTCGAGCCAATCCGTTTAGGCTTCAACAGACATAGTGACCACCAAAATGCAATTCCAGATCATTCGTCGGCATCAACGACGACGACAACAACAACGACGACAACTGAGAAACCAGACGATAACCGAAGTTCAATCACGACGACGTCAACAACTCCTAAAACAATAACACAATTCAAATCCATTATTGTAACTTCTAAACCATTCGGTCTGGACAACAACTCCAATCGAAACCAACCTACCACCACGGTAGATGCCTTTAAAAAAATAATTTTTTAGATTACCTAACTAAAAAAATTAAATAATTAAAGGAGTAAAAAACGGTTCGTCCTTCTTTTATGAATTTTAACAGACTACCGCATCACCTTTAGTAGTTGGAAAGGCTTCCCCAACTATTCCGTTTTTCAGCATATCATGCACCGTTGGCAGTTCTTGCTCGCAGATAATCTCTGCAAGGCAGATTTTGACGCCGAAACCCACTTTTAAGCCATACTCCCAAGAAGAGATTAACAAGTACAAAGGAACATTCAGCTCCATCTTCCCGTCTTCAATCATCGCGGCTAACCTTGGGATGAAATCTTCATCATCGTTGCTGTCAACAGTAACAACGACTACACCATCTACTCTCAATTCACTGTTGCGAATTCGCACGAATCCACCTTCGTCAGCAGGACAAAAAGGATCATCCGCCACTTCATTAGGAGCTGGTAGCCTGGATCCTCAACCGGTCCAAGAGCGTCAAAAGCCAGACCAATATGAAAGCATCAGTCGCTGGAAGTGGCCTATCGAAGCGTCAGCAAAGCAAGACGTTGAAGAGATCAAGACGACAACACCAGCTCCTGTCAAGCTTTCTACGTGGACTCCGCAGCTTAACAATAACGATGCCAATATCCGAAACACGGTCATGTTTAGGATTAAACCACATCCATTTGCGGATTACCAACGATACAAGACTCCGGGCAGCACGTCCCAGCCTTCAACAATCAGTAGTGTTGGCAGCAGTGAGGGAGGAGGGGGCGGAGGATGGATGTCATTGCTGGCTGCTTCGTTGAAAGCTGGACTGCAACAATCACGCCCTGCCACTTCCGAATCTCTGATAGGCTTCAATCAACCGGGCTGCCGTCACTAAATTAGCTCCAACGTCCATCACTCAGTGGATTTCGTCAGCTGACGAGTCCATCACTAGCAACAACATTGCTGTCAGGGAACCCGTTCTTACGGCCTCATCGTGGCCGAGTGAAAACCAACGTGAAGTCATCACAACCAAAGGCAACAAGATTTCGCTCATTACTGGCTCTTCAAATAAACAGAAGCTCACTTACAAACAAGCTGCAGTTCCTCAGACCTCTTCCAGCAGCAGCAGCAGCAGTAATAGTAATAACAACGTATTTCTTCCGCCAGAAGTTTCCGTCTCGAGTCACGTAATTGGACTTCGGGTCAAGCCCAAGTCTTTGGATCACACTTTTGTTGAGCAAATCCAAGGGCGTAGCTGTCGAGACGGATGGAGAGGACGTGAATCTCAGTGACTTGATTATGAAGGAACCGTTAACTCCTCCACGTTCAGCTCGTTTCTTCGGATGGCAAGGTCAAATGATTCCTGTTACTCCTGTCCGGGATCTGGCAGAGGACTTTCGGAATCGTCGTCAATTTCAGCCCAAGATAGACGGTGCTTCTGGTCCTCTTTCCCATGGTTATGGTGCAAAGTGGCGTCCCATTTATTCCTCGAGTTCATAGTGTTGACCACAGACCGAACCGCAGCTATTTTAAAAAGTAACATGCTTTGTTTGTATTTTGGATACAAATTTCCTTCTTGGTCATCGCACAACTAGCTCTATTGTTTTATTAAACATTGTTTTCTTCGACATGTTGAAATGGGTCACTGATTTAATCTTCCCTCAACTAACCGTACGGGATTGGAAACGGATTACGAGTGGCACCTGTTTCTTCTTTATAAAAAAATGAAGCTAAATATCAACACATTTTTGCTATAAAAAATATTCTTCCTGTAATAATATTATTTGACGACGAGAGTCAATTTCTAACCGCAGAATAAACTTTCGTTTCACGACTTAACACTTCATTACGCTTTCTTCGCAGTCCTAGTATTGGCTAACCACCGAAAATGAGAACACTATTTCCAACGAACAGCTTCAGGGATGAATTAGTAGGTTATTAACTAATTCTGCTGGTAATAAAGCAGTTGGCACAATCTTTTTTGTTTATTCTCAATATAAATTTCTTTTACTTCCTTTGTTGTCCTGTTAAGGCCTCTTTTACAGTCATACCACGAAATAAGAGAGAAAAGTGTGCGAAAGTACGTGGCTTTTAAATACTAGTAAAGAAGATTTCGTTCCATACTTTTCTGCATCAAAATCAAAACAAAAATGTAATACAAATACTTTGAGGTAAATACCTTTGTTATTTCTTTTCTAATCTCATATAAACTTAAATAGGTGCAAACAAAAAGAGGCCATTATATGACAATGACATAATATAACGGCTAGCAATTATTAACTTCTTAAATCATAAGCTTGTGTATTCGTACACGTTGGTGTTGATGGTGAGAATTAAAGCGTATTCTATGATAACGTACGATACTGAAACTCTTGCTTTTATAAAGATTCTAATACAGTAATTACACATTTACTTATGCTAATAAGTTGGGTCCATAATGCCTTATATATTCTTTTCCTTAAAAAAAGAAGCACATGCCATCATGAACGTACAATGGATTAGCTTGTTTCGCAATGGAGGACAGAGAAGGGATAATTATTTGCGTGTTTTTGGGTCATGCTCAATATATTTTGATTAGTAAGGAATCGTGTTGCAATGAGGATTGAGATATAAAGAGCGGAGCAAGAGGAGATTTATAATGATCTACGATATTTGATAGTCTCATTGGGTCGATGGGTTTCTTTCATCGCAATGTTACCATGACAATAGACTGCGACACGGAATGTATAAGACCGTCAATGTTGTTCTCAAAGGTCCACAGTTAATATAGTAGGCATCGTACCAAATACTACGTACGGTCAGACATTGCATATTTACCGAGTGCTCCCCGTTTGATATTCATGGAGATGACCAATTCAACGACCACATTCTTACTTCTACCTAATACTCCGAAGATTCTGTTGTTCGGCTACTTGAATTGGGTTGAAGTATCATTAGCTCTATTAGGACTCGTCATCAACAGCTACGCTATAATGGCTGTACTACTAGGTAAAACGCGTGCAAGTCGCGGGTACTTTTTTGGTCTCTTAAATCTCTCGTTGGCCCAAAATTTTATTTCGGTCATCAGTATATCTTCGGTAACTGTTCCATTATTCGATCCAAGAAACAATTTAACTTCACCACTTGTTGGTAAGGAAACATTTTTTAAATAGTCGTGATAAATGATACAAATATAGATGTAATTGTTTGAGATGACAGGTTAACCCAATTCTTTTTATCTATTTTTGTTCGTTTGAATGCCCTTGTTTTATTGAAGAGACAAGTTGGTGGCGTCCACTTTTTCAAAATGCTACTGTAGCCATCTTCAGTGGCGTTTGTGTCACTGGCATTGCCGCTATGTCTTGGAGTCACTGGTGGCAGCTCAATATTTGGGTGAATCACTTTCAACTACCATCAGGCTATAAGGTTGCCAAAACTGTAACCTGGGTTATGTGGTGCACTGCATTTCTCTTTGCTGTTTGGCTCAACTGCTATCACTTGAGCAAAACCGGATTGAGCACAACAACAGCGGACGATGATCAGCGTTCCGTTCAATTCTACGCTCGTCTCTACTCTGTATCTCTATTTGCGAGTACTGCGTGGATTCTTTTCTCCAATTTTACTTCCATTCCGGCCGTAACTGGTCATTTGACCACTCGGGCTGTTAGTACTGGAATTATTAACCACGAATGCTGTGATGCTGATTGTGCTTGTTCAGAAAGTGAAGCGGATGTGTCACAAGTGGACCCTAAAAAGAGATCAGCCAATAACAAGTCTCTAAGTTTAGTTAGCTTACATCCAGCGGAGGGAACATCTACCATACCTACTATCGTTGCAGATAATGCGATGCAAAGTGATTCACTCTCGATCGTCACTTCACCGTGCCATGATAAACGGTGTGTATGTTTCCCTTATTCAGATTCATTTATTTGAAATATTATCGTTAAAACATAATCGGTATTATTCTTGATGCAGATCTAGGATTACATCAGTACAAATGAGTCATAGTGAGCTTGTTGTCCCATATGCATTAAGTCCATACCAAAGTGAATGTACACTTGATAGTTTGTCCACTTTGAATCGTTCACGACAAGGAAGTCACAGTATTAGTATATATTCAGCTGATCTGTCAACCACTTCTATTGCGCCTACTGCAACAAATGGGCCCAAGCTATCGGGAGAGAAATTGCACAGAAGATTACAGCAACTGAAAAATATTCGTCGTGTGCCGCCATCGGATATTAATGACACAGAATCAGATTCCCCGCTCCAGTCAGCAACGTCGGAATCTCTCGCGATTAAACGTATTAAGAAAAAGCGGAAACCGACAAAAAGGCTTAAAAGTGTTGTAAGACTCCAATATAAGAATCCTAGTCGAGTGCAACTTTTTCTTTTATTCACTTTCTTTTTCCTGTATTTTCCTCCTTGGGTTTTATTAACTGTAGGAGCATATTATCCCTTTTACGCTTCTGCTTTCTTGTCATTGTTTCGCCTGTACGTGAACGTTGGCAGCTGTGTTAATCCTGTTTTACACGGGTTTAGGGATCCTAGATTTCGACTGATGCCAAAAAATTGGCGTTCCAGAATTCGACCTACCACCAGCTCTGAAACTTCTATTTCACTGCGGAATACTTACTTCTCTAAAGCTGTTCGTAGCAACTACTTCTGAATTAGGCTTTATGAGTTCATGCGCATTTTGTTTCGGTCCTCTGAAGTCTTTCCAGTTTCCCTATCTGTCCTTGATAGTTGTTTTATAAATCCTTATTTCCTCAACGTTTGAGAGATACCATGTAATTTTTAAATTACGAAGCAAAATACATAATTATCGTTCACTGATTCGCTCAAATTGCAGGAAGTTATTGCTTACCTACATCTAAATTTCTTATTTGTCATTACTGATTAACTAAGTAGTACACTTCACGCTGTGCCTTTCATGTAATGTCTTGTCACTTAAAGCTTGAATGAAGTAATACAAAGTTCCTATGACTCGTGATAAGCAAATGTATTCACTGCATGAGGACCGATTCGCAGCAATGCAGATGTTGATGACATTTCCTGACTTTACTGAAGGAGTTGAAGATGCAAATTGTCTGAAGCAGATTTCACCACATTGTAAGCTCCATGATAGCATTAACAATGTCATTTTTGTTGTTCTTGAGGGCTTTTATAGCCTTAGCTCTTGTTACATTGGCCTGGGTCATGACAAGATCAATATCCTTTTCTTCCACATCAGCATCATCCACTTCTTCTTCTGATTCTTCTTGTATAGGAGCAGGAACCTATATACAAAACAATTAAGTATCAAATAGTTTTGTTTTTCAAAGAAAGATTAACTTACAGTGGTTCCATGAGCTCCAGCTTCAGCAGGGTTCAATTCAGGAGCTTTGAACTTCTCCACTGCAGCCATGTGGGCTTGTTGGTTCAAATCTTCAATCTATAAAAACAGCCACACAATAAAGTACCCATTTGCAAACAATTCAAATTTCCAATAAGAAGCCCTATGTTTTATATACCTTAGCCTCTCCAAAGACAATGTAAGTATCAGAAGCAGGGTTTTTGTAGACATCAGGTTTGTTGATCACAAAAAGGATGTTCCTTGATTTGCGGATGGTCACTCTGCTGACACCAGTAACCTAAAAAAGCAATATGATAGTTTGATTTCTTAAGCTTATGTTTTTTTAATGCTCCCTACCTGCTTCAATCCAAGCTTTGACATGATCTTCCTGGCTTTTTTCTCCCCTCGGCTTTGCTTAGCCTTACTGACCAACTCCTCAGGAAGACCAGCTGCAGCAGCAACCTAACAATAACATGAAACAGCCGTTAGAAACATAAGATCGAATTATATGCAAAATTTATGAAAACCTGGCTTTGCCCAGTTCCAGCCTCTTCTAGCTCAGGGACAGAGTCATCCGAATCCGAGTCGGTATTATCAGAACCATCCTGAACAGTAGGAGCTCCTTTTTCCAATTCTGTGACTTGCGGCATTTTCCTGGACCGAAATAACAACTATAAGATGTATGAATATAATTTAATTCTAATATGAAACTTGTACCTTGAGGGATGTCTGAAATTACGGAAGATAAAAAATTCACAAAGATTCACGCGTTGGACCTCGGAGTTTGAGTAATTCCGTAAGAATTTCAAAATAGAGTCGTCTGTTCGATCACACTTTTACTATATCGATAGTTTGGATTTCTCTAGTTATCCAGTGGGTGCTGCCACCTATAATACTGGCCCATCTTACAATGCCATCTAGTAGTCAATCTGTACTGTACAGTGGATTTCGCGGTTTTTATGAATTCGTGAATGCAGCATCGTCAATCTTTATAAAAAAGGAAATTTATAAAATTAATTGATTAAAAATAGAAGGATTCTTTTTGTAAACTAATTTGATTCATATTCGCCTTTTGTACTTAATTTATAAATTTATAAATTTGAAAATTGACTGATGTGAACTGCTATAAGCATTCGATGCACCCGCAAATGAAACTAATCTTCTACAACGAATCTTCAAGTTTGACTGTTTGGTGAATTCATTCAACGATGACTATATCGACACTAATCATTAACACACTCTCACTTAGACCTATCGCCATAAATGTGATTGGAAAATTTAGTGGAAGAACTCTTTGAGAATGAGTATATACAAACCCTAGTAGAACAGCCTTGAAAAAGAAGAATAGTGGGTAATTCGTTGATTGTTTTGTGGCGCTTCTGCTGCCGGGACTATGAGGGGTGTGTAGAGAATATATATATACCTGAGTGGTTTTCGATTGGATTGATCACATGGCTTGAATGGAAGCAGTGGATTGGACGAAACTCGTTTCCAACATGGCCGCCGAGGGGCTGGGATTAAAAAATTTTAAGTTTTTCTTTTTCTCTTTTCGCCCCATGTCTTGTACGCACAGGTATAAAAGAGAACATGTTGGAGATGGTCAATTAAAAAAAAAGAACCGCCTGCTAGCGCCGGCAGGTAAAAAGACGATGGATTTGTTATGTTTCTTGCCCAGCAGGATTATGCTGTTGCGGTTGTTATCATAATAAACGCACAGAATATGCCTTATGCATTTGCAAAACGAAATTCCGTAATGATAAATGTATTCGAAATTCTTACAATTGTTATATTGTTTCTAGGATTAATAAGGCCCACTTCGAATAGATGCATGGTATCTTGGTCAACTGTCTGGTATGTTTATTAATGCTTAAATACTTTGCCGTATTCATATTTTTTATCCTTAAAATATAATCATCAGAATCTTTGAGAAATTCTTGATTTCAATATAAAAACTGGGTTTTAAGTATCGCAATAGTGGGTAAACCCAAAAAGTAATTGCTCAATTTTGCGTGCAACAATTATTTTATTCATTTTCGCTAAGGATCAAGGTTCTGCCTTTTTTTCGAAAACATGATCATTTCATTCAACTGACTTTTGTTGTTTGTATTTGCAACCGTAAAATAGCTTAATAAGGGATAGAGCATGAGAAAAGTTAAAAATTTATTCAGCTGTGAACATTTGGAGGACATCTTGATCATAAAAAAGGGTCTGCTGGGCGGCATTATCCTTATATGGGCTGTCGGACATTTATATAAATAAATAAGATAGATGGATAGACGAAGGAAGTCTACTATGGGAGAAGGTGATTGCAAAAGCTGAGCAGTCAGGATTTTTATTTAGACGCATGCTGCTCTGCCTTTCTATTGGCTTCGCTTCGAGTCAAAACATTTATTTGAGCGGCAGGAGCTGGTCGATCGATTCACGTCCCATTTTATTGTTACACATGTACAGCAGTACATGCAGCGTCGCTCACAATGGATGGAGCGTGAGGAGGGGGTTCCTGCGGCAATATACCTTTATACAAATAGAATAAAGGTGCTATTATTCGTGTAGACGGTTTCGGCGTCGCGGCTGGCACGCCGTCACGCACCTGCGAGGTGTGCAGAGTTCATTAAGCAGACATTACAGTGAGCTCCTCACAGCGGCGTCGCTCGCTCGCGTATAATTCACGCCGACACGACACCATGCTGATGCGAATCGATAAGTTGCTGTGGCTCTAATCTACAGCCCCGACAGTAAAGCAAAGCCTAATACTGTCGTTTGACATGCAAAGCTGCACTCAAGCATATCATATTCCACGGTGCGCAATTGTCATGACAGCCAAATTGTGATTTAACAAGGCACCACCGCTGGGAGCCTGTACTAGCATGCATGTAGGCCTATTTAGTTTATCAACATCGCTACCCGACACGCAATCATGTTTATTTTGATTATCAAATGGGTTGGTCTCTACCCCTTCATCCAGTCCTTTTGCTTTTTATCTTCTCAGAATTTATTTTCTTTATCCACTCATTGAAAGACTCTAATTACCTTGTAATGCTACTTCATCTACGCACCGTAGGTTGTAATTGAATATTATAGATGAAAGAAATCTTTAGAGTACCAACGCTAGGTAGGAGAAGTCAATCAGATTTAGTGTCAATCGTGCTGTTATTGGCCCCTCCAAAGGAAAGCCGCCGGTGACATGACAACTATCTCTTTGAAGTAAAGCTTCGTCTCCATTTACGTAATTTTGCAAATAGTTATTTATATGTTATGTGAGAATGAAGATTTGAAACAGGGGTTCATTAACTGGAGAGATTTATAAAAGGAATTCTTTTATTCATGTTCGCGTGTCGTAGCTTTCACTATGAGGTTTTGCCGACGGGGAATTTCTATCAATTGTTTCTATGAACTGATACACTCTTCATCGGTAGACCTTTGAATATAACCGTGCATTTCAGAAATATATTGCAGGGTAAGGTGATTATAGCAGCTACAACCGAGATAGTCGAAAAAGACTTGCTGTATATTTTACTTATTAACACATGTTCTAATAATTTATAGGGGTTATTCGCAATTATCGAGAATGATGTTTCACACGATTGATTTAGTGCGATTATTCAGATTTCTATGTAAACTTATATATTAGTAAAATTGTAATAATCTAATACTAGTAAAAATGTAAAGTCTTTCAAACGGATACTTGGTATATAGTAATGACCTGTAAATAGGCCTGGGATAATAGCGCTACAAGCAACTAGGGAGGGGGGAAACAAAAGAAAGAACTCCGAATTTGATCAAGTTGAAATTTTTCTCCGGGCGCGATCTGCTGCTGATGATGGTGATAAACGCAATAAGACTCGAATGCGCATCTTGCTGCTGAGAGAGATTTTCGAGGGAGCAAGAGGATAGCTCTGCGTAATGAGACTGAGGTTCTGAAAGACTCTATAGCACTGAAAGAACAGACGAAGGGCGCATCGGACCCAGTTGTAGAGGCAGGGATTGGGTCGTGAGAAGGGGGATGCAACGAATCCCGTAGGTGGAGCCTAAGGTATCCACCCCCTTTTCGTCTGTGTTGCTTAGTCCCGCCTATGAACATCCAGCCACTTGGTAAGTTGTTGGTCCATCAGGCCGCCAGTCACTCGCCATGGTCCCATCGGATTCGTAACACGACTAATCGGTGCTGATGGACGCCGATGCTAAGCACGAACTTATACCATCATCAAAGTATAATCAAGTGTTGTAATAAGGATTAGAACAAGATGGCGGACGAAAATAGCCCAGTGGTTCGGCCGCAGAGACTATTCAATGGAACAAATAGTGGTAATAGTGTGACCGGCGTAATGGTCTCGGATGGATCGCAATCCGACCATCACCTCCACTCGGATGACGATGAGTTGAGTGTAGGCGGAACGACCCCACCGCCGCAACCGCTCCCGGTCGAAGAACAATTTAAAGAGGAACATCTTGATGACATGAAAGTGGACGATTCAGTGGGCCCAAACCTTATCAAGTTCTCAATTGATAACATTCTGAATCCCGAGTTTGGAGCTCGGATGAACGCGGCGGAATCGGCAGCGGCAGCCGTTGCTCTCCATCACCATCATCAGCAGCTCATACAGCAACACCATGCTAGTCCGGCGACGGCGGCGGCGGCAGCGGGATTCCTAGGAGCGTTCCATCAGTTCCCATTTTTGGCTGCTGCTCGTCAAATGATTCTTGCCGCCGCTTCCGGTGGATCCTCGATCGACTATAGCCATCACCATCATTTGGCGGCCGTAGCGGCAGCACAACATGCGGTTCCTAACAGTTTATTATTGCCTCATCAACATCCGACCAACACTTTGAATTTGGTGCAAAGTTGCACGGATAAATACCTGGGTAGCAGCAAACCAAATTGGGGGTCCCATCAACCAGCGCTGCCTAGCGGTGTAGGAGGGAACCGGTCCCTTTCTCAAGTCGGCGGCGGAGGTGGTAAAGGGGCGATGAGAGCAGCGGCAGGAGCGCAACAAGTGACAAACCTAAATAACAATAATAACAAAAGTTCGGCGGTACTGGGAAAGGCAATCGATTTGAGTGTTCGTAACTCGGCTTCCCCTCCTGATCACCGCCATCATCAACTTCAGCAAAAACAACGATTATCGGTCATCGGAGACAAACCGTCGACTGTTCCTCTTCAAGTCGTTAGCCCTTCATTGGCAAGCGGTAGCAGTAACGACGATAACTCTTCGGCGCACAGTCCCACCAGATCCGTATCCGTAAGTTGTTAACACTTGTTTCATCATGTTACTTCTGAAAATTGCAACAACATCCATTTACCGACAACGTATTAAAATACCGGCAAGGCATTCATATAAATTTCTTTTTCTGCTTTCTTTTTGAAAAAAAAAAATCATTATATTTTTGGCATGACGTACATTTTATAAACAAGTTTCAGGCATCTTTTTAAGTATTACCAAATCAAAAAGGAAGAATTGAAAACAAAAAAAAAAATAATTAGCAACACGCAATAAGTAGTTGGTTTAATTGAAATCAGTTTGGAAGAAAATGTGTTCTACATGTTTAATTTTCCATAGGTTGGCGGGTCCACATGTTCAGTGGGTAACGGAGAGTCAGGCAGCGGCAGTACTGGACAACAAGCGGGAAGCGGCGGTGAAAGCGGGCGGCGGCAACGGTGGCAAAGAACCTCTCTGGCCGGCTTGGGTTTATTGTACCCGCTACTCGGATCGCCCATCATCTGGTAAATATTTTCTCGACTCATTTGCAAAAGAAATCAGAACTCTTTTCCACAGCTTGATTTCTTCAAAATAGAATCTCGACAATTAAGTCAGATTTATGTTTCGTTGATTTAGTTGTTTACATTGCTCAGAAGTCAGAACATATAAATCCTAAGGGCCTAACAGCCCTAATTTACTATTTGTCTAATTATTCGCATGAATTACAATCTTTCAAGTTTAGTAACGAAATTATAATTAACTAGGCCTACCCACAAGTAGTTTTTTTTTTATGAATGCGCTCGTGAAATTTGCTAGTATTGTACAACATGCAGCCTTCCCCCTCGTTCATCTCGAAAGGTTAATGTGTGTTATCAACCAAAAGAACGTGACAAACAGCTTCTTAAAATTGTCGTCATCGGTCTCATAGAAACGGATAGAGAAGTTTCCTATTGTTCAGAGAACGATGCTACTAGTTACCTTTTCTTCTCTGGAAGCAAGTATGACAACATGATTAAATTTACTCGTTGGTCGTTGCGTGGAATATGGAAGGGGCGATAGTAGTCGAAGGAAAAAAGGGGCACTACAGCCATCAGAGCACCTCATTCATTCAGCTCGTGTTACAGTCTCACTTTGTTTACGTCAAACGTTCTCGAGATTTTGCATTCAATTCCCATCTTTTTTAAAGAAAACACTTTGAGTGAAATATGGGTTTCAGCTGGTGGCCTCGCGTGCATCTCATCTTTGGTCAAAAGGTGTCACTTTCATGGCGGGATCATAATCAAAAGCACTTGCTGTTATTGCCGTTATCTGCTTTCCCTCTAATGGCAGCAGCTCTTCTTACTTCTTAGTAAGATGGTCCTCAATGTGTTTTTTTATCCTCTTATTCAACGAAGAAGAACCACGTCTTTATTAGATTCAAGACAGCTGGCAGACTTTTAGAAATTCTCTTGCATTCAAAATATCGAATGAAGAATCCGTTACTCGCCAACATGCTATTGACTCATTCACGCGTTCATCTCCTCAGAAGGTGGCGCGCCAGTATATCTTAACAGAAAACCTTAAATGGAAATCCAATCTTTCTGTTGATCAAATTAATCTTGATGTAAATTGATGACTCGCAGAAATTTTCGAAAGATACGAAACGAGGATAAGCTTTATTCGGAATTAATAATATTCTTTTTATTTTTGGATGAAAGTGACTAATGGTTTGGAATACGAGGACCTATTTAGTAATGGTGATCAGGAGGCCCAGGTGTTGGTGATGGTTTTGTAATGTATTTAGTCTCTCCCTCACTCGCTTTCCGACTATTTTAGGGATGACAAAGCGTTTAGAGAAGGGAAAAGAGAACGTGCTGTGTACAGGATACCTAAACTTCCTACGTAAGAAATAGGGGAGAGAGAATTGGCCGACAAAGACGTTCCGTCGTCTCTTTTGAAGGAGAACTGTTGGACTCCTGCGTCGCTTCCAATTAAATACAAAACACGCTCCATGCGCGTGCACTTCCAATGAATGAATCCACAGAGAATCAGAGAAAATTCTTCGCCTCCTTCAACACGATCGTTGCGTCATACAAAAGAAAGAACATTGAATCCTGCCAGCACGTGATTCCATGTAATAAAAATTCTAGACACAATCACTTATGGAGCTATTAGTGATTTTCAATAGAATTCCAGCAGTCATCGTAAAGCAATTTGTAGTAAAATGAAGTTGAAGTCGAGGATCGAATTAAATGAGTTGAATAGCATTGCAAGAGATCGATTGCACAATGAAAAGAGTAGAGTCACGAAGTAAACCTCCGTTGCGCTTGCACAATTCACAAGAAATTGATTAAATACCGGAAATGTTGATCCATCCCGGTGGTCCAAAACATTCAACTAACCGGGGCACTATGATTTCACGGTCCTTTTTGTTGCATAATGAATAAAATGAACTGCATTAAGAGGTGAGACCCTCTCATCTCAAGTTTTTGAATAATGAAAACCGGAAAAGGCTTTACGAATGGACTGCTAACAGGAAAATGTCGATTGTTCATAAAATTTGAAATAAAATCAAATAAAAGATTGGTTGGGCAACCGAGGCGTGACTTTTCGACGGTTCCGCCCTTGTTTCTTTTACTACGATAGATGTACATTCCGATTTATTCTCTATTTACATTTTAAAAAGTGAATTTTTTCCTCTCTCTATTCTATATAAATTCATTGAAAAGTGCTGTGTGCACGTGCCCAGATCCTTAATGAGACCGTCCGATTTGCTTCACAGACTTTTTCTCGTCTATCTTGGAACCGTTTCGAAAGGAGGACGAAGCAAGGGAGGGAGGGATTTGCATACAATTAAATCCCACGCATCACAAAGGAGACAGCTGTTTAGATATGATTCACGCTCAGTGGAGCGAGCGTTTAAATATAGAGATAGTGTAGTGTAAAGGAACCAGTTTGGATACCTTTCAACTAGCGTAGAGAAGAAGGGTGTTCGAGGATGTTGTTTTCCCCCTCTCATTCTGTTAAAAGATCATTGTCACGCGGGTGCGCATTGACAACGATGCGGTAGGTCCCCATTTATTAATTTTAGGGTTTCAATGAATGCCGCAACACTTTTTTTTCTCAGCTTGAACATGTCTAGAGCCCTCATTCATTTCCATCAATGACAGGTGTTATTTGATTATTTAAAAAAAATTCAAAGCAGCTAGCATTTTTTTAATACCTACCGTTTACGTTTTTAAACGATTCATGTTTGAATCAATATAAAAAATATAAATAAATAAATAGGTTTTTTTTCCCTTTAAAATCCATAATTTATACGTTAACTATATGAATTATACGCCCGCGCACACACCTGGTGTATCATCAATTATCACCACAGAGAGAAGCTTTTACCCGCTGGTTGGAAAAGTCTGGGAGCGTGTTTTATTTTCACAAGTAGTCGAGTTTCCGGCCTACTTCCGCCACCACCGCCAGTTTAAAAGAATTCAAGAGTAATGAATAATAATGACAGTGATTTGGTTGCGCACGTTTTGGTATCTTACATTATTTTCTCGTTTGTAGCCCAAGTAGATAGAGAAGGGGCATCCAGCTGTGGTGACTTGAAGTGCGTGGATAACTTTTGCGGCTGACCAATGAGAGTGTATAATGTGCTCCCCTCATCATCATAATGGCGTGAGAGGCCCCCCTAGGTCAACGACAGAAAGAGAAGAGTGCACCACGTAACTCTCGAAGCTTGTTGAAGTTTTCACTTGCGAGAAAAACCTATCAATCATCCCCATTGTTCAATTTTCATTTTGCACCAAACGGAACGAAGGAAGTGGATGTTATTTAATAGAGAGTAAGATAAAAGAGACATGGGTCAAAACTAAACAGGAATCACGTGTGTGATGGATTATTCAGTGTCGTAATGTCAAATTGCTTTAACCTGGCGGTGCATATCTTCACCCGTAGCAGCCCTCCAAGTGATTCCTATCTTGAAATAGTGCACTTGTTCTTCGTTGTTATAGAAAAAAGCGCTAGTGTGCCGCCGCTGAGAGTAGGCTATGTGTGTGTGTATATAAATAACAACGGGGGGTCGGCAGGTGAATTGTTTCCTGTTTACAGAGAACAGATAGAGGGGAGAAAATGTTGCATCGCTTATTTAAGCTGTCAATTGTTTCCCGCTGTCATAACACTACATAGCCATAACCACGAGAAAGCATAAGTTTATTTCCATACATATATTTAACTACTTGAGCGAAGAAAAACAAAATTCCATCTCTTCACATCTAACGACTCTTTACGCATTGCATTCGATAAATTTGCCACGTTTGTATTGAAATATAAAAATGCCAATTACATGTGCCCTTTTTTTCTTTTTTGTCTGCTTTTACAGGAAGAAGTAAGTGATGATTTTCCAAATTAATCAAAAATTGAGACCTGCAGCCGGCAGGTAGATATGTATATTTTTACTTCTTATAGTCGTCGGCCATGATGTAATGACTGTATAATCTATTATTATTTTGTGGGGTAAAAGTGAATTGGGGAGGGAAAAGACTCCAGTGGTGTGGTAACGTCACTTTGTCATGAACCCTGTGGTGATAGTACCTACCTACGACTCGTGTGGTTGTGCACCTATGTGGCTGCGGCGCCCACGACGCTTGTCAACTGTAATTTTCGATTTCTATAGTCTGCCTTTATCTACTGTTATGTACCTCTTCACCCCCTCTAGCTAGCTCTTCCTGCTGCCTTCTTTCCTATTTTCTTATTTGATTGCACCGCGCACGGCATTTGGGTGGTCTCACATAGATCAAGTTCGACGATATCCTCCTCATTTCTTCACTACTTTGTCTTCATTTCGAGCCAAATTCACGCGTTTTTGGAACAGCTACTAGGTTTCCACAATGGATATAGTATGTAATGGCGTAGGAACGAAGGTGTGAACTGTGTATGGGCCTGGGAAACACGCGTGAAACGTTGTGCACAGACAAAAGCCCGTTTGTAGGATGGGTTCATTACACCAGTCGCAGCGTGAAGAGGAGGAAATGGTAGGTTGCAATTAAAGAAGGGGGAAAGAGATACACTGGGTCATTACACATGAAGATGTAACGCAGAGCCAGCAAACAACAGCAGTGGCTCTGCTGGAGCAGCGGGGAGTCGATATCATCATCACCACCGGGCGCACATTACACGTGGTGATTACGAGACGGCCAATGCAAGTCTCGGTACGTGTAGTTCCTGCTTACTTCTCCCTTTGGACAGAAACATCTTTTATGCATAGTCCTTCTGAAAAGCAACAGTATCCCGTAGAGTCTCGTCGTTTCCGTTAGACTTCTACTCCTGGGGTCGTGGCAGCTAGACAACTAATAAGTGGAACTCGAAATGACTCAATTACACATCCCCTGTCTCACTCATTAGCAATAACTTTGTGAAATCTTCTTTGTGGTCAAATTGCATGCCAAATTTTATGTCAATCGTGAATTTGCGAAAAGAGAGATTAGGAAGGGCACACCGCGCGATGGAGTCATAAAATGGGGAATTAGCTCGTTCAGCTGGCGAACGACGTCCACCATCACCACAATAAGCCACATAAAAATGCCCCCTACTGCAGCTGCTTGCACTCGCTTTCCTATACTTTGTAGATTCAGTAGAAAGGTAAAGAAAGAAAACAAGCAAAGAGCAATTACAGTGCTTCAACATTCGACCATCTGTGAATGCGTGCGTGTAGCCTATATACAAGGGAGCTCGATCCCTTTCATAACAATTCATATAAAACCTGAACGTGGCAGTCAAACTCCTTTGCCCTCTCTTATGACTAAATAAACAGGCACGCAACTGCCCATTTCAAAACTTGCTGCATCAAAACGCTGAATCAATAAATCGATAGAAAAGTTATCACCCAACTCGACTACAAATAACACCTTCATTACGAACTAGACCGAAATCAACCCAATTTGGCAACCAGCCAGATATCGTGTATCTTTTTTCAATTAATATTTTTTAAATTACAACTTCATAGTCTCTGTTTGTGGATTGGTAGCTAATGCCGGCTCAGTGTAACTACTGTAAAATTACAATAGAAAGGAGAAATAGAACAATGTTATAAGATTTTGGTTGGAACCCGGTATTGTGCTGTGGCTTTCAGGTCCTAGAGCTAGAAGGATAAGGAGCAAAAAGGATCGGAAAGCGGAGGAGAAGCGTCCACGGACAGCGTTCACTTCCGAGCAGCTGGCTCGGCTAAAAACGGAATTCACAGAAAACCGGTACCTGACGGAGAAACGACGTCAGGATTTGGCTCGAGAACTTCAACTGCACGAAAATCAGATCAAAATTTGGTTCCAAAACAAGCGAGCCAAAATCAAGAAAGCCTCCGGTCAGAAAAATCCTTTAGCCCTTCAACTGATGGCCCAAGGATTGTATAACCACTCAACCATGGCCCTGGACGAAGATGAAGACGACGATGACGACATGCTCCAGCACCCAGAATAATTTTGTTTTGTTTATTTCTCGTTTTTTTTTTGTTTCAATCAGAAATGGTTCTAAATTTAATATAATATATACCGTGCAAATGAAACCGATGCCAATTTCTTCGTCTTGTTTCTATCTTTTAACTACCCTTTCCCATCACACTTTTTTATGATGACGACTCATGGTAATGTAGCTGTTGTATTGCATGTGCATAAATTATCTTTTTGTGTGTGTGTGTGTCTGTACATTATTATGATTCACGAAGAAGAAAAAATAAATAAATAAATAAAGAGAGAGAAAAAAGTGTACGAAGCGCAGCATGTGTTACATTGATGTGCGGGCCTCTGCCTGCGGGTGTTCCATCACGGACAGACGACGACGACGCCGGAGGTCTCGAAAGTGTCGCCTTCTCCCTGCATCCATGTACTGCACAGTCTGTATGTTTATATATATATATCGTGGCAGTTAAATCTCTTAATGAAGCAAGATGGATTGGGGTTGGCAACCAAAGAACGGGGATGAGCTTGGAATGAAGTCAATGTAGCCTCACATCTGTCAGATGCTAAACACACACAGAGGGCCACATAACTGTGCTCGCGACTCTAAAGGTTCTCTCTTTCTCAAGGGGTGGCCTCACACTTACGTACGTGTGGCATTTTCAGTCGTGAATCACGCCCTATAAGGACATCAAGACCGGCGTAAATGGAGTGGGCCTCAGCTGCTGCTCGCATCCACTTGAGAGATCAAACATGAAGTATCAAACTCGTCGAGAAACGATTAAAAATTACCCTTTAGCGAGCACGTCTTCAACCCTTTGAAAGGAGAAACATTACAGGCGGTGATACTTGAGATGTTGGATGACGACGTTGGACTGTTATTGCAATTATTTCATGATTATTTCCGGCTGTGCTGCTTTCAAGTCTAATTGGAGCTCTTTTGTCTGTCATGGTGATACTCTATAGGCTACCAGGAGCGAGGAGAGTGAATAATGAGACACAGAACACCCTTTGCTGTTGCCGTTTCATGTTATCTTGATACCCGACTCAGTACAACCCTTTGGCTTCGCTAGGGCTGATCGCTACGTTGACAATCACTGGCTCGAATCAGGAAAAGCGCAGTTTCTTCATGCTGCCGCGTGTCACTTCCCGGCTGTTAATTACTGTAGCTCCTCCTTTTTACGTCAAAATAAGTGCCATATCACCTTTCTTGCCACCCAAATTCAGTCTATATTTAGTGTTAAACGTATAAGTTATTATACTATGCTTAAGCAGTTTTATAGAATCTAAATCAAATGAAGTAAAAGAACAATCGTTTCTTGTGGCTTTTCAAAAATGTTATAGGGAAAATATGAGAGGATTCAATCGAGCTGAACGTGAGCCGCTAGTTGATTTCTACGTCCCTGCAATTCACACCGTTTTATTTCGGTTGAATTCCCGCTAAATATACACATTTAAAAATCATCGCACAGGATTATCAGCTCCACCTGTGATGTTACGCCCAAAAAACAATTTCCTGTAATTGTTTCCTCAAGCACACCTGAAGAAAGAAAGATTTTAGTTGATTTGTTTACCTTCTGCTAAAAGTCAAAAAGAAAAAAAAAACGCAGCAATTAAGAGATGACAAGTGACGGGGCAATGAAGCACACACGCAAGCCAGAGGCTCTCAAATGGGGATGATGATTGAAGAATAGGATTAAATTGGTTGGAATAAAGAGCTCTGCAGATCTTGGTCGAGCCAAAAGAGGGACATAGGGGACTCTCATCTATTTCTATCACTAACAACCGCTAATAGCCTACACTATTGAAGGAGCAACTAAAATGGCAGGGATTAAGGTATACGGGTAAGCACGGCACAGTGAGCACAGATGAGAAGACCCCTCGCTGTCAAAGCTCATTAGCACTTGACTACACACACATTTCCCCATGGCCGACACTTACGCGCTCAAAACCAAGGGAGAAACATTCCATAGGTGATCCCCTCCATTACTAGCATTCTTCCCCTATTCAAGACGGTTCTAATAATCTCTTTTAAATTCCAAAGTATCACTTGAGATCAGTGGATTTAGTCGACTAAACGTAAATACAACTGTAAAAAGTGAAAATGTATACATTTTTAATGAATATTTTGATGGGTCTTTTTGTTCGATTCTGTATCTTCAGGGTATATGCGACTTTAGGGGCCGAAGGATGTGGCAGAAAGTGAGGCCCATTATGATCGTCGCGACGGCGAGTGCGCGGCTCTGAGCCGAAGGAATTCCCTAACAACTATATATGTTTCGATGAGCTCAGTCAGGTTAACTGGAGAAAGGACGTTATCATGCCGACGATGTCATAACACATTGCTTTCTTTCCGACTTGATGGAATTTTTGCGGGTCGCGGAAGACACGAGAGCCACATCCCAGCTGTATATCATCTTCATAAGAACATGTCCAATTGGATTAGTGCCGTCAGATGGTTTCGCGTGTGCATCAAATGAGCGCACGGCATCTGACGTGATGACGTCGGCTCAAGAGAGAAATAGAGATTCTCTTTAACATTGATACGCAGATGTTGATGCGATCGGATGACTTACATGAAATACTTGGCATACTCTCTTTTTCTAGGTTAATCTCCTACATAAAATATATGTATCATAAAAAGAAAAAGGTAATTATTACGATTATAACGACCGTTTCGTAAGCACTTTTCGATGCCATTACATGGAGCGTAAGATTGATTTACAAACGACGGATGTTTGACCACAAGCTTCCCATTCAAAATGCCGTAAAGGACCCATTGAAAAGTGCCTTATATCTATTTTATTTTTATGATAGAAACACCAATCTAGCTAGCCTCGTTGTGTGAAGTGCAGTGGAAAAGGGAAGCCGATTTCTTTGTGCTTTCATAGTGTACTACTGGGGGGCTATTGCTGTGCAGTATTTGTGTGAAGGGACAGTCGGGTGACAGTGGGGAGGAGAGTTGGTGGTTTCAGCGGTCACACAGGCGGGGGAGGGAGGTTTGTGGTGAGCGTGAGAGTCAGCCGACCGTGAGGACCACCTTGGAAGTTTCACCACTTTCTTGTCATCTGCCCCCTTCTCTTCCATTTTCTATGTGTGTCTGCTCTCACAGTAAGAGTCCACCAGCCTTCCCTTTGACACCCTCTTTTTCCTCTTCCAGCTCCTTAATACACCGTGTCCCTCTCTACACCGATATTTGTCTAGCCCTTCTTTTCCCCTTTTTCTCTATCTTTTTTAAATAAAGAAAAAGGGTAAAGTCACAGCTAGAAATAAAGCACCGAAAGGAATTCAGCAGTTCGTAATGTCTTAAAGAGGAAAACTATTTAAAAAATACCTTAGAGAAAGTTCTATCAAATCGAAATCATAAACGATGGAAGCGTTATAACAGTCCAGATGGGTGACATTTAATTGCTTCATTCAAGTTTGAAAAAAAGAATATCAATGACGCCTGAAAAGGGAAGAAAACGATTAAGGTAGAGGTCGGTTCGCTAGCTCTCACTTTGTGGCACAAAGTGACATATGGGACCGTGTTGCAGAGCTGACTCCCGCGACAGGTGATCAAGTCTCGATTTTCTACGTGGCATCAAAATATTGCCGTCTTAACAGCTCTCTCTTTCTCTCACGTTTGTTGTAAATCTCCGGGACCTTTTTACACAAACACGAGCAATAAAAATAGAGCCTGGAAAATTAAACTTAGTGGTCGACGAGACATATGCTGTGAAGGATCGTATCACCGCTACGGTCTCAGTTACCCAGCTCAGCATATCACTCGGATCGCACAAAAATTCCGAAAGACCCCCTACGAAATTTAATATTCAGTACCTTCTCTTTTGTTTCTTCCGTGTGAAATGATTGAAATCGACGAGCCTTCTTTCGAAACGAAATATCTTATCGTATGTTCGATAGAATCTTGGTAAAACAAAGAGCGCTCAATGACTGCTAAGTGGGTAACCTGTCGGATATGACAAATCTATTGGGTTGGTTACAGTATGTCTTTGGCGGTAGGTACTATCGAGGAAAATGTCAAATTTATCCATATATACATGGACAAATGGGTAACATTTATCAAATGTGGGTAATACAGAACGGAAGAAGATGATCCATTCCGCCGACACCGTCGCTGGGTCAAAGCTGGGTCCGTTATTGCGACGTAGTGACATCAGTTTGCTTTTCAGAAAGAAAAATCCTCATAAACGTAACGCGTGACGTCATGCAACGAGACATGCTTCATAAAAGAGTGATGAATCATTCAAACAGGAATATGAGAGATCCATCATGCTATTCGTGATGTATTCCATTAATATAACTTACTTTCTTTACTTGTATCTTCCATGGACATTAAAATATTTAGAAGATGTATGGGTCGATGAACGTCATCAAAGTCCAATTACGACTCACTTGACCATCTACACAGATTGGTCATTGCCTCTCACGCGCTTAATGATTTGTGGAGAGGCCGCCATGTGAAAAATGGAGTACGTATTTTCTTAAACGAATGATGATGGATAGGAAAAAAAGGGAGGAGGGTCGAGCTGGAATGCAATAAGCGTTTTATGAGGGACAATTTGTGTGTGAATTTTTTTCCCTCTTTGCAATGAGCGTCAGCAGGGGCCAATAAAACGTACTAGACAAATTCGTCTAGCTAAAGAATAGGGCTTTGAGAGGAGGCTGCTCCAGCCGGCTGGAATGCGACATAGTCGGGAACGCTATTCGGGGATGGACCGAGCGAGAGAGCCACGTCGTTGATTCCCATGCAGGCCTCACCGTGTTGCTGCTAGTCACCATAAATCAATGCACCACTTTAGCCTGCTGCACATTTTACATAGTTGTGCTTGTTGCTGCTGGTTTCGGCCACCCTGCTAGATAGTTGCCTTTCCCTTATTGCTCTTTTTTTTTGTACCTATAGTATATATATCTTTTACGACCGTCTTGCATCTAAATAAATACATAGATAGGCTGCAAAACCCTCGGGTCCATAAAAGCTGAAACTGTGTGTTTTGGTAGGAAGAATTTATCCACGCCACATTTCCGCCAAAAAATATTAAAGCATGAACTAGGGGAACTTATCATAAAAGTGTCGTGGACATGTTCATTACGCGTAGTCTCCTTTTGTTGTCAGCCTTTTTCTCTGTCAACATTTGGCTAGGTTGATTGACCTTTCCAATCCAATTCAACTACTGCCTACCAGTAAAGTTTCTTTCTTCTTTTTTTTTTTTTTAAATTGCGCACCTCTTGTATATAATTTAAAATAAATGAGCTCCATGGTTATTACAAACGAACCATGACAAATTGTTGAATGGAAAATGGAAATTCGTCTACAAAATACGTATTTATATAAACAAAAGGTATCATCACTCTATAGCCGATAGCCCACCCTGAAGTGGTTCATTTTGGTCACGGAGGGAAGGACCCTGAAAGTGTTGCGCTGCTGTACAGGGTACGGTAGATGGGCGGAGTAGACCGCAGCATGGTTTTATTATTGAAATTGGAGTTGTCACTTTTCACTTGCACGCCTTACTTGTAATCTGTAACAATAAACAATTCTCACATGTTAGATACACATTGAAGAAGCACTGACTTTTCCTTCACAAGGGAATGTTGTGTCAAATTGACGAGCTTTCCTCTGCCCGCCCTCTTCTTCCCACGTCAAAACGGCTGCTCCAAATCAACAAACGCTATCTTAAACCCTTGCGCAACTCCGTGTTCCACACAATTTATCAATCCCCATATTTATTTTGATACGTGCTAAACAATCATTTGATGGTGATGTAAAAAAAGAAGAAGAGGAAGAATACTTTGCCGGGTCATAAACTTGACTATTTGAACTCGCACAAGATTCTCTACTTTTAGTTCAGCTGTGAGACTCTACGCTGCATTACCCTCTTGTTTCACCATAATCGTAATATATTTATAGATTGAGCATTCTATTCGTTTTGTTGGCATGAAGGTTTTTTCTGTGAGAAGCCTTTTTCAATTACCTCTGTTGACTCATGATAGGATTTTATATATTTTAATTTTAAAGTAGCAATACGTTCATGACTGCTATGGTGTGTTGAAAGTGCTTTGCGGCTTAATTCCTTTCATAAATCGGGCGATGCAACCAAGAGAAAAACCTTTAAAGTAGCTACCTATATATAGCGTCTAAGAGGACAAAATCCAAGACGATGGTGTGGTATATAGCCCTAAGCTGATGAATGCTGCTCGTACCTTTTCATCGTGACGGATATGTTTGAGCCAAACATGTCAGCTACGGTTGAACGCCTCAGCTCCGCTTGCTGTCAAAACTTTTCCCTGCTCCTCCTCCTCAAC
Organism: Chydorus sphaericus; assembly: GCA_030141595.1. Taxonomy (NCBI): domain Eukaryota; kingdom Metazoa; phylum Arthropoda; class Branchiopoda; order Diplostraca; family Chydoridae; genus Chydorus; species Chydorus sphaericus. The sequence goes on from CM057928.1 coordinate 10,179,548, forward strand.
CAAAAGAGGAACAAGAGTCAAAGCTTTGACTGTTTCCAATAGGAGCAATGCAGCGCGATACTTGATGCTAATCGATTAGCTACGGAGCCTGCCCAAAGCAGAGGGACGCGTACATACACACTAATCGCTCCCCCTCCACTTTCTGTGTGAGCGCATTCCAAAAAAGATCCTGCCATATTTATTCTATATCCAACCGACAGAAAAAGGGAGGCTCTTTTTTTTATGAGCAGTCTTAGCCTTAATTTACCTTTTTGTGATATTTTGCGGACACTAAAAATACAAAAAAAAATTAATTTCATCACCATGGTATTCTTTTCAAGCAAACTTATTCAGAGAGTAGTGAGAGTGTGGAGAGAGTACACCAGGCCATATTTAAAAAAGAAGCAATCATCATTATTGAACCAGAATGCGTATATTGAAAATAAATACTAGCTGCCGAGTATCCTTATGAGACGATCAAGCAGTTTGTTTACGCTAGTATAAGTGATATAAATGCTCGAAAGACTGGGTTTCGAAAAACCATGTGAACCGCTTTTCTCATCCATCTTTCCGCCGACGATAGATGCAGCATCAGGCAAGAAGGGTCCGTGTTGTTTTGACTTTTGACTAGAGCTATTTGGAAATGTCATCCACGCGAGAGATCCCGCTACTATCCCTGATTTTCTTTCTCCCTCTGCCCCCATGCATTCATTCAACGTCACATGTTGTCTCTCTGGACAACGACAACCATAAATCCGAAGAAAAGAAAGCCAACTCACTTTTTGTGTCCATCATTATGTATTCACAGATATACAACAGAGCAGCTCATGTGCGTGCGGCAACTGAGGGCTAATAATAATAATAATAGTTTATATTGCAAAAAATGTAGGAAATATTTGCTTAAGAAAGAGAGAGGAGTGAAATGAGATTTTCGGAAAGAGAAACTGGGCGAGTGCAGAAACACCAATTACAGCGTGACATATGGCACAAACTCAAGAAATATTTAGTGAATTATTAGTTAAAATAATTACACATCCATTGACATCAAACACGAATAACAATATTCTTTGGCGGGTCAAAATAAAAAAGATCAAATAATTATAGAGAAAAGCCGAATTAATCGCTGTGATGCTCTGATGGCGGTCGATTGAAGCAGTCCTCATCTTCGTCTTCGTCCACTGAAACGGTCGAATGATTGTAGAGGCCCTGTGCCATCAATTGAAGAGCCAACGGATTTTTTGAGCCGGTCGTCTTCTTGATCTTAGCCCGCTTATTTTGGAACCAAATTTTGATCTGATTTTCGTGCAGTTGAAGCTCGTTAGCCAACTCCTGGCGGCGCTTCTCGTTGAGATACCGATTTTCGTTGAATTCATTCTTGAGTCGGGCCAGTTGCTCTGAGGTGAAGGCTGTTCGTGGGCGTTTCTCCTCAGCTTTGCGATCCTTCTTTGTACGGCGAGATCGGGGACCTGTTGTAATCAATAAAAAGAAATATTGTTTAACTTCCGTCTATTTCTCTTTTTCTTAAATGAATAATTAAGGTTGCGGTTGGAGGACTTTGTCCAAGTTACATCATTCCCGTGCCATGAAAATTACATGTTGTGGAGACTCTAGTCATGTCAGACTGTTTATTTTTCTTGGTTTCCCCGTAAGAATATGTATAAAGCCCTTTGATTGTGCATAATGAGTGGATGATGACTTTATCGAGTTAATGCCTGCGGATATGCCACCGAGAAGTTGAGATTTTTCTATACTATTGCGTGATCTACAAGAAGAAGGAGGAAAAGAGATGAGAAAATGATAGAGGTGGATGACAGCGGGTTATTATTGCTGTCTTCGGGGAGGTATGATTGCTTCATCCGTCCCTGGAAGACGCTTGCTGCATTGTTACATTACGTAGGTACTACACAATGAAGACCCCCTCCTTCCTGGATGGAGATGGATTTGAATTGGGGCTGCTGCTGGTTACATGGTCACTGAACCACAACAAGGACCACCCAGTTTGATGAAGTGGCCGTGACTTTGCTCTGTACTAATTACAAATTGCGCAACGACAAAAAAAAAAACTTGGTGGTCGCGCTCTATGGGAATCGGAATGCAAACGTCAAAATTTGTTACGACTGTATACTGAAATTTAAACATTTAACTTCTTTGTTTAAAACATCAACAACCAAAAAGGCGTGTAGTATATTTCAACCGCATTAACAATCCATCAAAAGGGAATCAGGCATTCGCTCGAGGCTGCCTACTGACCGCTCAATTTCCATCCCCATTTCAAGTTTTCTCTTTTTTTTCAAAGTAATACAATCAATAACCATCAAGGAGTGTTGTTCGTTCGATAAGCCTGTTATTTGAAGCTGGATAATTAGGTTTGCGTTAAATTGCCCAGTGAAAACTGAAAAGTGGAGAATGAAAGAGAGAAATGTAGGAGCTTTAGAAGCAAGAGAATCGCCCGGGTGGTCGCTATCTTTAGGGGGCCCTTCCTTTTTTCTTTCCCTTCAAAAGCGCGTCAACTCCATTTAACTCTAGCGCACGCACACAAAAAGAAGAAATATATATAAATATACAGAGTTGTACTGTGTATAAACAGAGGCGGAGGTTATATCTTCTTCAGGAAAAAAACCCTTATTCAATCACACGCAGCGGCGTAGGAACAGATAAGCCTTTTCCTCGTCTTTATGGTGGTAGCTGATTTTTTATTTGACACTGTGCACCATCACAGATAGCCATCATTTTTCTCCTTTTGAAAAGGTTGACGCCAATTGAGATGGTAACGTAGAAAAGACATTCAGTGTCTACCGACCCCAAAGTCGTGATTTATTCATCAGGTTAAAAATCTGCAGGATTCAGTTGTTTTCTCCTCTTTTAAAAAGACACCTCGAATGTTATAAATATAGATATTGCACAACATACGTACTGTATGAGCGCACAAAGAGAAAGAAGAGTTGTCTGTGATGTCGGTCGCCAGGCGTCGACCACATATTAACTTCTTATCGCTAGGGACCATACCAGTGAACACACTCAGTTCCACAGAGTGTGGCTCCTGACCTCCCCTAACTGCTAGCTTTAGGGTAATCAATGTCGTTTCCCTTCCCCCGTCGAGTCCAACCGCGCTTGAAATGTACACTCTATATATATTTATTTATTTATATACGGTATATAAAAGAAACTCTCTGAGGACTTGATCAGCACTTGTTTTCTCCGACGTTTTGCCGCTTGGATACAACAGTACTAGACGGGATGTAATAGTCGTAAATCTTGGCCAATCTTCTCTCTTCCCTTTGACCACCAGCAGACAGTATACGCTGGCTGTTGATAGCAAGCTCTTGAACATTAATGGACACGAAAAGAACTAAAACGAAGCTATCTTTAGCCAAGTATAGGCCTAAACGCAAGATTTAGTCAGTTGAATTACGATAGAATCCTTTCCTGATTTGCAAAGCGAGCTGTATATCTTCGCTAACCCATTACAGAATTTATTTATTTAAATTACTTTGGATGTAGTTGTCATCAGAGAAGACCTCCCACAACGATTTAACTGATAGTCGGTTATATAGGCCATGCTCCAACGCCTCCCTTTTGTTATTACACCGTCCTTCCTCTACCTTGTATTTTTTTTAAAGCTTTTCTTTTGGAAGTTGAAAAGAGAGGGAAACACCCAGCCGTAAAAAGTATAGAAAAAGAAATATTTGTTCAGCATTGTTGTTAATTAGCGTTGCGTTGAAATAACTGATAAATTGTTAAGTGTCAAATACGCTCTATTAAAATGAGTGTAAAGGTTTGAAGGGGTTCACAAAGGTCGTCACGTGCTGTCGGCCCTGACCCTAGAGGTGCTCTTTAGTAAAAGGTAAAAGGACTTGTTTTCCCTTGCGTATTGGAGAGCCCTACTGGAACCCGAGGGGGATCTCAACTGATGTACATCTATGACCCTCGAACTTTCCCTTGTTATGACGACTTATGAGATTCTTAAAACGAAATCAAAGCTAGAAACTGAAATACAATGCTTACCGGAAGATGGACGATCGGAGTAGCGAGTGCAGAAGATCCATGCTGGCCATTTGGAAGGATCAGTCATCTTTGTCGGATCAGTGGGGAGCTCGGTAGGGCCATTGCTGTTGGATTGGTGCTCTGTGTCTTTGCTGCTGTTGCTGCCAGCATCGGAGAAATCAGTACAGCTGCTGGAACGGCCGTCAGCAGGATCCGGCTTAATCTTGGTTACTGCCGCAGAGGTCGGAGGAGTAGTAGGGCCAGCGACTGTTTTCACCTTTTGTTACTAGGCGGCTGAATAGGAAGGGCCGAAGCAGCAGGTCTCTTGATGGCTTCTTTAGCAGAAAGCACGGCAGGTTTCATCTCGACGGAATGGGACTCACCGCTAGTCGATTGGGGTTGAACTCGTCCAAATTCAGGCTTGAGGATATTCTCCACAGAGAAAGGTAAAACCCGAGAGACCGGTTGAGGCCTAGAGGTAGCCGTAGTCGCCGCTGCTAATCGGTTGATAAAAGGTACCGACGGCATTAGGCCTGATGGAGTAGCGGCGTGGAATTGGCCGGCCAAAGCGGCTGCTGCAAGAGCAGAATATGGGCCATATGGTCCGACGCTGAGGAATGAACCCATAAGGCCCATTGCAGCAGCTGGATGGTGATGGTACGGCGAGTAGTAACTGTTGGTAGAAGGTGAAGCGGAGAAACGGCCAGCTGAACTAGCCGGGCTGTCCGGTGCGGATGGACCAGGTGTAGAGGCGCTTCGAGGGCTGGTCGATCCTCGGTAGCACTGCTCAGAGAGGGATAGGAGAGGATGAGACACATCCGCCATATTTTCAATGACACTTGTGTCAATTACGAGTGACTTTCAATCAAGAAAAGCTGAGAGAGAGCCGGTTGATTGAGATGCTGTGTCAAGCTAGTGTTGGCGACGACTGACGACAACTCAAGTGTCTGGTTCAACCTTAAAAACTCTCTGCTACTACGCTCCCGGCTGAGTAAAGGGGTGGGCGGGGCTTAGAAAGTCAGGCTCCACCCATTGTGCCAATAGGATTGGTCTAGGCATGGACCAATCCGCGTCGACAGATGGTTCCTTTTTTATAATAACGATCTCTTCAGCCTCGTTGACTTCATCACTCTCTTATTTTTCTTTTCTAATAATAAAACTATATCCAAAAATAAGGCCTCGCGTCAGATCTTTGTTGCACTCTGGGTGGTCTCACTCTCCCGTCAGCGTTCTTTCTCACCCAAACCGGCATCATAACCAAAGCACATTTTTCTTCAAAGGCGAAGGAAGGAAAATTCGAAGGGTAAAAAATGAAAGGCGCATCAACCATTCTCGTCTTCATTATGCAACTTCAACAAAGCAATGACCGTCACGATAGAGATGACAATTATGCATATCAATATTTGTATCCCTTTTCTTTTGCGTGACAGCAATCTAGAATAGCGCGGCAAAGATATGTCCGGTATTTTTTGCACATTGCGTACGAAAATTTATTCTAGAATAAAAATTGTGTTTGACTGCATACTTATTTGTTTAGCCTTCCTTGAAAAATACCTTTCAGAAATGTTTATCGTACGAGTTCAACGACAGTGGTATGCTGCAATCAACTGAGCAAGCACCTTTCATTCTTTCCATATAAGGCTGCTTTTGAAATCTTATTTAAGGATTTTCAGTTTTCTTTAGCATTATTTGAGATTAACATGCACGAGAACGGTAGGTTGGTTAGATGTGCGTTGAAATCACCGCGGAAGGTGGTGAAATGTAGCTAGGCCTAGAAGAGATGAACATATCATGAATGATGGTTACTTTCGTCAGCAAAAACGTATCACGTGTTGACAGGCCCTGAGAAATTGTTGGCGTGTATTGTATTAAGGATACGTACTGTATGTTGAGGATGGGCTTTGAAGAGCTCCCCTACATATTGGGAAGATGATTGCTGTGGCAGCTGTTGCTGGCCGTTTTCCCCGCACGATGATAGGATAACCTCAGTCCTTCCTATCTCTTTTTTTCTTTCATTCTTTTTGTGTGGTCCACGTCAGCATTAACTTGTCTCTTTTGATATCCCCCTCATGTGGCCAACTGGCTCTCTTTTCCTGTGACGACGGCGAGGGTGCCAGCGACATTATGTAATAATAATGATGATAGCAGCACCCAGATAGAGGAAGCCTATTGAAAATATTGTGACAGACTAGTAGAGTCGGGCGCTCCATTGTGGCGGTTTTCCTGAAGCATAAATACGACCGAGATCCGACGGGCTCATAAAATATACTTTTTGTGATTCAAATGGGATGGATCTTTCCACTGCGTTGATCTCTACACACGCTGTGTGCTCAACGTGTACACGATCGCTCATAGTGGCGTACGTACACGTTATTCCAAGCGCACTCTCTATGAATATTCTTTTCAAGTTTTTGTCGGCGCTCACAGTAGGGAGTCCATTGAGCGCTTGGCAAGATGCCGGTACGTAATGTGTACGGCATCTCTTTTATTAAAGGATCCTAATTTAGCACTTATTCTGTCGTGTTCCCGTTCCCGAATAAGTTGTACATCGTTTCCTGGCAACTTTCCATTTTATTTTTATCTTAATGTATCGTTCCAACTATTGGTCAAATCAAGTATATACCGATTAGCGATAACATGTTGAATTCATAAATAATAAATTTACATCGTCTGAAAGAAAAATTGGTAACGAAAAGACTACAACCGATTTTTCCTTTTAAAAATAAGAATAGAATGGCGAAATTGTATAGATTTGTGTAGTTTTCCCATGAAATTTTAAGTATTTAATTTAGAAAAGTGAATGGACGAGAAATAAAATAATCACGCGCAATCTTGAAAAAATAAAAGTAAGATTTTGTATACCTGCTTGGGAGGCCTGCATATTTATTTTTTAGGAGGAAGTCAGAGAGGATGAAGGTTGAGCATGGGTTCTGCTGATAAAGATGACTTGTATAATCTATTTCCAGCAGACCAAGAGTGGGAAATGGAAAACAGTAAATAAGAAACTCTTTTTTTTGTCGACTGGCCCTTTTTAGAATAAACTTTTTAAGAGAGATTTCGGTGCGGAGACACGAGCTACTCGAATGTGTATATTTCAAGCCGACAGAAGCGATTATTTTTCCGAGAAAGGGGGACTCTCGATGGGTGGGCCCGAGACGACAAAGTCGGGAGCTATCAATATGAAACAGAGGCAAATGAGGGTAGATCACTCTTTTCTTCCTCTTTTCCCCCGAGAGGAAAGAAAACAATGGAAAATTATATTTTAAAGGGGGGAAGGCTATTTACATAGTAGAAAAGCTTGTCCAGTTGAGCACTCACTTGTTCCACGTCATCCTTCTTTTTCAAAGAAAGGTAGCTCTGGATAAATCGTAGTGATTAGCACTGCATTTATTTTACCCTCGTCGCAACTTGACCTTCCCTTCCGTACTTTTTTTTACGGTGGCCGTTTTTTTTGTCAAGACCCGGCAGCCGAGAACAATAGCTTTGCACTTATACTGATGACTTGCCATTTATATCCTTTCACCCCTCGAGATTTTTCAGTGTTTTTTTTTTTACTTCTCGGGTTGTAAAAAGTCTTCCCCTGGCAACGACGATGAGATTATCTGTTGGGTGCAATAAAACTCCCGAACTCAGTCAGAAAACTGTCACGCTTTGTAAGTGATTTTTCCTTTTTTTTTTTTTTTTTTTTTAGTTTGAACAAGTCTTCTGTTCAAGGTCCCTAGTCATCATCATTATCGAAAAAAAAGAAAAGCTAGCTTTGACTCCGTTTAGCTAATTTTATGGTTTGAATAATTGCCCTGGCGCTGAAACATTATCCACCATTTCCTTGAAATCTCGACTATTTACTTGAAGAGAGAAAAAGTATCTAATTATTTTAGATGTAAGTTCAAGCTTTCCCTTAGATCGTACATATTATATTCTCATCACTTTAATACGTTTACTTTGTTTCATACTATATATTATAATAAGTCACCAAGAATTGGAGAGTTGCGTTCCTTTTTGTTCTCGCTAGTTATAAATCAAGATGAAGAGAATGAGCGAAACACCATGATTACACCTTTATTTCTCACATCCATTGTTCTGTACCTAGGTAATTTTGTGTTTTCCTTGTTATAAAATGGAAAGAGAAAGAGGAAAAGTCAACGAACCAATCAGTCCTGTGACCACAAAAAAGCAGCGGCAAGCATTGCCATGTCTTTGTGGGGAGGAAACTTGCTAGACAGTTGCATTACGGACCAATCATGACTCACTGTTGGACAAATGAGCGGGCGTGAAAATATATTTAGACGAAATGTTGAATGGCAATGGTGCTCCTGCTGTTACTGCGCCATGCACACCACCACGAGAAAAAAAGCTATTCGATTCAGGAAGTTGTTTCATCAAATTACACCCCGCTCAGCTAATTTCGTTTTTTTCCCTGGCTGAAAAAACTCCTTTGTTGAATTGCTCTAACACTGCAATTACCTAACAGATGATCAAAAGTCTACTCGTAACCGAAATTTCTCGACACTTTCAAGTGTGTATAATCATGTAAACTAGGAGCCATGAAGTTCTGTCAGAAACTCTAAACAGTGTAATGTGCGTATCGGTTTAACTCATTTTATTATTCCAACAGATTCCATATCTAAAATTTAAAACTTTAAATTTTTTAAATAAACATAGTTTTCTATGTATGTGTAAAAGCTCGGTTAGATGCTCTTTCAACTGATTCTTTCCGACAACTGTATCCTAAGCTTTAGGATTAAGCAAGAAGAACAGATTGACGATCCGTATATATTTTTCTTTGAGGAAAAAGAAAAAGTTATGGGCCATGTCATTTGAAAGCATTTTTGGGCGCTGAAGTGTTAAGTCGGCCGTGTCAACGACGCACGTGCTCGACGTCCCTTTCCCTTTTGTTCCGTGTCGCAGGATCGGATGGTTCATCAGCCTGCCAGAGGGGAGGTAAAAGAACGCGACCTTGCATATGATTCGAGCGTATATGCATGGATATGCGGTCACACTCCTTTCTTATTCTTTCTCCTTTCGTTTGACATGTGTTGACGTCTCAGGTGCCGACGTCGTCACAGCGCCCATCAGTTTTGCCCATTCACGTGCCCGTCGTCCACCAGTTCGACGTGTGTCACTCCCTTTATGTCCAAGGCGACAGATTATCGGGCAATACGTCATCTTGGGCACGTCACCTTAAAAGGGTTTTTAAAAAAGGAAATATGAGCGCGTGCCCTTATTGCGTGTTTTTATGAATAACTTATTGCAAGGACATGTTAAAAACCAAGAAATTGTAGAAGCATTGTTTCCACTAAATAGCAGGGAAAGAAAGAGAAGAATAAAATTCACATCGTATTGAATTAAATCTAAAGAAGAGCCGCAATGTAAAAGTTGTAGCAACATGTGTCCAAAATGACAGAAGATTCTATGGCGGTAGAAAACGGTCAACGTATTCCAAGACGAGTTGAGAGAGCGAAATAGTACTGCGCCTTCTGTCAGGAATGCGTTCTCAAGGCATGATAGTCAGGATCGATTGGCTTTTCTCTCCTTTCTTTCTGATGGTGATGGAAGAGCTGCCCGTTTTCATATGCAATGAGAGAGCCAATCCACAGCTGCTACCCAACCCCAAATGATGAGAAAAAAAGGAGAGAAACCAGCATCACGCGCGTTATCACAAGAACCGAGTGGAACATCTGCGCGCATCTTCATCGGCTGGCGGGAACATGCTTGCATCAACCCTTATTGGATTACTCTTGTGAGTACAGCATATCAAATAGGCGATATCCAAATCAGAGAAAGCAGTGTAAAAGAAATCTTATTCGGTCCAATTTCCCTTTTCGTTTCTCTCTTCCTAAATATGTAGCTTAGCTTCTAGTAGAAAGGGACGAGATGTATGTGGGAAACTAGGTTCTTTCCTTCTACAACTTGCTTGGTTTCAAATGATGGTGAACGATCCATATGTGACTGCACCTCTGCATTCGACAGGTAAAAGTTTATGGCCCCTCTAACCCATCTCTTCATAAACTGGTCCCAATTCTTTAAGACAAAAAGAAGTTCGATTTGGCAACAACCAAACATGGGAGAAAATGCGGCCGTCTAAATTAAATGAATTCCTGTGGGTAAAGCTCGTTTCTTCTTTGTTTGAACGACCCAAGTTCTGGGAACTAAGTTATTGGCCCACGCGAACGAAGCGCTACAAGAATAATTTATATTCAGCAATCTCTTTTTTTCTTTCAATACGGTTTCACGCCACTCCAAAATATATACGAGAGAAAGCAATCCATGAACTTTATTTCTTGTAGCAGACAAGATTATTATTTTTTCTGATTATTTACGAGTTTGGGTTAAGAGTTCAAAAACTATCGACTAGAAAGTGTGGGCGCCGTTCCTGTTGAACAACAGCTGTTTCGATTTTCTTCTTTTGAAAATATAATGATCGACAATTTTCCGGTTGTTTATTACACACGCGTTTTTTTTTTCTAGGACAAATACAGTAATTTATATCAATAATAAATACGGGGTGGGTCGTTCCATAGTCTTGCTGGATCGGTTGAATGTGGTTTCTCACCTGTTGGAAACCTTATTCTATTTTTCCTCGTCATGCACCGAATTTAGAAAATCTACGGAGCGATGACTGGTCATGAATTCCTGATGTATGTATAAAAAGAAAAGTTGTTGTTGTTTTTGCGCAGTTGCGGTAGATTTCTTTTTCCGCAATTTTCCAAAAAGAAATAGCCATTATATCTGTGAGCTCCCCAGCCAGCTTTTTGCGGTTCCCAATAAATACAGAACGGTATGGCTCCGAGTATTTATAGGAAAAAGTGTCAAGTCGTACAATACAATCGAATTTTGTGTAAATGGTTGCCGCCCGCCATATAAGGGCTTTCCAAATAATGGGCCAACTGTGGCTATTTCCCTCGGCTCTCTTCATTGCTGTTCCGGCAGCAGAGTGCAGCTTTGTGGTTAGCCCTGCAAGCAATAATCCTCCGTGTTGGAAATATCGGCAGCTTTATGCATTATTGTTGTGGGGGCCACTTGATACAACAAGAGAGAGAGCGCTAGATAGTCAGGGCCCTTGTTTATGTTTGTATATACAACAAGGAGACAGGCGATGGGAAAATATATTTATTCACTCCTTAGTTAGAGCGTGGAGCTATTTACAGCGTGCCTTCCTTTTGTATAAGAAAAAGGGAGGCCCAATTGATGGTGCAGTTTGAGGTTGTAAAAAAAAATTCAATCGAGAAGGCCCACCCAGAGGAGCGTGACACCTGGCCCAACAGCCATATTTTCTTAAGGCATTAGTCACGTTACACTTGTCAATGGCCCACCAAGGTGCTCTCTTACGCTTTGATTCTAATGAGCTGCTGTGCAACAATGAATAACGATGCAAGTACGATAAAAACTTCTCCTTTCCGCCAGCTTGACTTGATTGTCTTCTTTGAAGAAAAAGCGAGTAATATCCAGTTCCGTTTTGAAGGTGAAAGCTGCTTCATGTTTAGCTCTGATTTTTCAATTTCAATTATGGTTTTGAAATGGAATGAACCTGCGGCTAGCAATTTCGCGACCAAACAGGGTGGTTGTATATTATGGACATGGAACTGTCAGTCTTGGACCGAGTTGAAAAGAGTGCATGGTTTATGTGGTCTAGCCACAGCAAATAAGACCGCGAGTTGGCCTGCGTTTGTTTTATGACGGGTCATATATACGTTTTAGACGAGAGAAGGGCGCAAAACAAAAAAGGTGGCCCATATAGCCCGTAGGGGCCCAAGCTCATCTTGGACAGCTTGACGATGTTTCAATCTCCGTTGCGCACTGGAATCTGTACGGTGATGGTGGCGCGCATCTCTGGGCGCATAGCTTATTTAACGGTGGGAAAGTCAAGCCCGTGAGAAAGGAAAATATGCTTCCTCAACAACAGAGCCTCCCGTGTATTTATAGGTAGAAAGAGAGACATGTTTGGATACATTTACAACGGTCTCCGCACAAACACACCCCATTGCCACCTCTATTTTGAAACGACCCACCACCATGGCAACCACCGGAGCGCATTGTGTCATAAAAAAGAGGCGAACCGATTAACTGAGCGCTCCTTTTTTAAAAATTGTATTACAGTTTTTACTCTTTATTTTATATCTGTGATATAAACGCATGTGTGTAGAATTAATGCCTCATTTTCAAGTGTAGGCCATAAATCTGTTGGAGCAATTTGTGTTCCCATTCTCATTGGCAAACTGATTACACTCCCTATAAAAACTTTTACCGTCCCTTATAATGATGAGAGAAGTTTAGATGTCACAAAACTTGATGAATGATTCCATAATAAAAAGATGGTTATCGATTTATGGTCTTGTGTTTATTGGATGCACTGCTGATGATCGGTCATCATGTTGCTGCTGTAAATTTGAGAAGAGAAAGCAGGACGCGCCATGATGGTCAGGTCAGCTCATCTAAAGTAGCATCTGAGATGCCGCCAATGACCCTTGCCTGCAATTAGATGTATCAATAAATCCATTGGGGATTTCTCTGGCCAAATCTTTAAGCGGCGGCAAGGTATCTAGTAGTATATGTTCTGTGCAACACACGAAAGCAAGTAGGGTAGTTGCCGTTGAATATCTTTTTAGGATGGTCCGACGGTATAAACATGGGTAAATGATCGACCTCGTAAAAAGAGTCGGACCATATCATATTTTCTTTTGCCTGTATATATATTTTTTTATTACCTTCGTTATCGGCATCCTCCTCTATCTGCATTCAATTCCATAATGGCTTTATGCTGTGCGCGCTACCTGCTCTTCTTCTTTTGCGTTTTGATGGTAATGATGGCCCTTGCTACACCCCAAAACTTCTTCTTTTTACTACAGTTTTATGAGCGGCCAGAACTTTTGATGTGATACTTTGCCGCCAATTTCTCTCAGAAGCAATAATAATCCAAATGTCCCCGGATGTGTTTGGTCATTTACTTCATTTATGTTTCTGTTGAGCAGCATTAAAGCAGGACGAGCGGTAGTTATATCCTTCGCCACTAATATCGTTGATAGCTATTAAATATTTACAATGGAATTCCGGAATGAATTAACCCACTAACTGTCTCTCACAAATAAAAAAGTTGTGCACACAATAGATTTTATCTATTTAATTCCAATATCTATTTCACCAACTATTAAAAGAAACCGTTAAGAGAAACTCTTTTCAATGCAAACGCAATCACTTGCACACATTTCTTGTAAAGTAATGACGATCCATCAAAAATTTGAGCGGAACTTTTTTCTCTTAAACCGTATACTGTTAAACGATTAAAAGTGTCATATTTTTTAGGCAATATACGGTAAAACATTATTTTGTTCCACGTCCCTAACTTTTAATTACTTGTGCATCGAGGATTCAATAGGACCTATCGTAAAGCTATATTATTACCAAAGTATTCCATTTTTCATTATAAAACGCATTAACCTCCCGACCAGAACAGAAAAATTTCACATGAGCCAAGTTCTTTTATTTTCTCAATCTGGGAAAAAAGCGATCAATTTCCTATCACACTCCATAAAATAACGTGTCTCCTAGGAAGGAGGCAGTTTTACTACATAGGAGTCACTAAACTACAGTTTAATGGGCTCAGTAACTAAATTGGCATCCAAATTCAAAAGAATCGTGGTCGATTAGCCATGCGTGATTTCTTTTTGGCTTCTTCTATTGCGTGAGAGATTCGTCGTTGCGATATAAAGCGCCTATCTCGTCTTTTGCTTGGCTGTTTGTGGCAAGTCTACGAGTGGTATGACCTGGTTGACCTTTTTCAAGTGTTATCTCGTCAGACAAAAAGGACCGCATCGCTAAACTAAAACCTCCCAGCTAGCAGTCACACGGGAGAGCAGCAACACAATACCAGCAGCTTTTCCTATCTCTTTCTCCCTGTCTCTGTCGTCCCGACAACATTTTCTCTCAAATTTTTATTTTCTTCTTTTCTCCTTTTATTCCTAAATTTATGGTAACATGTATGAAAAGGAACAAGACTCGCTCTAATTGACTGTCTTTTTATGGGTCAGAATTTGAACATTCCCCATGCATTCCAGGGGTGGTTGATTGGTGATTAGGACGGTAGATGATGACCCACCCATGAGTATAGGGCGAAATATTTGCGGACGCCAATAGGTTTTCTTTTTTGACTGCAGTGTTTTCATGTATATACCACACACGTTGATGTTGCTGATAGGAATGGCCAGCTGTGTCACTTCCAAGGAAAACACAAGGAACATGATGGATCGTCTCCTCTCAGACTCAATTAGCGCATTCCAAATCATTTAGCGAAACTGCTTAAAATTCCATTCGTTAGCGTCACCCTTCTTTTAATGTGGTATGAGCATTTGTGTACACAAATACTCATTTAGACAATAGAACGTTCTCTAAATGAATATTCCCATTTTTTCTGCTAAAAGTTACAAGTTCAATGGTTTAGCATACGACATTCAATTTATATTTGTTAAAAGTATTGGTAAATTTGATTATTGAAATAATTTCTAATTCAAAGCAATGAGACGATTTCAAATGAGTGAAATTAGTTTAACCCAAATTGAAGGGGTCGTAAATGGGTTGAACCAGTTAAATGGGGAAATTAGCGACTTGTCATCTTAAATCGGTTGGCAGACGGCTATTTAAGAAGGTGGAGAAACGAAAAGGGTAAAAAGACAATTTCTGATTTATAGATCTCATATGGTCTAAATATGTAGAGAGAGGAGGGAACGTCCCACATCTAAATGCTGCATATCCATGTTGGGACAGAGAATGAGAGACAACCGCCTAGCGCGATTCCTGGCGGGAGGTTGTCACGCCAAACACCGCCCATTTTTACCCCTCATCTTTGGTACAAGTGCAAGACCACACACCAACACTGCTGCAGATGGTCCCTATATTTCGCTTTTCCGTACGTATCTCGTACAGAAAAGGCAAGACGTGGAGCTACGCGAGTACCAAATTGAGTAACCGCGTGTAAACTGATACAAGGGAAACGCCTAGGCGTTCACGCGTGCTGCATGATGGATTTGGATCATGGCTTTGAATCCAATAGGAAGAAGAGGGAGAAAATTGCCCTCGGGTTATTGGGTGCTGATGGGTGAACCGTGTGCGGCCATCTTTGGGCTGCTGCTGCTGTGGTCCACACAGGCGCTCACCAGGAGGGCTGGAATGTTGGAAAAATGTTTGGAAGGAGGAGATCAAAATATGCCCGTCACTCTAAAAACTAAAAAGGGGGAAACAGAACCATACAGATCGGCAGATACATCGATTTATTCGATACGATTGAATATGTCACGTATTGTAGCTCACGATCGGGATGATGTATCGGGATTATGTAAATTCTGATTTAATAGGATTCTTACGGTACCGTACAAAATATGTCAAGGTACGAAATGGAGATCATTCCCTGTTAAATGATATGTTTATATACGTGGCAGCGTTCACGTCAAGGGATGTAAGAATTTAATCCGACATTTTATACTGTGGAATTTCCCAGACGAAGAAGACCCTTTTTTCTCTTATATTCCCTTGGACGTTGGGTGGTCTCTACTGGGTGCTGTCCGCGCGCCTTTTGTGTCCCTGTATCAAATTTTAAATACGCTTATATAACCGTGAAAGGAATTTGAAAAGGAAAAACAATCAGAGTGGAGAAGCCCCTTTAAATGGGCGGGCCAGCATCACTGAGCTATACCAACAATAAAGATGGAAAACAAACTATTTGGTATTCTGCAGTAGTCTGCACCGTTAATACTACAATTCATTCTACAAAGGGACGATGGCGTCAAGGAATGTTTCTTTCCCCCTTTTTATCAGGTGGTGTATATAGATGTATAAAGCGGTACACACAGATCAACTGTCAGGTCGAGAGGGTAAGAAAAGATGAGGAACACTGCTGAGAAACTAAGGCGGATTAAGAGATTTGCAGGGGGAAAAGTGTATGGAAAAGTCAAAGAAGGAGAGATTGTTGTCAGGGAGCCAAAAACTCGAAATAAAAGAGAAGAAAACAATTGAGTAGTCTCAACAGCACATCAGTTGCTGCTGTCGTGTCTTAGCACGACCGGCGCACATTTAAATAAAGAGCTTATAAGTCACCTTGTCGTCCTCATAGCAGACTTTCTTTATTTTTGCCAGCAGGAATCGTCACTAAAGGCAATGACTCTGTCAGACTCCACCTTTTCTTTCTGTCAAAACTTAGAATGAAATAGAACTTTCTTCATTTTTGTTAACGTATGGAAATTTTCTAAAATGTAAACTGTCCTTATTAATATTTTATCCAACAACCGGCAACTTTTGGTAAATGCAAAGTTTAAAACCAGTTATTCACTAGCCGTGTACTCCAACAAGTAGAACGAGGAGAAAATATTTTACGTTGAACTAAAATGGTGCGATTATTTCTTGTTATTATGTCATTTATAGCATTATTTTAGAGTATTGAGCGATAATGTTTGCTGGCTTTCTACTTTTAAAAAAATAAAATTTTATCAGTGACGCAGGATCCTTGAGTCTTGGTAATATAGCTTTGCATGTCTCTCGGCATTTTAAAAAGAAGAAGTTTGAAGCAAATTAGCATACATTCTGTAGTTGACGACCACAAGGAGAATTGTATCGCCAGAATGAGATGGGAGAACCGGTTGAACTAGATTTCTCCTCATTTATGTGCTCCGTCTTCTCCTTTTCCTAATGGCTGTATGTCATGCGTCCTCTCTACCAGTCTTGTAGCAGCCCAATTATTATTTCTACCTCAAGGCCTGGGACTAGGAGAAGGAGAACATTTCTTTTTTGAGATGATGACTATGAGGCTCCTTTTGGCTGTAGCAACATCATCTCCGACCTAGAGGACCAACAAGAGCCCCATCATTATAAAAGATGGTCGCTGATTGGCCTCATCATCTTACCCAATGATGGTAACTAGACGAGTTGGGGAGGAGAAATGTAGCGCATATATTATGTCTCGTCTTATCATTAGGCCATATTGGACAGCAGGGCCGTGTTTTCCTTTCCTCGAAAATGAGGCCTGAGAAAAGATTTGTGATGAGACATTTGACTTTTGTTTCTCTTTCCTTATTTAGTTCTTCCCCAAAGAAATGGAAATTGATGAGGGGGTTACTGTGGCCTAAATAGCACTGACTCGGCTTTTTTCGATCCCTAAGATAATAACCTTCGTCAATACAGCCTAGTCAGTTAGGTCAAGAGTTAAGATTCGGGATTCAGTTTTCCTTCTTTCTGGCCAAGTTAAATTCAATATAATTCGCCTTAAAATGAGGATAGGTTCTTTAATGGAGCGTACTGGCTGACGCATGGATTGAAAACGAGGATATAGATTGGAATGAGTTTTGAGAACGTCAACCACGAGAGGACTCGGTTGAGCTGATAATTAGCTCCATAAATGGCTCGGTACACGGGAGTTGGCTTAATTGGTACTCGAGCCGGCCATTCCATGCTGGCCAGAGCGCGTTTGATGGTGAGAGGAAGAGACGGCAAAGTATAAAGTTTCCCACGGCCGCAAATGAGCTTGGTCCCGTCATTGGGCTCTCGTCGTGTTGTGTCTGAAGCGGCGGGGTTCTCTAACTAACTAGGCTACAACAGCTCGTGAAACTACATCACAGCGGGAATAAGTATACACACGACGCCCGAGAGATGCGCTTCACTAAAACAAGAGACAACAACCTTCTTTTACAGTATAAAAGAGCCATAGAAGATGATGAGAATTTCGGTTGGCGGCGAACATTTTCTCGACGCTGGTTGGTCATTTGGCGTCGTCGTCGTCCTTTTACTCGAAGCTGTAAAAACCAACTGCTGTGCAGTCCTACTTGATAGCCAAGTAATCCTTCTCTTTCATCAAGTAGTTAACATTGTGAAGGAAATTTCAGTTTTTAGGCCGACCTACCACTAAGGGACTTTTCCAGCAGTATACTAAGAGGACGCCATCTCGTGGCGAGAATTGGCGTCCTTAATAAATCAATGAGCATGGTGCAAAATTAGGACACGATGTAATCAGTCAGCTGAATGGCAAACGAGAGAATCATAATAATGAAGATCAACGCAGTGTCCCAAGGCGCGCGCGCGCAACACCTCTCCGATTTTTGAGCGCTTCCCCTGTTAACTCTGCGCTACAACGCATATTCTGGGCACGCAGTTTCATTCGTCTCAATTATTCATCGGGCGTCGTCCTCATCACGCACGCTAACCATTTCTGCATTATCATCATTATAGATCGACTAATTATCACGTTTAAGCGGTATCACGCCTGCTTCGCTCTTATCAATTTATCCGCGTTAATCAGTGCTTTTCTGTTTAAACCAGTATTAAGGAGACCAAGGTTGATTGAAATCCTTAAAGTGTGATGCTTATCAATTTGTTTAAAAATTAAAATGAGTAACATATACTGTAATTTGTAATGCGCGGTGATTCGTTTGAAAGATTTCATCAGTGATTCTGAATTATTGGTTGTTGCTGCCGTACAGCAGAACGAATATGGCGGCGCATACGCTCGAATCCACTTCTTTATATGGAATAATCAGTAACTTAAACTTTATAGAACAACGTCATAGAAATGAAATGACATTGTAGAGAAATATGCGCTTTCATAGCTCTTTGTAGTCATGTTTATGCCATTCGTTTCCTACAGTCCTAATATAGTACTGAGCTTGAAAGCTGATTCATCCACCACGTCCGATCCTATCGAGAATATCTACTTTGAGATCAAAATAAGAGGAGAAATTGAACCTTGACTGCAGCAATTCTGCCGTGCATACAATTCCTACTCGTATATTTAGACAAAAAGAATGATAAACATTCCGTGTAAGTCGTTTCAGTAATAATACGTTTCACAAGAAGCTTATTTATGTACATCTAAAAGGAAAGAAGAAGTTTATGACTTGATTTCCGCTCAATTTCAATTGCCAACTCACATTATGATAATGGGGGTCGGCGGAAGAGAGAACCCATTTGGTTGGACACCCAGGTGTCGCCACAATACGTGCCGCATGTTTGTGGAATATAAAGAGAGAAAGGCGGATGAGCATATACATGTGAAGGTATTCTTCCTTCAGTGCAAGTCGGCACGACGGCGGCAGCGAGAGAGTCACAAGATCTTTTGAGATGCTCACAAAACGGGAAAGAAGAAAAGGAATGACCGGAGAAGAGATATCCATTGCCCGTTGGTCCATCATCGTCCATGTTGTCGGCCTGGCGGGTGGGCTAGCAGAGTTAGACGAGCAACAGCAAGAGGCCAGCCATTTCAAATGAAAGAAAGAAATTCCGTGTTGAACCTTTTTTTCAACTAGGAGAAGACACAACATTTTTTGGTGGTGATGGTACATCTTTTTAGTTGAGTTGGTTTCGGAACCCCCCTTCTCATGCCCCCTGGCGAGTGATTTATAACCGCAGAAGAGAGCGAGGGGCTCTTCTTTTGCCTACGATTTTCCCCCCTTCTAAAAGGGCGGCCGAAAGTTGTGTTAACCAATCAGGCAACAAACCGCCATAGCAGCAGCCGATCTCTTTTGTGAACTCCCAGGCTAGCTCCGACAGAGGGCACCAGCTCTTTGCTCTACACAGGGTTGGAGCGCTCCAATCAGCACTTTGCCCAGTTTTGGAACCCCCCTTATCTGTTTGTATTTGTTTTCTTTCATGGGTGGGGGGAACAATGATTCACAGTTTCACTCATCGTCAAACTAGTACTGTGCCCTCGATTTTATCTCTGCCGCTAGTCCATTTTCTACACATATGTGATGAAATTCAATTCCCATTGCATGAATAAGTTATCATTTCATGAATTTCCCCCTGTACTGAATTAGACCGAGTTGAACTATTTCAGCTATTCAATTATGTACAATGTACTTGAATTATTGTATATATAAGGTACCGACTCTCTGTGCCCCACTTAAATAATGGATTATTGATTTATGCTCGTGGAAATCCATCCAAGGCGGAACATATTCAACTACGGGTTTATATATGATTAAAACATTTATTGAATCCAACAAACATGGAAGCATCAAAATCGAAATCCCTTATACGAAGAGGCGCCAGCTATAGAATGTATATTTTCAAAAAATGTGACTTGATAGAATCGTGATGCTCTTTATAAAGTCATGCAACAGCGTTGATTGGATGCGCAGTGAGAGAGAAAGAGATAATAAAAAAAAAAAGTACGGGGTCGGGTTATGAATACCTGATGACTAGATAGTTGGACCGCGTTGGTCGTGATGCTGCCAGCAGACATCAGTATTTGAGAAGAGAAAGAAGAAAAAGCTCCAGGATTCCGTGCATGATAATTTATACAAAGACTCCAAGAGACCACCCAAGAGCTGTGGCTCCAGCTGAGTGAAATGCGTTATTCACAACAACATCACCTTTTTATATATAAATATATATGTATACATTTATTTTTCTTTTTTAAAGGAAAGCTCATCCAGCACCTTGGGCTCTTTCTTTTTTCTATTGGACGGCACCCGGAGCTCTCTTTTATAAAGAAACGCGCGGCGAAACGTGTAATCTAAAAGTTAAAAGAGTCTGGAAGATATTCACTTCCTTTGTGTTGTTTTGCTGCGTTCTCAGCTAGGCATCTTGAAGCATTTCAGACTACAAATCAATTAGCAGTAGCAGACACGCTCTGTATTTAGCAACCATAAAACGAAAAAAATGTAACAAAGTTTAGATCGGGCGTTTTTGTTTTTGAATAGTTTAGTTTTCAAAATTACTGGCCAACAATACACTAATAGAGGGTATTTCAAGCTGTAAAGCTGTGAAATTATTCATATACTTTTTTGTAAATATTCCGTTCTATACAATCATTATAGATTGTTGCACGATCTATTAGGTTATGGTATTTTCTTTGAAATAGTTATTTACGGTAGTTCAGTAAAGCAAAAGCGAAGGGGGAAAATAGTCAAAGAGAAACCGACCGGACATCAATATAATCCATCCGGAAAACATTCATGATTCATCCAGACACATAAAGAAAAGGAAGGGAAAAAGTATGTTGCTCTGGTCTATATGCACTGATGTGCCTGCTGTACAGTATTTATTGTGCCTCTCATATGTCTCCTCGAATACACACAAAGTGATATATTTGTGTAGAAGATACCGCGCAGCTGAGTTGACTGCTGCTGCTGTGCGGTCCTTATTGTCACCTCTCCACGAAAAGACGGACAAAAAAAATCATCATAATACCTCGCAAGACTGATTATTGTCGTCAACAGCAGCTTTATATCTTATGTCGGAGAGTCATCTTAAATCCTACAACGACAACCATTTTCTCTTCTTCTTTTTTTGGGACGAAATGACACAACATGCCGCCCTGTTCCATACAACTGGACGAGATGTTGAAAAGGCCTTTGACCGCATTTAGCTGGGCCACCCACCTAGAATGGGCAACGAAAAAGGCAAGCCGTCGATAACAGAGGGCGTAAGAAAAGCTTGAAAACCGCGACCGTCATTTAAAAAGTCGAAGAAGAAAAGAGGACGGAATCCTATATTTGAGTGCTGCTGTGACAAGTATCAATAGGGCTCGTCTAGTCGGACGTGATGGGGGGAAACACACCTGGCGTGCGTATATATTGAAAACATTGCCGCCCACAATATAAGCCGGCCGGCCCCCTACGGCCTCAAAGACATACATGTCCAGCAATGGGTTACAAATAGTCGGGCAAGGACAAGAGCTAGCCCACCCTCACATACATACCTTTCATCCACAAAAAAGCTAATTATTGTTGTATGATGGGTGCTAGCTCTGCGGTGGATGATGGAAAGGGGGGAAAACATTTTGACTGGCTCAGCCTTTGATCTAATTATAATCCCCCCTTTCCTTCACGGCTCTTCCTATATGTATGATGACCTTTGACAGTTCCCGACCTCGTTTATTATTTGTTGCTTTGATGGAGACCCTTCAACTGGGATGTTGATCGATGAGCCTTGCTCCGCCTTCCTTTTTTTCTGGCCTTCATCATTGCCGTCGTTCCATTTCATTAACGGCTCAACAGCACCCTTAGCTCTTCCCAAAATAAATGTATGCGTTTCAAAATATGCAGCAGAGTTGTAAAACGCTTAGACATTCCTGCCGCTGATGATCCAGGAAGAATTCTGCCGAGCTTTCTAAAGAGGTTTCTCATGTTTTATGGACATGGACCTCAAATACCAGCTGCAATATAATTTACTTTCTTGAAAAGCCTTTTCTTTAACCAAAGATTCACCCTTAATATAGAAACAATAATAAAAACAGTCTAAGCTTACTTTTAATTATATTGCTTGATCAGCGTTACGTGCGTGTCTGCTATTAATTAAAATTATTATTACTATTCATACATGTATACGCGAAAATGACAAGATTCCTAGTAAAACGCATTTTATAAAAATAAATTGAACAAATCAGTTCGATGATGAATGGTGTACAAGTACCCTGCATGTCCTCACTATTAGGATTTAAGTGTTTTATAAACAGGAATCGCATAAACAGATTTGGAGAAAAATACTTGGTGTGTTCACAAAAAATCTTGCCGTTACGTTTTTTCCGGGAATTTTTTTATTGATAAAGAAGATACTACAATAATGGGAGATTCCAAGAATAAGACATGCGTATTGCCTCAACACTTGAGGAATGTTTTCAGGCAATTTTTTCGGGAAACGTGTCGGAATGCAAAGTGCGACGGTGTATCATATAGTGTACAATGGAATATTCAAAAAAGGAGAAATCAATTCGTGATTGCTTAAGAGATTATCATCGTAATTATGTAATTATAAGAAAATTTTAAAAAGGAAAAAGAAAAGAAAGGCAGCGGAACCGAATGCATTAAGAAGGAATAAGCCATTTCAGGTAGATGTTGCGTCGATGTGGAATTATTATATCCTGACTCCCCTTGGGCCGAAAGATACATCACAATTGGCTGGGCAAGGCATACGATGACAACCAGTCGATGTATCCAGGATAATATATGTTCCATCATTATCTCCCTCGTCTACCCACCGCGCATAAAGGTAGAGAGGGAAGTAGTTGATGGGCTCTTCAGATATTTCTCCCTGACGTCCGTCCCTATACGCCTCACTCCCTAATGAAAAATATATAGAGAGATAGAGCCAGATGGAGCCCCCCGCATGGGGCGCCCTGGGCAGCACCCAAAGAAGAAGAAAAATATATGAAAACGAGAGAGAACCTTGTAAATTTTCAATGAGATTCGTTCTCCCCAAACCTTCCACCGCTCGTGAGCCAGGTGAGCTGGCCTAGGGTGCGGAGGGGATAACATAACAAAATAGTTGAGAAAATAACTACTTTTGGGTCGATGCTGACGTGGCGTGCTCGGACCCCTATTCGACCGCTCTATTGAAAAATTCAATCGGAAGAGCCAACAATTTGCTTCTGACTTTGTATGCGAGGAAGCCATTCTAAGAATCATTTCTCGTTTGAATTGCGCTTTTCCCCCTAAAAAGCTTAGTATTACCTGTACGAAAATGTAAGTAGCTCGTTTGTCAATCAATAAGCTGAAGAAATGTTTTACATAGGGGGGCCTTTGTACCATTTTCTTTTATGCACATTGTAAAAGAAAACTCTAAAAGTTTATTGATGAAAATGTTGATGGGGAAAAGGTTATTTTTTATTATTATTCTCCCTTGGTTTTATTATTCTCTTTCTTGGTTTCGGAGCCCCCCTTGGAGCATGGACTACGCCCATTTGTGTTGAACGTGTTCGGTTGAGGCCAGCCCCAACGGGCACATCGTGATGCAGCCCTCAAGGGGCCGGGCAGCCAGACGAGGATGAACCAATCCATCTATAGACTTGTATAATGATCACGTCAGGCCATCAGCACGACTCGACTCTATCATCCTCTTGTTCCAAGGGGAAGAAAATATCTTCTTCGAAAATCGCTGACGGTGCCGTGTTTTTCCTTCGTATGCTAATGAGCCTCTCTCCTCGACAAAGAAAAAATAGAAAAGAAAAAACTCATCATTATCATAGTAACTCCCTTTTCATCTTTCCTCCCTCTCCAACCTGTCAATGCATAACAGCACCATTCCTTTTCTTAATATAAATAAAATAAAGCCTTTCAAATCAAATGTTAACCATCATTCTTTATTTATTTATCGAAAATCATAGATTTTGTTTTATTTCCAAGGTTATCGAAACCGTAAACTTATTTTATATGAAACAATTTATTATTGATGCGGGCCATTGCCATCATGAAATGTAATAACGATTAGTCTTAAATTGTAATATCGTCGATATCATGTAAGTTTTAAGTCTTTTCCAGGATCGTAATTGCCGCAATTTCATTTCAAAATAAATCCCAAATTTACGGCGAAGCAAATGTTTGATAGGTTTTCGAAATATGCAAAATGATGGCTGATCATAAAAAAGTACTCTTAACCTAGATGATGGTTTTCCGAGCATTATGATTTATTGTTCTCGTTAGTTATGAATTTGTGTTTATACACGTGTGTACGTACATTATACACCGCATCGCCAGGACAACGAGCTCGTTAACTGAGGAATGTTTACTCGTTACCATAAGCGCCTACAACTGGAGAAAGAAAGGATATAATAGGTATAAATATTGTAATTTGAATCTGGTCGATAAAGAAAATGCTTTATCCAGTTCGTAGGTAGTTTGAGTGAGTCGTGCGCGCGCGCGTCTCTTCATTATCATGGCAGGGGAGATATAAGAAGAAAGGAAAGAGGAGCTGAAACATCATTGGTAGATCAGGTTTTTATTTTTTGCTTGGCGGACGATGATTATGCCCGTCGCGTGGGATGGGCAAAAGGGAAAACGTAGAGCGAGTCGAACCATCTGGACCCCCTGCTGCTCGGCTGGGCTCCCTGCATTCAATGTCCTCGTCGGCTATCGTCACACCATTAGACGCCTCATATACAACATTACGAACAAGATAACCAACAAACGACCAAGTACACGTGAAAGAACAAGCTTAATGAGCTGAGAATAATCCGGCATAACATGATTTCATTACATAACCTTAACATTTTCTCTTCCGTACGGTACATTACTTTACTTCTTTTTCTTTTTACTTTTTAGTTTAACTAGATTTGAATCTTACTGAACTATTCAATAGAAAATTTAGCGGATTGTTTCTAAAAAAAAAGTTATAATAGTACCACGCACGGTATATCATATACCGTGCGTGGTTTTTCAAAGACTTTTCCAAAGATATACCGTATATCTTTGGAAAAGTCTTTGAAAAATGGATTAGTATCCTAATTATAATCCATTAATATAATACCACGAAATTCTTTTGCTATTTTTATTAATTATTTATAATTTAAAAGAATAACGAATTTACGTAAAGATTGAATAATGGAGAAGATATAATAAAAACTTAATAGTAACTAGATATCCAATTATGCATCATAAATACAGCGAAGGCTACTCCTGAAAAGGGCAGCTGGCTAGATGAGCATACATAACGAACCAAGAAATGCGGTAAAACTCCTCTTCGTAAAATCTTTTTTGTGCAGGAAAATAAGAGATAAGTGGCTCTCCCCTTTTCTTTTTACAGCAGCCATGTGTCTTCTTCTTCATGATTGGTTTATGAAACTACTTGACTATTCCATTCTTGTTTCTGTTGCACGGAACAAAAAAATAATAATTTCCCATTTTCCCTCTTTTTTTCCCCTGAGCAACCCTAATTACGTGCTGCTGCCCTCATACAACATCATTAGAGGAGGGGGAAAAAATGAGAGAGGGGCGCTCATTCTCTATATTACGATGCTGGCAACAGTAACAACGAACCCGTAACTAATTCATAGTATATGTACGCCTCTCATGAGTCTCTCGACCAATCATCTAGCTCAGAGCGGCCATCTTGGATTTCGAAGCGCCCAAAAATGTAGCTTGCCCCATCAGGTAGAATGTAATATTTCAATTAAGATTACATATCAACTCGAGATAGAAGCTGATTTTCTTCTTCTTATTTTCTTTAAAAAATAATGCTGCGTGACTCGATACATTTGATGAGAGAGACACCATCATGCAGTCCTTTCCGTGAGGATCGATTGTTTCGTCGGCGTGCACAAGCCAAGAGAAAACACGCCTCATCATCATCTTGCTAGAGCCCTTTCTTTTCTGGAGAGAATAGAAATAATGATGAGCCAAACAAAGTGGGTGGCCATCCAACGAGAGATCCTTATACGAAGAACGAGGGGGGCTCCAGATAGCCTGCAACAGTGGGTGGGCCCACCTCAATTTTCCTACTCGAAGAAAACCCAAAAATGAATCTACATTTATATATATTTAAAATGAGATCCCGGCACTGCTCGCGTTTAGACAGAGTCCAAGTATAATGAATGAGGTCGGCCCTTGTACGTCCTTCTCCTTTGTTCAGACTGGGCTTCGTCGTGCACAACACCTGTGCATAGCACAGACGAGTTTCGGAGCCCCCCTTGCTTACGAAATCCGTCCTGGAAAAAAGATAGTTAAGAGAGAGAGAGAGTAACATTCTCGGAAAAGAGAAAAGGTTGGACAGTTCAATCAACTGACGAGATCGTCTCTTGGCCATCTGTTCATTCTTGCCGAAAGCGACACATTTTTATTCAAAAAGAAGAAATTCCATTACAAAATCTCCATCGGATCAAGTATGAAGAAGTAAAAAATGACGAGCCTATAAATACATAAAGATTAGCCTCGGTGTTACTATAAGTTTGCCAATCTATCTATTGATCAAAGCGACAGTTACAAATGGGAAGCGTCAATGCCGACTAATGACAGCGACGTATCTGTGATCAGTTCCTTTCTGCCGTCTCAAAGTTTTTTTTCCCTCCAACATTCCCCCTCGAAGGTATTGGATTGTTGCTTAGGATGCACGCCGAAAAAGTTTTCAAGTTCACTTATCAATTCCGATAGAAATTGTATACCTGGAGGAAATGTGAAACATGCAAATCCTCTTACACTCTCTTTCTAAAGAAAAAAAAAGTAGTTCAGAAATGCAGACTACAATATGGTGGAATCATGTAACAAAAACAGGCAAGAAAATAATTTCGTGTACAAGAATAAACATTTAATTATAATTCTTTGCGAATTTGCCTGAAGCCTCGGTACCGTAATTATCGTTGGCGCGCATACGTCTATCTATCTTCATTATTATAGACTGGGTTCCAGCACTATATAAGAAGAGAAGAAGAAAATACCACGCCGCTATTTTTATGACTTTTTCACGACTTAATAAGCAAGCCCGTCCGACATTATAATATTCGAGCCCTCGACTGCTATATAGAGAGCGGCCGAGTCCTTGATTCTTTACACACGCGGGCGCATACCTTACCATCTGTGGGAAGCATCGGCTCGGACTTGGAAGAAGGGCTCAACAATGCGATCAAAAGACTTGAACTCGAGCCGTAACAGTGTCGTCATCTAGCTTTCGTTTGGCGGGGTTCAATTGAAGTGAAAGCCCGACGTGAACTCAACTCACGTAGAAAAATAAATAAATAAATGAGCTGTACAGATAACTTATGGGTTTCAATTATAATCAGGTAGGAGGAGAGAAAGCAGAAGCAACTAGACGATTTGCACGCTCGCCCAAGACACTTTTGTTGTTGTCGTTAATAATTCCATTGGGCAATCGCAGCAGGCGGGATGGAGGTTGGACTAGGGCGCGTACAGTATAATATGCAGCACCATTTTTGATTTACTGCAGATCGATTTTGTGTTTTTATTTTATGCAGGTATGGAAAAGTCGATAGCTTCATGGGCGGACCCACACGAGAATATGTGATGGTAACATTTTTATTGTTTTCCTCGAGCCGTGCTGCTGCCAGGCCCATAGGAACCAATCAGCTGTCTTCACACGCCATCCATAAATAAATGTATCTACACGCTGGGATCGTAGACAGCACATTTTTGGTTTCCCCGGGTGAATAAAGCAACAACACGCTCATGCCCGTCGACTCCCCATCGGCTCCGACCAAATGGAAATGGTCGACAACGATGATGATGATCACGCAAACGCCAAAAGAGAATACGTAATCTCAGCCAGCAAAAGGCGTGTGTATATGTTAATACATTCATCTTTTCTCTCTCTCAGCTATTGCGCTGATGTCATGAGCGCGCGCGTCTATGCAAATGCTGCGAGATTTACATATATATTCATCGCCCTATGGCAGCGTCAATTGGTTGCGCCGTGGTGGCCTCGTCCTTTTCATGGGCATCGCCTTTCACAATAATAGATTCATCCCAATAAATATTGAACCTCGTAATCAATTTTACTACAAATTCCCTTCAATTTATAGAGATCCAACAGTTATGAAGCCATTAAACTGTAAATTCTTTGAATGTTCTTTTCAAAAGATTGCGAGCTAGCCAATGAATCAACTCTCCAATAAAACATTCATAGCGAGGAGCTTAACTATCATTAATACTACGTGACTCATCGTAACGGAAAAAAAGACGGATAGATCAGGCATCATTTAATTTCGCCCCAACAAAACATATTATACAATCCACTATACCAGTTCGAGCGCTTTTTACACATCCATTTATTATTACACAAAGAGAGACAGAATCTGGCTCTTATTCTGATTGAGGTCTAGGGTCGTCGTCTGGCAACATTTACATATCAAACACATTATTAGAGAAAATAGGAAGCTTTGGGGCAAATAAAAAAAAATACATTGCCGACTCGAATTGAATATGATTATGCTTGTCCCTAGCCCAATTTTCTATTCGATGATCTTTTATTCTTTTGCTGGAACCGAGGGAAATAGTACCATTGAATTGCGTGTTCCACAAAAAATCACGAAGACAATCGACGTTCTCGCTATTGATGCAACTTCCGAACCAAGTCTCAAGCGAGGGGAAATTTAATCAAGGAGAAAAGCGTGCGAACATTGCTTCAACTCCATCTTGGTTATTTCCTGCTGATGAGGTACCTACGGGACGAAAACAGATGGTCCTTCCATTTGTTGTGTAAGGAAAGTGCTTCCTTTCCAATTTGTTTTTATAGATGACCTTTCGCCTGTTGTGTGTGCGCTGTGGTTTCATCACACTGATTGCTACGTTTCCCTTCAAGAGGAAGAAGGGGGATCCGAGGAGAGACATCCAGACCGGATCAGACAAAATACGCCCAAACAAAACGATTTGTACTTGTTATCTACTGTACTTATTATGTGAGCTTCTGACAGCAGCAATTTTTTTTATCAATGCATCCTGCCGAAAAACGAATTAATAGTCAATACTATTTATATTTGAAAACGCTATAGTAATAGGTTGAATAGAATCATTACATATGAACCATGACATGTCTGATTTGAATTTTTCTCAGAGACGTTCCTCGACTTTCTTCGTTTGCGATGCATACCTACTCCATCTAGTGTTAATATATTCCTACTCGATTTTGGTACCTGCAAGTAATGCCATCTATGTTTACGATTAACGATCACGTTTCTTCCCTTGTGGGTATAATCATTTTGTTTAAATAATACGTTAGAATTATAAACTAAATATGTAGTATAAATCACAAAATTATTTTAATACGTGGAATTTTTATTAGTTTCGTCAATTTTGACGATTTCTATTTATTTTACACATTTTTAGCCGTATCGCACTATCGCCTATCGGATGGATAGTTGAATCGATTCTTTCGAAAGAGAGAAGAATCGACACCGGTGCCCTAGAGTGAGCTATTTTCCCATTGGCCGTACCGTAGTTTTTCCTTTGCTGTGTGATTCCCTTGGAAGAGGTAAGACTGAATTCTTTTTATCAAGTTTATCCGTAAACATCCAACGATTTTCTTAATTATTTCATTACATCTCTCAGTACTAAACTCCTAAATTTTGTTTCAATTGTTGTAAATATCTTTTTGTGGGAAGTTTTCTCAAACTTCACATAGGTCGGCTTTCGTCGTATATACATGCTTGACGTACATTACCACTGAGAAATAAAACAGTTTTGTCATTACAGGTTTGATTTTACATCAAGTCGGCTTCCTAACAAGTGGACAATGTCTAAGAGAGGCAAGTTTAGACTCTTCGATTTCATTCATTGGATTTTTGTAGTTGTAACTCGTCTTTGCATAGTCACTTACTTTCTTGTTTGTATCATTAGGACGTGGTGGAACCGCTGGAGGAAAATTCCGCATCTCCCTCGGTCTTCCTGTGGGAGCTGTCATGAATTGTGCTGACAATACAGGTAGAGCTACTTTTTGACGAGCTTGTTGAATCAACTTTACCCTCGTTTTCTAGGTGCAAAGAATCTGTATGTTATCGCTGTTTATGGCGTGAAAGGTCGTCTCAACCGCTTACCGGCTGCTGGTGTTGGAGACATGTTCGTCGCCACTGTCAAAAAAGGAAAGCCTGAGCTCAGGAAGAAGGGTAATATTTTTATTCTTAACATTACCCTTCAATGTAATCACTTCTATAAGTTTTTGGTTTCGAGACTATGAACTTAAAACTGGAAATTGTTAATTGATTCTAATCTCAACTTCTAGAATCTAAAGTTACATTTATGATTCTGTATTTTAGTCATGCAAGCAGTGGTGATTCGGCAGAGGAAGCCATTCAGGAGGAAGGATGGTATTTTCATATACTTTGAGGACAATGCTGGGGTGATAGTCAACAACAAAGGAGAAATGAAGGGATCGGCTATCACTGGACCTGTGGCAAAGGAGTGTGCTGATCTGTGGCCTAGGATCGCCTCCAACTCCAGCAGCATTGCTTGAACTTGAGGATTGTGTTGTTAATTACCAGTTGGTTTTACTTCAATACAAATAATCCTTGAGAGCAACAATTTCGCGTTTTTTATTTTTTTTGTAGTCTAAATTGAATGGTAAATATCAACCATAATATGGGTTTTCTCTTTAGGGGAGTAGGGGACTATTATGCTTTCTGTTAGCTCTATCAAGCCCTTGATGGAAGATTTAAGTGTCCTATGATTAACGCGCTGTTTACTTTTGATTTCACACTGGATACTTTTTCTAGCGTAATCCCTATTCTAGATTTATTTTTGCATGGACGCAAATGGAGATTTGGCTCTAGTTGTAGAAGGTCAATGTCAATAAAAATATTTTGGTTAATACATAACAAACTCCCAAAAAATATTAGGGAACACCTGGCTTAACCCTAATTGTAGATTTAGTTATGTATGGACGCAAACAGATTTGGATCTAGTTGTAAAAGGGTAACAATACTAAATAACAAATTTGGGGTAATACTAAACCAACATTTAAAAAATTAATGAACAAGAGATAAAATCCTGTCAGCAGAAAGACTGCTGGAAATAAGCTTACTAATATTTCAATAAGAACTCGATTACCCGCATTATTTGAATGAAAAACTTTGTATTGTCTTTGTCTCCAGCAACTCATCCATAAGGTGAATTTAAGTTACGTGAAGAAAATTTCGAGCATCAATTAGAACAAAAATTTACCAAATAAAATCTTGTTTCGTAAAGGAGATACAAAGATGCGCGCTCAAATTTATCTTCGTTTGCCATCTGTAGATCGCCGAGTTCTTTCAGAACGTTCTGCCTCGGTCTGATGCCTCACGGGACAATGGGGAATCCTGATCAAACTAAGAAACAAATAAAATTGGTTGGCTTCAATTGAATTACATCTGAAGACATACCCTGTTGTATCCCCTTCTTTCACCATTAGCGTCAGGCGAACTACCGTTTGCATTCCTTAGGAGATCGATTTTTTTCCTCGTCTTTCCGACGTTTGATAGTCTGCTGACTGCTTCATCAACGACTCGCTCCTTAAGAAAACAAATATTAAATGTGTCTCCACATTAAAAAATCATGTCTTAAGTTTAATACCCTTTTCCGTTCACTTTTCCTTTCACGACGCTCCTCTTCAGATTCCATAGGGTTGCGCCTTTCTTTACGGTCGGCTTTTTCTTGACGACGATCACGTTCACGATCCGGAGAAGATGGTCGACTCTGAAATGAAAAAAAAAAAATTAAGATTAATCTCGCAATATCCGAAGGTAGTGAAAGAATGTTGGCATGCAAGGTGGGATGCAGATAATGCATAAAGCAAGAACCGCACGACTGGAGGAAACTGTATCAGAGGAAGAGGAAGAGGAAACGACGACGACGACGACCCCGGCCACTAATCGATTGTCAGCTACTTCATAATCGCCGTAATACGAATCTCGATCAACGAGTTTGCCAATAACAACGGGGCGTTACTTACCCCCGACATCGAGGGCGTGTGCACCGTGTGATTCTGTGGGGATGATGTAGTGTAGAAGGCACTGGGGGATTTGACGACATCACAAAGAATCCCAGAATGAAAATTATTTCTCCATCATAACTTCAGCGCATTATTTTTCGTTTTCCCACTGACGACGAAAAGTCCTTCAAAGGCGCTTGGAAGATAAGAGATGGCGCATGCGAATGCGATGAATGCGTTGTCCTTTTAATTTTGCAGCAGAGTAAAAACCGAATGACGCCCAAGCAGCAACAGGTAGTTGCTTTAATCTTCCTTTCTCATCTGATGGCTGGGCCAAAGTCCTTTTCTCCAACAAGAGGAGAATTTCCACAGATGAACGGCTGGAATGGTGACACTTCCCACATGATTTAAACACAATAATATGGACAACTTAAGGAAGGTCCAGAATACTAAAAGTGGGAAACCCTTCTAGGCTTTTGTTGCCCTGGCCTAGTCGAGGGGATTCCTTCAATCCTTGTGTGTTCGATTCTCGTGAAATGAACTGGACAAGGCTGGAATAAGGTTAGAGCCTGACTCCCTCGGATGACCATGGAAGGTGGGTGAGGACACGGTGCGCTGGGTTGACGTTTCTCGTTCGTTCCTCGACAGCTTGTGAAGAGCGAAGACGCAGATTGAAGTCAAATGTCAGGGCCGACCGCCCTGGTACTAACCTTGTTGGTTACATTAGCATCCGTTTTCCGACGTTTGGATTCTAATAAAGCAAACGCACACTTTAAGTTTAAAATAAAAGTTAATTTCAAATGTATCTTATACCTCGATCTGGTTCAGGGGTTCCTGGGACGTTCCCATTGTGGTAATCCTTCTCGCGTTCCGCCCCGTCGTCTTCTCGATCCTTTTACAAGTTAAAAGTACAATATTAATGGTAAAATTCAAATGAGAAAGCCCGGGAAGAAAAAAATTATACCTTGCTGCTTTTAAATCTCTTCTGCTTCTTTCATCTTTCCTGT
The DNA here is from genome assembly GCA_030141595.1 of Chydorus sphaericus. NCBI lineage: Eukaryota > Metazoa > Arthropoda > Branchiopoda > Diplostraca > Chydoridae > Chydorus > Chydorus sphaericus. The sequence goes on from CM057928.1 coordinate 10,212,616, forward strand.
CTTTGCTTCTTTTCTCTCTCCCCTTTTTCGTTGGTCTCATCGTGTTTGTCAGCGATTTCTTGGTTACGATCTTTTTCCTTCGACCTTTCCTTGACTTCCCTAAACATCAGAATGGGTTACCTCTGTTGAATTACAAAGATAATAAATAATATCAATACCGTGATTCCTTTTTAACCTCTTTAATAGTCCCATTCCCCGTGATGGTAGGGGTGTTCGTTTGAGCCTCGTTTGATGCAGTTGGGGTCGCATCATTGCTCAAGCTCTTAGTCCACACCTAAATCAATTGATAAGAATTGATTGAAAAGAAAAAGAAAAACAGAAGATCTTTATATACCATTCACTCCTTCGTGTTTAGCCAACACCATTTTCCGGTTGAGGGATCGTGGCTGAAGACGTAGGAAGGTACAGATGTTTGAGTCGATTGAGGTGCTGGTTTCGCTGCCTGAAAGATTAGAACGTTGACACTATTTTTACTCATTCTGATTACTGCAAATTAATGAAAGGTAATTCTTACAGGTTTCTTAGCGACGAGGTGGAATTCACTTTCTGGAATCATCGAACTTTTCTTATTTTTTAATTGTCCACAATAGGAGAAAGCAAGAGCAGATAAGTCTTGACGTTTATCACGCTGCTCCGCGCGGACCTTTTCGACGTTACGTTCGATAACCTGGTATGGTATTAAAAATATATAGTTTACAAAATTACAATGATGGTTTAACTTTTAGATACCTGTCCGAGTCCTACAATGACCGGGAAAAACGGAAGAATCTGAATCAGGACCATTAGAGCGTTGCGAATCTGAACGTAGTCTTTGGATTCCAGGCAGACAACCAATGCTTTAGCAATCTTGTGGTGCCATTTATGGACAACATGTCGGTAATTTTCAAAATCCACGTGATCGTTCGTCTCGGAGGGCATGTTTCCAACACGGAACTTGGTAACGAATCCAGGGTAGTTAGCGCACTCGTCATCAAATGATTTTTTGCTGGAGTGCCAGTGCATGACAGGTTTCAAGCATAGAGCAAAGGAATCGGCCGTAGCGATTTGCTTCATTTTCAGTGCACGACGTCACCGTGTAAGTAATATCACAGAATATGCGGTCGTAGCAGATCAACGTCGAAAAATTTGGTGTCTTCAAATTGTGCATCAGCTATTAAAAAGAAACAGTGGTTAAAGCTACATGTTTAAAATAGTCTAAAAGTTTAAATACCTGAACAAAGCGAGCGCAGAATAAGGCATCGAATTGAGGTAAAAACACAACGCGGGAAAAGACAAAGTTGCAGAAATTGAGTGATTGTTTCGGTCTTGGCGAGTTTAGCAGACCGGCAAAGAAACCAGCCAGTCTCGTTCCTGCTTCAATCGCTCCATGACACGCTCAGTTATGGTCCTTTTGTTTCCTTTCCTCCTCGATTAACTTTTCGATGAGAGCCGCGCATCGATCTAGTTCCTTTTTCCGTTTACTGGCTGGAAGTTCACGGCTATCATTGGTCTGCTGAATGAGTTGCTTCACTCTCTGGAATCTCACGCTCGTATGCAGCGCTGGGCACCGACAAATCGTACACAGTCAAGGACCAAAATGTAACAAAGAACTGTGGCGACAAATCTTCCCAAACCCGAGGAGGGACACAGAGGCTGGACTGCCTTGCAAATAGGGACTCATTACAAAAGCGAACCGCCTATGCCAAAGTGAGGCGTGTGTTACTATTTGGTCATTATTCAATAGAACAAATGTAACTTACTTCTAGATATTTTTGTGTCTTCTGAGCTGGTAGCAAGTTCTTCGAATTCCTCTCAGGCCCGACGTAGTTCATCGTACTTGGAATTGATGGTGTGTGTAAACATTGGTCTTGCAAGGAAGAATGCAACATCAGCATGAATATGAAACTCAGACAGCAAAGAGCCCAATTTAGGTAGCCGTCCTGACGTAATCGTCAATACTCATGTTGAGAGACAAAAAAGTTCCTAGTTGAACCAATGTATCCTGGCACTTGGTCATAGAGTTTTCCAACGAGCTGCAGTAGACATAGAAGGGAATAGGTAAATTCAATCAGCGACTGAATAAATAAGTAAGAATGCGAACATTTACCTTTAAATGACTGTGTTCTGTTTCTTGATAGACGACACAGTTGCGTTGTTGAGCAATAAGGAGGCAGAGAGGAATTGCCAAATTGTGATCCAGTAACGGTCTCCTTCATTCGCTGGACAGCCTTTTTTATGACTCGCACTTGTCCAAAATGACTTGCTTCGGCTCTAAGCAGTTCACCACCTTGCATAGCTTCGGCGTGCTCCTTTGTCATCTCTTCAGAAGCTTCGATTCCACCCATTTTGTGAACAATTTCCTGTGAGAAAACAAGAATGAATAAAATCTTACTACTTTCAAGAAACAATATCTAGAATTATGAATACCTGCAAAATGAGAAGATCGAGACTTTTTTGTGCCTTAAGTTGGTTGGCAACGTACTGTAGAAGACCAGTAAGATCCATGTTGTATTTTTTGTGAACATTTCCACAAAATGCAGAAAGAGACGTTAGCCAAAGGGAAATAGGTTGTTCCGTCAGAGTTGGTGCGTTCCTTTCTCGGGATTCGACAGCGCTTCCAGGATGCAGTAACCGAGGACGTCATATGACAGGCTTGTGAGATACTTGAGAGAGTCAACCACCGGGACCAATCAAGTTGTCATAAATTTGAATTTGCGACAGAATGTAGTCAAAGAGGAAACCGGGACATCCGTGACTCAGTTTTCCAAGACCGCGTCCGATAAGTTTGACGTTGTCCTTGCTCAAGCGCTTCATGATATATTTGATTCGTTTGGCACAATCTGCCTTACGACGAATGAGCAGCGGATGACTCTGAAAACTATCATTCTTCCAAGAGCAGTAGAGCCGATATCTGTGTTCGTAAGGGAGTTTCTTCAAGACATTCCAGATTTCTTCAGCAATACAGCAATTCGAATCGAGTAAAGCTAGTGACGGTAGAATGACGACATCGAAGATGGTAATGATATCGAAATAAAGTGAGTCACTTTCAGCCTGGATCCTCCTCAGATTCGCTACACCGCAGTCCTCCAAACCCGTGTTGCACAAGCGAATCAGTTTGTGAAGAAGGATAGGCTCGTTGTGCAAGTGAGGCCCAAGAGAGAGTAGCATAGGGATGACAGTTTCCTTCAAGTCCTCCATTGTTTTAGCAGTTTTCGGGAAGTTCCAGACACCAGTAGGCGTTGTTACTTTCCCCTTTACTTTCGGGGAAATGCGACAACGAGCAAGATAGACGGGTTCGATTAAATACTCGACAAACTTGCTGATGGCGGATGAGATGGGTCGGTAGGACGTGACATAAAATTCAGGATGACGTTTCAGTAGAGCTGACGCCTGTTCCCATGCTCCAATGGAAAGAAGGGCCTCGCACAGGCCGAATTTCTGGTTGTAAGGAGCCCTCTCTTCAACGACATCTTCATCTTTCTTCTCTTCTCCTTCTTTTGGGACGGAAATGATATTCACTCGACGTGCAAACTCCTTCGCGTCAGCCAACTCCTTACTAGCAGCTTCTTCTATTTCACTATCCTTAGGATTGAGCCAACGATAGATGTCTTCCAGGTGAATGGCGCCATGTTGCAGCAAGAGGGCAGTGACGAGGAAAAGCGATCGTGGAGTTAATAAGGGATCGCAAGAAGTAAACTTGAAGCCTAAAACTTCGCATAATGTCGACGAATCTGACATGTAAGATCGAATCAGGGGAACAAAAAGGCGGCTGTGCAGCTGGGGGCGACATTCAAAAGACTCTAGAATAACGTCCAGCACCCGATTGGGATCCAAATTGAAACATCCTATCAACGACTGTACAACCTGTAACACATTAACAATTTCACACAAACAAATTAACATAAAATTTTATTTTATTTGGGTTTAAGTTTCCTTACTTGTAACAGGTAGGTTGGAGTTATTGAGTCTTCAATTTCTTGATTGAGTTCTGTAATCAACTTGGCATAACCTTCACTTTCTTCACGGAAAAGATTGAATTTTTGTTGCTTGTAGAAAAGCTTGGTCTTGGTTTTAATAAAACGAGTGTAGAAGATCTTTTTGGCTTTCAGGATGCTACAGTCCTGCAGCGTGTCAATCTCAAGTCTTTCTTTGATCAAGGAGTCACCAAGCCATGTTTCCAACTCTTTGATTATGCTACAGAACTTTTGACGCTCCTCCTGATTGTCATTGACAATAGTTTCATGGTCTATTACATTGAGCACATCCAACAAGGTTGATCCTACATCACCATGAAGAACCTTGAAAGTTATAAAATAGTTAATTTACATATTGAATCTCAGGTAAGTAGATTTAAAAAAAATTACTAGAATGTCTGACATAGACGGGAAAAGGGATTCTTTTTTGATCCCACCTCTAATGGCCTGCCAAACCAGTTCATGAAGGGCCTGGAACAACTCTAAAAATACAAAACAGAAGATGTAGAACTGTAAGAATTAGTTGATAACAATAACATAAATAATATCAGCTTTACCTCCATTTTTCTTTTGAAAGAGTGTGGCAGATTTTCCTCTACTGCTGATGCAATTTTCAATGAATTTAACACTGATTTAGAAATAAATAAAAAATGGATGTCAGTTGGTCAGCATTGCAGATTGAAATCATAATAAACGATATGATATTAAAAACAAGAATCGAAAGAAAAACTGACATAACAGAACAGGAAAAATTTCTTCAATTGTAAACTTACAATTGCCCATGTCCGAGTGTATCCCATGCCACCCACACGTCTTGGGCGAAAATCGGAGCCATTGGAATAAGCAAATAATGATGAACGAAAACCACAAATTCCAAAACTATTGCAACGTTTTCCTACGAAATAAAATCAGCTCTTCAAGAACATCAAGACGCCATTTTGAAAAGTGCCGAAAAAACCTAAACGTTTCGCGATATCAAGTTTCTCCTGCCACCTAGTGATAGAAATGCAAAGCATTAAAAAAATATATTTCCTACGATAGAACTGCTTGAAGCTGAGTTCGAGAAAAGCTTTTCTAGGAAGGACTTTGGTAGAAAATTTTATAATTCAATTGTTAAAATTGTTAAAATTAAATAGTTGAAAATGTAAAAAATCGTAATTAATTGAGCGTCTTTTCAACTGACGCAACTCAATTACTTGTTTTAGACTTGATCACGATTCACGAACAAACTTTATCCCCTCTTTTACCCCTCTTAAATGGGATAGTTGTAAAAAAGGGGTTTTGGATTTTTTAACTACATTTTTTTGTGTGCAAGATTGTCTCATTTACTCTATTATAAATAATTACTTTACGTGATGGTCTACTATTAATAATATTCCATTATTTGAGTAGTTACCCTATGAATAAAATCAGTAAAAAAAAGTTTCTAACTTTTAACTTAAACGCGCCTTTAATTAAATTGTTGCTTATTCGCGATTTGCCCTACAGACTTATGTCCTTGATTTAATTAAATTCGTTTTTATTATTAAAATAAATACATTTTTTACTTATATATGTATATATAAGTCTCAGGAAAGAAACCGGGACACTATGCAGGAAGTGTGCTCCAGAACCTTTTTTACTTCTTTTTAGCGAGATAAAAAGATGCATAGTACTCAGCATGAGCCGGACTAACGAGTTTCCACAACGTCCGGTTACGTATTTTTTTCTTTCAGCGCTATATGCAACATCAGCCAAACAATATCTTTAAAAAGGTCCATTTTTCAGAAATTCTTGTGCTTTTAAAGATTTTCCATCCAAGTACATGGCTGCTGTTATGACTTAATATCTGTTCGACAAACTTCGCTGGAAAGTGTTGCGGAAAGGACTGTCTATTCATGCGTACATTAGTATATTATTGACTTATCTTGATCGTAGTCGTATTAATGAGCTTGCAAAATTAAAATTTCATAAAATATTTTCAACATGAATTATTTCTTTATAAAATGTATACCTAAGTCTTAAAAAAAATGAAATTTCACTTTTACGCATACGCTATGTGTACTGTATTACCAATCATTTAGCTATATACTTATATCCTCTGTATCTCTGTTATATCAATCCACGTTTCCCCGAATGATGTGACGCAAAAGTGGAATAATAGAATTCCGGTAGAAATCTTTAAGACCATTTGTTTTCTCCTGGAAAGTAATATTATTGATACCGCATGTTACAAAGCTATTCATTTAGCTGAACTGCCGTAGCCGCAGTATGTGTGCTAGGATGTAAGTCTCGATTTCTAAAAATTTGTACATGACTGGATACTTGGCGCTTCATGAGGAAAAGAAAGAGAGGGAGCGCGAAAAAAAAAACGCACGGGGGGATCTACGCTCAAATGCCGTTTGAGTACACAGGAAGGGCGGAGGCAAGTCGTTGTCGGATTGTGAGATGATGACGCTCGCTCTGTCGAAGCGGAACTAAGCGGTCTCCATCAAGAGTGTTTTTCTTTCTTCCGCGTAGTAGAATATGATGTCGCACATCCCCAATCATCAAGGCATACCAGTGTAAATACAAAAAATGTAGGGCATCAGATTTCTCTCCTCGATCAAAGCCTATAAAAGATCAGTAGGATGAACCGCTTCGTTTGATTCTAAAATGTGGCGGAGAACCTTTCAGGTTGTTCTCGTCGTCTTCTTCATCATTGCCGTTGTGTTAACATCTGTAACAGTAGCTGATCATGAACACCCACGACCAACGTCCGACAACTACTCAAGCAGTAACGGGCGAGCCGCAGTAGCTTCTCAAGAGCGAACCTTCTTTCCAGTTCTAGGCGTGCCAAATAGGATCAAGGCGGGACATTTGACTAAAGGTCACGGTGGAGCTCCAAAACCTTCTGCTCAGGTGGGTTATCCTGCTCCAAGACCACCTCGTCCGCCATTACACTCTTACGGGCCACCCAACAAACCTTCAACGGGTTATCCAGGATCAAATCATCAAGTGCAAGAAGTATACATAACCTATCCGCCGACAGCAGGATCCGCCAGCTATCCGTCGGGCAATTATGGACCGACTACATCCGTTTATCCCGTAACTGCATCATTGCCAAGTCAAGGCTATCTCCCTTCTGCATCGTTACCGCCAAAGCCTCTTTACGAGAGGCCTCCAGTTTCATATCCGAGCCCAAATTACGAGCCACCAGCCATCAGCTATCCGCAACCACCTCCCATCAACCCGGATTACTCTGCTCCCAGCAAGCCCTCTCCAGCATACCCAGGCGGATCTTATGCTCCAGCTCCGAGCCATCCTGCTGCTACCGGCACGGGATCCTATGCTCCGACTCCAAATTATCCAGCGGGTGGTTCATACAACCCACCTCTTGCTTCAAGTTATCCTTCTTCGGGTTCCTACGCTCCAGCAACCAGTTATCCGGCATCAACTGGAAGCAGCTCTTATAATCCTTCACCAGTTTCAAGTTATCCCTCTGGTGGCGGGTCCTATGCTCCGGCCACAAGCTACCCAGCTGCTTCCGGTGGTGGAACCTATAGACCTCCACCTCTTCCAAGTTATCCGGCGACTAGTGGCTCTTATCATCCACCATCTTCTCATCCCGGTCCGTCTTACGCGCCAGTCTTTGTCTTCATTCCCAAACCCGGCGCCTTTCCAAACGCAGTACCAGCACAAAAACCGATCTACCAGCCGAGCTATCCACCCGTGAGACCTCCTCCATTACGTCCGCAGAACCAGCAGCAATATTATCCAGCTCCGATCAAGCCACCTCACAAACCCAGTGGTAGTTATCCAGCTGCAAAGCCTCCCAGCACCTCTTACGGTTTGCCTAAAGCACAGCCAATCACTACTAGTAATAGTGCTTACAGAACTGATCGGTTCAACAATAATGATGCAGCATCAAAGGTTGTTCTTCAGAAACAAAAGCCACAAGTAACTTACCAGGGTATTTCATCATCTAACTGGCCCCCACCTACCGTTGTACCTGCTCCTTCATCTATCACTAATCAAAATACGCTGTTCCAAAGAGGAAACGCTCCGGACACCATCAAGAACACGCAATTTTCTAAGCAAATCCCATCAACGCAAACAGGCAGCTCGTCATTATTCAACCGCACTAACTTACTTTTAGGAGCAGAATCCATTGAAACACCTTCTGTGGCTGCTTTACCCGCAAACATCAATCCCTCTCTACCCTTTTTTAGAGAAGAGCTGCTAAACCGTCGTCCAGTAAGGCCTAATTTTCAGAATGATTGCGGTGGGTCTTGGATTATACTCGATGGACCTACGGGTGGAAAACTCATCGATCCTACCGAGATTCAGATCGAGCCTATATCATCCTTCGATTCTCCTACAGGGCGATTTCCAGATAATGACATTAAGAATTGGAATGATCGCCCTGATGATTCATTTGTTACATTTCCACCCGGTTTCAACGATGTTCCAAAAAGTACGCTTCGACCAGATCTTGAATTTCTAATTTTTTCTACGACACCTTCATCATCCGACATCAATGATAATACATTAGTATCAACAACTGCTTGGAGGAAGCCCACCCCGTCCTCGATCTTGTCAAATCGACCGGCTCAATCTGAAACCGCAACACCTTTATTCAACAGCCAAGTAGTGAGCAATGGGTTTGTTATTCGCAATACAGCAAACCGACCTTTTCATACCTTGACGTCGACTGAAAACTCGATCATATTTTCCTCATTCATCACAAACGAATCTGACGGAAGCAGTAGTAATCAACTGGACAACCCAACTCCATTATCGGTCAATACAGCTGAAACGGAAATCAGTATTGCGAAAAGTGTAGGTCAGAATAAGAAAAATCGCACTGCAGGAGAGATACAACAATTGTTCGATGGAGAAACGACCAACAGTATTATCCGTTTACTGCGCGAAGCCAATCTTAAAGCTATTTCGGCTCTAATGGATCAAGCTGAAATTGCAACACTCATCCAAGACCAAGGTTGTTGGGGGTTTTTTCTTGTTTTTTCTTTTCGTTTTTTTTTTCTTTTTCCCATTATCTTCTTCTTTATTCTCTTCCTATACTCTCCTATTTGTACAGACTACTTTAGCTAATGATTTTAAAACGATCTTTCTTTTTCATCGATTTTCGAATGATGAACGTGGTAATGATGAGAAGATTACACGTTGTTTGCGCCAAGCAACGCAGCTTTCAATCAGGTGACGCCCACTCAGCGTCAACAATGGATGAATCGGCCAGACTCTTTGCGGGAAATGCTCCTTCATCACATCGTTCCGGGCCGACTGAATTTTTCTTCTCTTCAAAATGAAGCAACATCAGCAACCCTTGCAGGATCCAAGCGTCTTAGAGTCAATTTTTACAATACAACTGCTAAGGTACGCATGAGAATAAAGAACGCAATCTTCGCCGTAATTGTTTAAGTGTGTCTCTAAACTATATTTAGCGACTTACGTGACACGCACGAACTGGTCGGAGTAAAAAAAAAAGCTATTAGTCTTGCAACGACCGTGTCCAGGAAATTGTAAAAAATGTAGATTTAAAAAAATGATATTATCGTTGTTTGAATTTTTTTCTCATTTTAAAGAGAGAAAAAGTAAAGTTTAATCCAAATAAATATCAGTAGTCCAAGAGGGTATATCTGCTCTAAAGCCCACTACTGACTTGGTTTGTGATTATAGGGTGCGAGTAGTGCAGGTAGAACATCACTATCGTTTTTGAAGGAACCTTCTCTTTACGAAAAAGTGGCTGCAGTTTGTCACTGCACCTGTGAAAATGCTCCACGCCTCATACCATAGCATTACTAGGTGTTACCCCTCTTTTTGCTGTGAAGGGAACTTTTGAACGAAAAGCACACATTGCAACAGTTGCCGCCACTCGTCATCGATCAACGACTATATGGCCGGTCAGCAGGGGTTCTTGCTGTTATTATTCACGTTCAGTTCCACCTCCCCCACTTTCGTTCCTTTACTCCTCTATTGTGTTTTGGGTGCCGTATGTACCCTTGACGAATTAAGTGCCTCATGTTTGTGCTCACTCGGCTGACTCCCATATATCCACGGAGGTAGGCTATTCAGGCAGCCCATAACGACAATAACAAAGAGTAGCAACTTTTCGTGCCTGCCAAGTGCTGTGTGCTAGCAGGTCGTTTAAATATTCACCTACAACGGAAGAGAGAGAGAGAAGTACTCGGCTCAGTGGTGATTACGGAGCAACCCTATTTTTTATGTTCACTTCTTGTTGTGTGTATTTTGCTGCCGTTTGTCTCTTAACGTTAAATTATCTTTGGTGCTCATAGGCCGTTGTGACCGTGAATGGGGCCAAAGTGCTGACTCCCGATCTACGAATCGGTAGCCTTCTCGTTCACGTCATCGACCGTGTCCTCTTCCCCACTGCGCAACAAAACATTCTGGATATCCTCAACGACGGCGGTAGGTTGTCGAGTAAGCAATCAATAACATTTTGAGTTCCAACTCTTTTCTGCTTTTATTGATATATTATGAGAGGAGGGGGGTGCCATATATCCATAACATTACTATGATTAAGACATGTAAAGTTTACTACGTAGGGTAATGTGAATGTGTTGTATGTTGTCATATCCAGTGAATCATGTCGTAACCCACGCTGCCTAAGTGGCCGGGATTGAATGACGCTTCCTAAAACATTATTAGCACTCAATTAAACACCTACTTGGAAATAAAAATACTTAATTGTACTTCATTTAGTCCCGTGGCATAGATGTTTAAAACCTTTAGTTACTGTGCGATTCAATTAGCTTTAATATTCATTCGAGTATTATTAAGAAGGTTTACAATCTACGCTGCTGGGTCCCACTCTTTCTTCTGCCTTGTCCTCGGATGCCACGCCTTTGACCGTCTTTATCCCGTAATAACAATTAGTTTTCTACATATGATATCAACCATAAAGGTAAATGTTTTCGTTTTGCTTTCTAGGACAACAGAGGCGTTTTTGGGCTTCAGCCAAGAGGAGCAGCAGTTGTTCTTGCATAACGAAACCGCCTTTCACAGTAGGATACACAATAATACTTTGATATAATCATGATCATGATGCAGCTGTTTTTTACAATTTGGGCCACATTAAAAACCTAACTTTATTTTCTTCCTCCCCCTTTGCGCTCCGCACACTTCTTGTGTTGACCAAGATTTACTTTGGTACCACATCGTTCCCGGCACCTACTACAGCGAAGGCCTGGAGGACGGCCAGTGGTTGCCCACGCTACGTGGCTTGGGTCGTTTGCGCGTCAGCACTACCCGCCAAAACAGGAAAAGTACACAAACAGATTCATCACTTTTGAACGTGCTTTACCTAGTTAATCTTAGTTAACGAGCAGTTTTCAGGAAAAAAATTGCAGTTTTTCGTATAAGACACATTCAAGATATTTTTTTTTTGCATCAAATTAAATATTAAAATTTATAACTTTATTTTAAAACAGATAAACTGGAGAGGATCAACAACGTGGCCAACGTAGTACAGAGCGATATAACTGCAACTAATGGAGTGGTTCATTTTATTGACCGCGTCCTAACTACCATTCTGGTCGATTGATAGCGTTCTGCTGCTCTCCATTCTTTTTACTAATCCACCTGTTTAGACTATATGTTCACAACTATGCAAATATATCTATCCGTACCAGGAATTTCAAATAAATTTCCAGGTTTACTTTATTCTTTATAAACTGAAATAGTAAATAAGAAATGACTCACAGAAGCAATTGTGCTGCTGATGACGACGTGCTTTTCTTGTTCTCTCCTTCCAAACACTTGCTGCTGCCTCGAACTATTTATAAATAATCAGGTCGCTCTTCCAGCTCGTCTCGCATGCAAACTCACGACAAAGCCGTTCACAAGCACAATGCCAACAGTTTGTACGTTCACTGATAAGGACATTGTTAAGATTAATGATTACTATGTCTCCGGAAAGGGTGGTTGGCATCGAAAATGAATAATTCATTCAACTGAGCAGGATGCTCACTGCTACAGACAGTTAATGAAAATGCATCCCTTTTTGTCTAGTTTGGGATCAGATAAAAAAAGATCACACAGCAAAAAAGAAAAATGAACTATTATACTGTAGCTACCGGAATATCGGCATTGTAATCTAATGGCGTGTGTAGGTAATTATTTCTCACAATCGCTAACAATTGATACGCCGGTAGTGTACAAATTTGATGAGCTGCGCCCTGTAGATGGCCTCTGTTGCTTCTGCAAAAGTTTGGAAAATAAAGGGGATGTGAGAGTAAGAGAAACTGAAACAAGAGCCATAGAAGAGTCTAGTAGACGTAGTCGAGGCGTGTTTTAATTGGCTGGCGTCCTACTGATGGTTTCAACCCCGCTGTCCCGGCCTTGCCACACTACGCAAACATACTTGTCATTCATCAGTGGCTCGCGCAATGCGGAGTAGTCGAAACCATCAGAAAAAGCGCAAAAGAGGAGCATAACCACCAACTACCAGATTCGTTAGTAAAATAATAAAAGTAATAGTAATAATAATAAAGAAAAGGAAAGAAAAGAAAAAAAGGGGGAAAAGAAAGACAGAAAGAAAGAAATGAGAAAGAAAACAAAAAACTAACAATAAGAAATCTGCAGTGATGCACCGTACTTGGATTTCGGGTTCAGAAGCGGAAAATATGTCATACAGTCTGAGAGAAGAAAGGAAACATTCGAGGAAAAAGGCTTCGACCTCTTTTTGTCCATCTGTCATCACTGTGCCGCCAACTTACGCCCGCGCGAATAAACACAGAACGTCCGGACTCTGATGAACGTCTCAGCGAGCTACTCTTAGTGAATAGGTTCGTTCTAGCGACTCTCCAAATTTGACCCCATCAAAATTACTTTAATGGAATCTTTCTACGCACTAGGCCTCTAGGGCATAGGGCATTTGAAACCCTTAAGGAAATTTAAACGAGCACTGGCTCATGCAACCAACAATACTCCTCTTTTAAAATTTTTGTTAGGACAACGGTTCGGCTTACATCTACCGTCGGTACTTCAGTGAAAATATTGAATCTATTCCATAGTATTATATAGATAGATAGTGTCTGGCCCATCCCAAGCAATACCGGTAATTAATCCCGTGATTAGAACCAATAAGAATGAATGTGATCTACTTTTCGAAAGAACCCCGTGCATCTCTTAGGTTTAATACGATAAAACAAAAGAAAGCTGCCGAGTATAAGAAGAAAGAAAAAAACAACAACAATTTATCCTTCGTCTGGTTCATCTCTGTTTGTAGATCGCTTAACTCCTGTCCTTGCTAATTTATATGCCCCAGTTGGAACGAGTAACAGAGTCAGACTCGTTTTCATCTTAACCCATTTTGAATTCCAGAGACTGTATTTCTTAACTGAGAATGAAACATTTCGCTACTTCATGGTTTGTCTTAAACGACCTCATATCAATGGTTTTTTTCTATTTTCATAGCATATTCTTCTGATTATCGGATTTTTAAAAAGAAATACTTGAATGATTTGTGGGTGCTGCCATTGGTATTATTATTTAGTTACGAAAGTCTGAGAGAATGTAAGACGATGCTGTTGCGTGAAGAAGAAAAAAGAATTTTTATTTGTTTTAAATAAAAGCAATGATAAATGAAGATTAAAGGATAAAGAGTGATTAAGGAACAAGGTCAAGATTTCTGACTCATGGTAAAATCTGAGCTTTTCATCAATAAAAGCGCGTTCGTGTCCGCGCCCAGTGCCATTGTTGTATTGTGCGCTTTCCATTGGGGCGCTTGCTTGTAATATATAGTCAGCCTAGCAGTGGACTGCGACTGCGGCCTGTCAGGTTTCGTCCAGGACGACGTCGCGAGTGTGCGAGGTCTATTTCTAGCGGTGCCCTACTCGGCCCCCACTTCAGTCCTTCCTCGGCCGTTGCAGTAAGAGCAAGCATGGAGAGGTGATGAATCAACAGGATCGTTCACCCGACAAGCCCCGTACATCATCACTTCCGATTTAATTGGAGGAGAGAAACAAAAGTTGCTGAGCGCGTTGACATTCGTCGGTCGTTTTCTGTCCTAAATTTGTAAATATTATTGAGTAAGAGGAAGAAAGGGAAACAAAGATGAGTGCGGCGGCCAATTCTTTCTTGCGCTTGAACTCGTCAGTGAGTCAGCCGAGTAGTCCGACGAGCGGAAAAGGTGCTGAACAGAGACTTTCAAAGACAGGCAGTTCTTTGGCTGGACTTGGCACCGGATCCAGTATCAATGGGGTTAACAAGGGTGGTGGTGCTGCTGGTGGATTTGGTGGAAGGTGCGCACCTCTCATCCGCTACCTCAGTTCAAACCCGAAAATGCGGACATCCCTGGGCCATATCGGACTCGTCATTCTCCTAGCCTGCTACACCGCTGCTGGAGCTTCGGTATTTTACCTCTTTTTCTCTTCATTTATTAAACGTTCAATAAAATAAAATTTTTAAAATTAAAAAAAAAAATTTAAAACACAAAACAAAAAAAAAAAACTAGTAAACCACTCAATAATAATAGTTGATGTGATCTAAGATTTGTATTCGTCTCAGGTTTATTGATATTACTTCGTCAACGATTGGTAGTTGAAACCAATCTCGGCTACAAATATTTAATTTGCAGTGGATAGTTCAACGTTTTACTACATTGAAAAAATAAGAATAGGAACTTGTTTAGAAATATTTAACTTTCTTCCGCTCAATCATGGTAGAAAGTTTAAGATTCTCTATAATGTCGCTGATTTGTTCTGAACGCTTAGGGTATTTCGAATCTTCAATAGAAGTTGACCAGTGAGAGCAATATTTGATAAATATACTTTAATATATCCTTATTGACCCCTTCCAAAATGGGCCCCTATGTACTAACTTATTAGCTGGGACCTTATTACTAACTGCCGTTGGACCCCATCAGAAACAGCCAAGGCTGTCAAGTATACCGTTGAACAGAGTACCCTGCCGTTTGTGATTGCTTGTGTTTGGTGTGGCTCTTCATTTGTAGATTCTTCGTCATTTGTTTGATAAATATTTGTTTTTTTTTTCCTGCAAAGTCCATTTATTGGTACTCGCGCCACTCTCGAGCGTATTTTCGGGCTCAGAGCCAACGTCAGCCAAGAACAATTACTTATTCAACAGATTCGACACCTTAAAAAAAGAGTTCTTTCGTCTTGTTTTTTAGAGTTTGAGTCATGCGCCCCCTATTCACATTCAACCATAAATCAGTCAGATTGATGGTGATGATTCTGGTTGATTCGGCCAAAGTGGCAAAATAAATTGAGATGATTGCGTAGGTAGCTTTGAGAAGCAATTTTTTCCGATTGCATTCTTTATCATTTTAAAATATACTTCGTATAAAGGCAATGCTCATTTGTAGCTCTGTCTCTCTCTATGGTCATTGATGAATGTAAACACGAAAATGCCAAAATTAACCTCTCTTGCTCGCTCCTTATAGCTGTAAGCGGAATGATGCAAACACGCAACTTTTTTGCCATAGCATAGCATTGCAACAACCAAGCCGCACTATATAAAAAGCAACCTGCAAGACTGTAACGGTAACCTAATATCCCGTTCATGTTAGATATTATCAGACAGTCAGTTTCAGTTACAGTACCGCTACGTGAAAAGCAACTATGACAGTAGCGGCATTGATACAGACGTGACAGAGATGCCGACCGAGACTCGTCGGCAGTGATCATAGAAAATAGTTAATTTTAGCAAGGAAAAAATGCACGTGGCTCTCTGGATTTATTGAGGAATTGCTGTGCAACCTGGTAGGACTGATGTGTAACAACATCTGAATAGTTATATTGCACAGTTTTCTGTCATGCGAAGCAAAAATGCAACTAGTGCAGGGCCTTTATTTTACTTATTTTTTAAGTTATAAAAACGGTGCACTTTTGCCCTACATGCTTTGCAATTTTCCACGTAGTAAATATCAAAGGGATTGCTCGAAAGATGAGTTTCATCACTTCTCATCCCATTTTAAGATCCCAAAGGCTAGATACGTTATCAGACTTAATTATATATTTATTATATTTGTACAAATATATAGCTGCTGTCTGCTTGAATAAAACATTAAATGTTACCCGTCAAAGACTTTTTCGATCATTGTTAGAAGCTCGCTTTTTCAAGCTCACACACTCAAGGGAAAGAGAGTATCTCTATTCCATGTTTTGGGCGTAAGCCAACAATAGTGGTTTCTTTTTGGCTAAGCAATAAGCAGCAGTCGACGTCTTCATTACCAAGCGACGATTGTATTACCAAGTAATGCAGTATATAGGTGTTAGAACTCTGTCTAACCTGCTTATTGTGATGTTTCCATCTAAAAGATAGAGAGAGAGCCTCTTTTCTAATGAAACTTCATTTTTATGTTATTTTAGTTTGATGAATATTTTCTTACACAATGGTGTCACAATGCCTTGTTATGCACTCACTCAATCGAATAATGGAGGCATTCTGAGAGATTGCTATGCCGGCTGGAAATATAGAGCATATCAGCACAAACGAATAACTAAAAAGCCGATATATCTTTATTTCTTGGTCGTCTCCGTTTCCCTAATCTATATAATCGCCACTCAATGTCTATAAGAGCCCAGTGTGGAGCCCTCCACCCTCGACTTGATTGGGAGTGGCAGTTGAGAGCGCACATGGCTAAGCAGCTAGCAAGGCAAGCGCAAGTAGCAGCCTAACGTTGTGCGTTGACAGTTATTCTTTTTTCTTCTCTTTTCTTTCTTCTGTTTAACTTGGTCATCCTCAAGCTACAGATAATATAGCAATGCAAAGAAAAGATCGCTAAAAATTTAACTGCATCGAAATGAAATATGTAGTACGGAGACAAGGAAAAAAAGAAGAAAAGTAAACGGCTGGCAGTCGTATGTTTCGTGACCGAAAGATGAAGGGAAGCCAAACAAAAATCTTGAGAAAATAAATTAGAGCTACTCTGCGTAGAGGCTCCTCAAATAGCCATACCTCGTCGTTATATCAATCCTTGGAGCCCATTGTTTTTCTGTCTCGAACGAGGAGCTAGGCGATAAATCAGTTTTACGAAACGATCCTGACACGGTCGATGATGGCTGTATATACACGGATTTCTCCGCTTCTTCTTTTTTCAAGGATCTTAGGCTCGCAAAGCCAAAGAGCATCAATCAGCTTGTCCTATGATTTACAATCTTTGTGCCTTTTGCATGCATATACCCTGTAAAGGCTGTACTTTTCTCAGCGCTAGCTGTTTAACCAACTGTGAATTTCAGTTTTCGATTTTTAACGTTGTTTGATGGTTAGATTGTTGTGCACCCCCTGTGATGAAGTAGCAAACACGGAGTTTCCTTGTAAACATATTAATTATTTAAAGGAGAAAAATATATTTATTTTTCAGGAAACAGTAAAGTGGTTATTCTTAAACGATGCGTCATCCGTTGCGCTCAATAGAAACTGTTAAGAAATCAGTTTAATTGTGAAAAACAAAAACAAAACACAGTTATAAATAATAATAATAAATATTAAAAATACTTTGTTATTGAAACTGAGGTTCCGTTTTTAAAAAATTGAGATTCCCACCTGAGGATGCCTCAGGTGAAAATCAATTCTAGATGTAGGTTCAGTATGTACGTAACACGTCAGCTGATGGTGTTGAGAGAGCAATTTAACACAACCTAAACAATATTGTACACACATAGCCTACTTTGAACTTTCAAGGGCGAGCAAAGCGGGCCAGCCTGGCTTCGTGTTTTTATGTTGTACAGCAACGTCTCTTGTGTAGTCTTCACGGCTTCACCACTAGGTATTTATTCGATAGCAAACACTGTCTGGAATATAAACAGACCTATCAAAGCCAAGCTTCTTTGAGGATGCTATGTATTTTTATACAGAGACCCTGATGTGTAAGTGCGTCTGCCTGTTCGATCGTGTGTAGGGGACGGTTGGGACGGAGATTCCGTCTCATGTGGATCGAGTCCGGGTCGTTGCCATCATTCCAAATCTGATTATACATTCCCTGCATTGGTTCTTATGACATGCAATAACTAGCGATAAACTATTTCCGTGGTCTGCAATGTATTCCCCGTCTTATAGCCCGTTGAATAAGTAAAAGGAAAACAATGTTGATCGATGAACGGAGGGCGGAGAGGGTTAACAATTAATGGGCGCAGTTGGTCATATTTAGAGATCTTACAAAATAGTTGTTGCAAACCTAAGCAGTTGTAGTTGGTCACTACGCGTGGGCCGCTTCTTGATTTTGGCACGGCTTCCGCCTCGTCTTTCTTCTCGTACTAGGAGCGCCATGGAGTGATCCATCCTATCCAATTCTAAAAGCAAAAGGACGAAGGGAGTAACAGAATGGGTCAGCAAGTGACAAAACGTTTTTTTGGCACGCTTGACAAGTCCTCTGGAATTGCACACGACCCATAACGTTCCTTGCAGCTCGCACTCCATTTGCCCTGATGACCAATCATATTTAATACTTTGAAGCGTCTCTCAACTGGGACAATGCCCAAATACCAGCAAACTTCCTCTTTGCAGCAGTTTTAGGGCTGTTTCATAACAGAGCTAATCGAGTTAGTCCTTATAAGTTTTTTTTATTGTATATTCAACAAGTCAAAGGCCAATCAATAGATATAGAATTGACTGAAAAGGGTTTTCCCTTTGTAACTTTTCTTACACGAAGTGTTCCGGAATGTTACCTCGTTCTCCTGCACATAGCAGAATCGCGAAAAAGACAAAATCTCGTAAATCAGACATATGGCTGAAACGAGAGCAACGAAATGAGGGGATCGTCAGGAAATAAGCGCCGCAGATACGAAAAGTGAGCTATGATCGCATAGCCAGGGCTCATAAAACACTGCTTCTATCGTCACACAACGATTCTTTCACGACCATACAATCATCCCCATAACCATGTAGGCTTCCATTTCATGTTGATGACCTATGACCAACAGTAAGGTCTATGACATTGTGAAGTTGAGAGCGACCGAAACAACAACGATAGCTGTCATGGTTGCTTTCAACTCGGTGATTGAGATGAAAAGTTTTTCCGGATTCTCATTTCCTCCTTTCCTTGGATTATTAAATCCTATAAATAATAGCCAACAGTTCCGATTTGAGGATGGTGAACATAAGAGCATAGCTATTCAACCCGAACTCGAGATAGAGCTTCCACATTTTTCCTCCAAAAATTGTTTCTATTTTCTACAACGTTGTGCGGTGAAATGTCTTGATTTACTAATTACGTACGACATTCAAACAATAGTGCTATTTCCGTAGTTTACTTCTTCGGTCAACTTTTCTTATAAGTAAAATAGGCTATACAAGTATATTTCTCTTGGTTAAATTTTATATTCTTAAGATGGTAGCTTGAAATTTAATCATCTACTTCATTCGAATATTTGTTTTGTTGTCTATAATTGAATTTGAAAATATACTCATGATCGCAGATTTTCCAATGGCTTGAACAGCCTCACGAGCTGGAACAATCAGCCATTCTGCAGGGTCGAGTGGTGGAGCAGCGGAAGGAATTAATGGGAATGTGGAAAGACGCTCAGGATAGCAAAATCTATGATCACGATCTCCTACAGGAAAGAATGAACAATTACGAAGCTGCACTTCAGGTAAATTATTATTCTTCACTATTTTGAGTTTGAAGACATTTTCATAAAATACTATAGTTCCCCATGTTCATAAAATTTTTTGACAACTTGTTAGATACCGATGATTCCCCTGATATATTAATTAATTACAAATATTAAATTAATTGAAAACTATGTGACAGAAACTTTCAACTTTCAAATGCTGTTCTTGGAATCATAGGAGGCCGTATCTAATCGAGTGCCGCTAGAGGCTGGCGTTAGTTCAGCCCATTGGACCTACACTCAATCAGTGTTTTTCGCCTCGACCGTACTCACCACGATCGGTAACGTGTTTATTCTCAGTTTTTTATCATTGATTTATTCGAATTGGCTATCCTGTAGCATTTACGCAAAATGTGATGAGACGCACGCAAACTTGATTTATCGCGCTCTCTGTTGACACATACCATTTACGAAGAAGCGGAAAAAACCAGATGTGTGAGTCAGCCGTCTGTCTCTAGTTCTTTCTTTAATTGATGCGCCGAGAAGAGAGGAAGAAAGAGAAAGATAGAAAAACGAGTCTTATGCAATTCAGTCGTTGTCTTAAGGGCTGTTGGCAGGGTTTGTGCCCAGTCTCGCGTGGAAAGGGTGCCCAAGCTAGTCAGTCCGAGTAGTCTTTAGACAGCTCCCCGGTCTCTCTTCCTTTTTCCCTTTTCTCTTTCTCCCTCAGCCCGCAGTAGACAATGATAGAGCACTAGTTTTTATGCATCACATGTGAGCCCTTTTATCAACAGCTCACGGAACCGTGTGACTTATCCTGCTCCTATACTGTAGACTGTGGTAGTCGAATGCACAGAAAAGCTACAGCACCTCTGGGATGACTACCCAACGTGTTATTACTTATGCCGGCTAGTTTCGAACAGGATCGTCCTGATGGATTCATGACTATCAATCAGATGATACAGCCGTCAAAACGGCCCCCTAGTGTATCATTTTCTCAATCAACACGGCAGCAAAGCATCAAACTCGTGAAGCTCATCTTACTAGCTAGATGCACAATCGCCCACTTGCGTAATCACTCGAATGGTTTATAAGAAAAATTGAGATGTTATAGACATATCGCATTCACTTATTCAAACGAGAATAGGTGCTCTGGTTCTTATTATGGACGGCACTATCGGGAATCATTTATTCCTAATGTGGTCCTATTCTGCAGCACAATTTCTATACATAATATATTTAAAAACGGATAAGATCCAAAAGAAAAATCATATAGTCTCCCTAATTCTTTGCAATTTTAAGTTTTGTACTTGTTTCTCAAGTCCTAAATTCATTAAAGTGCTGTTGAATATACAGGTCAAGAATTTTTTTTACGAACTATCCAAAACCGTATTTATCAACAGGTGAATCAAAAGTTTAAGTGTTCGCCTTCTTTTGAGTTTGACTCGAATATTTAGACCCTAGACTAA
Organism: Chydorus sphaericus; assembly: GCA_030141595.1. NCBI lineage: Eukaryota > Metazoa > Arthropoda > Branchiopoda > Diplostraca > Chydoridae > Chydorus > Chydorus sphaericus. The sequence continues at coordinate 10,233,550 of CM057928.1, forward strand.
ATAAGTAATCAAATCTTTCATATACTTTTAAACAATAATATTCAGTAGACAAATCAGTATCCGCTTTCATTTCTAGAATTTTAATTAATTAATAGAATCTTCAAAACTTCACTTTTTCAATTGTCCCATTAAGTTATAAAGATTATGTACCGGTAATTAAAAAGTTATGAACCATACGGAATGGTCGGTCCCCATATCTATATTGTATTATATTATTGAGGCTATATAACCTATTAGTTCATTAAAAGTTGTCTCATTTATTTCCCGTACACTGCCAGGCCCCAATCCTAAATCCTCGGTCGCTATGAAAGTAAATGTTTTTAGGAATGCACGAACGGTGCTATACGATAGAAAACCCTTTAATAGGAGATTATGTCGTCTAAACTAGGTAAAGTCCAAGTCAAGGGCGGGGTTCATCCAAACCGCGCCATACATTCCCAAAGGATTTTACGCACATTCATCGCGTATAAAGCGTATTAGTCTGCTCATTTTGTCGGTTTTGTCTCCATAACAAATATAAACCAGCAGGGGTGTGTGTGTGTGTTTGTGGACACCCAAATTACGACAGTCGTTAGTTCAACAGTTGGAATTACTGTACCACGACAGGCACACTACTAGGGCAGACATCCAAGACACACCCTAGCTCATTTATTGTCTTTTTCGTTTCCTTCTCTTTTAAACGATTGAGGGGTCGCACGAGCCGTGCCATAAAGATACACAAGCAGGAGTTGAATATCAAGTCGTCATAAATCTTATTAGGGTCACAGCTGTTCTTATTTCTACATCCACATAGATTAGGTTTGTACTCTTTCTCTTTTCCTGTTTTGTTTCTCAAGTTCGTATAAAATTCAGGTCTCTTCTTTTGCAAGAAGATAGATGTCAAATGCGCAACTGTACCGTAATTAAATTACCTTTTTTCTATTCGTTGCATCAATGCATATTTTGGGGGGGGGGTTTAATTTTAATGTTTAATTTCCCCCTTTTTTAGTAAATGGAGAATTCATTTTTTTAATCTTTGTTTTTTTAATACGTTGAATCTTAAACTATGTTTGATGTTATTTGACTTGCATGAAAACAGGATATGGGAACATAGCACCACAGACGACCAACGGCCGAATTTTTTGCATCTTTTTTGCACTGATTGGGATCCCGTTCACACTAACAGTGATAGCAGATTTGGGTATGCTGATGGCATCTGCCGTAGCCGCCCTCTATCATCACGTCCGACAACGCACCAGCTGGACCAAGTCACAGGCCGCTCAGAGCTTCGGTCGTAAATTCGGCAAATCCTTGTCCGTCGTCCTGGTCGTCGTCCTTCTCATCGTCTACATCGCCATCGGGGGAGGCATTTTCATGATCTGGGAGGACTGGAATTTTCTGGGTATCACATGTCTCATTCTTCGTTATTACGATATCACCGATGGTCGACAGAGCGACACTCAGGGGAAGCTAGAACAAGATGAAAGGGGGGGAAAAAAAAAGATTCATAGAGTGATGGTGAGATATGTAGGAGGGAATAGTGGAGGTATTAGTTACATATTGATGCCGTCTGAGTCAGGGGACGTTATCTGGCAAATCATCAAAAACTGTAGCGTACGAGCGGATGTGTAAAAATATTGCCGCGCCGTCATGAAACCTGCTCCATTCGTCGCCGCGTGTAATGTTATGTTTGATCGATTGTCAGTGTAGGACGTAGAAGCAAGCTTGGGATCAATGCTATTATAGTCCATGTTACTCAATTTTTATATTCTCATAATATGTACCTTTCTTCATATGCCTCCTATTTTTATATCGTTTTTTTTTTGGTTAAACATCACGCAGAGTCCTTCTACTTTTGCTTCATCACGATGACCACCATTGGATTTGGCGATTTAGTTCCAGGTACGGTAAATCTTTTTAAGTAATACTTTTCATGTCGTATACAAAATGTGACACATGTTCATCTAACATAAAAAGAAGGAGAGAAGGAAAGAAAAAAAAAGTGTGTCTTGGCACAAAAGTCGTTCATTGTCATATCACGCGCGTCCCCGTACATACCACATCAAACATAGTCCAGCACACATACAGTACACATACTGCTAATGATGGCTTATATTGATGTAAGAAAAGTACCTGCCCAACAGAAAGGCTAAGGGAATTCCTGTACTATTATTGTACCGTGCTTTGTCTGCCGTCGACGACGTATTTCATATATGCGTACTGCGCTACATGATGTCTTCCGTTTAAATTTATGTTTGAGTGTGTTTGTGGCACTAAATCTGGGCAACAAAGATTATGCGACCCAATTTTCAGTTTCCCGCTTCTTCACTTCCTGGCACCTTTCCTGCGTCTCCTCTTCATCATTGCGTATCGCCGGTAAAAGAATTTCCCCGCATAATGTAAACAACACGCATAAGAGGAGAAACGTGGTCACATAGCACACGAGTTATTGGAATTTGACTAAGTCCACTCATGTATTGGCTATAAGTGTTTTGCCATGAATGAGATAGTGTGATGAAAATGGCAATCAAGATCCGTCGTGTCGTTTTCATTATTATTGCTGATGGGTGTCTTTTCATCAAACTCATTGCGCCTTGTTCAAGTTAATTAAGGCGGCATGATGATTGATCGGGTTTCAATAATTTAAAATGTGGTGCAACATTAACACTTTTTTGTTTTCATTCCACACTTAAGCAAAAACATATTTAAATTTAGGAATTCTTTGTTCTTGACTTTACACTACTACTAGAAATAGTTTTAAATGCAATACTTTTTTGTCCAATAACTCAATAAGAGATTATTTAAAGCATTTATTGTTCATTCGTTATTTCGTTTCACTACGGTATATAAATATAATATAAAAATATGGAATAAAAAAATCGTCGATTGTTGTCGCAGATTGTTTGCTGGATGCCAAGCAAATATACAGTGACATATATGTTATTACTAATTAATTTTCCTTGGAAAAAAGCAAAGCAGTCAAATGCTTCCGCACTGCTCCTGAATAGTTTTTTTGGTACATGCTGCCTAATAAAATATGAGGCTACTATTTTTAAAATTATTTAAAAGCGACGTTATTTGCTCTTATTGTCTATTGTTGCTTCTGTACAACACAATAGATGTATTGTCCATCATGTTGTCACATGAATGTCCATTGTCGGCAAGCCTACTATTTTAAAAGCAGTGGAATTTTGATTCGTTCTCCAAGTGAACGTGAACAGAGCAGCAAGTTCGTCTTTCCCTTTTGGTCAAGAGTTGGAGATGAAATACAGAAAATGCCTGCTCGTTGAACTGGAGCCATAACGCCCATTTAATGATGATTTCAAACGATATACACATCTCTATATGTATATCTTCAGGCTTGGTAATCTTTCATGATGGGGCTCGCGACTCTAACCGACGGCTGACCGGTACTTCGGTTCCAGCCCACCACGGTATATACACACCAATCTCTCTCATTCTCTCTCTCTCTCTCTCTATTTCTTCTCATTTTCCCTTAACTACTTATACTGATGGTGACGATGCTGTGTCAATTCTCCATCAATGTACATATACCTTTTTTGTTGGTATATTCTGGGATTGCCTCGATCTTGACATCTCCACATCCACCTTACTCCTGCGTGACGTAACGTGCTGCGTGTGTGTTTGCGTGTGCGTGTGTGTGCCGAATCATATAGCGTGAGAAACTCCTGCCTCTCTGTATATGTTCACTCATATCTCTGGACTTTTTCCTTACTTTTTCCCTTATGTTATTTTCAATTTTTATTTTCATTTTTATTTTTATTTAAAAAAACAACAACAACACTTATTTACGGTCCGTTTTTCTTTTAGAGTGCGTATTTCTATCATTTATTTTTCTTCTTTGATGTTGTATACTACCTACCTACATACTTTCGATACCTTTATCATACTGGTTCATTCATCACCATTGAATCGTTGGATATTTCACGGGGAGCCCCTTTTAGCGGGGACTCCTCCTCTCTTCATCATCCAGTAAAAAAGGCCGTTTCCTTCCATTCAATTTGATGGACCTGTTGGATGTTGTACGTTTTTGAGTGAGGCTGGATAAGCTTTACATTTCGGCCGCCATCAACGCTAAAGGCTGCAGTAAAAAACCTACAGCCTTCATGACGATAACACTCAGACTATATTAGCACTAATGTTTCTGAGGCTTGATACTAATAATGAGAAGAATAAGAAGACGAGAAACTTTGGTTCGACTCGCATCCCATTTGCATAAAGAAATCAGCTTGTTATACATACATCCTGTTCTATAAGTAGAAAGAATAAGCGGGCAGACTTAAAGGCGTTCATGGTGATCGACAATCATGCATGGTCATTTGTAAAAAAAAAAAAGCAAATGAAAAAGTGTGGGCCATTTAAATGTTGGTGTGCATTGTGTGATATACATTCGAAATAGATTTTACCATCAGTATTGTGGCATCTATGTGTACATTACGTATTCCAATTAGCTAGTCGACATCGCTCTTTTAGCATATTTACATTGTTATAGGTATCAATATTATTTTTTATACATGGTTAGATGCGACACATACATTTTTCTTCATTGGTGTCACACTTAGGTGCACTGACACAGTAGCATCTAAGTCCATGTACATTTTAGAAATTCGATGTTCATTTATTTCCAACTAGTAAGTGCTTTTTTTCTGGTTGAGCGGCAACGATCACATCCTATAACCATATTCAGAACAGCCTATGACAACAATGATTATTAATTGCATCGAGCTAGCTTACACTCTTACAGTAATATTTGCTTTAATTCTACTATAAAATTGCTTATTGTTACGATATTAAATTATAAGCTGGTATACACTGGAACCGCTCAACTGCTTAAAAAACACTGACTAACAGCAGATATTCTTACTTATTTGTTAAACGATTTTGACTTTTGATAAATTATTATCTAAGAGAGCGGCACTGTGAGTTTCGTGTGGAAAATTCTCTTCCTTCCGGTTTGTCCTCTCTCTATCTCTGTTTTACATGTATAGCTGGGCGTGATGCGAAATGATTGTTTTACATCGCCACTGTTCCCTAGAAACGATTTTGGTAATGATCGCTCTTGTAGCACCTTAACCATTTGCACTACGAAATAATAATTAGTTGGTTTGAAAAAATGCACTGAATTTGAGAAGGAGAGATTGAAAGGACAAATCGTTGGTTTTGATTTTTCTTACACGTGTACACACAATCCGCTGTGAAAAAAAATGAGCCCTGCTAACCTTTATCTTATTGGTGGTGAATATGAACATTGCAGCTCAAACGACATACATGCTGGTGTCCATCGCCTACATCCTGGTCGGTTTAGCTCTAACTACCAGTATCATCGAGCTAATCCGACGACAGTACGCTCAGAGTTGGAAGAAAATGCAGGAGTTGACTAATCGACTGCAAGGTGCGTAATTCTAGACAGAATCAAGGCAACTAACATTTCTATTCGAAGCAAAGGGGAGATAACAATAGAAACCAGTAGAACTGTTCTATTCTGAACGATGTAAATATTTGAAGGATCGACCAAAAGGGATCCTAGGAATGAAGCTACTATCTTCAGCTCCTGTTTAAAGTACCAACCATTGGCTCTTCCAAAAATACAAATAAATGTGGGGTTAAGGTTTCCATTGCTCTCATTATTGAAATTAAATGGTTTCATATAACTGACATGTATAAAAATCAGTCTAATCAACATGCAATTTTACTCAAGCTGTTGTGCAAGAAAGTATCCTGTTTGGGATTTGTTCTTGAATTTGCATTAGTATTTCTGTGTATAGGTTTATAGCAGGATTCCGATAAAATTAAAAATAACATGATCTTGAACCAATGTAGTGTTACGCTATAGTTCTGTTGTTTTTGTTTTTTCCTTGTTTACGATCCTGGAATAGAACTTGTCACCGTTTCTGCCAAATAAACTTGTACTTGACAGGAAAACAAATTTAGGAGGAACCGATTATTTACCAACAACTTTATTCCGTTGTGTAAATGTCAAATGCCTTCTGGCTCTTATTTGTTTTATTTTTTGGTTTACGGAACATTTGCTTGTTTTCACCTTTCTTTTCTTGGTTTGCATGGGCCAATAGGTCTGACGGGTCCTCTTGCAGATACATTGCGCCGTATCAGTGAGCAAGCTGGGAAGATGAATGCCGACTGGTAAAATGGACCCAGCCCTGCTCCAAGAATTGGCTGATTTGAAGATGGCACTAAACGCAGTCAACGCCGAAATGAGACGACCTTCCATCAGTCATTTATTGCAGCAACAGCCGCCGGACGAAGAGGATCCAATCAGCGATGATATGGAAGTGTTTGGTAGCGGTAGTAGCCGTGCCCTAGATGAGCTGTGCTCAGATGAGAGCGACGTCTGGCCGATGGAATGGGACGAATGCTGGGAGGAGCGCTGGGCCGCAATCGAGGAGCTCATGATCAATAATAAGGCCTTTAAAGATCGAGTGATCCGTATCCTTAGCCAATCTTCCGTCAAACATCATCAACAACAACAAGAGCATCTAGGGAACGAACCATGAATCGCAGTCCACCGATTCGCGTCCTACATTCATCGACGATTGACTCTCTTGTACACAACTCATGTTTCTCGCCATCACTTCGAACAGGGAGGACGTCAGTCTCCTAATAAAATGTCATCCTTTCTAGTCTTCATACCGTATTTATTAGAATGGTTTCTTTTCTTTTTGTTTTTTTCCTTTCTTTTCTTAAAGACTTGTAAAATGTGTTTTCATGAACAACGTGTAAGATGCTTAAAATCTGTACCGTATGTCAAGGTGCTTATTATTACTGCCATCATTTATTTTATAAAAAGGTATCGAGTGAATTATTATTATTTATTGTCCATCGTTGATGTTATTATTGATGTTGTTTTGTTGCACAATACTGCCCTCTGATGCGTGCATAAGTTGTTTTGCGCCCAAAGATTCGAGTGTATTATAACGAAATGGTATGTATGCAGATACACTATCTTGATCGCAATTTTTCAACTTTTCTCTTTAAGTTAATTAAAGCACATCACACTACGAATTCTTACATTGTACCATATATTGATTCTCATTTATGGTGGTACGACTAAACTTACAAAATATAAAAAGCTAAAAATAAAATAAAATAATGTAGGTGGTAAAAACTCTTCCAAACAAATTTAGGATCGAATAATGAAATAATTTTTTTAAGCTTACAAGTAAGCTATAGTAAGCTTGAACACGGTTTGTTATAACGCAATATAATACATCGGAATACACGGATTGTGATTACGCAATAAGACTGACATCATTACTAGACATTCCGTTATTAGAAAGAAGCGTGTTGTAATCTAAAGTCTTATTTTTTAAGGGAAGTATTGATTATCAAGAGTTTTTTTTTTCTTGCATGATTTTTTTTTGTTGTTGAAAACAATCATATATGAGAGTTACATAAACAAACTTTCAGGTGCACGCATTCTGCAGTATATAAGCCGTACCCGTATGCTACAGCAAGGCATGAATGTATCCTGTGACATCAGTCGGTGACATTTATACGTAATATTTATATACCTATTTTCTCCGCGAATCTATTTCACGCCTTCCGACCTCTCTGCAATATTACCGGTATGAGACTACACATTGAGAAATAGGTTGTAAATAAGTGTAATTCTTGCACACGCAGGATCCGCACAGGACACAGAGTACCTAGAGACACAAACTAAAAAAGAGGTTTAAATATTTTTGGTCACAATATTATTTACGAGAGATATTATTTACAGAAAAAAATAACATGGAAAAGAAAAAATATTAAGAATTTTTGCGAAGGTGTTTCCTAAACTAATCGAGATTTTTAACCTTCTGTTTTTTTTTCAAAAGTATGAGAATTCACGAAAAAAATTATTATGTAGCTAAACGACAGTACCACGCCATCTAGGCATCCAACCGTTGAAAAATAGGCACCTCGTCGTCTCTTATCGAATTATAGGCATTACATTTGGGACCGCCCTGCAAGGTTGCAACCATACTCGGGTTTACGCCCCTCCTAAAATACACACGTGTACATCATATAATTTCTCTCAACTAATTTATCGCAAGCACGAAGTGCACACATTCAAAGGCTAGCTGGTACGCCTTGACGTCATACTCACTCTTTATTACAACTTAGGAAACATTGAAATATAGTTGATATCGTTTTAGTTTAATAGTCCCTATATCAACTGCTATCCCTGCTAGTTACGCTGGGTATAATTTGCGTTTTGAACTCAGTTTTGCATAGCTAAGTTAATTTGGGTTAAACCGCGAATTAACCAAATGAACCTAATATAGAGATGATTCTTAAAATTCATTAAAACACCTTAATGACTCATGATTCTAGCTTTAGATAAAGCAAAGCAGATTAAGGAAGTAATAAATGACCTGGAAACTAAACGTCGATTGTGGTACTTTAAGAAGGTTATAACACTATCATGTTCGTGACATAGTGACATGGTCCGAACAAACATTATAAACGAAGCTTTCCACAAATCTGTCTTCATTATCTGAGTGGTGTCCTTTTAATAAGGCCACTTAAAAATATAAAAATTTATAATAATTTTTTTTAAATAATTTTTTTTTGTAGGGCACTTACAATAATAATAGAAAGAATTTAAAAAAATTAATTTTTACAAATTTCGTCAGAAAAGACATGATTGGTATAAGGTGATGGTATAAGGTGATATGAGGTCTTATCATTAAGCATCAAACGGATTTGTGATACTTTCTTTATCAGATGATCAGTTTTTGCATGCAGTCACACTTCTTATTATTTTTTTTTCTTTTAAAAAATGTTTATTTTATTTATTAGGAACATATTTGGAATCCACATTGAAAGTAAATAGGAATGGTCAGTTTTTCATTAGAGGAACGAATTCAAGGATCATTGAAACTAACGATGATTTCCCTGTTCTTTTTATGACGGAAACTGAAAGTCAAGAACCTAACGGAAAGTTTCCCATTGCTGTTGCTCAACATTATAAAAAAACGCATTTTCTGAGTTCCTTACCGTCATAGCAGCCTAGTACGTATAGTAGGAATCGGACAGTACAGTATATTGTTCCGTTTCATAATTTTCTTTAGAAGAAAATAAACCCGGACCAATGTCAACCGGATCTAAATTTTAATTTTATCTGGACTAAGTTCCCTCAGTCAATAATTTAAAGTCGATTATCTAAGGTGTGTTGTATCTGTGTTGCATGTTGAAATTCATACTCACAGCATCCGCAAGGAGATAGCCCTGCGAAATGCGTCAATAGACACGGATGCTAATGGGAGTTTCCCCTACGGACAAGTCCCCTCCTTTTTTATCCTCACTTTTAAAATTTTCCTTTTATCTCCTAACCTTGCCGCATATACACTGTATATGTATCAAATAATCTTCTCTCTTTTTAAGTATAGCATTCATTTAGATGGCGCTAGGGATATAAGGGGAGACGAGTTAGTTGTATTGAAGCCGCAGTCAATAGCCGTACATCTTCCATTTGAGATCAATGAGAAAAGATGATGAAATTTATCCTGTTGATTTTTGTGTGTGCCCTTGTGACTGCAGAAAACAGCAGTGGAGCAAAATCGACCTCCCTCAAAAGTAAAACATCGAAAAATCTGCATACTACGAAGATTTCAGGGATCATTGCTCAATTGAAGACGGACAACGCGGGAAAGGTGAAAACTAAAAGTGAGAAGAAGACATCGACAAAAGCCCCAACAAGCAAACAAGTACAGAGAAGGAGGACTAAGAAACCAACCAAATTGCCCATAACGCCGAAGCCAAGAACGGAACAGGATTTAGGAAACATTATTATAATTGGAGAAATGTCACCGTGCCCGTTTAATGTGACTCGTAACTTTGTTGCAAACCGTATTCCTTCAACATTCTACGAATTGGAATGTCTTCATTGCAAAGAGTGTGGAACAACGGAGAATCCTGGCAAATGCACCCAACTTGAAACCATGATGACGGTTAAGTTTCTAAGCGATATCTCGACCGAAAAGATGTCCACATCAACGCTTTACATTAAGAGCGGGTGCACGTGTTTTGCTAAAGATTTAAAATCGTTACCTGGAAGTTATCGCCAGTCTTGATTCGACGGATCGCCTCCAGTTAGAGTACCGTAACACTACTATACTACAGTAATACATTTGCAGTTTAACCACAATGTTTCTCAATTTGTAAATCAATTTTATAGTTTGCCTTCAACCTCTGCCCAGTTTGACGCCGACTCTTTGACCAATCCATGTTTAATCAAATTAATTTCCTTGACTTAAAATATACTACACGTAAACTGTTGATTTAATATAATTTTATAATGGATATCATGCTCAATTTTTGATAATATGAATGAAATGAAAGCGTAGAAAAAATTACCGGCGCCGTTTTTCTATCCTCAAGCCCCAAAACTTAAATTTCTTGTATTTATTTAAAGGGTGTTTGATTTAGCAATAAATCGTACAGTTTTTCGTTCCTAAACATGTTCCTTCCACTTTAATCAACGAACGGTTTAAATGAGAAGATTACAAAATGTAAGAATTTCGTAAGAATAACATAAGTTAATTTATTATATGAGCCTCTTGAGTGACTAGATCAACCAACAACTGCCACATCACAAAAACAACGAATGCGATTCAATCAGAAAATGAATCGGTGCATAGAAATGCAGATAACAGAATAACGCTGTACACATTGAGGGGAAAGATCAAATAACAATCAAGGATGGCATGTAAGAAATCTGAAAAGAAACTACAAAACGAAAATTATTGTAATGATAAAGTTATTGGCGAGTTTAAACTCGAGTAACTGTAATGTTCTCAATATCACTGATTGACTTGATACGGCGATGTTGTTTTTCTGAGTGGGATGACGATGATTTCTTGAGCGTCCAGCTCCTGGCATCTGAAGAGATGGAAGAGCGAAATGTCGAGGGTTCGGTGGAACCGTTACCAGCAACTGCATCGCTTTCTTCTGGAGGGCTGCCTCCGCTGACAGAAGCAGAGGTACTCAAGAATCGCTCTTGTTTTATCTTGCGCCCAAAAGCTCGGCTCAAAGAAGCCTACAGGAAACGAAAGAAGCCACAAATAGTATTGAAAGTTTAAATTAGTTCAAAAGGAACTTGTTATATAAATCTTAGTCTAAAAATTCAAACGTAATAGTTTATGGTAATTACCCGGACAGACTTTGATCCAAATGTATTACTTTCTCCTTCATGGAACTCATCTTGATCATTATTAGTAAAAACCAAGCCCGTAGTGAAGGAGCGTGAAAGATTACGACTTAAACTGTTGCTGCTTGTGTCGAGTTTTTCTAATCGTTTCCTTTCCGCTCTGGCTTGTCGGGCTCTTTGCTCGTACCTTGCTCTGCACAGTAATTTATTATCATTAGTTACTTAAGAATTCCAAATCATGATAGAAAATTTCAATATAAACCTTGGAACTTGAACCAGTGCTTCCAGTTCACTAGTCAAGTGACGACGAATAATATTTTTTGAATTGGGGATCCCCAGGGCCGTTGCCATAACTTCTGCAGTGAATGCAGGGTCTAATACAACGACAGCGCCGTGTATCCCGGTTCCTATTGACGGGAATGTACAGTAATTTTAGGACATACACACAGTAAATAAAACTAGGAATACCTTTCAAGTTTTCAGCATATTCATTCAAGTCAATGGCCCGCACCCAATTGATGAAACGTTGGTTAGTCCAGACCAACGGATCACAGTCACTGAATTCGCACTGTCTTCGCCGTTCATTGATTGCTTGCCGATCGTATTTGATCATGCGAAGAAAAGTGATGCCATGGACGATAGAAGATTGGTGAGCTTTCCGAGTTACGCCCAAATGCTTCTCCAATTCGCGTTTGGTCAGATTGTCTAATAAACGGGCGTCCATCAGACAAAGGCTGAAATTATCTGCATACTACAGATGTAAGAAAAATGTGTTCGTTTGAAACTCACGATACATAAAAAACATAGTTAATACGATTGCTAAAAATAGGAGACATACTTGTTCAAGTCCGATATCGGTGAGCCATTCGTTGATAACCCATCTGTTACCAATCGTTGAAAGTAGTGGATAACGGACTATGTTTCCCGTCCGCCGCTCTTCAATAGCCAAACGGATTTTCTTCCGGTGCATTGCATGATTGAGACCAAGTCCAGCCTCCAACTCTGTATCAGTCAGTTCCAGCAAAACCTAATCAAAAATAAGTGCAATGTTTAATACACGTTGATAGAGGGAGGTTACAATGTAGCAGTTTATGCAATATACTTTGCCGCTCTTAATATTATTAGCACAGGCAGACAAAAACCGCCCCATGCCCAATCCGAATTCCAGCCAAGCTAAAACGTGCCCGGCCTTCCAACGCTCTACGGCCAAGTTCTGTGCTTCATCCCAGAAACGAAATCGGTCGGCAACGGTTTCTTCTGACAAGGGCGTCGTGCAAATGGAGTCTCGAGGGGACCAGCTGCGTCGCGATGACTCGCGTGGCAATGCGTGATCAGATGAGATTCCTTTTAAAAGAAAAAAAAGGAAAGAGAGTTAAATGATAGCATAAGAGAGATGAGATATAAAGAGCTTCATTTTCGTTCGCTGCCTAATAAAATTACTTTCTACTATGCTCCATAGTTCACAATTCTGCCTTCGAGAAACTTGAGAATTTGTATGCGTCTGACGCAGTCTAGACTGAACGTGGATGCTGTGGATCGATATTACAAAAACGTTGCGCATTTAAGCTGATTTCCACGGGAATGTCAATAAATAGAGAAAAGAGAATGAAAGCGCACTCTCCTAGCTATCCGGGAGATATCTCACGGCCTTCTTAAAGGTCTGCGCATGCATCGATCGATGCATAGTTGCTGTTTTCGTCCTTAATAATAGAATACGGCACTATTCTCTCCGATGATAAGTAAAGCAGCCTATCTGATAAAAAATGAAGGTACCTAGTCTATTAGGAATGAGACACTGAGTGTCTATATAGCTGAGCTATTAAAAAACATTTTCTAAAAATACCTTTTTTGTCTCAAAATACTTTTTCGTTAAGTATACATAAAGTCATAAACAATGCCAAAATTGATAGGTAAAGTATATGGCTTTAAAAAGACGGATTTAATTTAGAATAACCGGACGTGAGATAGATGGGGCGTGCCCTTTTCATATCACGAATCCTCGCTTGTACATTTTTGTTTCGTTGCTGTTGTCAACTAGGCGTTTCCTTCTCCATTAGATTGTTCGATGCTCACAAAGGTCATTGAAAAATTTCTACCCGAGTCGCATCATTACTCGGTAGTTTATGATGGATTTCCAACATAGGGAAAGGCGTCGAGCTTCCGTGAAAACGTGCACGCAGCACTTTAGCCTGAACGTGACTAAATTGATCGAATTTCTCGAACGAAGGAAAGATGACTGATTGAAAATGTTAGCTAGGCGCAGCACTTAAGGAAAGCATACAAAGGCATCTATGTGTTACATGGAGGGGCTCTTTTCAACAGGTCCCGTTCGAGTGGTCAACAAACAACGGTCGTTCATGCAATACGCGCGCATGTAAGTGGGTGGTTGGGCGTGAAAGAAGCATTGTCACGCAATAGCGTACCGGATGATGACATTAAAAATAGTGGATCGTGTTCATCGAGAATCGTGCAAACCTTGTGATTGGAACAGGGCAAGATCAAGTGTTTTCCGTTGTTTGCTGGCACGAGCGAAAACACGGGAAATGCTGCCCCAAGGTCCACCACTGTTGTTGTTTAGTCCGGCTCCACCGTTGCTAGACTTGTTTTTCGAACTAATCCTTCCAAGTGTTTTGCTGCCAAAGTTGAGATGATCATTCGATCTAAAACGTAGACGAATAGTTAAATTAAATAGAAAGAAAATATGTTAATAGTAGCCTGGTACTTACTTCCAACTCGGCTCAGCCGAATTTTGCGGTCGGTGAACATTTTCGTACTTTTTGTTACTGCCGTTACTTCTAGAGACTTCTCCAGATTCAATCGTCGTGGAAACTGGCGAAAAATGGAAGGAAAAAGAACAAGAGGGAAAAAACGATTTCATGAAAGTTTTATGGAACTTGCTTATAGTTACAAGAATTATAATTTTCTGTAGATAATAAGAAAAATTAAAAAAAACAAGTAAATTCTAAGAATAAACAAAGTTATAAATGTGTGCGAAATCAGAGGACAGCACAGTTGATTAACGATGAGTAAACTTGAGAAGATCATTAAGATCGAATTCCGATCGAGCATGATGAAAAAGAATAAACGTTTTTATCATATTTGATAATTCCTCAGATCTAATATCTATTACAGATATTAATAGCACAAAATAAAAAGATTTTCAATAATCATAGGAAATTCAAGGATTCGTTAAAGACAAAGTTACTTGCAGTAATAATATTCACAATTGCAATGTAGATGCCTAGCTGGTTTCAATGTCAATTGACTGTTTTTCCGGGTTTTTTTCTATTCAATTTTCTCTTATACTTAATGCTTATTACACTTTTATTGCGAGTATTTTCAATTTTAGTATTTTGTGAGCTTTAAGCGAACTGAAGATGTACTGTACAGCACTTTTTTTTTTTAACTCATCCAGTTCTGTTTTTCTGAGTATATGCCTATTCTCAAAAGTAAGAGTAAAATCGTTTTCGTAAATACATTTATGAAAGTAGATTTTGTCCTAGATTTCTCTTTAGCGCAAATGATTGGAATCCCAGTTTCGAGTAAAAACTTGGGGCAACTGAATTAGTGACGGGAGATCAAGTGTCTACCTGAGCGTGCGCGTAACCACTAACGAGCACGCATTAAAAGAACTAGGATGTACGTAGATTGTCGAGAGACAACTTTACCAGCTGCTGTGTCCAGATTGCTGTTCGTTGTGGGCGTGGTTGGTTGGTGCTGGTGCTGTGCCCTCTGATGTTGGCTTACTTCCGTGCTACTGCTGTGATCGATCCGCGAATAGAGGGGCTCGTCCCCGCCAGGATCCGAAACTATGGCGGCACTATCCATTGAGCTAATGCTCGAACGCTGGTGGTGCTTCGTCCCTCCACCACTACCACTCCTTCCAACTTGATGATAATGAGAATTGGATGAGGCTGAAGAGGTTGCTGCATAGGCAACGATGGGGGATGTTCGTTGGCTGGGTAAATGAGGATGCTGTTGCTGCTGCTGGGGGAGCGCAGGAAGAGGCTGCGTCGGAGGTCGCTGCTGGCTCAGCTGGCCACGAAGCTACTCAAAGTTAAATTTCGATAAATCATTGTAAGCACTTAATAGGACTAAACTTGATATATTGCTCTCAAGTTTCCTCTCAAATCCGGAAATACCCGATCAATTTTCACTTTAAACAATTGAAGAAAGACATGGATGTTCTCTCTATGGACAGTATACATGTATGGTGTAAATATATTTTATAACCTATCGATTTTACAGTTCCTTCCATAAACGCGCTTCACAATGCTGAATTTTGATATTTCTTTGAACTCAAGTTGTGACTTTAACAGGATGTTTCCAATGGAAGGATCTACCTTTTTCCAACTAAAACTTAATGGGACAAAGTGTTGTCAAAAGCGAGATTAAAAGACTGGCGTTGAGCCAGTTGCATCAGTTCCACTTGTTTCATTTCAATGAACCTTTCAATACAGTACGAGTTCCATCTTTATTTCTGGCTTTTACGAGCTAGTCTTAATGTATTCGTAATAACCCACGGTTAATGCCCCATGAAACGCAGCGTGCTGTGAAGTGATTTAGTTATTTATTACATTTTTAATATAGTAAATTAGGAAAAGTATATAGTTTCTAAAAGTGACGCTTACAAGACAAATACCATTCATTAGGTCACCTTGGTATACCAAATCTCGACGTCAGCAGATGCAAATAGGTTACGAGTTAGAACCTAACAATATACCTGAGAAAGCTCTTCTTGGAGTTGGTGAACTTTGACGTCGCGAGCAGCCAATTGCGTTGTGAGAGAAAGGCATCGTTGAGCTTCATCCCGAGCGTGCCGCAAGATCGTCCACTTTTCGCGCTCAGCCTCATTCCTCTCTGCAATCAGCTGACGTAGGGCCGCTTCGCTTTCTCTCATCCGCTGATCAAAGAGAACAGAGAAAGAAGGATCATTTATCTTTTATCAGCACAATGAGAAGTGTCCGGTGAGAGAGCAACCAACCGGTTCTGCTACTTGGCAACACGATGAAAAAAATGGTTGACATTTAATACAATAAAAAAACGCAATATTTCTTAAATGTAACCAAGACAACGAGCTCTCTCTCTAAACTCCTCTGTAAATTGGACTGTCTAGAATAACAATGATACTTCCTCGCAAGCGTGCGCAGGCCGGAACCGACCTAAGTAAGAGCCATTGAAACGGACAAACACTACCCGGTAATTTGGCACCCAATACACGCAACTTGTTTTATAAATAGAAGTCAATGACTAAAAAAGTAGTTATTTAAAAATGATAAATTCTTTTTAAATTTCCTTTCTTTAAAGAGTATATCAAAAGTTTTTATACTGCATGTTTTAATAACACTTTCACAATATCCAATTAGAAACTATGCCCTTTGTTATTACCAAGAGGCAGGAACGTAATTCTCAAGTTTTGGGGATTAACAACAATACCGTAATTATATTCGACCAATGAGATGGTGAGGAGAGCTTAAATAAATTTTTTCTACAACCAATTTGAATGATTCGCGATTGAATCAGAATAAGACAAAGAAGGATTGTGATGAAGAAAAAAAACTTGTTATACGGGGTCTTATTTAATTTATTTTAAATATTCTTTTTTTCCTCGAGGAATAAAGGTGGCTGTAATAATTGAAATCCTACGCTCCATAATATAAGTATTTGACGATGTCATCAATAGGGGTAGAAAGTCAGAGGGCTTTCTAAGGCCCTCATATCTATCCTTCCTTCATATTTTCCTTGACATCTATTGAACTCTCTCGAGTCGTGACAACTGTGGGTTGAAAGAGTAAAGAAGCAACCTCATCTCTCTCACTCTCTCATCTTATCGAGGATTCCACAAAATTCTCTCGCTAGAAGAACGTCGAGTCAATGAAAAGACGAAATCCTGTCTCGTCTTATATTTGATAGTGACTCAGCATCATACATAGCTCGTGCGTGCGTGAAGCAAAATGGATGAATTTCATTATCACTGCAGTGGTATCTCATAGCCAAAGTAATCCTATTAGAAGACTGTCTCTAAGAAACGGACAGCTTATTTTACAATTTACAATAATCCTCTTGCAGAGAAACAAAATTTGGAATTTTTATGTATTAAAATGCGAACTTATTCCTATCCATAAATTGCATCACCGTAATAAGATTTCAGGATGCAGAAGGTTCGTGTTTCCTGCCATTAAGAGGACTGTCTAGGATGATCAATCAATGCTGCAAGGATTACAGAGAGCCTGCGTTCATTGTGGTCGTTCCCCCCACATCAATAATCCGAAAAGGAAGCGGCAGTAGCGGATTTCTTTTTTTACAGCCTTTGACCTCCCAGCGAAAACCACAAACTTGCGCAGCGGCAGTCAAGACCGCAAGGAAGCCATTCATTTCCGGCTATTGTTTACACTTATTTACTATTAGAGTGTATATAATATACCTTTTCATAGGATCGGATGAACTCTCTTAGCTCTTTTCTCCTTGTCCTCCAGTGTGGCGTACAGCTGCTTCATTTGGTTCAATACATCAAACTTTTCTGCTTTTAGCCGCTTACGATCCATTTTCAAAGCTGCATTTCAACAATGAAAATGATAATTTATGGTATTATTCTTCTTCTCTTTTTTTGTTATCGATCCAGCCGCAGCACCCCGTTGGCAAACACCAATGCGTGTCGCACACCAAGGGCTGCGTGAAGTTCTTAGTTAGCTTTCCTAAAAGTGCATTTCAAC
Organism: Chydorus sphaericus; assembly: GCA_030141595.1. Classification (NCBI taxonomy): domain Eukaryota; kingdom Metazoa; phylum Arthropoda; class Branchiopoda; order Diplostraca; family Chydoridae; genus Chydorus; species Chydorus sphaericus. The sequence continues at coordinate 10,251,415 of CM057928.1, forward strand.
CCATGGACTACAATACTCTTTTTTTTATATCTTTTATTTTTTTAACACGCTAGTTACGGCACTTTACTTTCAATCAATCCTCCTCGCCCTTCTCCCCAAAGCCTTTTGAATTGTGAAAACCAAGAGTATCAAAGCCCTTTATATTGTACCTGAAAGAGCTTCGTGAGCGTGTTTGAGTTCCATTTCCAAGTTCCTCATTTGTTGTTGAGTTGCCTTAACGTCGTCCGTAGCTTCGTGGCTATGAACACCTCCATTGCTTGGATTTAACCCAGGTGATGAGTGATCCAGGAGCATCCCCATTACTCTTGTCAGCGACAGGAGAGATTTTTCCCGATTCCTCGTCGCCGGTCGCCACATCATTGCTCTTTACTTTAATTGGTACCGACATGCTGCGATGCGACGATCTCTGCAAATATTCAAGATTTTGGTAACGTTGATACTCGACACGGTATACATGACACTATGGCGTGGCGACGAATGTTAATGTATCGAGTTACAAGTCTGAGTGAGCTTCAATGATGCATGTAAAAAACTGTGGGAAGTCTCGGATGGGGGGAAGTAAACCTTTAGAATAGGTGTGCATAGGACCATTTTTTTCTCCCCTGAAGGTGCCTCAGGCTTGAAGGGATAAAGAAGGGGCAGTTTTTTTTCTCCTCTGTTACATTCCCAAGAGAAAGTTTCACTACAGAGATGTACTCTACTACTGTGCCGCACGCAAATACAAGTGTAATAATTCAGCAAACGGTGTGCTTAGCATAAATTTCCTGGAAAGAGAGGCACAGACGAGACTTACGCTTACCTACTATAGGGATTGTCATGCAGCTGGATTCTCTATTGGAATCTTCAGCCAGAATTGCCTCGAGAAATAAAAGCGATAAGGTATAAGAGCTACTTTTTAAGCAGTTACACCGGCACCCAGCCAAGGTACTGTAACCGTTATACACGACATCATTATCGACAGTAGATAAGAAAAAAAATATTGAATTTACCTGTTGTAGAAAAAGAAGGTTCGAATTTCTGGATCGATAATATTCCTACAAAGTGAAATCCTATTTCCTCCTTTTCCAATCGAGCGGCATGTATGCAAGCTGAATGGATCGATCCTTGCCGCTTAAAAAAAAAACAGGAGAATTACGAGAATTCACGTGGGATTTGGAGCCGGGTTTGGTCTACAATTTGATGTACACCATTCGGCCTCACGAGCTGGTTAATACTAAGGAAAGGGAAACACTACTACCCAAGTAGCTCGTGTTTTGTGCGGGATAAAAGCTGCACTGCGCGGCGCAAGGTGTATGTACTGTCTGAATCAAGCAAAGCAGAGCGTTCGAGAAGGAGAAGATAACTTCGTCCGCCTCAAATCCTTCTTGTCGTCACTGCGGTATTGATCCACGGAACTCAACTCATCTGCGCTCCTCCTCTTAACAACGTCACACACTGAGCATACACTAGAAAGCTAGGAGCGACCCGTGGCTCTGGAGTCATTTTTTACATAGATGAGACAGGAAGTTTAATCGGAGAGTAATATCTCATTTTAAGAAGGCGCGCCATCTATTTATTCTATGATTTTATTGTCGCTTTGTGACTCCAAATTAGAAGCATTCTCTTGTTATGACTAAAGAAATCGAAATCTAGCTGGCGTTGTTCCATTCAAAATGACCCTTCTTCCGGGTGGAGTATTGTCGCCCAGCAGCAGGTTTTTTAAGGACACGACTGTACGTTTTTTCTGGCAAGGATGCCAAATCGATGAAGGAGAAAGAATATCAATCTCTAAGCATTAACACGCTCTCTTTCATACATCAGTCGAATCCGGCGCAGCTGCTTCATGACACTTTCCTCGTCACGCTCTTCATATCCCTTTCGAAGCTATTGATTAAAAACAACAACAAAAAACGTATCAATCTGTGAATTCTTTTAATGTTTTCATTTTTACCGGTCAAAATTAAGCTAAAGACAAAAAAGGAAAGATTATATTTAGGGGAAAATGCTCCAAAAATAGACCTCTCAGTGTGGGTGTATTTGTGCGCGTATGGAATGGCAACTGGAGAGAAAAACAGGGTAGAGAAAAATAAACTGACAGACATCTCTACTGTCTATTGGTCCTCGTCTTCGGAAGTGACAGATGACATGGAAGGTTTCGGTCGATGGGTATTAACAGCCTGGATCGGCATAGGGATTTCCTCTACTTTGCAGCCGTAAGCCACTGCCGCCGCGGGAATCACGGAGAAAATACAAAAATAGTTCCAAAGTTAAGAGAGGAGGAAAAAGTAAGTCAAAAGAATTTTAGTTAACAATGCGTGTTTGGCAACGTACCCGGTGTTAGCTTGATGATTGTATGTAAAGGGACTTCGATGTAGGGCAGCTGATCTAGAGGGTAAAAGAACGATGGTAATTTGTCTTTAATCTAACAAGAATGCATTAGACAATCAAAGCATACCCGCTGTACGATCAAGAAAATAAGCCAGTAAGCAGCGTAGAACTGCTTGATGGCCGACGACCAAAACGTTTTTCTGTCGCTCCAGTTCCATAATTACTGGTTCCAGACGAGCTACCAGATCCTCGTAGCTTTCCCCGCGAGGATACCGGTAATGAAATTTATCTTTGTCTCGGTTGCGGAATTCGTCGGGATGTTTAGTCTCAATCTCTTCGTACGTCATTTCCTCGCAAATTCCCTGCAAATAAGAAATGATTCACCTATCACATTTTCTACTTTCAAACAATTAATATAAATCAAATGAATTACGGCGTCAATTTCATTAAGAGCTTTCCATCTCTCCTGGGGAGCTTCGATCAAACTAGCCGTCTGGATTGTTCTTTTCATCCACGACGTCCACACTTTCAAATCGCTGATGCGCTGGGTCTTGACGAAATCATTCAAAACTTCAGCATACTGCCAGCCTTGCTCAGATAGATCAGCATCGCCTCCGATTTTGCCTTCGACATTATGTCGACTTTCACCGTGCTGGAAAACCATTAAATGAGACTTGACAAGGCGAAAAAAACTATATTTAGTCAAATAAATAGCCTACTCGAGTCAAGTAGATGGTACGAGGAAGAATATGGATATTCATTAGATAGTAAATAATTCGACTTTGAATGTGTCCCTCGTGACGGTGGACAAGTACTTTGGCGCCTAAAATATAGTAAAATTGCAAATTTAAATACTTTCTATTTATAAAAAATTAAATAATGATAAACAATTACCCGTGTTAAAAATTTTCATGAAACTAAAATGGGATTCTAGGACTTCATCAAGAGTTTGGTACTGAGCTTCATAATGTTGGATCCTTAGAAGAAAATCGTGTAGCACCGAGTCACCCTGGACATCTTTGTAATCGGGGCTGTTAACCTTCACCTCTTTTATGGTGGCCTGAACGATTTTTGGGTCATTGCAAATAGATTCGACGAAAAGCAATTTGAATCCTTTGCGCTCCACGATTATTGAATGAATCATCCGACGACGATCGCGAGTTGTATTCGTGGCATCAAACACCTATGTCCGCCACAAGGTTCATTGAGAGACTAACAATTGCAATCGACCATTATTTACCGCAACTTCACCACCCGATTCGATCCAGTCGCAAACATCTTGCAGAGCGTCGACACACACACGGTTGCGCAATGCCATAGCTTCTGCATTATCCGCACGAAAAAAATCGTGACTCTTGTAAGCCTCGGTAGCCTGGCGTCGATATTCACCCAGATTGAAAACTGTTAAGAAAAGTATTGATTATATTTAAAATCTAAAGTATGATGTAGAAAGAGCCAATAATTTAGTCCTTTTAGCAAGTCTGGCATTTAAAAAATACCTTTGGTGTTGATGCCAATCCAGTTCAGATAACGACTTAATTTCTTCCCCATAGTATGTTTTCCCTCTGGCAGGGAGGCCAACACTTTTCAGAGAAAGCAAGGAAATTGTTAATGAAATAAAAAGTAGGTAGAATTTATGAAGATTTCAATACTCACAGGCATATTACGTGCGGTGTATTGACATAATTGACGCGCTCTCCTGTACAGCGTTTTGAAATATTTTAAAAATTAGTTATTATTTACTAATGAAGTTAATTTAAAATTTAAGGAAAAAGTTTATTGTTAAAGAGGTAATAATCGTAATTAAAATTTCATCAGCAAGAGATTACATCCCAAATTTGTATAAATTAATATCACATTTTATTTACGTATTTCCAGGAGTTTCTTACTGTAAATATTCTGAAATTTAACTTTAATTTTTCCCTTATGTTTTAAAATCATGAGCAATCCTATATTCGAGGACATTTAAAATTATGATGTTATGATGGAATGAACATAATAACTAGTTCTAAATTTTTCCTCTAGTCGTCGCTCGTGGGTGGGACATTAATATTAACCCATCCAACCAACTGAGAACCGACAGCTGAATATAGCCAATACCGTTAAGGGATCACGTGATCTCACCACCATACTTCCCGGTGTCATGTTCTTTCACATTGATAACTTTCTTTATTCAATAAAATACGATTTTTTTCTTAAACCATTGATTAGATAATTCCAGAATAATTTGCGTTTTGTTCAAAAAGTTTGTGGATAAATATCCAGGTTTTCCAGAAGTGGCTACATAACTTGAGTTGGTAAAAACGTCACGGCGAGGTCACAAGAATGATAATAGAACACACAGGAATAGAAGTAAAAGCTAGCCCTTACCAATACGGATCGAATGACATCTTTGCCGGAGAAGATCTTTATTTGGAGTAGCCATAATATGATGAATGATAAAATTGGTAATATGTTGTCAAAGCGGCTTGTGTCCCAAAATAAACTTTCCTACCGTTTATTGATTAAATTTTGTAAAAAGAAAAAATACAAGGCACTCCAGTGAACACACGTTCGTACTTTTATGGTCTAGAACAAAACTAAAATCTTGGTTCGGTTGTAAAATTATGCAAAGTTTGAAAAACGATACAAGCTCTTCCTTCAGCGTTTCCCAGGGTGTTCAACGTTCTTGGATCTGTTTCACAACAACTATGTGAAAGGAAGTAAGGAACGTCTGCTGGAAAGTCACGTCACGGGTCACGTGATCAGCTGTCTGAAAGTGGTCTTATGGCAGTCTACTATGGTCTTTGCGGAGACTACGAAGTCGCCGTTTTATGATAAAAGTCTCACCGGCTATCCGGCTTTCTCATTTTTACAATTCCGCTTAAAAAGTAACTGGCACGTACGTCACATCTTTCGATGTATACTTTTATCAATCTTTTACAATTTTCCCCACGCTTATTTATGAGCTGTTCTTCTACGGCGGAATAATTCACAATACATAACTGACTGTTCTATAATTAATAACAACGTATCTTTATGGAATCGTGTAAATCGGAATGCTAATAAATACAAATGACTTCTAATACAAAGAAAATGGGCTTTAAAAACGGTAACGTAGGCAAGAGCAACCCCCCGCATAAAGCATCAATGACGTAATTTGATTTAAATCAGCTACCATTTCTCCAGATGGAACGAGAACGTTGTCTTGTAGGTTCGCTGCGACACAGATTCGGCATTTCATGGCATAGTCCATCTTCATCACTCAGATTCCCTAATGCCGAAGACATAATTCGCCGATTCGGTTTATTATGGACTCGACTGTATAGTAGTAGATCATTACAATTTACACCGTAATTCACATACCGTCATACATTATGCTAGAGAATTCAGGAGCTTATAGCGTAAACCCTCTTGACGCGACCGCTAAAAGTGAACTGGGTTCAGATCTTACGTCTACTCTTTTATATACTAAATCCAAGTACGTGACTAGTGACTAGATATCACGAATAAAAACACAAGTTTGTGGTTGCCGATCACTTGTGACCCAAAACAATATAAGTTAGTTTATAAATACGTTAATATTATGTGAAAGTAGAATCGGCTGTTCTGTCTAGGCTGTATTTTTTTTTTTCTTTCTCCAGGAAACAAGATATTTAATTAACTATTATTTGAAAAGCTGGATGATAGATAAGTACTCAACGTGGCTAAGATCGTACGAAAATCAACCCAGTACTAACAAAAGATAAGTAAAAACCTACATTTTAGGATTTCATGTATGTGCGTCTCTGAATTGGCATATAAAGACCATCCTTATTCAGAAGCCGTATTTCACGTACTCGCCAAAAAAGTCCGTGTAATTCAAGAATTCAGAAACATATTAAATTTCTCAAATTTGTTTTCACACACATTTTCCTTCCATGACCTAAGGTTTAGAAATGGAATTGGTTTAAAAATGGAAAACTGTTAATAGGAGTAATAATTTTAATATAAAAGAGTAAACCATTCTTACCAACTACGTTGAATAAGTCATGCTTTTTTGAGCTCCTTTGCGATGAAGTTTCGAACTGCTAGAACCCCGTCCTCTTCCTCGACCGCCACCACCTCTTCCACGCCCTCGACGACCGTTATCGCGAGAATGAGCTGAACGACTCTGGAACGCTTGGTAGTCCACTTGCGAGTAATCAAACGGAGTAATATTTCGATGTCCCGCTGCTGTTTCTGTTACTTGCTGCTGAGCATTCTTTTTCCCGTTTGCTATTCGCTGTTTTTTCTTCGGTGCTGACTTGGTTCTTGGCTGGTTTATTGGCGTATTATTAATATTTACACTAGCAGGATGAGAGGCGCTCGATGACGATGCTTCGTCCTCTTTCACGGTTAGAAGGCTGGACAATCTTCTTCTTCTTGTCTCGTTTCTGTTTCTTGGCAACCTGGACCGAAAGCGGCAGCTTTTTCTTCTTCCTATTGACAGTTTCTAAATTTGTGGAAAGAGATTCGCTCCTTGTTTCAGCATTAACAGAATCTTCCATGATTGCATCCTCAGGCCCCTTGGTATCGGTATGCGACTCCTGAACTGTAGCTATAAAATGCTGGCGAAGATTTTCGATGCGGGCTTGATCAGCCTTCTCTTGTTCAGACAATTGGGCTCTAGCTTGAGCGTATCTAGCGAAAGGAGAAATGAACGAGACTGTTGCATCTGGAGCCACGGTCTTGCAAGCGTTAGCGAACACCAGAACTTGTGGCAGGTTTTTCGTAACTACCGAAACATGTTCGTGCTTCTCTATCGTTGGTTCAACAACAAACATTGATTGTGTATTGCAGGATGAGAGTAAAGTCGGCAAATCATCCCGGATATCTTGCAAGTGTGTAAGATCATGTACACAGTGAAGAGGGTCTTCTAGATCTTGTTCATGCGATCCTGTAACAGGCGTAGGAATGGCCAATGGCTGCCCGTGATTCTGTAATGATGATAGAGGTACCTCTCTGGCTTTCCGAATGATTTCGTGCAGGTAAAGAAGATGTTGACGAACAAGCGGAGGAATAGGAGAGCAGCAAGCCAATATTCCTTGCATTTCTCGAGGAAGTACATCGGCAATCTGAAGCATCATGTGCTTGGGTAAGACAAAGCCTGTGCTTTCATCTTCTTCTCTAGCCACTCGGTCTCGCCAGGCCATCAGCTCCTTCAGTGCGTACAATTGACGCTCGTTGAAGACTTTCTTACTTCGCCTGTAGAGTTCCAAGTGACTTTCTTGGGTAAGTTGAGGGATTCTGTATCGCTTGAGACAGATCAGCCGACTATTTTGCCACACAGCCGACAGCAGATTATCATTGTTTCCTTTATTCTTTAAATCCTGTTTCAGTCTTTCAAAAATGTAGCCAAGGTAATGGGTATCTTCTCTGGCGTAATTTAGCATCTCTTGCGGTAAGGGTCGAATTCTCCAGTCAGCGAGTTGAAACTGTTTGTCAACCACCACCGAACAATAATGTCGAAGGAGAAAGGCCAATGAGAGTTGGGCAAAGTTGAGGAACTTTGCTGCATGGTAAGTGTCAAACATATTGACGACGTAGAGACCGAAATCCCTCTGCAACCATTCAATGTCGCTGTCAGCGCCATGAAACACCTATGCATAATAAATTATTACTAAGAGGGAAGTTAATTAATATTTTTCAATATTACGAATATACAACCTTGACAATTTTGGGGTTACAGAAGACTTCATTCAAAGGCTGTAACTTGTCCCATAGTTCTAGGGTGTCTACAATATAATCAGTCTCATCCGTAGAAATTTGCATCAAGCAAGTGATGCCTTGGAACGTCCGGTAAGAATGCGCCTGTTCCAAAACCGAGCATTTCGTCATCAATATCATAACCCTTTGCATTAAAACCAGTATTGACGTAATCAAATTACCTCAAGATCAACACCTATAACTGATTTTGTAGATAAATCTGAAATTAGCAATTTTAAGCTTGCTTCAGTTTCAACCATCACGAGAGGAATTTCGTCAACTTTCTTGAAAGATGGTACGCTGCTCTTGACCTTTAGAAACTTTGGATCAGGTGTAAACCTTTCCAGCTCAAACTCGTAGGGATGACTAAATTCTTCTTCTCCTTGATCATTTATTTCAAGGAGAACAGCTAACGGCTTCATGGAATGGGGTTTTTCCTTAATTTTTGGCACAAAAGCTCCGGCTTTATTGACGATCTTGTCTTTGAATTTAAGCTGAGGTCGCAAAATGTTTTTAGCAGTTAAGAGTCGGTAAGGCGTTGAAGGTAAGCTCTATTTAAGGAATATCAATTGAATTTTAAGTTAAGAAATAAAATAAAATAACAACAGAATCTACAAACCGAAGACAGTCGATTCCAACTTCCATTCAGATTATTCGTCTTGGCCGTCATTTCAACAATGACAGTTTCTGCTTGCTTTTTCAACCCTGCAGCTTCATCCAGAGAATTGTTCTATGAAATATCAATATATTAACAATCTTGGAAAAGGAATAGATAATAAGCAATTTATCACTACTTACAATTCTTTCCATTAAAACATCATTGCTGTCAGAAACAAACTCAAGTTGTTCTTCTAAGTCTAACTTGCCAACTTTCCCTGTTAATCCATAATGGCCATAGATTTTCGTCATACTATTTAAAGTTTAAAATAATTAATATATTTTAAAGTCAGTTGTAGTTGGCCTATCTAAAGTAGATAGTTAAAGTCAGTAAATTGAATGTGTAAAACCATACACAGTGGTCATTCTATCGGCAAAGTTTTTCATTGCTCCAGAAAAGGGAGGAAAACTTGTGTAATAGTCCCAATCCAGGCTGTTGGAAGGAAGCTCATTGGAGCACTTTGTAAGCTTCATAGCACTTTGAAATAGGACCTAACAATAAGAAAGGAAAATGCATAAATTGTGACTCCCATTTGAGGTATCCAAGTATAAATGCATCGACTTAATCCTATACTTGACACAATTATAACAAATTATTGTGATTACTTGTTGATTTGAAGGTTTGACCTTATCAGCTTCTTGGACATTTTCTGTTGCATCCATTTTTAGCCAAATTCTTTAAGGCCTTTATAAATGAAAATCAATAGGAAAAGAGGCTCACAAAAATCTTAACGGTACAAAACTGTCAAACAATGAACGCTCGTTAACTAAAACCCACTCTTACACAAGCTCAATGGTCTCAAAAGAAGAAACATGTGCACGCTGATGATGAACCATTGGCCTGTTTAGCCATATCCAAATAATTCGTCTGCTCCTAGCCAGACGAACACGGACACATGGTTGCCGGGTTGCTCACTTGGATATAATTTTGATTAAAAACTAAAAACTTTGAAATGTAATTAACTTAGCATAATTAAAAATAACTTGTTAAGAAGGTATTTTTTTAAATTCATAAATTTGGTTTCATTGTAAATATCTCAACATCCTTGCCACGGCCACTCTCCGCTCGGGAGCCTCTTCCCTTTTCAGCACACAAAAGAATCTATTTTTTTCGAAAGTAAACTCGCTAATTTTCTCTTAAGAGCCTGGGTTGACAAAGGGAGGAGGCTTCAGATCACTTATGGACGGCCCCACTACAATACATTTACGACATTTCGTAACATTTGATGAATATAAGAAGAGTGGTCAAAAATTCTGCGTTTAAAATTGTAAATTCAAATTCATAGTAGGCATTATTTCATCTTTTTTTCACCGGAAACCAGTCTTCAGAACAATAAAAAGCTACAATGAGGGAGAGGGGAAAGTGACGAATAAAAGACCATCATGCAGGTGTCTCGCATCTCTCATGAAATCTGTTTACGCGCTGTATGCATTACATGTTATGATGTTGAGGAGAGATGATGGGACTATAATGTCACATCGGAACAGCTGCAGGGAAGCTGCTGTTACCTACAGCTCCTATTTAATTATTTCTCGTCATTACTTTATTTCCTTCACCTGCTTTTGAGTGTGAACGCTACCGTACCGTACTTAGCACAATATATATAAATATATATGTTGTTTTTAATCTGTATTCTTAATTTGATTCTTCAAGTGTAAATGAATCACTCGAAGATTACGTAAAAAATATGAAAGCGATTGGTTCAGCCGTTTCCTTAATCGAGATGTACAGTTTCCACTCTGAATGCACCTTTTAAGAGTATAAGACGGTGCGATACTATCTGATAGTCCTTACGTGACAAACCATAGCTTTAGTAAGACAGAAACTGGCCGACTGCAGGCGAAACTTCTGTTTGGATAGTGCTGTAGATGGGACTCACATCCATTCATTTTGGTTAACAGTCGACGTAACTGCAAGTCAAAGTTGTTGTCCCTTACTTCCACTTATATTAAATCAAAAGTTAACGTATTTCCCTTTCTCACCCTACAGTTCATAATAGCTGTGTTACTTTTTTAAATATTTCATGTGACTTTTTTTTAAATAATGAGAATTCTCTTCCCTAGGCCACCGCCGGGAAAAAAAAAGTTTCTAAAAATAAGGGACGCTCTTGGCGTATTCTATCAGAAGCTTAAAGAGGAACGACTTATAGAAATGTGGTAGGCCCTAGCTGATTACTGGATGAATGTGGCGACGAGAGTGCAGCACTGCAGAAGCTGCAATTCCATTGACGTCAACTCATTCCGTTAAATAAATTTTATTTTGCGGCTCAGTTCCTAGCAAGAGGTTTCTCTCTCTGCTATTGACGACGGCGAATTTCTCGTCTCCAGTGAATGGATCAATGTGGGGACGGTGCATCTCAACTCCTTAAACCCTTGAGTTCTCTTTCCTGCCTTTCGTCCTCTTTGTCAGCGTGTCCCACGTTTTTTTTCTACAAAGAAAGCGTGTTGGAATTCATTCACTTTACGTTCGCTTCATTTGCGATCCCTCCTGGCTTCACAAGGATTTTTCCCATCTTCCCACATAGATACCCCCCCCCCCTTCTCCCCTTCCTTTTAAAAAAAAAAGACGAATTGACCGTGTAGACCGGGTCTTTATAATGTACAACTGAAGAGAGAACATGCTCAAAGAGTTAAAAGTAAACCAATTTTCAAGACATGGTTACATTTCTACATATGCTGTATTCTTTGATGAAAGACACACATCGTATCTAGTCTACTAGTATATGGAGCGTATCAGCCAAATGTTACGCCTCCGAGTCTACCAAACGAATAAAAAAGTCCTTTTGATATACTTTACTACTCTCGAATACTTTTTCCATAAAAAAATACACACGCAGCAACTTGATTCACGAACCTTTTTGCCTAAAACACGCACACTGTCGTCCGGGTGACAAACTCGCTACCGTATAATACTCCTTATATATTATAACAAATTCTAGCATAGCCTCTGTGGAGGTAACGTTCCGTGTCCCACGGAAAATTCACATTTCACGCAGAATACAATTTTTATTTCAAATCTTGTTACGACTTGCTCAGAGCATTGTGCATCTCTTATTCAGTTATTGTCTACGCGAATAGCGACGAAAGCTAAAGGCTACAATTTATTATAAGGAGTTGGATACCGTATAATACCATATAACACAATAGACTTTGTACAGGTCATCTATTCATATCTCTTGCATTGTCTAAAATATACGACTACCATTTTTATTTTTCTGTGTGATATTTTAAAAGAAATTGAATTGAACTAAACTAGGATTTATGGCCGGAAATTAAGATCAGTAAGATAAAACATGGGATCGCCCATGTGTGCCATCAAAGGAGAGAGTCAAAGAAAGTAAAAAGCAATGATTGCATTTTTTATGTATATATTTATATGTATATACAAATAATGTTTTTTTAAATCCATAGTAGCGCGTCTCGCCGGACGACTCAACAGACGACGAATCATCAGGAATGACTTACTTTTTTGCAACCTTTGCACAATTCACCAAGTAGATAGACACCACAAAATAGCAGCTTACAGCAGCATCAGTATCCATTTTCAACCAAGAGCGTTACGAATTTATGTTGCTGACGAACTGTTCAAGGCAAAGTACTCGGCTTTCTGCTGAGCTTCTAGAGGAATACATCATCGTTGTCATTGATAAACTGTTGCGATCGGAGAGTCGTATTTCCCGCGCCCCCTTTCCCGGCATTCGTCCGAAGCGATAACCTCATCATGTCCCGCAGACTTAACCTTAGATATTGTTGGAAAAGAGAGTGAAGGAGGGTGGAAAGTAAAAGACGAAAACACTTCGGTCTCACTTTAGTTGTCGATTCATTCCCTTGGAAGATTTGGGCCGGTATTGATCCTCTTTTCCCCTACTCAGGGCACTCTTGCTGTTAAGTAGGTAAGTAATTTTCAAATTCAGTTACATCTACTGATCTAATTGATCAAACATTTAATCTCTTATAGCTATAGAATTTTAAAAAATAGTAGGTACCGAGGAAATGCGACAATCCATTTATCTCATTAGTTCATAATTTAAAAAAAACACCAACAACTGTTTTTTAAATTAAGATATCGCCTTTTATATCTTTTGTCTTTTTAATTGCCAAGGGGAAATATCAAAACATTATTTTAAAAATCTGAGATCGCCTTAATCGTAGTACTTATCTCATTTTAAAGTTTATAGTTCAAACACTGCATAATAATTAATTATAATCATTGTTGCGGGAAAAAATCAATTTCGCATGGGACTCTATGGCGCGAGTGAGTTGTCCGAATAATTTTATTACCCTCTGTTGTCTGCAGGCAAAAGTAATGAGAAGCAGTAGACATATACCTTTGCGCTTAAACACCTTTGCTCATTTAATGCCCTTTCACTATTCTTAATAAAAAAGAGCTCATTTTTCTCTATGTATAACAGGTGATCTGTCACACGACAGGCATTTCCTCGTGGTCTGCTTTTACACTCAGAACGTATGGCACCATTAGAAATAATGCCAGCGAATAGCTAAATACCCAAGTCCCCCACCCCTCTCTAGTCCCTACCTTTCGCCCTCTCAGCCGCAACACCTGCTAACGGACAGACTTTTATTCCCTATAAGGCTCGTCACTTTTGTCGTTGATAGGCTCGTATATAAAACATGTTTGTTGAAAGCGATAGTCTCACTTTTGATTGTTCTCGCTACTAGCTGACACGTTCGTTGCAGCCGCTCTAAGCTTGTAAGGTAGGCTAAACTATTTCTGAATTATCCTTAATAATCCCTAAGCAAACCCGGATTTCAAAAGTAGATTTGTGAGTAGTGACCCATCGACAGTGAAACATCTCTAAATAATCTTATCAGTAAAGTGAGACTGAACACAAAACAAATATGCCCATTTCTATAATCATCCTGATTTATGACATTGGTCTCAGCAACGATGTAGAGGCCCTTTGCTCCGATTTCGTTACTATTCTAACTAATTTTTCATGCCCAGACTACTATAATTTTTGCCTCAGCAATTTACTTAATCAATTTGAACTTTTAAAATATATACATGAACAACTCAATTATTTGTGTAAACATAAATTAAATCTTGAATATCCAGCATAAACGAATTTAAACGTGTAGAACCGTAAAATATGAGCTGTTACCCACTTATTGTAACTGACGGGCTCCCATTATTGGAAGCGTGGCTATCGTGTCCCGTCTCCCGTGGTGGCAGGTAGTTAAAACTGAAAACTTTATTTATTTTAGTTGTAAACCTTAGCAGTTGAGACATTACCCACCTGCGCACAGCAATCCTTCATCGATTTTTTACATGCAGAAGTAGCATGTATAGATCCGAGGAAGAACCTTTCAATGTTCATCTTAAAAAAAAGAAAAAATGTAAAACGCGATTACTAATACAGTAAACACACTCCTCATCATGTGTCCACCATATATACGTCCTTGGGTATATTATCGGTTTTTATTTTCATAAACAATCGAATATATACAGTAATATAATATAAATAATAATTGAAAGCACATGAATGTTAGAGACGGGTGTCATATTCTTTGGTCTCTTGCAAAGTCGTCTATTGGACGTAGCCACGTATGCGACAGGAGACTGCCTGACAGACGCACAGCTGCATACTTTTCAGAAAATGTATTTGCTCGTTCGATTGTCAGACCATAACCGCATTCACTCTCCCCAAAAGCAAATTGAATTTGTACAAGTGTTATGTTTTGGGCATTTGGCTGTGTACGACTACTGCCGCTAGTCGCAGTTAGTACTTAGAGTTTGGACAGCTCTAACCAATCTTCTGAAGTCTTTTTTTTTTTTTTTTACAGAAACTATCGCGCTTGATCACTGGTGGCACGCCTAAGCGTTGAGCTCAATGAGCTGGCATTCTCTTCAATAATCAGGTTTTTACTTGATTCATATTTATAGACCGAATCTGAATCATCTTGCTATTACTTATTGTTATTCATTGTTTCCCGTGAACTGAAGGCTGCTATTAAAGTATTATTTCAGCTCTGTTTTATTACTTGTACATTTAGATAAGGATTCGAAAGAAGAGGGGAAAAAACTGTCTGTTGACTCGAGCTGATCGTATAAGCCTGGAATTTTCCTTAAAAAAATTCCAGCTACACTTTTTAGTATAGCTGCTGTTTTAAATTCGGTTTGTTCGTTCGGCTTGAGTTAGTACGACAGTTGTTATTCGTCTTGTGTCCAGCGCTGATTTTTCAAATCGTTTGCTTATTATGTATATACTGTGTGTATTCAAGTAAATCAATATATCGTGAACTGGTTGAAATGTCTCCTTTATCCGCATGGTTGTTCCATGATTCATTTAACGTAATGACTAGTTGGTGCTGCTGTTCTCCCATAACATTCAGAGTTGCACTAATTATTGAAGGTTAGATACAACATCGTTTGTCCGCCCGATCAACATCAAGCAAAATATGCTGTATAATAAATAAAATAGCGATGCAGAGTTCAATAAAAGAAACTGAACAGTTTGGCTGTTTTACTGCTTCAATTGGATTAGTTGGGTTTTCATTGTGATTTAAATGAACTGACCCATTGTATATGTAATATCAGTAGAGACGACAGTGGCCAATACATGATCGTCCCTCCATTTGAATTAGTCAGTGATACCGAAGGGGACAAACAGAGAGAGCATTAGCATAGACTATATTACTGTACCGTAGTTGTGCTAATATATATGAGCGGAAAGCTATTTACTGTGAATTATAAAAAGTTATCGGTATATCATCCTCACATAACTCAAGTTTGAACTGTTAAAATCATCATTGAACGCATGGGAAACTTGTACTAGTTTTTTCTTTCTTTCTTACTTGTTTATACCTTTTTCTTAAAAAATGAAAAAGAAAAATTAGAGATGTGTAGGTGACAGAGGAGCGAGCCAAGGCAAAAGCGGTAAGTTGCACTCCTTCTGCATTGACTGTAGACTACTCAGTTTGGCGTCGTCGCCGTGAGGCAGACTAAAGCTTTCTCTGCGTGTAGCGTACCAAGTCTGCGGAGTATATCGACTGAAAAAAGTTGCCTTTTTTGCACGGGAGCTGTGGGGCAAGCAGCAGTTGAGCGAGCTCTCGCAGGCCCGCTTGGTGCGTTGTTTTCTTCAAGACTGCTTCCGTCGTCATCATCATCTATCGTGATCGACTGTAAGCAGCTTTATTAGTGCGCGTTGCTTAATCAGATAAAAAAACGTCACGAGACAGCGGATCTAAATGAAGGGGATAACTGGAGGATTGCCGGATCGTGCCATGCATCGCTTTTGATCCTTGATGAAGAGGTGCTGCTGCTGATTAATTAAGAAAGAAAGAGTTTTCTGTACTTACTGACGATGGCTTGGGAGAATACGCTTTTGGCCTCTCGAATCCTTCCGCCCTCCTACTCTCCCGTGGATTTGGCCAACAATCGCTCCCAGGAATCTTCCCTTAGCCTGGAACACGGTATTTTATGGAACACGTGATTTTTTTCCCTAATGGATTTCCACTCACTTCTGCGAATCACTATGCCTCTCCTTATTCAAACTCTTAACAGCTTACAGTATTAAAAATAATGAATCGTAACCATATACTGTTTATTGAGCAGTAAAAGCTAGCAGGGAATAAGTTCAGTGAAAAAGTAAAAAAAAAATTTTACATGAACTTAAAATTAAAAAAAAAAGCTTTGAGTAATAAAACTTATAAATAAAAAATATGTTAACAATCCTTTTATACGCATTTACTCAGATGGGAGACTGACATTGTTAGTGATCTTGACCACAGCAGCCGGACTCGCCGTTGTGCTCCTGCTCTTCATTCTTCTCAGGTTAGCTGACGACGAAATCTTTTTTTTTTTAATGACATCGATGTATAGAACAATTGCGACAATGAGAACTACTCTAGGGTACTGTACAGCGTATTATGGTGAGCCGCCGTGTACGGAACTGAATCGTAATTGAGCAACGTTCTCTTGATACTCGTCTTCTTCTTCTTTCTTTGTGCTTTTCTCTTTGGTCGTCGATGGACTTGCTGCTCTTTTGATTTTTCCTCTCTTCCCGAGTAGGATTGGTTGCCTACGAGGAAAAATCTGCTTCACAAGATACAAAGGGCGGCGGCATGATCGATCGCCCTGTCTGCTGCCCTCTTCCGCCGGCTTGGACGATAACCCGACCAAGGGATCGACGGTCACGTCCCAGCATACAATTCAGGTCCCATTCTCGGCATTGTTATATCAATATAAAATGCAGCAAGCTAGCATGAATGATGATGAACAGCTACGCTTCATTTTCATGACCCCAGAGCACGAAATTTTCACAATGTTCACTTTGTATAATAGCATTGTTCAATGAATTGTATTATATGTAGGTCGGAACATTTGTTCAAAGTCGGAGTGAACAAAAGCCCTCCAGTAATTACACAATCAAACTCTTTGAAAATGATCTCATCATCGAGCAACAGCAGGTGAGTTCCACTTTAAATACGCAGTCTTCACACAATAATGCCATTTCATAGGTCAGATAGAGACATTGGTCAACAGTAACTTGAATTTGTCTCACTACAATAACGTATTTCAGGAAATTTTGAGCTTTATTCCTTTTTATTTCCTTTCAGATGAGGAAGAACAATAAAAAGAATAAAACACAATGCTTATAGTCGCTCATAAAATAGTGTATATCCTATATATTCCTTTCCGAGTCCGAGTCTGGAGTTCTGACTCGCGCGCATTTGTGCATCCATTTCAATTTGTCTATTGCTCACTATTTCCTATAACAGTGAAGAGACGTTTTATGATTATTTATGACTTTCTTTAAAAAAGAATGTTTTCACATGAATTGACGAGACCTTTGATAATAACGAGACTCTTAGAAATGCACTTGTAGTTTTTCATTTTTCCTCATAATTTCCAATTAGAGTATAGCACGCAGTACTGTAGCAGGCAGTATAATTCAATTTCTCCCTTTATACATGGATTTTTTTCTACAAGGATTCATTATAGTTGTAGAGAGTAGCTACAGGATTAAAAACTGAATAAAGGAAAAATATCTCTTGCAATTATTCATTGTGTATAAAAAACCAATTTCCTTTTCTTCCCTTCTATCCAATATGTTTCTATAGGTCTAGTATAGCTAAGCAGCCTAAGCTGTCACAATGATGGTCATAAATAACAAAATTATATCATACTGCCAACTAGCTTTGGAAACCAAAATTAATATGATTTTTCAATAATTGATTTTGTTACTGATTCACATTCCTTCCCTTTAATCTGAATATTTATACTTGCCTAGGATCTTGAAGAGGATGGAAACCCTTTTGACTGCGCTCTCTCCTGTGATGCTAGTAAGAATATAGCAGTCATGAATACGGATGAACCATCTTCTTCTGGAATGGATCAACAAAAAGTAGTAACAGGAGACGAAAAAGCCTTTCTGCTTTTCAAAGCCTGGCTCCTTACAATGAAGAACAAAGACTGGGATGTTCCAAGCAGCAGTGACCAGTCGCTGCCATTGGAAACCAAGAGCTTGACGAATTCACCTGGTAGTCGTTACTATCCATCATTGACAAATGATCGACGTGAAGAAGTACTGGCTAATCAGAGGCAACAGATTTTGGACCGATTCGGTCAACAAGTAGCGACCGGATTTGGTTTCACTCGGTCCCAAAGCAGCAGCATAGACGATGAAACTGGCGATACATACAGTTATTGCTATGGTAATCAAGTCGAGTACTTGAGCGGGCAATACGGATGCACTGAACCGTTCTACATGAATCGTCGCATAAGTGCTCCCCGTCGTCAAGATACAACGTTCAATAAAGCTCGGTTGGTTACACCTTCTTGCAATAGTAATCTCATTAATCAGTAACACGGCCAGGTAGCTAACGCCCAAGTCATTCAAAACTAATATTTTACTTTCAAAGCTTCATTTTAAATAGCTTGAACTTTCACATTATTTTTGTGTTGAATACTATTTGTGATTACAATTAAATTGTAGCTTAAAAAAAAAACAAGAAAAGGAACGTAAACTATCTATAGTTTGTAAAAACTTGTAAATCGATCTACGAAGCCCTTAATTTAATTTAATTGCTAATTGAACCGTGTTGCTGAGCGTGACTACACTCTTTATTGGTTCCTATTTATCCATTGACAATATAGATCATGTACATCTGGGGACCCTACCATTGAAGCGAATAAGAATGCTAATACTCGATCCTCGACGCTGGTATTGCAGCCCAATTTTGTCCGCTCCGCCGAGTCTCTTCTAGTCCTCACTAAAGAGCATTATTACCCCCATGGCGGACATTTCAATAAATCAACAGAGCGAGTCTGATTATTGATTCCGTGATTCATCATTTTTTAAATACGTATTAAATACGTTGAAATGAGACAGATAAATAGCATTCTGTCTTTTCCCGTCAGCTATTCGTCAATACCTACTGTTTGTTTGTTTTTGTACATTAATAAATGGACAACCGAAAGACATAATATGAGTGTGTGCAATTCTGAGCAGTCAGAGGGAAATCATTTCAACAAATTCATTCTCATTGAAAGATGGAACCGTACCAAACGACGGTAAGGTACCGTAGTAATCGGCTGATTGCTCGTTGTGTGAATACTGGCTTGTAAATATTACATTTTCAAATTATGAAAAAAGTTACACTGTCTGTTTGTATTGTACTCAGTTATTCGCACTACCACAATATGGATTTATTTATCGATGTTCATTGTTACATTTAATCGATGGTTCTACTAAAATACAATGAGAAAGAACCGAGATGTAAAATTATGTTTACTCTTATATAAATAATAAGTATTGGTACTGCAGAAGACAGAAACAAAATGTATTGCAGGAAAGCTTAGATTATGATGCCGATAAATTGGAGCTCTGCGTAGATATAAAAACGGACACAAGGTGTAAGTGGAAAGGGTGCAGCAATATTTATTTAAAAGTTTGTCCTTTATCGGAGCGTGAATGGCGATATATTGACCGATATAAAAGTTTATACTGTGAAGACCTTAGGAGGAAAGAAGTGGGTTGAAAGAAAACAAAAGAAGAAGCTGTAAGGGAGAAATCGATGGCAATAACTCTTTGGCGCGGAAAAGGAAAAGCGGAGAGGAAGGAAGGAAAAAGTGGAGGGTGGAAGAAAAAGTAGGCGCGCTGAGATCCTTTTGGCTTGAGCTTGCAAAGGGTGGTCCTGGCGTATATGAGGAAGATTGGAAGCGGAAACTGATCCTTCTTCTTTTTTCCGGTATACTTTTTCCGACGAAACAAGCTTATACCCACTGTCATTTTTTGTTCGACTTCATCGTGATTTTAATTTTTCGGGGAGAAAGCGCCACCATCGTCCTGAGGCAACAGCTGAAAAATATACTCTAGGTATTCAAATGTATTGAATGCGTGACGAGTAATCTGAGCTCACAAGGCTAACGATAATTAGAAATGTACCGGTAACAAGATTCACATATAGAATACTCTAGAGACTAGAAAAGAAATTCAACCAGACGGACGCTATACCATTAGCAAGAAACTGATCACATAGACCTCCTTTTCTTATTATTTTGTTTGTTTTGCGGCTTTAGCGTTGCAGGATTAAGGTTGCTAACGGACATGAAACGTGATGACCCTCTCATGTAGAACGAGATGGAGGAGAGGGACTTGATCCTTTAAAGTAATATTCCAATTATCTTAACGTTGCCATGACTGCCAAAACAAGACAAAACATGAATACAAAACACAGCTTGGATATTCGCCTTTTCTCGTGTGTAAGATGCGGCAAACCCTCAAGGTATAGTCTGCCTATAAAAGGGTTGAATATAACAGTCTCTCCTCGCAGATCCATCATCTCCTTCATCACTCAGCTTATTTAGGCTCTAGAAGGTGTGCGCACGTCATTATACCCCATATTCAGACAGGAACACTACCCTTCTTCGTCAAATTAAGCAGGCAAATATTTATAGCACTTTTCGTTAAACTATTTAGAAACTTTCATCTGCTGTCAGCACCAGACGCCGACCTTTAAAAATCAATTAATTCGTTTTTTTAAGGTAGACACCTTGATGTTATACCACTATAGTTTATACTATATATATATCCTTGAAAACTACACGAGTAGTATTGTGTCGTCCATATTTCATTAAGCCTCTCCGACTATTAACCACCCAAATCCAGATCGGCAAAACATAACATCTAAAATTAGGGTTCTGCTTCGTTCTCTTTTTAGTTCTCATAGAAGAACCTGTTTTACAATGGCTGCCGAAGATTCCGAGCACAGTGCGGAGAATGGAACTGCTGGAACGGACTATGCCAGTTCCATGGATGATTCCTCATTGACGCAAGTGTCAACGGGCTGGTAAACAATTAAAGAAATTATAACTACGCACCATTTTAGGAAACTTATAACATTTACATACGTGTATAACGCAGTTTCCATGTAAGTCCAGCTACTCGCAAAGGGAAACGACTCCAACTCCTCCAAATGCTTCTTCTACCGTTCATTCCGGTCGTGGCTTTAGTGATTCAAAATATTCTTGTGGTAGGCTATGCTTTCAACAGCATAAGTTCTCTACAAATAAAATAAAATTTTAAACAAACTATATTTTATAGATGAATCAAGCAATTAATGCGCAGAGAGAAGCAACAATGATAGAACATCAGGTATGTACTGTTTAGCCTTGCGGCTGGTTAGAATGTCACTCATGGAGTCGATCTTCTTGCAAGCAATTTTCTACTAATTTACCCTATGTTATAATATAGTTTGAAACTGGTTACCATTTTAATTTAGTCCACTTTGATTTACTTTATTAAGTTGTCCCAGAACAAAGGAAGAGTATCATAACATATTTATTTTTAAAAGCTAGAAGCAAATTGTTTCATTTTTATTTTTCCCTTCTTAATACCTTTGTTCTATTCATCATAATAATCAAATAATGTATAAAATGTTTATGGTAAAAATCTGGTTGTATATTTAAGGTTTTTTTTTGTTTAGTCGAAAAAAGTAAGAGTGGTCGTTTGTTTTAATCTATACTCTACTTTTAACATTTAAACAGATCGATTTGACGGTAGAAGTTGGAAAACTACTCTCTGCTTTGCAACATGAACGTAAGTTTATTAAAATCATTCAATCCTAATTATTCATTAAGTGTTTTTTTCACCCCATCAGGTAGTGAAATTGCCTATTACATCTTTACGAACGGTAGCAGGTTAGTCACTATAACGCCTTATAACGCCTTTCTTATTAAAATGTATAAATTTACCATTATCGTATTTTTTATTTGGATTATTCAAAAAATTAATGCGTTTATTTAAATTTATGTATTTGGAAATGATCCGCTGCTACGGTATAAAAACTGTGCTCAGGGTATTGTGCCAGTGAGCCTAATAATTATAATTATAAATCAGAAGAATTTTTTTTCATCGATTTTTCCGAACACGTATGGAATCAGTCGACCGCCGTCTTGAACTGAAAAAAGTGTTAACTAATAGAACAACGCAGGAAAGCTGTGGGGAGGTGAAAATGAGCGAAATGGAATCATGATCAGCCCATTTATTATTTTTATTTTATTCCGAAACGAGTATCTAATATTACGTGTGCAATGTCGATCAAACTATCGCGATATTTTAATATTGTCCAGCGTTTCCCATAATTCGGCCGTGTACGCCAGATCTAGCCTGTCGCATCGATTTTCCCACACTGATGAGGTTCTACGCAATGTCAGCGCCATCTTCACGTTTAAAGCAGACTCTTGGAACAGCATCTTCGGCACCAAAGCGAATTTCATGGAACATCTTGCTTTACTTGGGTATAATTTTTCATTACAATAAAAAATAATATAAAAATATTTAAATAATATAAAAATATTTAAAGGCGCATAATATTGTGGTACACTTTTTAATTGTTTTAAAAATTTGCTTATACGGTACTTTTAAAAAACCCAAAACAACATGAATTATTGAATTATTATATTTAAGGATTAAATTACTACCATTTTTTAATAGCAGCATTTTTTTATGATTCTCTTGTATTTATTACAGCGTAAAAAGATACGGAATCATTGGAATGGCGTAAGTTGGATTTAAATTTATGCTTTTATATATACCTTGAATAATGACTGCTTTAACGCTCGTTTGTTTTGTGTGTTGGGTTTTGTTGGTTTTTCTTTATAAAAAAGGGAAAAGGACAACCGGCAGGACGATGTGGCTATTAGGGAGATCAATTGGTATAACATCGCTAACGATCTAATTCTGGATCAGCTTTCTACCAGAATCCGACAAACTTCTACGACAGGCGCTTGGAGGTCATTATTTTGTTGGTTATTGATCAACCCTTTGATTTTAAGAACATGTAGTCTATTTATTCAGA
Source organism: Chydorus sphaericus (assembly GCA_030141595.1). NCBI lineage: Eukaryota > Metazoa > Arthropoda > Branchiopoda > Diplostraca > Chydoridae > Chydorus > Chydorus sphaericus. The sequence continues at coordinate 10,274,410 of CM057928.1, forward strand.
TTTAAGAGTATTTTTAACGACTATATTGTATTGTAAAATAATCTACGGATCTACTTTTCGGACTTAAATCAGACTTCGTATTTCAGTCCTTCTTATATCTTTCATTTACTTAGTGTTATGAAGGCAAAAATAATATATCAAATGATCATCCCATCAATCATGTTAAAATTAATAACCTACTTTTATGAATAGATATAGGCTTAAAATGCAATAGATTGGTTTTAAATTTCACCATTTGATCTTTTGGTCCGATGCAGAACACCGAAGAAATATGAAACGTATATTATCATATATTATGTTACGTCACCATAAATAAATAATTTAACATAGGAAGCACTGCCTCATCCAACTTGAGTTATCCATTATATAAAGGCTACTAGTTCAATCATGCCCCCACCAATCACCTCTTAGATTACTGTAGACTGGCTATTTGTTTACGTGAAAACATAGGTTTGCTGGGACAGGTTAAAAAATTAAATGGTAGCCGTAAACTAATGATAGGAAACTTAAACATTTAATTTATGCTTATTTGTAATCAAAATTTCAATTACAGCAAATAATCTGATAAAGTTGACGTTTCCCCAGCTAGTATATAGACCATCGTGTAGTGAACGGTACCTGCGCTGCTTGTCGTATTTATTTCCATATGCTCCCAACCCTACAAATGGGATCCCTCTTAATGTAATCCAACCTAGGTTTTCTACTGAAGCAAGCGCTATGACTCTGCCCAGGTTGCTTATTGCTTACAAATACGTCATTCGGTGCATCGAGAATTTCAGTATCGCTATTGTTTATGGACTGTACTACTTCGGGAAAGGTCATCTCAGCCTTGAAAACTATGCATTATACATCCGTTACGATTCACTTGCCCAGGTAACCAATGTCCTCTGATCCTCTCTAAAAATGACTGATTGCTTATAACTGCGGGGTTTCGTTGGACCAGGATTATTTAAATGCCACGCAGCAATTTTCGACATCATCTCATGAGGCCTACGAGAACTTCGTCGCGAATTTCGCACAATATCACAACTTGTCTGAAAGGTTAGCAAATGAAACTTGTAAAAAATTAACTTTTGTTTGGTCGCTTGTTATTCCTGGTCACGTGTGGCACAATTTCGTTTTGCGCTGACGAGACAGGAGAATAGAGATTTATTCCAATACACAACGGGCCCCTGATGTGGAAGCCGCCAACTCTTACTACGACTACATGAGTGTGTACATCGAGGCCCTTCGAGATCACCAGTACAAGTTACGCGACGATATTCTGTAAGACTAGTTCCTTTATATCAGAAATAAGAACCTTTTTGTTATCGAATAAATCGAACCTATCAGATTTATGGTGGAGGAAGATTTGAGCCATGCCGAAACGCAGCAAACTGTAACCATCTGTATACTAACTGTGGTACTCGTCATATCTCCTCTCATCATTTTCCTAGTGCGGAACGCTACACAAACCATTCAGGTATTCCAAGATTCTTTATCACTCACTGTTATAGCAATTCTAAAATTGGTTGACAAAAACAGACATTTGCCAGCGGATTGGTTTCGAAGACGACAGAATTAAAGCGAGAAAGGAAACGCTGCGATCGTCTTCTATGTCAAATGCTGCCAAAAGCGGTAGTCAAACAACTGAAACAGAGAAAACAGGTCTTTAATTCTTCTCATTTCTTTTGGCTTAGCTCATTCCCACATTAATATTGACCATAGCTCCCCCGGCTATTGACCATTGATTGCCCACGTACCCTACTTCATGACCTCCTTCGGTTATTGCTTAAATTTATTTTTCTATGTTTGTATCTATGTTTGAACACGATTTATTCTCATGCTATCACTCATGTCCACTGTGCACTGTACATTGTCATTGTTATGTGATACTTAATGTTTTATTCATGACTTGAGAATACGATACTAAGAGTCTTCTTCTCCACTTGACGTAGGTGCCCGCTGAAAGCTTCGACTCGGTTACCATTTACTTTAGTGACATTGTCGGATTTACGCGAATTTCAGCATCCAGCACGCCGTTGGAGGTATATCAATTTGAAACTATTATTTTATTTCGTTTTTGAAAGAGAACTTTTTTTTATCTGGATTAATTATTTTTTCGCATATTTTTCAGATCATTGCTTTCCTCAACGCTCTGTATAAAATGTTCGATTCTAAGATAGAACGCTACGATGTCTACAAAGTAGAAACGATAGGCGACGCTTACATGGTTTACAACAATTTATGCATATATATTTTTTCAAGTCTTGATCAATTTTTACTTATACTCTCATAGGTTGTATCGGGACTACCACATCGTAATGGTATGCTTTTCTTAGATTTCTTAGACTTCTTAGAACAGCCATTCAAAGTTGTTATTTAAGAAGTTGTTGCAAAAAGCATAATATATAACTGGCAACAATAGGCTTGAAACACGCGGGTGAAATAGCCACAATGTCGCTGGACCTTATTCAAGGCGTAAAGACTTTCCGCATCCCTCATCGTCCAAACGACCAAGTTTGCATTCGCATTGGCTTTAATACGGGTAAGAACAAAGGAGTTGGAAGTAAGTCTTCCTAAACGCGAAGCTATTATCATCTTCTATATTCTTTATTGTAAATAAATGTCAAGAAAACGGAACTAACAAATCATTAGCGCTGTTTTTCCTTTGAGCTAAAATACAATTTTAACGACGGTACCAGGTCCGTGCGTGGCTGGAGTTGTTGGCATAAAAATGCCTCGATACTGCTTGTTTGGGGACACCATCAACACAGCTTCGCGAATGGTAAACTCAGTCATGCTTTTTTGTTTAACTCATGTAAATTATCTCATTTACAACCTTTGAATTGTCTTGAATGCAATCAGGAATCTACCGGCGAAGGTAATAAAAATGTTAATTTTCTATTCATCGAACAATTATTATGGTTTTTAAAAGTATTTAGTTAATACATTTCCTGTAGATTCTCAAACTTAAATTCCATGAAGTAAAAATTATTTTGTAGTTAGTGTAGAATAGTTCTACAAAAAATGGGAGAAGTGTGTGTGGGTGAAACGGGGTCCCGGGCTTTTGGCATCATACGCTTCGTGATTTCGGGAACACTACTAAAGCATGTTCGACCTAAAGTCATTGTGTTTAAAAAAAACGATGTTAATGTCTTGTTAACTTTGAGAACAGCTATGAAGATCCATATAAGTAACAGCGCCAAGGAAGCTCTAGATCAGCTCGGTGGATATCAAATGGAACATCGCGGTAAGTTTGGTTTCAGAAGTTAATTAAATTTGGTAGAATATATATAATTCTATTTTATACAGGAAGCATGGATGTTAAGGTAAGTGCACTAAAAAAAAATTATACCATTCTATCGTTTGAGAGGTTTTAAGCTCTCTAAGTTCAGGTCAAGAATGCTTAATGTATGAATTGATTTAAATCCGTTTTTTACTATTTAAAAAACCTTCCATCTTGATTTATTTTTGTACAAAGTCCATATAAAGCTTGGTGATATTAATATTGTTTATTAACTCAAAAACCTCAAACATGTAAACAGAGTAATTAATTGACGATATTTTTCTGCTTCGCTAACTTAAAAGGGGAAAGGATGTATGGTATGTATATTTTACATGTTCAGCACTACTAAATTATTATTACTTTTTCTCATCGAACACATGCATTATTAACATATTGGGTTCTTTGTTGTATCCCTCGAAATATAGGACACGTACTGGTTGACAGGCAAAGAAGGGGGCCTCCCACGCTTTCTGGAATTGGAAGTACCCGGCTACATGGATGAGCCAGAATATCTCAAAGAGTTGTCATCATAATATATTAATTCGCCAGAATCTTGTACGTTGAGACTTTCGGCATTTGTTATAAATTTATATTTGTCATTTTTTTCTTTATTAGACCTCTATATTTCGATAAAAACACTCTAGATTTATTTATTTGTGCGCCACCCAAAAGTCACAACCGAAAGTTATTTAAAAACAAAATTATTCCTCAGATTTGAATTATAGTGAAACAGGGTTCTATACTATATATATTTTGTCGATTGAGTAACGGTTTCAATATGCTATAGTTTTAGAAAATGAATGTGACCAGAGAGAAATTTTTTATATTTATGTTACCCTAATTTCTAACACTAGAGGAACTGTTTTTACAGTGCGTCAAGTCCAGGTCTTCTTAGTCCTGACCTGGTCTGAATCCTGTTGAAGAGAACTTTATTTCTCTTATGTATGAAGTATCGGTGGCGTGAAATGTTTCTGGCAGCTTTTCAAATATCGAGTGTGACGGCCACATCCTAAAGTAGATGAAATCCTTGTTGGTATAATCAATGTCAGCATTCATCTTCTCAAGTGTGAAACTTGGATGAACTGAAAAACAATCCCTTAGTGTCATCTCTGTGCGTGTAATTCTCATTAAAAAAATGTTGTTCACACATTGAAATGATACTTTCCCTCTAATACTCAAATGAAAACTCATTCTTGAAAGCACGATATTCAGTCACGTAAATGTTAGATTATAGATCTCATAAAAAATACATTGGACTTCACTTACATCCACGCTTTCTGGCCGGCCATTATACCTCGCCAGTGGTACAAATATAACTTGGACGGAGGGTAGAAAAGGTTTCTGTGCGTCATCGGAAGGGCACATCACTCCATCTACGCTCTCATGTGTTTGTAGTGCACGAAACAATTTATGAATATTTCTCGTTGGCTTTGGCATTCCCAAATTCCCTGTGCTATTTATTTATTCAATATTTGTACGTGATGTGTTCTGGTTGTCAAATATAAAAACTGAACCTCTCAAATCAAACACTATAAAAGGGCATTAACTTGGGATACAGATGAGGTATCCGGCTAAAGATGTCTGCTAAGTCATGGAAGAGCTTAAGTTCCTTCTCATACATCCTCCCGGGGTTGGGTGTCATTTTTAGACTCCCGGACTCTGGTTGTGTGTGTGAGGATGTGTGTGTGTGTGTGTGCGAGTACAAGTTTGTGTATATTGACGCGAGTCGGCGGAGCTCCACGGCGGATCACAAGCGAGGAAGCAACAGCAAGGCTACCGGAGTGCAAGTGAGCTCGGGACGCTCATTCTTCTTCCAGTCGTGGACGACTGGAAGAGACAGAAACGAGAGGCACCCATCTCATACACTGATTTGTGATCTTCGCCATGTGATTATTTTCGTTATAAAACAGGACCAATTTTGAGTGACGTGAATACTAGTGAAGTTTCGTTCAGTGTGTCGTTAAAAATTGGCAAAACGGTGGTGAAGACATATCGATGATAGCTATCTGGCAAACGAGTGGTGAGGGAGTAGGTTGTCATCGGTAGCTGAATCTAGCCGGCCCAGGCCGGGCTGGGAGTAGTGGAGTACTCAGTCCAGCAGTGCAAGTCTTGCGACGGGGGAAATAAAGGAAAACATAAAATCCCTCTGATTGTGTACTGCTGGATGAAAGTTGCTCCTTAACTCCTGGCCCGGCCGCATCGATAACTCACATCTCAACCAATTAGAAGCTCGTTTTTTCCTCTTTCCAAATCAATTTGAAAGGTAACGTCTTCCATTTTCTCAAAATACAGTGTTGTCTGTCTGAGTCTGAGTGCATGGATCGTTTGGGATCTCGCCAGCTAAAAATACCTCGTGCCCTGCGAAGCGCGGTGAACGAGAAGGCGTTCCTTTTTTTCTTACGGAAAACTCGAGAGGAAGGGCCACAGTGGAACTGACGGGAACTCCATATATAGACGATTTAAAACGAGCCGAGCTTCTTTAGAGGAAAGCGAAGAGTGCATCTATTTGAATAGGGTTTGACAGCTCGCGCCATCTGAGAGTTAAAGAGGCAAAAGATCAAAGAAGAAAATCATAACAAAACATATTTAGCCGCATTTTTCTATACTTTTAATATAAATAAACTTCTCGACTAAAGCTATTAGAGAGGGCCAACAACCCTTAAGGATGACGAATCCTAACTGATTGCCAAATAAGTTGAGTCATTGAGAAGACGTGACGCCAAATTACTAAATTAGCGCCCAGTCCCAATTTCTTGCTCTGTACCGATCCGTGCTTGGTGTGCAAGCGGTTTTGCAAGGACTCAAGTGAGTGATTTACTCTCAGAAATCTAGCGGACTAAATAGAAGCACCGCCGCTTAGCTACGGGGCGCTGAATCGAGAGACGTATGAATAGGCAGCAACATAAGGACCACACGTCAGCGTGTTATATGATTTCTAAATATAACCGCTTTGGCCTCCGTTTCGTCCCGGACTGGGGTCGATAGTTAGTCCCACTGTGGCCAAAAACTTTTTTACCTCCTTGGTTTCTGTTACCCTCCCACGCGCCCGTGCTGCTTTTTTATTCAACATCTTCTAGCAGTCTGAATTGGTTTGGGTTTCATCTTGCACCTTCTTCTAGTATATTATTGTTTCTCTGTCCGGCAGGAAGGACGGAAGGATTCTTCGCAGTGAAACGTGTTTTTGTGCCTCAAACGAATAAAGAAAGACGACAAAAATGGAACAATTTGATCAGTTATTGACTTGCGCCATCTGTTTGGACCGCTATCGAAATCCTAAACTTTTACCATGTCAGCATTCGTTTTGTATGGAACCATGTATGGAAGGACTTATCAACTATGTCACCCGACAGGTAAATTAAATGTAGTTTAGAATTATTCATAACGAGATTATACAGCTGAAAAAAGAAGAAAGACCATTTAAATCCTCAAAAGAAAACGTTTGTTTTGTTTGTGTTATTTCTTTATCGTCTATTTGAAGTAGTTTTTAATTAGTATTTCGAAATCGTCATATTTACTTAAATTATATATAGTATTCAATGGTTTATAATCTTCATCAGCTGATGCGATCTGTTCTTTATAAATAACAATCTTTTCTAAAAAGTATATTCTAGAGAAAGTCATGGTTTGATACAACACGTTGATAAACGCAAACCAATAATTAGTGAAGTTTATTTCCAAGTATTTTTTTTAATGAAAAGAAAACATTTAGAATAGTTGACGATTCCTTCTTCCTTTCTGTTATTTGTTCTATTTATACAATTCCAAAATAGACCATCGTCTGCGTATGCTTGTCAACTTGCGGATGTTGTTGTTTCTTCAGTTCGGGCATGGCTCTCATTTCATTTGAGTGTCCTATTTAGATTTATTCTTAAAATTCAATTAAATATGTATCCACTTGAAATAAAAGGTGAAATGTCCAGAATGTCGAGCGGAGCATCGGATTCCTTATCAAGGAATTGCACAATACCCTACCAACGTCACCCTTCAACGTTTCCTAGAGCTCCACATCGAAATTACTGGAGAACTACCGGATCCTACAAGCGGCCAGGTACTTTCAAATAAAGAAGTTTAGCCATTTAAATGAAAGTTGTATTGATACAAAGATAGGAAATATAATCAAAAATGCTATCAGAAATTTCTTTTAAAAGCAGTTGTTTATTCTCACGCATTTCGCACAGATAATGGAGCGTTGTGGCGTGTGCTCAGAGAAGAATTACTGCACTCCGTGTTGCCACTGCGATAAAAAGATCTGCTCCGACTGCAAAGAGTCGCATCTCGACATTTTACGAAGGGAAATAGCGCGCGTGAACAACCAGGTGCGCCGTACTCTTCCTCGCCTTCAAGATGCCTTGAATGTCATCGACAAGAACACAATGCAATTGCAGCAAAACTGCACCAACATCATTGAAGAAGTAGATACCCTTTATTTGCGCCTGTCTAAAGCTCTAAAAGATCGAACGGATGCCATCAAGAGTGAGATCGAAGTCTTCCTGGGTAAAGAAATGAAGGGTTTGACATGTCTCCGGGCTAATCTCGAGCATGAAATCTCCAATTTCGATTCAAATTCGGACTTTGCCGAGAAACACATCAGCCCAGAAGCGGGGGCTGTTGCCTGGGACGACAACGAGCTCATGGACACCAAAGACATCTTTTTGCGTACCATGGAGTTTATCCGGAACTTCGAATCAGAGCCAGGAGATTATCATCGTCGTGTACGTTTCTTCATCCCACAGGATCCCAACCAGCTGGCCAACACGCTGTCTAATTTAGGCGAGCTGACGATAAACTATTCTCAGAAGAGTGATCAGCAGTCCATGTATCCCCTTTCTCAGCCATCCTCAGCTCCGTCACTCGGACCCGGACTGATGCGTAGCAAAAGTGACCACCGGGTGGCAGCACAATTCCGGCAGGCGGAAGAGCGCTATTTGGCTTACGGCTCGGATAACAATGATGATTCAACAACATCCGGCAGTAGTCGCCAGCGCTATTTTGGTGAACGCCACAACACTGGGCGGACGTCGGACCGGTACGGAGGTGGTAATGACAGTCGGAGCAGAGGGGATTACGACTATGATGACCCTCCAGCGGATAGTGGACGTCGTTCACGATTCCGATCCCGATTCATGCGACATCATGATTCGGGAGACTCAGACAATGAGCCGTCTGGCCGATCTGTTCGTTTCCATGATTCTCCCGCTGACGCCGGCACGGCGGTGGCCAAGAAGGAGCGTCTAAAGGTGTTGGACACGGAAGATGCAGCCCGTGGTCCTCTCAGTGGGATCACGAGATTGGCAGATTCTCCGCGTGTTATAAAACGGCTCCAAGAGGTGGAAACGAAAGGGCGCAAACGAGATAGCACCACACAACCCCCGTCCAAACCTAACCCACCCTCCAGCCTCAATTTATCCTCAACAGCTCAGTCAGCTCTAGTCAGTAGTCAAACACGTGGTACGCAGCGCACCACTGGCCGTCAAGTTAGTGAAGAGGATGAAATCGCAAAAATTAAGAAACAAAACAAAGGTCTAGAGCAAGCTACCGGAGCTGAAGGCTCTACTACTACCCGCAAGTCGGACAGTAGTGTTCCGTCCACACCAACATCTGCGGTTCCCCCTAGATTACCTAGTAGTAGTGCTGATCAACAGCGCACTCCTGCGTCTAGGCAGACTTCCAACTCATCGGAAGCATCAAAACAATCTGAATCGAGTGGCTCAACAGTGACACCCACTGGAGATGAGGACGGAAGAAACCGGAAAAGGTCGGTACCCACTAAGAATGGGTCGGATTCCGTTGCCGATTCCTACAGCACTAGACCCAGTGCAAGCAATAGAACATCACCGTCAACCGAAGAAACGGCGACGGATCGAACCGGTCGTAAAGTCGGACGAGTCTCAGTGGATCGTTTTAACAAATCGGCCAGCTCTGAAAGCAGTACATCCGCTGAGTCGTCGACTCATTCCTCACCAGTAAGAAACACGGGGGCAGCTTTCTCCACCGTGGAGCTCAAGAGCAGATTCAATCGCAAAGGTAGCGTTGGAAGCAACGGGGAATCAGGGGCTCAGTCGTCTGTGACAACTACTGCAAGTCCTTCTGCCACGATGGCTACCACGACGACCCGGAGTCGTTTCGGTAACATTTCCACAACCACACCGTCCACTACTACAACATCAAGTAGCAGCACTAGTACACCGAGTGGTCGATATGGAAGTAGCAGTAGTGCGACCACTACGGCAAATAGTGGCAGTACAGCCACCAACGGAGCAGCAGCACCTCACCGATTTCAGAGTCGTTTTTTAGGCCGGGCTGGCACTCCTACAGCAGAGGCCTCGAGGGGATCCGAGAATAGTCAGAGTAGCTCTTCCGACGACAGTTCAGATTCGTCGGATTCCGATTCAGCTCCACCGCCGCCTCCCGCAACATCGGGGCGCAACACAGCGGCAGCTCCTAAGGATCGGGAATTAGCTCGGACCGACATCGGGCCTTTGTTGGCCAGGAGTGCACAGGCACGCGACTCTTATCCCAGCAGTAGTAGCATCACTAGACAACAGTCCTTAGAATCACCATCGTCCTACACGCCGAGGAGTCGAGCCAATGCGGCTTCGAGCGGTTCCTCAAGCAGCACGGCTGCTGCAGCACCATCGGGGAGGCCATCCTATGGATCCGCATCTCGATACGGTAGCTCTGCATCAGATGCCAGCAATACAGCTGCTGCTTCTAGCCTCGCTCGGAGTCGCACTGGCTCTTCTTTGGCTGAAGATATGGAGAACAAGTACCCGTTGACCAGTAAATATTTGAATCGGTCTCGGGCCAATATGGCCGATACATCGGTCGATACGACGAGTAGTTACGGTGGGGGCAGTTCTACCTCTCGTTACAACTCTCGACCAGGCTATCAGAGTCGTTTTTTAAACAAAAGTAAGAGCTCTGCTGCGCTAGCACCGGAAGGGAAGGAAGCTGCTGATGGTGAAGACGACGAAGACGATGACGACGCCCAAGAGGTTCGTACAAAATTTACATTAAAATAAATTTTCTACACATATAAAAATTATAATTTTTAAACTCATAGGTGGATTCATCGTCGTTGGCGCCATCCCACCAGCAGCAGACTTTATCTGTTTCCGGTGAAGAACGGTATCCAAGCGGCAGGTCGCGATATGCAGCCATAAAGGATCGCCGATCCCGGCTTGCCCGCAGCAAGAGCTCTCACGAAGTGGTACCTGGCAGTACTCAGCAACCTCCCCTTTCACCCACCGAATCATCGATGTCGGATGGTGGAAGAGGCGGAATGGGTGGCATGCCAGGACCTAACAGCGCATACGGCCAGTTGAGTGGAGAAGTCGGGGATACCGGAACTTCTTCATCATTGGAACCAACATCACCAACAGCTGAAGCCGGCTCAGGCTCCTCTCTTTCTACATGGTGATGATATATTTTGTATTATTTGTTCTTATTTAGTTGAATTCGAATATATTTTTGCTTCATCTAGGGCGCGTTATTTAAAGAATAAATACGGTCCAAGAAACAAAGAGTCAAATAGCAACAACGATGAAAGTGGTAATCAACAGCCAGCAAATATGGCTGCAGGTAACAGAAGCCAACAGCAACGTTTTAGCCGCTCTCGATCCATCGGTACGAGCAGCACTAGTCCGACCAACAGCAATAACAACAATGGTCGCTGGACTTCGGAAGAGAATGGAAATAATAGCAAAGAGCCACCATCAAACAATTTAATTACGTCACCTTCTCGGCACCAGTATATGCAGAAGCGGAAAGTAGTGATGAAGTTCGGAACCAGAGGGAGTGAGCCAGGACTTTTCACTTGGCCCCGTGGAGTAGCCGTTGGGCCTGATAATTCAATCGTAGTAGCCGACTCTTCCAATCACCGTGTTCAGGTTCGTTTAAAAATCGGTTATTAGAAATCTTCTTCGAAAAAGTATTTACAATAATATTTCACTTTCAATAGGTCTTCGACTCAACTGGTCACTTCATGAAAGAGTTTGGTTACTACGGGAATGGCGAGGGGGAATTCGATTGTTTAGCAGGAGTAGCCATCAACCGCATCGGCCAGTATATTATCGCTGATCGGTACAACCATCGTATCCAGGCAAGAAAATATATTAATTTTAAGGGGGTTAACACACAGTTAATATTCAAGATTTATTTTAGGTGTTCGATCCTTCTGGTCGATTTTTGCGGGTGTTTGGCTCTCAAGGTACAACCGATGGAAAGTTTTCATATCCGTGGGGAGTGACGACGGATGCACTTGGCTTCATCTACGTCTGCGATAAAGTATTATAAAAAAGGAAGACTAAAATTTAATAAATAAGTCACATAAAACAATTTATTAAATAGGAAAATCACAGGGTGCAGGTCTTTCAGTCAGACGGTACCTTCGTCGGCAAATTTGGGACCATGGGCAATCGACCTGGTCAGTTAGAACATCCTCACTACATTGCCGTTAGCTGTACTAATCGTGTTATTGGTAATCATCATTAGGCTGAGTTTTTAGATTTTTAAAAAGTTAATTGTTTTCTAATGATCTGAAAAAAAAATTAAACGGTTTAGTGTCGGACTCGAACAATCACCGAATTCAGGTATTTGACGTCAATGGGAAAGTAGTGGCTTCTTTTGGTAGCGAAGGATCCGATGAAGGACAATTCAAGTTCCCAAGGTGATACAAACTATTATAACTAGCTGTAAAAACAATTCGCTCAAATAGTTTCGCATAGCAAAATTATACATCCTTAATCCTAATTGCATTTTTCAGAGGTGTTGCAGTTGACGATCAAGGCTACATAATCGTTGCTGATTCGGGTAATTTACACTCGCTATCCGTATATATTCAAAAAGAAGAAAATCTAACCTATTTTATGTGATGAATTATTTAAATAAATAGGGAACAACAGAATCCAAGTTTTTACGGCGGATGGTGTATTTGTGAAAGCCTTTGGCTGCTGGGGCTCTGGAGATGGTGAATTCAAGGTATTTTAAGGTTAAACAAAAAAAACTCTTTTACAACATATTCCTTTCACATTTTTATTGTTTGAATTAGGGATTGGAAGGTATAGCTGTTCTTCCAAATGGCAACATCGTCGTCTGTGACCGCGAAAATCACCGCATTCAAATGTTCTGACCAACTAAGAAATGAGTAATAATCATATTGGGTTAATAGTGAAAATAATCTTAGAAATACAATAACTCTTAAAAAAAAGTAATATAACTATTCTTACTCTTTCAGGTTTCCTTGAACAATAATCACAACAACGACCCATTTAAACTGAAAATAATAAGTTTTCGATTTTTTTTTAAGGGTTTCTTTATGGTGGATTCATCTGCTTTTTATCAGAATGCCCCATGTTAGGGGAATAAGTCGTTCTTTTTATACGAGGACTGAGTCAGAATTTAAACCTATATTTGACTCTTTCTATAGACCGTCTATAGAGATCAACCGATGCCCTGTTTCATCCTGTGCTGTTATAGTGAACCCATGAAAGTATGTTGTTGCATCAATACCACCAATCTTTTTTCAACCTTATAATACATTATTATCACAAAGAAGTTAAAGTTGTCTGTTGGGTTTCCTATTCTGTGTCGTCAAGACAAAGGAGAATACAAGTGGAATCCATACGAATACGAATTGTTGTTATTTACACCGTATAAGCTCTTAGAGTGATATAATAGTTGAAAGCATAGTTCTCTATACCAGTAAAGAAGCCTTACTACTGCTCCCCTATTCCGTGTACATGTCAGAGAAGCGCTAAGAAAAAGAATAGGGGAAGAGCCGAATAAATAAGCTTTCCTTCATAATGGTATTACTCACAACAAAAAAGGCATTTCAAATTCAGTATATCTTGATATTCACGGTAAACGACACTTATTCTTTTCCACGTGATAATAATTATAGAAAATTTAAAAAGAAAAATGGAAAACGGCCGAGGATCGCTTGGATGGGTGCAGAAATTGTCGTTCGGAACAGGGCACATTTTAAATGACCTCTGTTCCAGCGTATGGTTTAGTTATCTTCTCGTCTATCTACAATACGTTCTTCAGGTATAGTTAAGGATTTAATATTCAAAATCTAGCTTTAAAAACTAGCACTAATAAAAAAAAGAAATGGTGAGATCGTGAGACTTCAAGAGTCGTTTACTGTTTTGTTCAATTATACACTTGATTTTAATTCTTCTATTACGATGATACAAATAATAACGACGTACAAAAAATAGATTCCTAGTGGCTTATCCGGAATTATTCTGTTGATCGGTCAAGTGGCTGACGCTTTGGCAACTCCATTAGTCGGTATCTTGTCCGATCACGGCCAATGTTGCTGCATCAGTGGTCAAAAATTGTGCAACTACGGAAGACGAAAAATATGGCATCTTATCGGTTGGTTCTGCTCAAAACTTTGATTTCCTCCATGACTTGAATCTTAAAGTGTTCTTACTGTTAAACAACGGACATTATGTTAAGGTTCTATTTGCGTCATCATATCGTTCCCACTCATGTTCATCGGATGCATGGGACTCTGCGATCATACCAATGGTGTTGGCTATTTAATAATCCTAGTCGGATTAGTATGTCTTTTCCAGTTCGGCTGGGCCTCAGCGCAAATATCTCATTTGGCCATGATCCCTGAACTTACACCCATAGAAGCAGAGCGTGATGAGCTTAACATCATCAGGTACTTTTTTTTTACTTTTAAACGAATTTTAAACGAATATTTTTCATTCTTTGTGAATATTTCTCTTTAGGTTCGCTTTCGACATAATTACCGACATTTTAGTCTACGCCATCGCCCTGATAATATTTTCTCAAAGTGCCCATAATTTGGCCCAAATAACTGCGGAGAACGGAATGGACTTTACGGTAAGAAAATAACTTCGTTTAAAAACCTTTTTTCCCTCGTTAAAAAAAAATAATGAAAATCATTGTTGCAGGTTTTGGCTCTTTCCATAACTGGAATTGGATTATTTTTTACCATTATCTTTCATGTGGGCGTAAGGGAGAGCCCTGCAAAGATTGAGCAGTCACTTATATCAAAGGAATCACCTTTAATAAGCAAAAGAAGTTTGAAGAATCAGTGGTTAGGATGGTTTCACAACATACATTTCTATCGGGAAAGTATATAGTTACACAACGGCAGGTGTAGCGAATATAAAATTCTTAAAATGGAGTAGTTCGTATACGGGAATTTTAATTTTATAAAATTTAAATTATAGGTTAGTATTTTGTATACGGCGGCTCGATTGGCTCACAATACATCTATTGTTTTTGTCCCCCTTTACTTACAAGAAACCCGTCAATCATCTGGGGTGTGATATTATATATATTTATTTATAGTGATATTATTGAGTGTGATTAACAGCACAATCGTCTATTTTTCTGTTTCGAAATGCTGTTAGATGTTAGCATTAATACCGCTAGTGATGAACATTGCCGGACTCCTTGGATCCGGACTATTAAAACTTACCATCAAACACTGGGGGAAAAAAGTATTTTTGAGATTTAACGTGTAATCAAAATATATTTCTTATGAAGTTGCTGAATATTTTCAGGTTTCGTACGCAATGTCCTGTTTGATGGGACTTGTAAGTTGTATTTGGTTGGTGATTGACACGAATCTCTCTGAAAACGCCAATCTCATAGACCCAGAAGTTGGCCCACCTTCATCGGAAAACGCTCAGTTTTACCTGCTGGCTTCTTTGATGGGTGGCTCTGCCGCAATGGTTGTGATTCTTTCATTAACATCGGCTGCCGATCTGATTGATGATAAAACGGTACCTCTACTTCTGCTGTGTTTCGACTATTATCATGACCCTTTTTTACATAAACCTAGTGGCCTTTATATTTATTTTTTTGATCTGATATGGTTTGGTTTTAGGAGACATCGGCTTTTGTATACGGATGCATGAGCTTTTGTGATAAAATGTCAAGCGGAATTGTTGTGGCAGCTATTCAAGGATTGCACAGGTAAATAATCAACTGCCTAGTTTTAATATTCGGTTTCCTAAACATTTTTTTTTCTTTTTTTAAATGTGTTCACTCAAGCTGGATATGTAATGACGGCTGCAAGTATTTTTATGCCAAAGTCCTTATTTACGGAGTCGGTGTTCCATTCGTGTTAGTTGCCATTTCAAGTTTCTTAGGACCTCGCAGCAGTACATCTCCTAAACCCACTAAAGAGGTGAAAAAAAATTACGGAACTTGGAAGAACGAAGAGTCAGCACCGCTTACAGAATATGTGCATTAATTTAATCAAATCTGGTGTCCGGAGCTTATTTACTTCATTTATGCCAGCGATTTTAAAATGCCATATTAAATTTTGAAGTCAATATAATTTTACAATATTCATATTAGCACTGATTTGAGAGAGGAAAAAATCCTGCTAGCAAAAGTTGTATCAAAAATATAATTTAAAAAATTGAATGGATTCAAAAGCATCCAAAGATCGAAGATCGAAGTAACTCTGAAACACGTTGTATTTAATACTTGATGACATTTTTCCTTTTTATTCAGAACAAAAAATACTCAAAGCATAATGATAAATCGCATACGTCGACTTACTATTCACGCTCAAATTCATATAAATAATATAGAGCGCGTACAATTAGTTTTTCAAAAACCTGGCCAACCCGAAAACAATTCAAAACAAGGAATAAATTTTAAAATGGACACAACTCAAGAACAACCTTGCTATAGACTAGAACACAAAGAATCGATGGTTGAATTTAGCAGATCTTTTTGCGTTCGCTCTTTCTGATGATAGTGATTTAGAATCCGAAAAAAATATAACTAAACAGAGCGATGGAAGATGTGAATGGAGATTACGCAAGACGGGAAAGGTTCCACAAATGGCGAGAGGAGTACATAAACGTGGATTAAACACCAGAACTAGAAGAAGGTAACTGGCTGGCCAAAACAGATGTAAATGGACGAAAATCGGGTGACACAGTGGATGGGTAGAACAGATGAAGATCGTCCTCATCAGCAGTTAATTTTCTGTTGTTAACGAAATAGACCTTGCGAGAGCAATTTATAGGATTAATAAATCAAATCACTCAATTGGTGTTGGAAACTAAAATAGTGCGTAATACAATTGAGAAGAAGAGGAAGGGTGGAAAGAAAAAACACTACTTTTCTGGTAGGGTTGGGAGAACATAAGGCAGTAATCCTCCTGAAGAAGAAACACAGCTATTCAAACTAAAGAAAAAATAAAAAAGAAAGAAAAAACAAATTAAAGAAAAAACAAACAAAACAAACGAATAGTGGATGAAGTGAAAGATATCCCCATCGACCAAAGACGACGGACACAAATTTTGGCAAAAAATTATAAATGACTAAAGCTTGCTCAATACGAGACACTATATATAAATGGTGGAATTTATATTTACCCTCTGAAATCCAGGTTGGGTGGTAGCGAAAGCCCGAGGACCCGATCGAACGCTTTCCGTATCGTCGATGCACAATTCAATGTCCGAATCTGCATTGCCAATAGCTCCATTTCCCTGTTATTTAACAATCAAGAAAATTACACAATCAAACTGCTTCAATAATAAATCAAATCAAACCTGCTGTAGCTGTTCTGACGTTGTTAGAATTCTAGCCAACGGCATGCAGCAAGGTGGCAGACTATCCATAAGTGTAGGCTTCGAATGGGTCAGCAATGGTTTCATGTACTTTGTATCGAAGCCTCCCCAGATGCGGGCCAACCAGGCTTTTTCGGATGGTTGACTCCGGCTACCAGGAGCTGTCCCCGCATCCTCTACATCTCCGCCCTAATCCAGAAAAATTTGAGTTCCTCGTGATCTCCGTTAACAATGTGTTACATGCAAGATTACCGGTGTCTGACGGGCAATAGTACCGTAATTCTGATTTTTTGGGACGTTTCATAAAACCAAGCAGGAGAAGCAGGGTTAAATCAACAAATAAATAAAGCAAAAGCATAATAAAACTACAAAAGCACACGTCAACCACCGAGCGCAAGTAAAAAGCTTTGCAACAGACTAGTCTTCAGCATTGCATACAGAACCATGGCACATATAAACAACTTTACAGAAGAATTTTAAATTACTTACATTTTGTGGTGTTGCTTGAAGAGTAGAATGGTCATGGTCATCTTCAACTCCAACACTAAAAATTTAAGTTCCGCTAAGTAAACTTGAAATAGTACAAAAACAAATATCTTCGCCGACTTACGGAATTCCAAAGCATGTTAAGAGTGGAGTTACAGACCCACCGACGAAAATAACCGATCCGATGACTATCAGGCTAGTTGTTGTTAAAAACGTCTGCCTTGCTTTGGACATTGTGTTACGAATTGCCAAAGCGAAAGCCATTGCTCCGCGCATTCCTAAAATAATAATTCCATTTAATAAAACCATCGGACACGAGCATTAGCAAATAATTTCTTTTCGAACCCGAAAAGAAGAGCACATGCTGAAAATTCCGACTTATTTTGGGTTTTCTTCCAATATTTAACAAAAAAGAAAGAGGGTAAATGTTGGCTGCTCTTCCCAATGCAACGGCGACCTAAATTGATTTTTAATTTGTTAAAAATAATTCAGAAATAACAAAATCATGACAAAAACTTACAAATGCGATGCAGATGAAAGCTATATCAAAGTGATGTTTAGGAAACGTAAACATAGAGACACCGATGTAAGAAAATATAAAGTTTTCTGCTAGGAAATTGAGCAGCTCGAAGAGAGATTTGGTCCGCACTCGCGAATTATCAGATAGATTGTTGAAAGTATAATGGGCTTGGCACATTCCACAAAACAACACCGATACAATGCCTAAAAGGTAAAAAAAAATGAGGAATAAATATATGATTACTTTCATATCCTATAAATATAAATGATGCAGCTACAAAGAAAAAAAAACTACCTGTGAGGTCGGTGGCTTCAGCTATGAGGAAAGTTGTGTAAGACATTAACACAAACAAGCACGTTTCCAACAGAGGAAAATCCCGGATTCGAGTGAATTTCGTCAACTTTTTTATTGAAATTCAGAAAAGGTACAAGGTTATTACGTGTCATTAAAATACGCGTAGAAATTTTGTAAATGGCCAAACAATTAGTAAATACCAAAGCAGTGGCGATTCCAAGGGTAGAACCCAAAATGAGCGACAGCGTAAAAATGAGAAGAAACTCGCCAACGGCTTGGAAAAAGGCCACCATTTCAAATCCGCCATGAGTGGGGCTATATTTGTCACCGTAGCTTTGAATAGCTCTAAAATAATATAATTCAAGTAAGGTAAAAGGGGTTCCCATTTTAAGATAGATATAGAAAAAGAACTTACCGTGTAAGTACTATTGCGATTGCATCGTTAAGGACCGATTCACCGAAAACTAGTGCGTAAAGATTCACGTCGACATGTAGTTCAGAAAAGATGGCTAAAATAGTCACAGGATCCGTAGCTGAAATTACGGCTCCAAAGTAAAGTGTATCCAGAAAAGAAAAATCTTTTGCCAATCCCGGGAAGATTTGTATGAAACCCCACATCAAAGACCTATGGAATAAAGAACAAATTAGACTTACAGTTATGACTGTTATACAAATGAGCGATATTATTTCGTGATTCAACTTTATAACAAGACCAGAGTTAAAATACCCAGTGACGAAGGCCGTGACGGTAGTGCCGATGAAAGCAAAAGTGAAGATAGCACCAAGGTTTTTGAAAAAGTATTTCTGAAAAACGAAAATCATTTTGATGTGAATAATACATTCCTGTTACGACATGCATGTAGACGTGTGCAGCGCGTAGATTAGGTATAGTAGACATCACATCATATAAATAATAGAAATTGGATATCACGGCAGTAGCGGGGTGATGAATGATTATTACCAGCACAACACAAGCCCAGGCAACATCCCTGGAAGTGTTGGCGATGTGCATTCCAATACAGCACCATTATTTCATTACTCGGATGCTGCCCGGGTTATAAATGAATTTTTCCATAAGTGGTAGAAATTAAGGGATACAGGGAAGAAAAAAGGAAAACAACTGACATGATTTTAAAAAAATCGCATGAAGGGTAATAAGATCAAAATTTTTTTTTGTAGACAACATTAAGATAAGAATTTAATAGAAAGCAAAAAAAAAACAAAAAAACTATGGGACCAATGTTATTTTATAACTTATTTAATAAGGGTAAATTAAATGTGAATTACCCTTTTTAGACTGTATGCAGCATGAAAAATTATAGGTGGAAGAAGAAGGTTGAAAAATACTTCTGGATCAAATGTAGCCTGGAAAAAGTTGATAGTTCACTATTTTGTTTTCTTTTTGGGTAAGATTGAATTACATTTGAGCTAATCAAATGTGAAACCCACCTTTTGGTCTATTTCATTTAGAGAAGTGTTGTCTATCTCTCCTCGGAAAGAATACACAAACGTGCGGTTATTGAGGAACGTCGCTGACGATTTGGATGTTAATTTTTTAGACAGCTGAAGCTGTAATACATCTGGTGGCACTGAATGATTGTAGTGAACACCAAAAGCAGGTACTACAGAGAGTACTCTGACTTCTGGAGTTGGCCCAGTATATGGAATAATAGCTCCTACCACTAAACCTATCAGACAAATAAAGAGTGTTATTATGCCATTAATTAGTGTGGATGGTAAAACACAAAAAAAAACTCACCATAAATGATTGCAAGTCCAGTTTCATGGAGGAATCTCAGTCTTCGGTGCTTAAACATCCATATGGTAACAACAGTAAGGATGAGAAGGAAGGTGTACAGCAGTAAATTAAGATTATCCAATCTGTGAGTGTTGAGAGCCTTCTCATCATACTCACTGTCAGGGGAAGCAGCCATCAGATCTGCCTGACCATTAGCTAATCCCACACCAAAAATAAAGGAAAAAAATACTAGCAACACCAATCTTTGAGTCCCTTTTTGCTTCCAGTTTGAACCTCTTCCTCTGAATGTCAAAATAAAACTATTATGGTTCAACATGGTGCCAGTCGGGAGATGTGACCACAACAGGTTTATAATATATTCTGATTGAGTAACAACTCACGACATACTGCTGTCAATTTTAATTTGTTTTTGAACCAGGCGAGAAAACTGTATATTCAGGCACTTTTAGATCCAACCGTGTATGAAGAAAAGTCCAACTGAAATCGTTAGTACTTTACAGTACTTAACTCGCCACTCGTTATTTCTTTAGTTTGCTGATGATTTGGCTGCTGGCTGGTGTAGCAGTCCTGATGCAATGTACAATCTAGTCTGTGACTTTACTACTAGCTACTGAACTACTGGTGAACTAGTCCGTCCGCGTAGCTAGGACCGGCCCGTGGTAGAGTACTAAAAAGGTCGTCTGCTACTCTGCCGCGGGTCTGTTACGTGTTTGTTATGCTCTTTTCTGTCCAAATCACTTCAGTGTCTGTTCTGTGGCTTTGTCACGGGCCCACGGCAGCAGTTCAGGAACCACTTGTCCTATTGGGGTACCGGGACTCGGGCACATCCACTCATCCAGCGGCCTAAAACTGTGGCCTATCAAACAAACTGCCTGACGGCCATGCTGGGTCTATTTGACGATACAATGAAATATCGATTTCTAACCTCGATTCTTTCCTTCATTTAGCTTCGAGCCTTTTACAGTTTCAGTGGGGCAGTGGGAACTTTTTATGTTTTTTTTTATTTCTTTCCAGTGATTCGGAATTCAGATGGTGTCATCCAGCGTCATTTACATTGCCCGTCATGTCCCGTTAGTTTGTTGGTCAGCTCGGTATAAAGCTCTATTCTCAGCACGGGGCCGGAATACTTTGGTAACAACAATAGTATCTATTTGTATTTAAATTTTCTACTTGCTAGTATTAATTAAAAGGATTGTCATTGTATACATTTTTATTCTTCTAATTGTTTTTTTGTTTTTTTAGGTCAAATTATATTTGCTGTCTGTGCCTTTAAAAGAATGTTTCAATAACAAAACAAATTGTTTCTTTGTTCCAATATTATAAAAGAAATTGAAAAACCTATCATGAGATTTTCTTGGTATAATATTGCTGGCGTTGTTGGCCAGAATCGGGCTACTGCATGTTGTGTTTTTCTTGGATGCTTGTTTGGTAAGGAAACATTTTTCCTACATTAGTTGATTAGCTAGACCATTTATATTTTATTTATATTTTTTAAATAGCTGATTTTTAATTCTAATTATTACTGATTATACAGCTGGATTTTATTTCTTTCAATCTAATCATCAACAAGATTTAAATGGATCTGATGGGAAATTTTCAAATGATTTTAAAACTTCAAAATATAATAAGGACACTCAAAATGAAATCACACTACTAAAGCAAAAAGTAGGTCAGCTAGAGCTGAGCCTGGAACAGGCTGAGTTTCGTATTCCAAAAACCTTCCCAAGTGTCAAGTTTCTTAATTACAAGGATAGGAAAAGAATCCTGGTAATATTGGCATGTTTTGTGTCATCCAAGTTAACTTGTTCACTTATAAAATCTTTTCTAGGTTACTGGTGGTGCTGGATTTGTTGGTTCTCATTTGGTTGATTACTTGATGAAAGAAGGACATGAAGTGATAGCAGTAGACAACTTTTTTACTGGAAGGAAGAGAAATGTTGAACATTGGATTGGACATGGAAATTTTGAACTAATCCATCATGATATTGTTAACCCACTTTATATAGAAGTAGATCAGATATTTCACTTGGCATCTCCCGCCAGCCCACCTCATTATATGCTCAATCCCGTGAAAACTATCAAAACAAATACTGTTGGAACTATAAACATGCTAGGTAAGCATACCACTAAAATTAAGTTAACAATATGGAAAATAAAATAATAATCGACATCAAAAACAATTTTCAGGGTTAGCTCGAAGAGTGAATGCTAAAATACTTATTGCCAGTACCTCTGAGGTGTACGGGGATCCAGAGATCCATCCTCAATCGGAAACATACTGGGGTCACGTTAATCCGATTGGTATATTGATTTCCCATTAACGCATTCTTTTTCTTACCACTTCTTAAAATTTTTGTTTCTCAAATATTACCTTTTTTTTATTCTAGGACCAAGAGCCTGTTACGATGAAGGAAAGCGAGTGGCCGAGACTTTAAGCTACGCTTACGCTAAACAAGAAAAAGTTAAGGTGCGAGTCGCTCGCATATTCAATACTTACGGTCCGCGAATGCACATGAACGACGGTCGCGTGGTCTCGAACTTCATCTTGCAGGCCTTACAAAACGAGAGCATTACAGTAATTAACTTTTCAAAATTTAAAACCAAGTTCTATCCAAGTTTAAATGTAATCTGGATTTCATTTAGATATATGGCCACGGGAAACAAACGCGGTCGTTTCAGTACGTTTCAGATCTTGTAGATGGTTTAACGGCACTTATGAACTCAAATTACTCTCAGCCAGTTAATTTGGGAAATCCGGTAGAACACACAATTGACGGTGAATAATTTCATACCTTAATAATTTTCATCGAAATTCTTATTATATGCGTTGTCATTTCGAATTTACAGAGTTTGCCCAGATCATTATGTCAATTGTTAACGGAGCGCAAAGTACAGTTCGGTACATGGCTGCGGTCGAAGATGACCCACAAAGAAGGCGCCCTGATATTAGTAGAGCCAAGAAATATCTCAATTGGGAGCCAAAGGTATTTGTACTTTGTGTAGCATTACTTGCGACTCAGTCTGATATTAAGGAATTTTCTCTCAAGGTTTCTTTGGAAGTAGGGTTGCGTAAAGCCATTGAATATTTCCGCCGAGAAATAATTCGATCATCAATGCCGAACATTCCCAAACGCTCAACTCGAGAAGAAGAAAAAGAATTATGGTAAAAAAGAGTAATTATAACTCATCGTTTGTCCCCCCTTGAAACAAGGAAAAGGAAAATTATTTGACTTACCTTTTATTAATTTCGAATACAAGATCAAAATCAAAATCAATTAAGAATGAATGGATGAAATGTTTTCAGAAATCTGGCTCTCTATCTGGGTAAGCTCGTCTTTCAAGTTTTGGACTTGAATGCGGGCCAAACTGATGTCTGGGGTCAGATCAGAATACACATTTAACTTGGATCGGAGCAACATTAATTTTTCGCTGGCTGTTTTCAGTTGCTTTGCTCTGTGGTCTAAGGCACCATGACGAATTTCTGGTTGATAACCCACAGCTTCAAGCTTTTTCTAAATGTAAAAACCACTTTAGAATTGAAACCTGGGAATTATTATTATCAATTACGAACTTCTAGATGGCGAATATGGCCCGCATATTCGCTTGTTTTCTTCGATAAGAATTCAGCTTCTCGTTTCTTGGCTGCTTGATCATGACAATCTTTCAGACGCATCTCATTCAAACTTTCACGGATCCTAAGCATTTAAAAATAAATTATTGACATTTAATTAACATTTATTTTGATAATCAGATGATTATCGAAATTAACATAATAATATAAAAGAATAAAAAGGGGAATACAATGAAACGCACTTTTCAAGATTTTGTAGGCGTTGAAGACTTTGAACTAAATTAAATGATGTGTCAACTACAGCGTCGCTTGTGTCATCTGAAATTTGTTCTACAGTTTGCAGCTGCAACGATGATGCTGATACCACATTGACAAGTTCCGTCAAATCCATGGGGAGGTTACTTTTGTTAACTTTGATCGTTTCCAGTATATTGGTCAGCCTTGTTCCTAAAATTGATATTACACAAAGTTAGAACTAGTCTTTTTGTTGATCACATTTTAGCTAGGAATCATACAATGTATAGTATATATGATGTTCCTGCCTGTTATAACTACATACCTTCAGCAGTAAACTCTTCAGTAAGGACTTTAAGGATTTTTACTTCCTCTTCTGTTTGTTTTGTTGCAAACTGACTGGCACCATGTATACCATCCAGAATTTGTTGAGTGACACTGTTTCTTTCAAATTGAAGCACATCTTCTTGGCTTCTAATTTTGATGGGGTGTTTCAGTCTATCAGAGCTGACAAGATTCTCCAACTGTTTACTGCTATCAGCAAACAATTTTTGAAGCCATTCATCAGATGTAAGAGCCTAAGATATAAAATACTTCAATTCAAGAACAATTTGCAATTAATATTTTAAACTATTTTTGGCATACACTCATTGTTTTTATCTTGCAATACAAGATGAACTGGTTTTCAGGATTATCAACACTGTAACACAGGTTATGTCCGTTTGATTGCCACACAAAAAGCTTTCTGTGAAAATAAGTACTTTTAAATGCATATCAATAGAAAAAAATAATTCACAATGGAACAAATTTCTAATATAAGAATACCTAGTTATTTTCGGTTGTGGAAGAAGTGCAGGAGTGCAGTATGTTGTTAAATATGTTATTCAGTTTGTTGTTTCTTTAGAATTTCTCAAGCTCCACTTCTAGGATCCACTTTCAGAACTAGTGTTCAAATTTTTAGTGCAAAGAATTTAAACTGTGCGGTGTCTGGCGGTGGAATAGTAATCTAGCGACCAATTAGTAACTCTTTTACTACATAAGCCAATTTTGGGGGAAATATGGGTTATTGGCAAAAAAATGTTTTGTGGTTTTTTTTTTGTTTTTTTTTTTGTTTTTTTTCAAAAATGAAATGACACTCGACAAGGAAATTTGTAGTGACGGGACACAGCTTTAGAAATGTGAGATAAGAAGTAACTACGTTGCCAGATCTATATTTTCTCAAATATCGCACGCAGCGCAAAAGTCTGCGCACTGCTAGCCTGCTAGGGATCGGATTCAATTCAATTCACGAAAAAAAAACAATTCAAAAGAATTGAAAAATAAAAATCCCAATTCGAATAAATATATGAATTGGGAAAAATTCGAATGAATTTGAATTGGATTCGAATCAGCACACGTATTCAATTGAATTCACGCCAAAAAAAAAACCAATTCCAATGAATTGGATTTTTTCATGCCAAAAAAAAACCAATTCCAATAAATTGAATAATAAAAGTCCCAATTTGACTGAATATGAATTTGAATATATTCAATGAATTTGAATTGGATTCGAATATTTTCAATTCGACTCCGATCCCTAGGCGCACAGCGGTAAGCGGACAAATAATAGCAAATAGTCGAAATAATAGCGCATACCGAAGGCACGGCGGAGCAAATGGCAGGGATATCATTAAACACCACCATATCCAAATGAATAAATAGTTAAATACCCCTCCCTACCTACAATATTGGTATACCTGGTAGGTCAGCACCTCAATGGCTTGTGTTGATTTTATTCGTTTGTTAATTTAGTTTATGTTTGAATTTTTTAATTAGAGGTCTGCGCCACAGTTTACCAGTGTGGATTATGCCTACACAACAACTAAATCTAAGATATTGTAATCCGGAAATTATGTGTGTGTCGGGGAACTATTTATAAAAAATACAGCTTTAACTATAAAAAACATTCTTTGAAAACGATCACCTCTTACACCAGGACGATATCGAATTCTCTACTTCGATCGTTTCAGAGCTCTGTAATCCAAGCTGCAATTAATTCAAATCGACCTTGG
Source organism: Chydorus sphaericus (assembly GCA_030141595.1). NCBI lineage: Eukaryota > Metazoa > Arthropoda > Branchiopoda > Diplostraca > Chydoridae > Chydorus > Chydorus sphaericus. The sequence goes on from CM057928.1 coordinate 10,300,173, forward strand.
GGGTCTTTTATCCAACAACGGCCGACGTTTCTTTTTTTCCGGATTGGCAACCACAAATAAATTTTTTCCGAAGAATATTATAAGTAGAGCAAGGTGTATCTTTCCAAAGCAGAAAAATATTCCTATATTTTTAAGTTTCTTGCGATTTCTCAGCAACAAAAAAAAAGTTGGGTGCGCATCCTTTGCTTTGAGAGAAAAAGTAAAATTTAAATAATTTATATTATCCATTTCCGCTGTTGAATTTGTTTTTAAAGGTCGTAACCAATAAACGTAGCTTATTGGTTGGCAACTTTTTGGCGACGTTGAACGCTATCATCTTCGCGGTTCCTCCGCAATTAAAGTAAACGCCGAAGATCCAAAGAATTAAAGTAAGATGAATATAGTTGGTTTAACCTTTGGAAAGCTTTGTGGATACATGAATTAATGATGAATACTGCTCAGTATTTATTCCTCGAGGTCACAAAAACATAGCGAATCGACTATGCTTCCTAGAAACGTAGACGATAGAATGTCGACTATATTCATACGTTTTTACTCCGACCACGGCCTAACCTCAACTAAGTCCCAAGAGGTCTGTAAAGTTACCTAGCCCAGCTTGGTGATTTAGTTGTTTTTGAAAACACATTGTCAGTATTGTACAAGCTACCATCAGAGTATCATCACCTTAATTTCTACTCGTCGTCATTCCTTGGAAAATCATGTCTTCCCCAACTATGGAAAGAGAATAGTAAGTTATATTTCTTTACTCCCTCGTTCGTTTACAGGTTTAACCCAGTATTTTCCTTCCTCCAAGTGAGAAAGTTTTAGAGGATTTCTGTGATCACGGCGACATTGGTGACGATTGGTGTGGTGAGGATGTTGTGCAGGTAAACCTATAACTTCTAGTTAAACGAGAAAATATAGAGAAAAAAATTGATTTACGTTCCGACACCCGAATCCTATGCTCTAGTCATAAAACTTCCAACTGTTTTTACAGGCGATTTTAACTTGGATCAAAAGCAATTTCGATACTGATGATCATATCCTGGATATCGGATGCGGTAACGCAAGTTTGCTATTTCAATTGGTAATAATGTTACCGCGCTTGTTGAATAGCGTGCTAAATTTACGACTGAAAAACACCAAGTTGCTGATTATTTTTATTCCAATTATTAGTACCATCTAGGATACACTAACGTGATCGGAATTGACAAAGCTCCTTCCGCCATCAAGCTGGCAACGGAAATTTCCCATCAGGAATGTGCCAAAATAAAACTAGAGGTAATTACTTGCTTTATAGTCTCATTATCTTTTGCCAAAAATTTTATTACTATTATTATTTTAAGGTTTGTGATGTACTGAAATCAGTGAAAGAAGGATCACCATTGAATCAGAAATATAAGCTTGTACTGGACAAAGGATTGTTTGATTCCGCGTCCTCGGAGGTAAAAAATATCGAAGAATTTCGCGAAAAGTACATGAAAAACATTCAAGAGCTACTTCTTCCCGAAGGAACCCTATTGATGGCCACTTGCAGTTATACAGAGGAAGAGGTCAAATGTTATTTGAAAAAAGGTTAGTGGCCAATCCTAACTTTAGCTGAAAACCTAAGATTAATTGTTGATGCCTTTACAGGGTTCAAGGCTCTTGCCGTTCTTCCGACTCCAGTATTTGAATACAAGGGAAAGAAAGGACACAATGTAAGAGGAGGAATGCATATTACGTGCATCATTATTCAACTACATTTATGTATTTATACTAATCTTTTGTTGAATGAACGTTAGGTTACCGTGATTGCCTTCCAAGTGAAAAACTGAAGATCCAGCAAAATTTTGCCGACTAGCTAACGTCTAGAGTCTACGAAGACTTTTAGTTTTTAGTTTAGTCTAACGATAGTTGTAATGGTGAGAATATCAATCTGGTACCACTTTTATTGATATGAATTTAGTCAAATACAAAATCAATGGAAACAATTTGTATCACCAAAAAATTAAAACATTCTCATGGCAACTACAAATCATGTATCTTTTCCAACACCTTCAGCATCAAGTTTGATTCTTTTTGGTGCAGGAGGAACAACTTTGTCATTGGAAGTTTCTTTTGTCTGTTGGTTTGCAACATCTCCTCCATCTTCTTTGACTCCTCCAAGTCCACTAGTCACAAACCTTTTGACAGCAGGAATATCCAATTTTGGAGCCAAGGCTTTGTCTGAAATTTGTTTGGCTCTGCCAATAGCATTCTTTACTCTTTCTAATTCTTTCAGAAGGCCATTTTCTTTGGGGTCAACTCCTTTTGCTTTCATGTAACCTATTACAATAAAATTAAAAGGTTGTACTGAATATTTCACAAATTTTAGTTAACTATGTTTATCAAGTGTAAGCCTCACCCCAGAATAGAGATGTGATGGCGTAGACAGCTGCTGTATCCTGTTTGGCTCGATCAAGAGATGACATCTGTATTTAAAAGTAAAAAATCATTACATTATTTTTAAAGGTTAAAATTGATGTAATGAATACTGTTGATTGAGCTTCTGATAGAGGAATAGATGTAAATTCCGAAACAACGTTTTCCATTTCACTAAGGGCCAAGTCCATGTTTCGAACAGTATTTGTCATAACATCAGGAAAATCTTTTGCATTCAACCACTCCATTTTTTACTTTAAAATATGAGGACAAACAGTAGTTTCAAATCCTGATCAGCTAGGCAGCATGGGTGCAAACTACAAACATTTTCTTTGGTTGGTTGGTTGGTTGTGTGATTATGGTGCTCTCGGGGACGCCCGGCGTTGCCAGTTGCCACAAACATTTTCTTTTACAACTTACAAAAGATTGAACTGAATCGTCTGCTGGGTAACAGTTCGGCGATGGCTCTGCCCTCTATGAAGTCTGGACGCGCAGCACTTACATGCCGTTATGCCTATTGGCTATTGCCATGTGACATAAACTGTGGACTGTTCATTGTTGGCGGGTGTTGTGCGTTAACCAAAGAAATTGTGTATATAGTTTACTAGTTGTAGCTCATTTTACCAAATTAACACAAAATCGGTAATATGATTGACTGCATAATTGTTTGGAGGAAGAAAAAGAATTAGAAATTTACTCTATCGATGTTGCTGCTTTTCTCAGTTAACTAAATAACGAGCATTATTGTTGCCTTAATTGTCTCATTTTCGTTATTATTCTAGACCAAATTAATTATACAATGTGTCGATTTGCTCAATATAAAATATAAATATAAAAACAATGAAGTAACAAGAACGAAGAATCCCGGAACCAAACCGAGAGAAAATGCCGCTAAGTCCCATAGCAGGAATAAAATATTGCAATAAAAGAAGGTGTAAAGCAGGTGGATAAGGATAAGAGCGTCGAGTGAATTTTGTGTTGCAACAATGAAAGCAGAAAGATGACAAGAAAAAAAAAAAAAAAAATGTAAGTGTAACCGTGTAAGTAATTATAGCCAACAAATATGTGACTCCTACAACAAAGAGCCAGGAACCGGTAACGGGGAATCGACACCAAGCCTGGAAAATATTTATGACCTACATAAATACCTGTTACATATACTCCAAAGGTTACTGAGTTGGTGATTTGTTGAGTAGGAAATCAGTACACAGCAGGTTGAAAACCTCTGCATAGTTAACAATTTCTTTGGTGTCAAAGGTGAATTTAATCAGAATTTCTTAACTATTAGATTCAGAATAATTTTAGAAGCAATCTCGTCCCGCGTTTCAATTGTCATTTGTGTGTAAAACGTAATCGAACATTGTAGAAATCGGGAATGGCTCATAAATTGGTATGCGTCGACGATTACGAGAAGCATGCATCTCAAGTGCTTCCTGTTCAAGCCTGGGATTATTACAGAGGTGGTGCCGACCTGGAACAAACTCTCAAGGATAATCGGGATGCTTTCAAGCGGTAAGTTTCCACATATTATGTAATAGACCTAATGGCTAATGCGTACCGGGTAGTTCCGGTACTAATATGCTTCGTATTGTAGCTATCACCATTGAAAGTGAGAAATAAAAACAGAATGACTTCAACAAATCACAGAATGCTTTTGTTCTTCGTTTTATTAAAAAAAAAATAAAAATAAGGTGGCGCCTTATGCCTCGAATGCTGCGCGGGGTTGGAAATAGGTCGATGAGAACAACTGTTCTTGGTTACGATGTCTCTGCACCTTTTGGCATAGGTAAATTTGCATTTTAAAAATATGCTCGCCTGATTTCTTGGTTTAAAATTCACTCTATATTTATTTATTTGTTAACCGAATCAGCACCTACGGCCATGCAACGAATGGCAAATCCAGAAGGCGAGTGTGCTACTGCTAAAGGTAAACTTCAGATTCATTAAAATAATCATTTAACGTTAAAAATATGTTTAAACTGAAAAAAATATCTTCATATAGAACATATTTTTTTAAAAATTTTCTTTGCAAGCCACTTAGCCGATTTCTGCAATTTACTCAAATGAACGAACTGATAACGTTCTCTATTAATTGAATTTTAGCCGCCGCCGAACATGGTGTCGTTTACATTCTGAGTACCATCGCAACAAGCAGCATTGAAGAAATTGCATCCGTAGCTCCCGATGGAAACAACTGGTTTCAGCTTTACATATACAAAGATCGGTACATAAATCATATACATGAGCATAAATCGTAACATGTTCACAAAAGTATTTTTTTTTTCCAATTAGCCAAGCTACAATAAACTTGATTCGCCGAGCCGAAAAGGCCAAATTCAAAGCGCTTGTTGTGACAGTGGACACATCAGTATTAGGTATGGCGAAAGATAATATTTGAATTTCGTAATTGATTGTATGATTATGCCACCATAAATTGTAAACTACTTACTTGTTTTAAAGGACGGCGTTTAGCAAGTGAGCGCAATGGCTTCAATCTACCTCCTAATCTCAGGTAACTTAACACATTATTAAACATTGTCTTCAATTTCGTTATCCTTATATGGAATAATTTCAGGATGGGAAATTTTGAAATTAGTGATGAAAAGTCTAATTTCGAAACCAGCCAAGCAAGTAACAGTGGTGGCTCCTTATTCACTGCTTACGTTTCCACCATGTTTGACCCAAGTCTTACTTGGAGTGACATTGACTGGCTGAAGAGGCAAATATTCAAATATAAAGATATAAATTTTCCTCTTATTGATCTACTTTTACCTAATCCATAGTGTTACAAAGCTGCCAATTGTGCTCAAAGGAATCCTTCGCCCAGACGACGCGGAATTGGCAGTTCATCATGGAGCTGCAGCAATTGCAGTATCGAATCATGGTGCTCGTCAGTTGGATGGTGTTCCAGCGACAGTAAATTAACTTTTCTGTTACTTCGTTGTTATTTTCATTATTCTAATTTGATTTAATTTATTATTAAAATGGCGTTTTAAGATCGATGCGCTACCGGCTATAGTGAAGCAAGTCAATGGTCGATGTGAAATCTTTGTAGATGGTGGAATCACTCAAGGAACAGACATACTAAAAGCTATAGCATTGGGTGCGAAAATGGTACGATACGCAATTATATATGATTTGCAGTGAGTAACCGCACAGAAAAAAAGTGGACTTAATCATGAACTATTATAAAAAAATTATTCAGGCATTTGTTGGCCGCCCAATCCTTTGGGGACTAGCTCATAGTGGAGAAGAGGGTGTCAAGAGCATAATCAAATTACTAAAAATGGAACTTGACTTGGCCATGGCACTTTCGGGTAACTATGAGAAAATTAATAACACATTCTGAATGAATTCTAGCTACCTTTTCATTCATTCCCAAATAGGATGCTCAAACGTGTGGGAAATCGATTCGTCTTTGGTTATTCATCAAGATCTAATAGCTAAAATGTTATAGAATTTGGAAAGTAGACTACGACATTTTAAATATCGAATCATCTGAAATTTGTAGAATAAATAGTTATAATATATTTTAAAAGCCTCTCAAAAAGTATATAGACACTATAAAAGTGGAATATATCTCGTCAATACGACCAGGCAGGTAATCGTGTGTTATAATCCCGTTGCTTTTTCTACCAATCTTATGAACCGAACAGTGATTTGAGCTTATAAATTGGATCAATCTGCCCCAATCTTCTTTCTATCAAAAATAAATCTTTTGATTCCGATTTCATGCCAACAGTGTGTTTCCTCTACTACTGAGTAAAATTGAAGTTGCGATTGCAATGGGACATGTATTTAATTCGCTTATCAAGCTTAATCATGTTATTTCATCTTCACAATTCATTGAACCTCGATCACGATTTTGAAACTTTGAAAGGATCAAAGACTGCTAATCTGTCAAAAATATATTAAGATTCACTACGAATGAGAGAAGATGGGTTCGCTGGGTCTTTGATGATGAAAATGGGTTTGAGTGTGTCAGGTTTTTTATGTATCAACTTAATGAATGCGTTGACTTGTGTTGCGTGGTTCGATTGAATGAGTGTTTACTTCCGCCCGTATGCAGAGAAAGAAGGAGCAGGGGCCGGAGCGGACCAGCTAGGAGCGGCTGGCTGCTGAGCTGGCTGTTGATAAGACGGCTGCTGAGCCGGCTGTTGATAAGATGGCTGCTGAGCCGGCTGCTCGTAAGAGGGCTGCTGGGCTGGTTGTTGGTAGGATGGTTGCTCAATCTAATGGATCATGTAAAACAACAGTTTAGTTTTATTAAGTAATGATTAAGAAACAAGTATAGCGCATTACCGTCATGGTCTGGCCTGGGGCACCAGCGGGTCCCATAGGTCCTTGAGGACCAGGCTGACCGGGCTGTCCGGGTTGTCCTGGGTTACCAATTGGTCCGGCTGGGCCCATGGGTCCAGCAGGTCCAGGGCCTCCGGGGAAGCCAGGGGCACCGGCGTTACCAGGCTTTCCAGCGGGACCTTGTGGTCCAGCAGGGCCTGGTCCACCAGGATTGCCTGGTAAACCATTCGGGCCTGGCTTTCCTGGTTGACCTGGTTGACCAGGACCTCCAGGTTGACCGGGGGTGCCTGGTCCTCCAGGAAGACCGTCCTTGCCTGCTCTACCGGGCTCTCCAGGTCCTCCTAATATGGCCAAATAAAATGAACGATGTTAAGTATTCAATATTCATATCGGAATAGTTGAAGGGATTGGATTGGTCAAATAATAAAACGAAAAAAAGAAATCCTTACCGGGTTGACCAGGAGCACCAGGTTGTCCGTCCTTGCCAGGGAGTCCAGGGCCTCCTGGTCCACCGGGAAGACCGTCTTTACCGGGGGCACCGTTTGATCCTGGGCCTCCAGCAGGGCCTTGCGGACCTTGTGGGCCAGGGCCTCCTGGTCCACCAGGATTTCCGTCTTTTCCTGGTCCTCCTGGTTGGCCTGGAGTACCAGCCTCTCCTATAAAGATAAATATTGTTATATGGCATTACTCAACTTGAAAAAAGGTTTATTAGTACCTTTAGGACCAGGTCCGCCTGGAGTTCCTGGTGGTCCGTTGCTTCCTGGTCTACCAGCTGGTCCTACTGGTCCAACCGGTCCGACTGGGCCAGGACCACCAGGCAAGCCATTAACACCATCCTTTCCGGGTTGACCAGGAGCTCCGGCAGGTCCGGGGCTACCAGGGGTAGAGATGCCAGGAGCACCTGCTTCACCCTTAGGGCCAGGAGCACCAGGAGTGCCGGGATTGCCGTCTCTGCCGGGGGTTCCAACACCAGGGGCTCCGGGAGCACCATTGGTTCCGGGTTCTAGAAGGTTTTATTTAATTCATCAGTTTGAAGTTTGAATTCAATAATTCATATGGGAGTAATACACTAGGAATGAAAAAAAAGTCTCTACCTCCTTTAGGTCCAGGAGCACCTGGTCCGCCGGGGTTTCCTGGGGCTCCATTGGGGCCAGGGGGTCCTTGTGGGCCGGGAGCACCATTGCGGCCAGGGGCACCGGGATTTCCAGGTCCACCAGGAGCACCATTCTGTCCTGGAGTTCCAGCATCACCCTTCGCTCCTGGGGCACCAGGAGGACCTGGAGGTCCAGGAGGACCAGGCAAAGCAATAGGAGCGGGAGCGGGAGCAGCACCGTAGCCACCATAGCCTCCGCTAGATCCACCAGCGGCTCCAGCAGAGCCAGGTGCGCCCGGAGGACCCGGGGGTCCAGCAGGTCCAGGAGCTCCCTGTAAATGAAAACATTTATCAAATGTACAATAAAAAATAATTGTCATTTAAAAAGTTGGGTACCGTGAGCCAAGGCAGGTACTCAAGAAAACTCATCCATTGGCGCTGGATTTCTTCAATGCGGGGTCTTTCCTCAGCTGGATAGGCGTTGATATCAGATCCGTATGGACTCAAAGAAGCCCACTGTTCTGGAGTGACTGCTGGAGCTCCACCACCGACGGAATGCTGGGAAGCACCCATTGGCTCCCAGCTGCCGTGAGACGCGGATGATTGATGATTGCCCATGAAGCTGGGAGCGACGGATTGCTGAGAACCATATTGTGGTTTGGCCACAGCAGCCGCCACCAACAAAGAGACCAAAACCTAAATGGGCCGAAATAGATACGCAGTTTAGTAGTATTATTCGTTGCGAAAGAACCATACTAATTGCAGATGAGGTTAACTTACCACTGCCTTCATGGCTTATGGTTTTATTTGTTTAATAAATAATCGAACACCAGCCTTGAAACTCGAATTGGCGAACACGCGGCAACCTCTGTAGAACAAATTGGGGTTATGATCGAGTATTATAATTTTGCACACACGACATGGCTTCTCTCTCGTAATAATTTATAAGACAACTAGTACGTTATGGTCCATTAAGGAGGGTAATCATGATGATTATTAGAAACCTTGAGCTCTTCCCAAAGAGTCGTTAAGAATTCTCTTTAACCCACTTTCGTTTTGTATTCACTTTCACGCTTAAGTCGGCATAGACATTCTATACCGAGATGGAGCATTGAACCCTGAAAAGCGAAATTAGTTTCCTACCGTACTGAAATACGAAAACTAATCACAAAACATTTCGCGATTTTTTTTTTTTTACTTTAGTTTTGTAAGTTACGAGAGTATATACCTATTGTCTAAGTCTACCATTAATGTTCATTAAAAAAAAAGTTGGGCTGAATAAAAAAAAATGCTGGGTAAAAAAGTCTACTACAAAGTTGTAACTCAAATATCAAATTGCAATGAAATTACAAAACATGAATTAAACGATGAGGGAAACATCCTGTCCTATCCAGTAGGAAATTGCAATTCTTCTATTGATGACTAAAATTATCGATTCAGTGAGAATAATTCATCAATAGAAACAATACTGGCTCGAGCTATGGTAAACGATATTTCTGAAGGGACCTACCTTCTAAAGGATTGCTGCTGCTATATCTCTCGTCGATTCAAGACTGATCCAAATAACGAGAGAGCGTCCTCCTTATAGGCAGGCGAGAGCGAATGTTGGTGAAGGTGGAGGAAAATGCAAGTCCATCACATACTGAAACTCCCTCCTCCTGCTTCATCTCCAATCGCATGACGGGAGCCTTTATGCTGAAATCATCATCCAGCCTTGGTAAAGGACCTCAGGACGAAGAGAAACGTTGCTGGAGCACAAGAACGAAGCCATTGTGAGCATTCTCGTCCTCCCTCTCTCATCGGCGCGTGAAGAACATCGGCAAGCAAAAAAAAAGTGAAAGGTTAGGCCGATGCGAAGGAAAAGCACAAGTTTAACCAAAGCACGTAAGGAGCCCTCCTACAAGCCAGAAGATGGTCAGAACGAAGGACGTCTCTGAGTTTTATCTATACTTTACTCTTCTCTTTTTACTCGTCATCAGCTGGAAAACTCAATTTATCTTGGTTGTATGATGATGTCAACCCGTAAATGTAAGTAGTTACAAGGAGCCTTCTTCTTTCCTCCATTAGACCTTTAGATGTATTTACTATCGGATGCTATGACTCACTTGAAGATGTTTCAGAGGGATGGCCCACATCTTTCACTAGTTGAACCCCTTTCACTTACTTTTTCTTCCGTTGAATAGACCTTTCCTTTGGTACCACAGAGAGATGAGAGCCCGAAAATGGAGTTTTGCTGTCGGCCGAGGGAAAACGGCTTATGGGGACGATTTATGATGGCGCGCGGGGACACTTGTGCAATTTTTTGCAAACGTATAACAGAATTAATTAGTGATGAGCTATTATGCAATTTTTAATTAAAATTGAGCTGAATAGAGATTCAGAAAACACATTTCGAGGCAGAGAAGCTCACAGGTGGAATAATTTAATTTTTAAAATGCTATCAAGTTGCACGTCGTTAATATGTGGTCATCATAAACCTTTCTCGCACGCTTTCTACAGTACCAAAACGGTTGGCACTCTAAATCTTTGATGATTCAACACGTTTTTGCCATCTAGATACCCGATATGCAGAGACTCCGTCCTTCATAATAATGAGCTCAAGCAATGCTTCTCTATTGTGCTGGAACGAGACGTGTGAATTGAAGGAGTATGCAACCATCCGTACGGTCAAGAGGAGTCGATTTCACTTTCCTGGACGTATTTCTTCTTCTTCTTCTTCTTTCCCTTTTGTTCGTTTGGAAGAACAAAAAGATTGTTGTGCGGGCACGTAAGTCGTAACTTAAAAAATAATAAATACAATCACGCAATGTTTCAGCAACATTGTACTTCAATACACGTTTCCGGAATGTACCCAATCCGCCGGAAGGAAGAAGCGTGAGCTATCACTGCCCCAAACTCTCAAGTAAAGGAAAAGATTCAATAGTTATTAGAAAGTATAACTTTTTGGCTAGGCCTAGTAAAATGGTTCGCGTTGGAGAAAACATTCGAAATATACATCCGGCATGTCATTGGTGCTCTGGGTTCGGACTCGCAGCAGGTGTTGTAATTTGTAACCATATTGTTGGTTTTCCATCGCAAACTTTCGCCGAGCCTTTTCTGGTTCTAATACAACCAGAAAACTTAACTCATACTCCTTTATACACGTACTATGAATACAACTCATCTTCTTACGTCTAAAAGAATCGCACTGTAACGATGTTTTCCTTTTTACAGCTTTTGATTCAAATTCATCTTTTATTCGCGGTAGCAGTCATGGCTCAATGCCGGACTCTTGCCAATCTGAATAAAAAGTTGTAGGGAGAACGAATTGCATCGGCGGATTGTAGTTGACAATTGCGTTTCTAGCTTCCATCAAGATTCTCGCATACCTCAGGCTCATGAAGTCATAATTCCAACAGAATCACTCAATAGAAACCAAGTTAAATGTTAAAGCATATAAGAATGCTGCAATAAGAACAGCAATACATTCCGCCATTTAACCTGAACGAGTGAATGAATGTTTGTAAAGGAAGCCAACCGCAACATTTGTATGTTGTTGCCAATCACGCTCGGAAAAGTTTTTATTTCGTGTTGTTGCAATGGGTACAACCGAAAATGGATGCTCCTACCATCCTCTTCACAAAAACCCCTTCTCTACAAAAGTGGTAAAGAAAGAGGAACATACATTTCCTTTCACCTAGTTTCACTCTTACTTTCGTTCTTTCCGTCGGACTTTCGTTTAAAACTTGATATTCGGACGATGATCCCGTCAGCTATATTATATGACTTATACAGTTCACTGTCCACCAATTCCCTATATCCCTGATAAAAATAGAACACAAATGTAACAGAGCAGTTTCACTTTTACTAACTTTCGATTGATTTCTTTCTCTTTTTATTTGTTTGATATGTCGCAGAGAAGTGACCGGCAAGATGAAATAATCCAATATTATTTATTGCCACACTTTTGATATACTATATATGGAGCTGTTTCATAACATACATTTGCGTCGGTGTCCTCAATTTTGCAAGGATTTATTTACTCTAACTGTAATTACGTACGGTACAAATTTTAACAACGCTATAATTAGATGTGTTTCTAGAAACGCTTTCGTTCTCATTTTCCACCAAGGAGATATTGAGTTTTAGCTTGGTTTATGAAGTGATAAAAAAATTTACATCTCTGGCCGTTAAAACCTTTAAAAAATTCGACTGCATTATTTGTAGCCATGTTTTCGCTTCGTTTCTATCTCGTTACAATGTTTAGCATGATACACGAGAAAAGACCCTGTACAGTATAAGCTATTGTAAGACTTGTGGCCGCTCTGATGAGACCATCGGAATTGTTTCAAGGTGCAGTATGGTACAAGGGCAATTGATGCATCCAGCAAGGCGTGAAAAACAAGCATAGCGTTAGTTGGTAGAAAGCGCGTGTCCCACATCTTGATGCCCGTTGAAACACGTTGACATCCGTACCGGAGGACTCGGTGTTCAAATATTAGGATTATACAGCAAATTTCAATGTATGCGATGTCGATGCTGCAGACGAGTGATAACTCATTACGACTACTCTTTAGAAACGTGCTGTTCGACGACATTCGCCAAGTATTATAGCCGCACCTCTTTAATCAACTTTTAGAATGATGGTCAGTAACAAAGTTGTTGACCCACTTTTAAAACTGAAATTACTTTGACGATGACGGTGCGACACAGCATTTTTGGCTCTACGGCTATTCGTAGACTACTGCGAATATCTGTACATGTCATTTTAACACGAAACGCACGGTACCGTACTAAACGGAGAAAGTGCTAGAACAGAAGGTCGCAATAGCCTCATCTATACAGAAGGACATGGCATCTTTGTCTCAAACTGAAAACTGCAACCATACACTTACAATTTCACGCTAGATACTCTGAGACACTATAAATAAAAAAAAGAAACGCAACAGTTCTTTCCAATTTCGATCCATGCTGTTAAAAATTAACCAATTTTCAGCTAAAATGGTCATCATGCTGTATAGACCGAAGGGAGAATCTGATTGTCCGTAACACTGCGAAGCGAAGGATGACTGTTTGAAAATTTGTGTCATATTCTCTCATTCATGATGCCCATCAATGTAATTTCGATCCAGAATATAAGAAACAGTGAGGACGCCAATTACAACCCACAGCGGCCTTAATCGAGGACTTTTTGTTAGCGATGAAGGTGTCGGTCAAGATCGGATCAAAAACAAACTTTTTCTCACGAATATTTGATATTGTACAATTTGGTGGCCACAAGAAATTATATTTCAATTCAGTATTATACGTACCAAAATTTCTAGTCATGAAAAAATAAATAATAGCAATCATTTATAAGCAAACAATATACTGCCCATATATTTTGCATCTAAATGAGATGTATCGCATGTTGTGGTCAGTTTCGAAGCTGCTGATGCTCCGTGTCGCTTTATAATATGGACATGTGTTCATTGTGTTGATGATATCACCATGCCTTGACTTTCTCTCAACGTTAGTCAAACTTGTCAAGGGTACGCTGACTTTCCCTTTCTTCAAGTCTATTACTGTCAATATATTAATTTATGAATATTCCCTGAAAACAAACGCAATTACCAATGGTGTCTTTTTTTTTATTTATTTAAAACTGATTTTTTTTTTTCTGTACCATTATAGAACGCAATTCTCGTGCGAGTTTTGAGTAGGGGCGGTTATAGTTCGGCTTAATTTATGAACGAGACTGAGGGACGGCAATTCCTTTTATACGAATATCCTGTTTTATCGTAATCCCATGCAGTGAAAACCATCATATACTTAATATTCAAAGTTTCAATAAATTCCGTATAAAAATTTTTGAACGCGCAAAAAAAAGAACAGCGGATATTTTTTTCTTATTTTATGTCAATCAACGAAAACATAATGCATTTTTTTTTACCAACCGGTACAACATCTTAATCATGTTAAGATGAAAATGAATGAAATCTTTAACATCACATAAATAACTCTCCAGCAACATCCTCATCGGACCCCGGTACTAATAGTACCTACATCTCTTTGAATCATATCCCGAAATAAAATCTTACACTTTCTTAAATCTAAACAAAAATCCGCCATTTAAATGAAAGGTGGCATCAAAGGAGACAATAAGAGAGAGGAAAAATAAGTAAAGAAGTGCTCATCGTGATAGTTGGTGAAAGTAAAAGCCACCAAAGTTTCCTTTCCCCCTGCATAAGGACCTCTTAGCATTTCGTGATGATTTTAGAAATGCAGTGGCGCGCGCGTAAGAGAAATTCGTAACTCCTTTATTATTTCAGATGAGCCCTTTGAAGCTTGCTAATAATATCGCACCTTCTTTTCTGATACTTTACTTCCTAAACACTATCATTTTTTGTTACCATGCAGAGAAAAACATGATAATTTTTTTCTGCCGACTCAAGCCTCTGTAAGGTATATAGTAAGTAGTAACCCTCTTAATCCACCAGACCATCACTATATTATAGTGACGGAAAAACTTATTTATAATTTAAATTTTTTAACAAGCCCTTTCAAAAATTGACTAAAATTTGGTTTTTACTCAAAGGTGGCTTTCAAAATGTATTTAAAAACTTTAATTAGAAGTGTAAAAAAGTGGCTTTCTTAAATGAGAAAATTTTATGAATTTTTAGGACTGAATTAGTCAATTTGAATTTACTGGTTTGCTAAGTGCATACCGCACTCAATGGCATCCTTAAATATGGATTTCCAATATTTTAAAATTAGGAAATTCAATATTTTTGAATACTGATTGCTACCACAATCCGACCTGCGCATCGATGCATACACCTAAATGTCCTTGGCAAATAACGAAATAAATAAGAAAATACAAAGCATAATCATTTGATGTACATATATTAGAAAATCCACTTGAGAGAGCTCGCTATTTCAGAAAAAGAGAATTTCATTACAAATCGTACTTTAAGTACTAATCTTAAAACAGTTTGAACGAAGAGTGAGCATCTAAAAAACGAATTGATAATCCCATATATCTTGGGAAGGATTTTTTTTCTTTTTTTTCATTTACTTTTTTAAGAAACATGAATAGTCGGACTGAATGAACTATTGACGAATTTCGTCAAAAGTTTCCGGGGAGATGGGAAGGATAAGCATCAATAAAATAGCTTTTGATCAGCTATTTAGATCGATCTAGTATGCTGAGCCGGATGAGCTGGGAGCCACTCCATATGCGGGTTGAGTGGGCGTCCAGGTAGATGGAGCAGGGGCAGGCCAGCTAGGAACAGGCGCTGGAGCTGGAGACCAGCTTGGTTGCTGAGCCGGGTAAGATGGCTGTGCGGCAGGCTGTTGAGCTGGTTGTTGGTATGACGGCTGCTCAATCTAAATTTCCAGGAAAAAAATTGTCAGAATTTGTGTGATTTTTTTTTTCATGTTTGAAGACTTTAGCCTTACCGTCTGGCCTGGAGATCCAGATGGTCCGGAAGGTCCTTGAGGACCAGGCCCACCAGGCTGTCCTGGTTGGCCAGGGTTTCCAACGGGTCCAGCGGGACCAACAGGGCCAATTGGTCCAGGGCCTCCAGGGAACCCAGGTGCACCAGGGTTACCAGGTTTTCCAGCAGGGCCTACTGGACCGACGGGACCGACTGGGCCAGGACCACCAGGAGCACCGTTATAGCCAGGTGCACCGGGCTTTCCTTGAGGTCCGGCAGGGCCTGGGCCACCGGGGAAACCTGGAGCACCGGGTCCACCAGGAAGACCATCCTTTCCAGGTTTACCAGGTTGGCCGGGTCCGCCGGGATATCCGGGTCCACCAGGGAGGCCATCTTTGCCTGGACCTCCTGGGTTACCTGGGCGTCCATCTTTGCCAGGAGCACCGCTGAATCCAGGAGTGCCGGGAGGACCTTGAGGGCCCGGAGGTCCTGGTTGAGTGCTTGGAGCACCGGGGCGTCCATCTTTTCCGGGAGATCCAGGATATCCAGGAGTACCAGCGTCGCCCTTAGGTCCAGGTCCACCGGGATAACCAGGAGTGCCGGGGCCTCCCGGTCTGCCGGGTTGACCAACGGGGCCTTGAGGACCTTGAGGACCAGGTCCACCAGGACGACCTGGTTGACCATCTTTACCAGGAAGACCAGGGGAGCCAGCAGGGCCGGGAGCGCCGGGTCCGGAATATCCTGGTGCTCCAGCCTCACCTTTAGCTCCGGGAGCACCTGGAGTACCAGGATTACCATCTCTACCAGGGGCACCAGTTCCAGGGGCTCCTGGGCCTCCATTTAGACCGGGTTCTAAAACAAAAAAGAATAATATATTTATATTTAATGAAAATTCCGTCCTATTATAATTTAAGATAATACACATTTGTATCATTTTCTTTTTTCATATATATGGTTAATTGATGTATAAATGAATTGCTTACCTCCTTTAGCGCCGGGATAACCTGGGGAGCCAGGGTTTCCAGGAGCGCCGTTCAAGCCTGGTGGTCCCCTAAGGCCAGGTGAACCGGGCTGACCAGGAGAGCCTGGCTGGCCAGGTCCGCCGGGGTTACCGTTAAGACCAGGAGCTCCATTGTCACCTCTGCCTCCAGGGAGACCAGGTGGACCAGGTGGGCCAGGAGGACCTGGGGGGCCAACGACGGTCTGTGTCTGAGCTGGCTGTTGCCCGTAGCCTATTAGCGTTTAATTTATGATGAGTGCTCAATAATACAAATTATGATTTGTATTGATTACCTCCAGAGGCTCCAGCGGATCCAGCCGCACCTGGTGCGCCCGGTGGTCCAGGGGGTCCAGGAGGTCCCTAAATAAATCAATAATTCCATATAACCAAATGTTGGTTACAATTAATTACAATATAAGTACCTTCAGCCAGGGAAGGTATTGGAGGAATTGAGCCCACTGCTTCTGGATCTCTTCAATTTGAGGTCGTTCATTAGCTGGATAAGCAGCAGAGCTAGATCCGTAAGGGTTTAAGGAAGCCCACTGTTCGGGGGTTACAGCTGGAGCTGAAGCAGGCTGCTGCTGATCGGGCCATTGAGGAGCTGGAGACTGGGCTGGCGGGGCTGGCCAAGACGGAGCAGGTGAAGCCTGTTGTCCGTACTGTGGCTTGGCTACAACCGTGACCGCAACCAACGAGAAGAGAACCTACGCAATACAATGAGAAGAACTAAGTTTTGATTTCTCAATGAAAGTTCGTGTTAATTTTAAACGCTTACCACTGCCTTCATGGCTGATGGTTGTAGGAGCGGATTTAAATACTTGTTATCCGACAATGGGTTCGATACAGCAACTTCTGTACGTAGAAAACAAAAGAAACAATATGTAATTATAAAAGGCATCAGCGAGTGATTTCTTTTTTGTATAAGGACGAGCGTGCAGCATGAAGGGTTCAAGTGAAAGCTGCTGAGGGGTCTCTCACGAAACCCTTAATATGTTCAACATGTTAGGCATAGAAAAGGGAACAAAACTCATCTTAACCTACTTTTGCTTTCGATTAACTTTCACCTAAGCGCAACTCGAAAATCTCATACATAAGTCAATTTTCGGGCTTCCGTCTAGGTGCAATACTTTTAACACAGTAATATGTTATTTACTCTTAAGTAATAGATGACTACAATAGGTAGCTCGTAAAAAAATTACTAATCTGTCATTCAAACATTTGAACAGTTCAATTGAAATAAGAAATGAATCCTGAGAGACGGTATTTCAACACAGTTTGACAAAGTCACTTCACACAAATTCTAAACAGTAGCGCTAACATAAAACCAAATGTGTTATTACTATTATTCTAAAGAATATCAAAATCACGACAGTAGTCTTGATCAGCTACTAGGAAGGGATAGCTTTACAAATACAATGCGGGGGAAAAAGAAAAAAGGAAGTAAGGATGAATGTATATCGCTACCTTTCGAAGAATTGCTGTTCCTCGATCTATCGTCGAAGTAACACTGTTAAGGATCGGAAAGCGCGTCCTCCTTTTAAATACCGGCGAGGGCGGGAGTAGGGCAGTAGAGGGAAGGAACCAACAACAAAAAAAGTATGAAAACCACGTAACACGTACATCTGTGTAGAGCCATCAACAAACCTGCTTGCGTCCGAGTCGTGTCAGCCAGCCCTGGGCGGGAGAGAAGAGAAACGATGGGAGTGGAAAAAAACACGAACGAATCTTCCCTCCCGGTTGTTTTACATAAAAGTGAAAGGTTAGGGTAGACTTATAGAGGATGTAAGGGTAGAGGGTGGGCACAAAATGAAGATGGTCCCGACGAATCACGATCGAGAGAAGACGAGTTCTTCGAGTTCTTCGGTCCCTTCAGTTGACACCAGCGGGGATGAGTGACCTAATTCTTCCTAAAAGTTGAACGATCTTGTCGGAATCGACGGTCAGCCAGACGCATCGTCCACATAGTCCTGGAAGGCTCTCCTTCCGTAGTGCTTCTATAGTTCTTTACGGAGATTCCTTATTACGGTCGATTTGATGATTATTCCGTACGCTTATACACTTTCTCCCTTTCACTCACATGCTTTAATAACTAAAAGAAGAAGAATGGCATACTAGCTCTGATCAAGAGAAAAGACCATTAGAGAAACAGCGGGAAGTGGCAGCATGAGATTAACTGACGATATCCGATAGCCAAAATAAGTAGACAGAGAACATAACAGAGATCCTTTCAGAATAGATTGAAGATCATTGCACCGCAATGGTTTTTCGATTGTTCCCGCTGCGGTATAATTTTAAGCAGTGCCTAACCCCTTTTGTACTATATTTTCTGTTACCAAAGGATCCTCTAGAACTTGACAGAAATCGATTGTCGAAGATAAGTCATAGGGATGAGCCATGGGGAAAAAAGATAGCCGAAATTCCCGACAAGGCAATGTGTATACTGTGCGTTGGTTAGAGCTTTCTCTACCTGTTGTCTGTAGATGATGAGAAAAGCACTGCGTTCTCATCTCTCAAATGATAAATGACCATGTTAAAAAAGGCTCACTACAGCAAATTTATCAGTGGGCATCCGCACCATTCACATATAGGATTGAGCAAGACGATCGGAGGACGAGAAAGTGTTGGTCAATATTCAATGAATCATGAAAATTCGTGATGGAGACCCGAGCTTCGTTCTTCTCCATATTTTCCTGCTTTTTCAGCTTGAAAGAGAAAGTTGACATGGGTAGGGCGAATATGTTATGTACCTTTGTGTATGCTATGCCTAGAATGATGAGGCTGTAATAACAACAAAAGAACGTATATTGATATCCTACAAAATAGCGGTATGCTAAGGCAGCATTCGTGAGACTTTCATTCCCACAGCTTCCTTTACTTCATTCCACGTTTTTTCCGCGATTTCTGTGGCTTTGGCACTCCCTGAATCCAGAATGCTGATGAGGTGACCACGATCTTTTAACAATTCAACGTAACGTAGTCTGATGGGCTGCAGGAATTCATTGACGGCTTCGGCGACAGCCAGTTTGTACTGGGCCGTGTCCAACCCTTCATGCTGTAGACAAAGGGTTTGAGGATCTAGGCCAGTACAGAGCGAGTGAAGAATGAGCAAATTAGCCACCGCAGGCCGCGTTGTAGGCTCAAATGTGACGGCGGATGTGAAGTCGGTCATGGCTTTCTTGCACTTTTCAACAACGGCATCCACGTCATCCGTCAATTCTATCCGGCTCTTGGGATCCGGATCTGACTTGGACATTTTTTTTTCAGGGTTACGTAGACTCTTCAATCTACTGGCTGAATCATCTACTTGTCAATCAAGAAAAGCAATAAATAACTGGATAACTTTTCAACCTTAAAAAAGTAAATGTCTAAGAAATCAAATATTACCGTAGATAAAAGCATTTGGTTTGGGGAAGATAGGTTTGTATCGGTTGTTGAACAATCTAGCAAGATGTTGGGCTAACTGTATATGTTGTAACTGATCCTCCCCCACAGGAACACGATTTGCTCTGAAATAAAAGGATTAGATACACAGCGAACACAATAGATAGTATAAAGGTATATTATATATGACACGCCAACCGTGATGCCCAGTTCATATTTGATGTAAATTATGAAACATATAGAAAGTTGTAGCTACGATTCAGAAATCTAATTTGTCAACTACCAAGGACGTTTATTCTGGCTAATTTTCTCCAAGGCTGATTCCTCTAAAAGGATGTCACAGGTGTTATGTGTTAAGATATACCGTATTGCTGTGAATAGGTCAGCCAATAACATGGCTCTTTCTAAAATTTTAAGACGGCGAAAAGAAAAAATATAATAATAAAAGAAAAGTCATACTTGTACAATAGGATATCTGCTGACTGAAGGACAGGGTAAATGTAAAGACCAAGGGGAATATCAGTCATTTTGGCTGATTTCTCTTTGAATTGAGGTAGATGCCCCAGTCTGGGGAGTGTTGTTAAACATCCTAAAACCCAGGCTAGTTCAGTGTGTTGAGGAACCTAATAAAAATTAATAATATTAAGTGAGTGTTTTTTATGATTGTTGTTAAATTTGATGAGTCAGGTTACTACTCTTATTATTTGTGGAGGGGAGTAAAAATGTAATTAATGTATCATTTAATTGCCTGAGATTGCTGGAACAATATACATTTTTCATGATCAATCCCACAGGCTATAAGGGATGCCGTCATTTTCAGAATATTTTCTTTCAATAATTTAGGGTCCTTGAAATTTGAGAAAATGATGAGTCGGTGAAATATGATAAATCAGCAGGTAATTTCATTCTTATGGCACCTGAGGCATAGTTATGGAGTGCAGGTCTACAATGCTGTAAATTGATTGTTCATTCTGCGACTGAACCCACTGGCGAATGGCACCAAAATAATTCCCCAAGTGCAATGATCCTGTTGGTTGAATACCTGAGAAAGTCCTGCTATCAGACTTTGAAGGTAGTACAGACTATAATATAGGAAAAGAAAAACAATGATTAAATTATAAGATAATGGCTTGTCTTGGTGCCTCCGAACAGGGATTTATTTCCTGTCTCAGAAGTGAGTCGTACAAAAACAATAGGTATTCATGGTAATTACGTCGTTAGCCACATTATTAAGCCCGGTGGAATTGGCATCCTCGTGAAACTTTCTAATGGGCACATGGCGGTGACTTTTCCTTTCAAGAAGAGCTAGACGATTCAATGTTTTGGGGAAAGCACGTGACATCTTTTCTGCGTAACGGATGGCGCTGAGCAATTGTTTTATTGGCGACTTGGCGTCTGCTAACTCTTCAAGATAGCCGCAGGCTAAACTGCTAAAGCCGCAAACCGAACCCTCAAAGCCGCAATCCCGTCTACCGTGTGGTCGAGTGGCGATTGGGCGGATTGGCTCAAAACTGTTGAATTGCATAGAACCACACCATAATATGCAATTACACTATTTGAACCTCAATCGTTTCAATGAAGGAATAATTGTAAAAATAAAGAATTTTATTTAAGAATATTAGCATTTACAGCAAAAATTAATGACATATATGTTCATGAAATACAAACAAAAATTCGTGTTCCACGGTAACGGAGAACGTCCATGGAACATTTTTGTCTACATGTGACTGATGTGAGCCATTGGAGCTCGTTTCTGTCCTGAGGTACATTCCTTTTCTCGTTGTGAGGCTTCTACTGATATTCTCTATCGTTACGTGTGCTGTTTTGAAATACAATTTTGTGTCATGAATATTGGGACAAATAGCGACCACTTCGACTGCACGGTGCACGGGAGCGAAGCAGAATGCAGTTCATCACAGAAGAAGAAACTTCAGATCGCTCTTGCATTAGTTATTTTGCGAGACAAGCCGCTTGGACAGGAAGCAAGGAATTTCGTCACCGACTTACAGACTTACTGTCAAAACAAGGTAGCTTGGGTTTCTAATTTGTTTTTCTAATTTGTTCACTGCGTCAATGTATGCATGCCAAAAGAACGTTCCTTGTTGCTTTGCTGTAATTTAAGGGTTTCATCATACAAGCATAACCACAATTCTTTTTATTTGTTACCTACGCACAGGATTTGCGTTGGAAAGCCGAGTATCATCGATTAAAACAAGAAGTTCTTATGCTACGTCAGCAACAAATCTTGTTTGACGTAAACGGAAGTTCTATCTACTCAACACCCCCCGGCATTGATACAAGTATGCTACGATTCGATTTCCAAGCGACTAATAATGTTATATTTATTACTTTAAACCGTTTTTCAATGTCAATTTAAGAACAAACAAACCAAAATTATGTTGCATTTAAAAAAATAGATGGTGCCGTTTTTGGAGCGATGGTGCCCACTCCTATGCTGACTCCCCCGAATTCTCAATCAACCAGCTCCGACATCAGTGAGTTGAACGAAAACAAGGACGATCAAGGTGCGGATCAAATGGATTTTCTGCGTGCATACTTTTTTCTTGAGCATCAACTTCGAAATCCATCATCAACCGACAACATGTTAGAAAACGACGCAGTTCGAAAGAGTATCTGTTCCATCTTGGACCAAGTCAACTTTAGTTTGAACCGGAATTCAGTAGACTTTCCGCGCTGCTTGGAGGGCCTCCGATTGTGCGTCCGACTTCTAGAACGTCACTCAAAGTGGATTCCTGTCGTACCAGACATTTTTTATCGTCCTTGCACCAGTTGGCTTCAATCTATCTTGCTCAATTGTAACAACAGTGATGATAGCTACGCTTTAAAAGTGTTCACGCTTCTTCAAATCCTAGTTGGTTCTTCTATCCTAGCCCCTTTGATATCAGAGTCTTTGCTCAAGCTCATGGCTGAGTCGCAAATCCACTTGATGGATTGGGATGTGACAAAATTCCTTCCACAAATTTTGGTCAACCTCCTGTCCGGTACTTCCTATCTTGTATTGTTAATGGAGAAAGCACTGCCTCGACTCTCGTCAACAGACAGGAAACGGCTTCTTGGGTTGTTTCCTCACATTGAACCACGAATTCAGCAAAACTTTCCCCTGTTGGCTTCTTCACTCATTCGTCTTCAAACACGACTGTCTATCTAAATCCACACTTTTATGGTTTTTTTTCTCAAGCTATCTTTTTTAATCTATGCTGTGTATATTTGAGGTTTATTGCATCCTTCCTTACAAATAAGACAAAACAAAGAGGAGAGGCTCTTGAGCTTCGCCATGGAACACGTTTGAGAGTTGTGATGAAAAAGAAAATGCAAAGTGGATTTTTAAAAATACAAACAATGTATACACAATATACTGTTTTAGTTCAACACTGCATTCAGTTAGATATTCTTTACTTCTCCTGGTTGCTGCGAAGTCCGCTTTCTCCCGATAGGCTGATAGGGTTATTATTCAGTTGTCCAGGTCATAGTTCTGTTGGACCACTGAGGCTTTGCGCAATTCAATCATTGGCATGATACCATTTTCCTTGAAGTCGGTATTGTAGTACGTAATATAAGTTTACGAAAGAGAGAAGAAAAATAAAAGGAATAAGAAGACGAGAACAGATGCAGGTCAAGGAATCATATGCTTTAAAACTGCTACTGTAAAGATAGTTCAACATGTTATGGAATGGTAAGTACCCCGTGGAGAGGCGGAACGTCGTGATTAGTGGGCACGTAGGTGTGACTAGGCGGCTGAACGCACCTCACACAGCTGCGCCTCAGAGTGGGCCGCTGTCGGGATCCTTGGCATCGCAGTGCAAAACGCAATTCTTCTCCCATCTCGGAGCACAGCGACTGCTGTAATATAATGGAAGAGAAAGGGGTTTTTTAAGCTGAAGAATTGGTGTAACAAACAGCAATTTATGTTTGGGAAAGTGAAAGCGAAAGTGGATCGTCATCGCATCATTCTTAATTGGATGAGCGTATACCTTCTCTTGCTGAGCGTTACGTTTCGAATTCCAACAGAATTCTAATATTGCCACGACAATTGCCATTGCGAGACCGCACAATAGCACAACAAACACGCCACCTGTGAAATATGGGCACAAGAGGGAAAACTATGATTATCGTCCATATGGAAAGTAAGAATCAGAGCTATTTAACAACAAGTAACGATCACATTTAATAATAAAAAGAAAAACGTAGTGGTAAACATGAACCGACCGATATTTTCAACGCCCAAGGCACTGGCTTTCGACTCTTTATTTTTATCGTCTCTATTGCAGACATCCCCCGTATCCTTCCACCACTTGTTGTACAGCAAATGAATGGAGCCTTTCTCTTGCAACTCTAGGATAGCCAAAGAGATGCGATCCCGCCAAGGCGAACCTGAATGAAACGTGAATGAGTCGGTTAATTATCACGACGGTGGTAATCAGCACCCGTCTCAAGTCTGGTACGTAGTTGCAGTATGTACTCCCAAGGTACAGTACATACCAGACATATGTGAATTGCAGTAACAGTAAATATTATGGAGTCACCATAATCATAAAAATGATTACATAAAAAATACCTTTTGGGGTGCCGATACCGTAGCCTTTCGAATCGAGCAATCCTCCTATTTGGGTCAGATTGCAGTCACGTTGGACAACGTAATCGAGAGTCGTAGATTCCATTAGGAAGGCAAAATTGCCCTCTTTGACTCGTTTGGTACCTTCTTCGTAAGTAGATACGAAGACTGACGGTTTCTTACTTTCCATATATCTCCACATCTTTTGATAAGTCTCAATCCTAGAATCCTGCATTTAAAAATAAATGTTATAGATTATTATCATTTTACTGAAAGTAATAATCATTATTGAATCCCATCTTCTTTTTTATGGAGTCATTTAAAACCAAAATCGAAAGTTAAACACATCAAGGCCACATAAGGGAAAAAGAAAACCCTTGAGCCACAACTTTCTGCCTTGGAGCTAAAGAATATTTTTTTTTAATGAGTTCCCGAAAAAAAATGTGTCCTTCGTGGGGCAAGATTTTTTTTCGAGATGCACCATAGGCAAAACTCGTTCAACGTGTATTTATTTTTATTGCTATGAGAGAAAGCGGTTGTACAGCTTTTTCTCGAATACTTACTCTAAAGAAGGTCATGGTCGAGCCTGCCTCTAGTGTTCCATAAGAGATCTCACTTTGGTCAGCCAGATCCTCGACCGAGTCAATGGGTGCGATCATCCTCTCAACAGTGAGAAAAGCAGCCAGATTGGCCGTGTATGATGAAATGATGATCAAGGTGAAAAACCACCAGATCCCACCGACGATCCTCGTCGAAGCGGCCTGCACAACATCCCAGCATTGAAATTACTTTACATTTAATAGGTAGTTGATCTTTGAGTCGTGTAAAGAGAGACGATACACATATATTTATAAAGCTGCCACCGAGAAAGACGCTCGCGATGGAAGTGATCCTACTGGCCGACAATCCCGTGCTTGACATCCGTGCTTTGCTCAGAGACCCTTTGTTTGATGCATTCCAAAGATAAAATGCATGAACACGAACCAAACAACAACAAGGAGGATGAAATATGGAAAATAATAACTCAAAGAGTAAAGAAAGTTTGACTATAGTGAAGATAGATTTCATCACCAAAAAGGGCCACTAGCAACCATCATAAGGATTTTATTTCCTTTCTCTGGCGTTTACTACTACAGTATTTTTAAATATACATGTTCTGCATGGTTACTGCTGAGCAAACGTGGGTCTTTCTTGGTGACAGGCTATGAATTGTATAAAAGCGACACAAACGATAAAACTGAAAGCGGAACGACGTACGGTGAGAGCTATAGGGTATTGTTTTGTAGGTCAATGCCAATAGAACAATGAAAAATGAAGAAATAATGAAATGTAAACAAAAAACTTGCTTTTCTGGTTTCAGAAGCGACTGCTGGGTATAAAATATGTAAATATAAGCATAATATGCAGACGGAAATGGAATTCCGTCTATGTTTGTATATTAAGCGGGCATTAGAAATAAATCAACTGAGGGATTAAATGAAAGCAGTTAAGTAAGCAGGGGAAGGGCCTCGTTGCAGAGTACGGTGTGTACCTTGGGATTGAGATCGGATCCTTGTTGCATTAAAGTGCCAATGGTGAACCAGAAACTATTGGCCAACGAGAAATCGTTGATGCTGCTGCTGTTGTTAGACTGTGGTTGATGATGCTCGCTGACCATCACCATCGAGTGGTTGTTGTGCGTGCCAGTGCAATTGCTATTATTGACGATTTGATGGCAGTGGTGGCAGCGGCCAGTTCCGCCGGTCTCGTGCCATTCGTAAGGCGTGAATCGGGCCACCACCCACATTGACAGCGAGACCAGTACGTAAGCCAGCAATAAGAAGAGCCAAATCTCCACGGCCAAAGGATTCATGAATGAAAATAGCCTCGTCGGCGTAGGCGTGGCAACCTGACCACCACATTATCATTACGTTTATCATAAACAAATATAATGAAAGGGGACCACAACAACGGCAACATAAAGAGAAATAAGAAAAGAATGAAAACAAAAACAAGCGGATCTCCATGCCAGGTTCATTAAGTTTAGTTGGCTGATGGGTAAAAACGAGGCAGCTTTATAAATATATATATATATATACATAATATGTTTATGTATAGTCGGAAGTGTTTTGTGATGTGTCTTTGTGCGTGTGGGATGAGAACCTTTGGATTGAGTCCGGATCCCTGGCGGAGGAAAGTGCCGGTAATGAACCAGAAACTATTGGAGATGGAAAATTGGTTCTCGACGACGTCGCTCTCGGCGTTGCAGGGATGCGGGTTGTTCCATTCGTAGGGCGAGAAACGGGCCATGACAAAGAGGGTGAAACTGACCAAGACGTAAGCGGCCATAACGTAGAGCCAAATCTCCACCGCCAAGGGATTCATGAAGGAAAATAGCCTCGTCGGTTGGCTCGTTGGGATCTGACGAGTGCGTGCATCTCATCAATTTTTTTTATAGACCATTTTTATTTCTTTTCTATCTATATCTCTTTTCTTCTTTTGCCAGTTGAAGACAAGTTGAGATGTTACGGAAGGCATTGGCGTGGAAAAGCTCACGTCATGGGCACTCTCCCTGGACAACTTTCTCTTTCTGAACCAGTTATATACTCTATCCCTTTTTCACACAATACCACCAAATGAAAAAAAGAAGAAGAAAGAAGAAGAGAGCCGAGTTGGCTCTCACTCTCATACAATGAAAGAAAAGGATTACACACGAAGATTAAGAACAGGAACCCAATAAAATGAAGAAAAAAAGAAGAGAAAATTCCTGCCCGGAAGGATATGATGGGTCGACTAACCTTGAATAGGATGGAGATGCCCAGGTTCATAAAGGGTTTGGTGAAATCGATGACCATCTCGCGTGCGTAATTGATCGTCATAGATCCCACGGCTAAATCAGCTTTCTGTGGCCGACATTTCATGAATAAATATGATTGATTGAAATAATAATCTTATAGCCAACGGGCTAAACTAGAATATAGTTTATGTACGGAGAAAGTGTAGTAATTGAGTACTAGATTCAATCTTCCTTTTCTTTCTCTATACATATATTAATAAGGCCATCAAGAAATCATGCATTACTTCTATGCGGTTTCCCGCAATATTCTGACCCACAAATATTTCCGGTGCACTTCACTCTATGAATCGAAGTAAGTTTACCTTTTCTAAGATCTGTCGGACAATGCCATTCCATTCTCCAGTATCTGGATCCTATGGCACACATTCATACAAATAAAACTGTAGTACACGTGCATTAAAAGTTTCTTGGCCATTCTATGGGCTTATTACCAGAGCACCGTATTTCTTATCGGGCACAAGTTCGATGACATAGTTGAAGCCGACCATCCCTTTTTATCCGATATAAATATAAGGAAGTAAGAATCGTGTCAGACTTTGATTTCTGTCTTTAAAAAAAGTATAAATACGCGCGAACCGGCAATGGCTTTGAGCAGGTCAATACAGAATCCCTCGTAGCGGTCGTTCCCTGTCAGATTACGTTCCGATCGCACCATCACGTACGGCATTTCCTGATGTCAAGGGAAAAAAGAGTAAGGAAAAGAAGGAAGAAAAGGGGGAAAAAAGAACATCAGATATATGAAGACGGGATAAAATCCCACCACTAACATCACCAAGCATTCGACTTGGGACGAATCGAAGTTAAGAGTGTCGTAAACACGCACGCTCCTAGCAGCTCCCTCTTTTACGATAATATGAAATCAATCACACAAAAGATATCCACGCCTTTTTTATGTCGCTATGCAATTAAGAGGTCCGAGCGTTTATATATCTAAAAAGATAAAATAGTGATCGAGTCATTGCATATAATGGGACTATGATGAACTCCCTTGCGGACACTACGACCATACTGAAATAAAAAAAAATTAAGTGACGATGAGATCCTGTGACCTCCACATGATTATGGTAGGTAATGAAAGACATTGAGCTCTGTCATTAGAGCTTCGTGCTGGTAACCGGCAGATAACACTTTGGCATTGAATCCCTTCTTACTACTAAATTATTTTATATTTATTATGATGATCTCATCACCTCGTTGGTCATTACTACGAGGGTTATGTTGGGTGTGCTGCCTTCGTAGAAAGCCACTGGATCTGTTATGTTAAGACCCTTCTGAACGTTCCATTCTCCCACTTTGGTCAGATTCTCTCGCTTCAATTTAAGTAGATCCATCGTGATGTTGGATCGTCGACCCTCTTTGAAACGGACCGCTCCTGTCAAACCGTTGAACTCGACCTAGAAGATTCACTCATAGTTGTTATTTTAATTATACGATGCGGGTGCAATAGAAGACTGCAACAAGTAGTAAATAATATACAGTGTTGATGTAATTGAAGAGTGAAGAACCATCGATCCATGGCTGCTCAATTTCGCATGACAGATTGGCCAACCTCAAAGACGTGCCGCGGTCTAACGCAGCCAAACCATGAGCAAGTGCCATGACGCTGTCGTACATGAGTGCTGGCTCTGCCTATAATAATAAAGGTTCATTATGAATTTTGCAACCACACCATATATACAGTCGATTCTTACCTGAATTATGTAAGACTTGTTGAGGATTTTTTGGCCTATAGGTTGGAACTTTTCCATGTCCTTGAGTAGACTTCTAGTAGCGTTACTCTCAGCGTCAACTATCCGGAAGGCGGATATGTTGACAAAATTGTATTTAAAGTCCTCTAAATCGAACGTTTCCAAGTCCTAAATGCGAAGTGTGTCGTAGCGAAGAAAAACCCATTCATATAAACAGTGTGGCGAGTAAAAAGTTTCTGACATACCGGTGAAGCAAAGAGGTAGTGATATTGATAGTCGTTCATCTGAAGTTGAAGAACCTACATTTTCAAGAGGATAAAAAGTACCCATTAGTGTTGTCTAGCAATGATATTTTGTGAATTGTTGCCCAAAGTTGTTAATGGCCGTTGAGTGCAATATCTACAGCTGGCCAAGGCCCATTAGTGTCCCAGTATAGTCGGGTTGCCATCTTAGTTTTACTCTCTATTTCTTTCCTTTCCCTTCCCATCTTTCATGGATGAAGGTGACATCAAAATATGGAGGCATATATATCTCTCGAGTCAAGAGGCGTCGGCATAGTAGTAGCGCCTTGACATGTCTCTCCTCTTTCTTTGTTGTTGTAGATATAAATGGTGCAATGGAACAACAATGAGCTTCTGTTGTACGGGAGATATATGCAACACGGATGGGGAAAATATCCTAGATAGTAGCGATGAATATTAGACAGTCAACATACGGCTCGGAAAAAGGCTTCGACGTGCTCCGTCCGGGTGTCGACAATAATGTTTCCGATATCCCGTTGCTTGATCTCCCGCAACACTTGGCGGTAAGTGTTAACCGTCCCCTGCCGGATGTATACCTCCATTTTGCTGGAAGGGGGTGCTCGGACCAAATCCTGCAGTCGGAGTAATCCTTGTTGTCATCGTATTTTTGTTGTTTTTTCGAAGAGGGCGTAGAGAATAATTAGAAAATATAAAGAAAATATTTTTTTATTAAATCAACATCATATTGAGGAGGCGGACTCTTATTTGTTGTGATAACGAATCGGCCCACATTGAAAGTAAATTGACAATAAAATGAAGAATAATGGCGTCGAAAGTGGAAGATATAACAGTTTCTTTCCTGAAACCATTTCCAAGATATACATTCACATCTATGCTCCATCACTGAGGACAGAGAGGAATTTTTTTTTAAAGAAAAGGATTCTTCCACCAGTCAACACCAATATATATAAGACAGGGGGGAGATAAGAGTGGATGCCTAGATATATCCTTTCGCGTCCCTCAGATATATCTATAAATACAATCAAACGGGGAAAAAGCAAAGAGAAAACGGAAGAAGAATGGGTGATGTAAGGGAAGGCGCCGGATATTCGCTACTGTGTGCATTGATCAAATTTATACACTCTGACTGGCTCTAGGCTATGTGTGGGTTCGAGCTGTAGGGTGTCCGCCAGTTATAAATCAATGCGGGACATTTAGGACTGGCCATGAATATTATGTGTTACCTCCTTCGTCTTCATAGATGATTGCAACTTTGGTCCAGTTGAGAAACCGCATAAGGTCTTTGTATGCAGCGTTCAGGATCTCTTGTGATGGATGTAGATTGATTGAGAGCTCCTTGGCGGATGAACGCGATTCCAAGTCCAAACGTGTCTCCAAGTGAGGAATGTCCAATGCATCGCAGATTGACTGAACGTGAGGGCCCAGCAAGGGGTCCGAAGGGCCAAAAATGGCCTGAACCCCGAAATCAATCTGTCTGCAAGCTAAATGAAAACATGAAAATATACATTTTTTCTTTTAACTAAAAAAAAACAGTTCATAAGAAATATTTGCAACTTTTACTCTATATATGTTTGAAAAGTATGATAATACTCTTAGCGGACTTTATAGCCCGAGTTCTTGTGAGAAAAGAAAAGGATTGAGGCAATCCTATTATAATTTTTTTTAAGGAATGAAGGATTGAAGCTACAAGTCTATTCCATTCATATTCGCTTCAATGGAATGCAGTTAATGTATTTTGGACTGATGGGTTAGAATGGTAAACTCCTTCTTTCCAATTCTTGCATGATTATAAATAAATATTTATCAATTTAAGATTATTTCTTTTCAAATCTAATGTTCAAAGTGAAACCAATCCGGCACGCAACTAACTTTAAACTTTCAAATATTGCCATTATTGAATAAAAAAAGGAAATCTGTGCAAGTCATCATGGTCCCATTAAAGAAGTAAAAAAATGGCCGCATTTTATTTGAAATTCGTCGTTTCCGGCTCAATGGCTTGAGACATTTGAAAGGGATACTTTGGCCATTTCCGATAGCCGTCTCATTTCAGGAGATGTACATAGGCAAGCACGCTCACGGTACCCGTCATCAATCTATGGCTGCCTACTGAGAAATTCTCCATTTTCTTTTAACGACCTCGTCCTCTTCCCCTTCTATTCTCTTCAGGATTAATCGTCTGTATATTCCAGAAGTAGAGGCTCCACTGCCTTTTTCTCGCCACGGTAATATTTATATTGGATAGATCTAGTGCGCTCATTAGAATACGAGGCGGTATAAATAACGAGCTTCGCATAATGCATCAGAGACTCACTTAATGTAT
The DNA here is from genome assembly GCA_030141595.1 of Chydorus sphaericus. Lineage (NCBI taxonomy): Eukaryota > Metazoa > Arthropoda > Branchiopoda > Diplostraca > Chydoridae > Chydorus > Chydorus sphaericus. Next base: position 10,331,405 of record CM057928.1, read on the forward strand.
ATGTATAAAAAAGAGAGGAATTTAAACAAAAGGGACCTATAATCTTCATGATACTACATAGAAAGTAAATGCCTATATAAAGTCATTGTCCACCGGATTCAACTGGGGCGCCAGGTCCTCAAGGGGCAATGGCTTATAAGCAGCAGTCAACGATAACAAGGGGTCCATCACAGCCACTGTCTTCTTTCTTCAGTTTCCAATGACGTTTTCCCATTTCCGATGTGTCTCGTCGCATGTTTATCGCTTCGTAAAAGCCCTTAAGAAGAAGAAGACGAAGAGAGTTTTCTTCGCCCATCTCCATTTAATTTTCATACTAGTAAATTCCTTATTCGGCCTCTTTTGTTACTCGCGAATGTAATAAAAATGGAAGCCTGAGCGGCACATCATTGCCAACATAAGGGCCTACTCAAAAGAGAAAAAGAAATTTTATTGATTAAAAGAGAGAGTGAGGAGGGTGTGCAGAAGTAGTGATGGAATGCGATGTATGTGCGTCCCACCGAGCCGCCGGTGATGGTTGATTAGAGAAAGTGGGAGTTTTTCAAGTCCCCAATATATATTTTTCAACTCTTCTTTTTAAAGCTCTTGCAGGCTTGCAGCACCTTCATCAAAGGATTAATTAGACACACAGAAGAAGCTGCTTCTGCTTGCCATGTGGATGTTGTGGATTTCCCGCCCTTTCTGTACGGCACGTGAGTAATGAACCCGTTGGAAATTAATTAAGACTATACACGGATCCCATGTTATATTTTTCGCACGGGATCACACACTTTTCTTATGCTCTACGCACAGAATGGAATACAGGCCCAGGAAACGGGCTGTAGCTTCCGCTAGAAGATGGGCGTCCTCTCTCCACTCGCAATGAAGGAAGCCATTGATCCTAGTTAAATCATATCGTGAAGCACGCATTTATACAAAAAAAAGTGAAATAAAAAGTTGAAGAAGCCACGAACAGGGAAAAAATATGTCGCTAAAAATTTCCTTTTTTGCCAGAAGCTTTCCCTCTCTAATAATGTCACGCATAGCCCATCGACCAAGGTGTGTTTGTCGGCATTTCTATTTATTTCCTTTTCTTTTCTTTTAAAGGGAGGCGGATAGCGGAGACCACTTTGCTATTGGATGCACACGGTACGGTACCTTTCTTGGAGGTGCGAAAGCTGTCGTCTTTTGGCACGTACTGAATGTCGTAGACCAAGGTTGTATTAGGAAGAACGGTTCGCTCACGATTCAACCGGTAGACGGCGTACTTAAAGGCCAACTCCGTGCTTCCGTCCTTCTGATCCTCACGGAAAATCCCTCCTAAGAAAAAAAAGGAAGAAACATAAGTCTTTTCTGAATCAGTCCTAAATGGTCCAATTTGTAATGCCGCCATTTAAGTTCGGTATAAACGATTTGTTGACTCCATCTGCGTTTGAAGAAGTTCCAGAAACGTGCAAAAGACAACATTTATTCACAAATAAATTATGCATGTACGCCAATTCTTTTGTACTCTTCTTCTTTGCTTAAACTTCATATGTAGGACATGTTATTATTTTTTACACAAGGTAGTTTTTTAGTCTGAAGATTTCTATGGTTCCTACTTTTTTAAACATATGTATATGTTAATAAGTATTGCAAACATAGAACAAAGTTTTTTTTTACACTTTTTTACTTTCAAAACATATTGAAGCTTATTAATTCATGCTGTAAGCTTAATTCCCATCTAGGTATTTACAATATATTTAAAATACATATAATAAAACTCTGCGTGTAGGACGAGCAGTAAACATCTATAACTTTTCTTCACACACATACTTTGTAATATAGAGAGCATGTCTCGATAGGGTTTCCCTAATAAGATAACATGGGCCGTTGGACCTAGCACCCCTCGAAGAGTGTGGGTGTTCAGTATATAATAATATATATGACGTTTGAATGGCTTGGCATTGGCTACGTTAGACAGCGAGACTTTTTTTATTTGATCTCCAAGTTTAAAGACATGTAGAGTCCAAGCTAGGTCGCCATTGATTGGCTATACATTTCTTCCATATCAGAGCAGGATCGATCAGAGCCGCTCTGTTTGCCGTCGTGTCCAAAATGTTAATAACCCTTTCCTGTAGGAAATATTATAGCCTTCTCCCAATAATGTTGCGCTCCGAACGAAGGACAAATGATGTCAACAGCTGGACATGCTGCCTCTAGTGCTATCATAAACGTAACTGGTAAACACGGATCGTGGCTCTGTCGAAGAACGCCGTGTGCGGACTATATGGTTTCCTTGAACAGTGCCACCTGCAATCCTTATTGGATCGGTCAAGTCTCAAGGGTGGGGCAGCAAGTAAGGGTGAGCAAAGCGTACAAAATCCTTTCTCCCTTTTTTCTCTGCTTCTTTCCGTAATGAGGAGCCGAGCCCACGTCATCATTATCCCCTACATTACCTTATAGAGCTGCAGTCTACACTCTATGGTAATACTAATGGTACAGTACCTATGCGGATAACAGGCGGCAAAGCGGAGACAGTGTGAACCACGCAGATAAGGAAGAACAAGAGGACGGCCAACTCTGATTTCCACTTTTCACGCTTCCGTACTGCAGGGACCATGATGATCAATTCATTCGCAATGACGATTAAGATAATTCGCGGATGATACAATTCACTTTTCGGCTAGTTTTCACAAAATATACATGTCTTTTAAAGTAAGCGAAGATGAGCCGAAATGGCGCTGCGGATGGAAATCTGGCGGAGAAACTGGATAGGGATCGGAGATTCGGTGGCGCTGCAAATGCTCCTGACGGCTAGGCAGCCCGCAAGCGACTGGCCGTCCTCTTTGCCTGTGTCAAATCCGCATGCCAGTAGCGGGACACGCACGCACACTCCATCGGCGATCCCGCCGCTCCGCTCTTTTTTTCCCATTTTCTTCTTTTCTTTTTATTTTTCGATGGGAAACAATGGGGGACGGAGTGTTATACTTAGAGAGCAGTTTTAGTTCATTCATTTTTTATGCAAATCAGTGGGCTTAAAATGGATCATTTCGCACAACAATGGCGACATGAAACAGCGATTAGACATAAATTCTCAATGCGGTAAAACTTGAGGTTTTCGGGAATGCGTTTACATGGTTTGATGAGAAATAGTTCAATGTATAAATCAGTGAGATCTCCTTCGGAATTTACTCAAACGAACTAATAACGCATCCATCTTGAAACTTTTTAATTGATTACCGGATCTATCACTAATTTCAAAGTGATTTCCCTTGTTAGTGTGCCACCATTCGTGAAAGTTCTTCAATTAATTTCAAAAGTTATCACTTGTTTGACATCTCATAAGTTCAATCATTATTGCTCCCTTCATGATCCGATTAAATTTATGTAGTTAAGATTTGAGTTTGAACAAAATATTTTTTACTTCTGTTTTATTATTTTTAATGGATTAATTAATTGACATTAACCTGTCATTTAGTTGTACAGTACATAATTTAACACGAATAGATAAGCAAAAACAAACTAATTGGCGGTGTAGGGGCGTATAGGGCTTATTAGCATTGGCTCGGATGTCCAAGTCGATTCTTGTAATGTGTTTGCATGGACAATACTGAATGTAATTGATTCCTATTATAAATAGAGAGCGAAGAAGTGATGGATATGCGCTGGATGTGCCAAAGATTCCTATGTAGAGCCCCACCCACGACGACCAACTATCGATTCATCCAAAAACGGAACAACTGGGGAGAAAAAAAAGGGATCGAGGGCGGATATGGAGGTTATTTCTTGTTCTTGGCAGACCTCAAAGGACGAGGGTCACAAACATATAAGCACTCGATTTCCAAAATGACCTTCATATTTTCTTCGAGTAGGGTATGGGAGGGGAGAGAAGAGCGGTCGGATACGTATCATCGTCCTCATAATCATCTTCATCACGAAATGACGACCAAGACGGTTGGTTGTAACGTCGTCGCCAACTGGATCGGCTTAAAAGAGGAAAGATGTAAAAGGCAAAAAAGGGTTTTTTTTGCTCTTGATAGCTGCTGATGATCCGATCTATGTGTAGGTATAAAAAAGTCACTAGAGCCATGAATGATTGATGACATTCGTCGGTCAGCCGAGGAAAAGGCGGTTTTATGAGATAGAGACTCGCATCATCAGCAGCATTTGCAGTGGTGGTCACCAAGCCAGAGATCAACCCATTTTGTGAGCGGAATTTCATTAAAAAATAGCTTTGGCCATCAGTTCATTTAACATAAAATATATCTTCCTGAACATCTCCAAAAAGTTTTATGAGCCGTTTTTGAAAAATGTTGAGAAGCTTTATAAATCCCTCCAAACGGTCACATTCGGAAACCTGAAACAGTCGATTCAATCTGTGGCGTGCTTATAGACGGGGATGAGGCCTTATGACAAAAAGGGCTTAATTTATTTGGTGTTTCTTTTTTAAGGAGCCAATAGGTCTATTTTATTTCTCAGCCAAGTTGTAATTATCTGACTGAACACATTTTGTTTGACATAAAATCAAAGATTTTTTTAGTTAGTTCAAAGTTTTAGTCGATTGATTCTTCAGATATAAGACTAGGTAATTTTAGAACACGCATTTGAGTAGCTGACTTGAACCGAGAGCGTGAAATACAGGAATGACTTCCGCACTCTTTCTTGGCTCTTCAGAGGATCGGAAATAAGATGTGCTGTTGGTACACAAAGAGGTGAGATGCTGATGTGGCTATACGTTCATATATACAGAGAGAAGGATAGACGAGAGACGGGTTCCGCCAGAGTCAGCACGGAGGCGGTGTAACGGCATGTCGTAAACTACTGCCAGAAAGGGAAATGCGAACCAGCTAGAGGAAGGAGAAGATTCCGTGGGTATGCGGTTGGTATAGAACCTAGACTAGAATGTAGTGATCAAAATCAGCATCTGCTTTCAGGGTTGATTTAATTAACTCTTCTCTTGCCACTTTTCCGGCTGCTTATAATCCTTGAGAGATGGAATTGGAAGGGACCGCTAGGGCGCAGAAATAAGGGATTTATCAAGCCCTTGTCACGTAGTCTACTATCGTCGGGTGGACAGTCTCAGTTTCTTCTACTCTCTTGCATTTACTTTTTTCTTCCTCTTTCTCGTTCTCTTCCTCTCCATTTTTTTTGTCCTCTACAGTCTACGCCACGATGATGCATTCTGCCAGCCGATAGCATTGCCATAGTTCCGGCTAGATACTCGCTGGATTGAATCCGTCATTTTTTGTTGTTGTTTGTTGATGTTGTTTCTGTTGTTACTGCGGCGGCAGAGGCAGAAGCGCTTTATATAGATATATAGAGTGACTGCCTTCCGGGTCCGCGTGAAAAAGAAAACAAGGCCTGATAAACATATATTTTGTTTGCGCAAAAAGAAGCATATAGCTTATGGCTTGAGGGCACCATCTCAACTTTTAGAGCCTAGAAGCTGGGAAGAAACTTTACATTCAGAGCATGCTGATGTTGCATCGTTGACTTTTTAAAAAGAAACTCTTTGATTCGATTTTGGAAACACCTCGTCGTTTGTAGCTGCCGTCCCGTGGCAAACAACAAATGAAATCGATTTCTCTATTGAGGGACTGCAATCACTGCAAGGATGCTCTTTCCCCAGCCCTTTTCTACGGTTGGCGGGGGAAGACAGAATCTGTCTTTCAGCTTGCTACTTTATGAAGCCAGCCAATGATGGAATACATGTATCTAACATCCTCAGATGCTCACGGCTTTCTCCCGATTTGTAACTGTCATATCGCTTGACATTATTCGTTCATGTCCTGACGTTTGACAAAGCGAGGCTCATCGCACAAAAGAGCATTTGATTGCACAGTCGCCAGAATATTCCTGACACTTGTCCCATCTGTTTATTTGCAAACTTCCCATCGTTTTTAGACTCCATTAAAAAAATAGATGGGATAAATAATGGAGCACGAAAATTCAGTGGGCGGGAGTCAACAGCTTTTATAATTGGAGGACATCCTGAGAAGAATCTGCTTCGTTGAACTTGTATTGCGGGTCACGTGCAATTACTTCAATTACTCGACAAGCGGAATGACGTTGTTGCTCGACTGCACGCTTCGTCATTTCTAATTGGACGCCTTTGATGGTTGAGTGCCTGATTTGCAGTTTTAAAAGAGTGATGATGGACATCGAATCGAAGACAAGAATTAAGAAAAAATCAATCTTGGATTGGAAACAAAGCTCTAATTAGTTGCAATAACAGGATGCACAGTAAAGTCAAGTCCCTATGCGTGTCTATTATGTAATCGCGGGAGAGGGAAGAAGAGAGTGCGTAAAAATAGGAAGCTGTAGGAGATGCGATGGAAGAAGAAAGAGACGAAGAAGAAGAGTCTTTGGGACTGATTTGATTCCTTCCCAGAGGGAGCTCTTCGTGGCGGAATAGATATACGACAGGGACGGAAGCGTATTGGAATATGCATGGCTCTCATCATGCGCACCATTCGACTGTTCGGATCCACTATTTTTCTTCCGATCTCTCTCTGCTTGCGACATCAGATCAATGGCCTGCGTGAAATTGAAAAGGGATGGAAGGGTTCTCCGAGTCCCGTGGGAATGCTAGATGACCGGGACGCGCCGTTTCTCATTTCGAGAAACGTTAGGTAAGACGCATAGAGTATAGGCAGCAGCAGAGCCTAATTAGCTAGACGCGACGAGATGAGTTTAAGCTCTTACCAACCTTCCCGGCCCACTGCATGATTGAATTGCACATGGCGTGCGGTGGTAATAGACGACGCCGGGCTCAAATGGCCCGTTTTCGTCCTGGCCGACGGCATCACGCCAGCGACCCCAATCATGTCTCTGCGCCGGCTGGGAACTGGGCCATAAGGCTCTGCTATAGCCAAATAACAGAACAACAAGCTAGGCATACTCTAGTCAGTCAGTTTATATAGATGGATGAATCGGCCGTGACTTTCCTCCCCACGCGCTTGATTGATTGGACGTGGTAGGAAGTCCGGATGAGTTGATGATGAACTTAGACAACAACATCTGTGTTTACAATGTCCATCTATCGAGCGAGTCAAGCTGTAGTCATTTTCTCTTTCCATCGAGAGAACAACAACAACAAAAAGAAAATAACAGGGGATTACACTTGATGTATTTTTTCTCGTCTCGTAAAGGAATGGGAAAATTGCGCATATATATATATCACCGGGGAAAGTCATTGGGGGCATCCGCTCTGGCGGAAATCGGTCGTAAAAGTTTTAGCGCGCGTGTTTGGCACACGGTTTTGAAACACTTTTGGGGAGCGGGAAGCAAAGTATCTAGGCACGCACACAACAGCAACAACTCAACAATGCGCCCCTATGTTTTCTTCAGCATTTTCTCAGTTCCGGTTTCCGGAAATGCTCTCATTCCTTCGCTCCATTGCTTTTGTAGAAAGGCAGCATTTGTCCCAGAAATGAATTTTTTTAAAGGTTTGTTATTAAAGCGCTTGCGGTTTAGTTATGCATGCATTGGTCGTTGGCACACCATTTCAACCGCAACCGGTCGTTCTGTCGTAATGGCGAGTGCTTGCACATCACGCCTGTTCACATCTCCAAGATCATTCTATTTATGATAATAATTCTTTCTTTCAACATTTACACATGTTATGCATAAAGCTTGAAATTAATGGCCAGCGCTGCTCATCCTGCCGTTCATTCTTTTCCTTTTTAATGCGATGATCATTTTCGCCATCTAGCGACAGCCCTCGGCACTCTTTTCTAAAAGGATTTTTGATGGTGGAAGTAAAAAGAAATTGTTGTAGAAGAAATCAATCGATGGCCATTCTTTTTCGTCTCTATCAAGCAATCAAGTCACGAAGGCACTCTACACGAAAAAAGGGGTAAACTGGAGCGAATTACTCCGGGCCCACTAGAGGAGAGAGGTTTTCCTCCTTCTTTCGTGCAGGCAGCACCCGCTCACGCACCCCCTTTGACTCTTTAAAAACAGAGAATCGAGCACAGTGAGAGCGACTAACGAAGCTAATAACTTGGCAACGACCGTAAAGGGAGTGGAGACGGGAGAAAATACTCCTGACGGATTAACTAGCGTTCGGACGGAGGGATTTTATTAGCTTCTTCCTGGCCCTGCACGCTCATTATGAAAGGTTTTTTTGTGCGTACTGTACTTCTTTTCTTTTGGTTTTAGCACAAATGATAAGAACCCAAGACCAAGTCACGATCAAGACACGCCAGTGAGAACTACTTCATCTTCTACTCCTTTTATTCTCATTATATGAAAAGACTAGATGATAAGAACAAGGCGAGTTGGGGAGGATGTTTTTTTTTTCTTTCTGTCTCTCGAATCAATCACGCTGCTACCGATTCAAATCCATCACTCCGATCGATAACAAGACCTCCAGCTACGGAGGTTATGTTCACAACGCGGAAGGAATATGTAAACAAATCCGGCAAGGCATTCTTTTCCATGTAGGAGGTGACTTGAGTGCTTGTTCATTACATATCCCCCAGGTTTTTTTTGCGTTGCAGAAGAGTAGTGTTTGGCATGCTGCCCATAGTAGGTTCGATAAAAAACGACAGGGGGGGGGGGGGGTTCTTTTCCCCCATTAACTTACTCATCCGATGAAGATCGTCGTCTTTAACAAGGTAATTCAATTACATCTTTACACAAGAAAGATAGATATAGATAATTAGAGATCATTACACGAGGACAGCAGTCGAAAGGAAAAGATATGGATTCCAGGCACGCAGCGGGTGATTTATGGAAGAAAAAGGACGGAAGAAGAAAATATTTCCGTCTGAGCATGAGGAAAGGGAGTTGGATAAATTAGTGCTTCTGAATCAGTCATACGTGGTTGCAGTAGGCTACCAGCACCGCAGAGCAAACTAGGCCCTCCCCTTTCATCTCTAATAGAAGAGGAGAAGATGGTAGGCTGCTGTTGTTCAGCTGTCAGTGGTGCGGGGGATGCGGCACCAGCAGTGTAATTCAATCCATATTCAGCACTCATACAAATACCACGCACCAAAAATTCAACAATATGAAAAAATTGAAAGGGAATGAGAATTTTCATATTTAGAAATGTTAAACAACCAAGAATAGATAAGAAACAAATTTATATAGAAAACATAAATCAAGGATTATGTGATTTAATTAAACATATAATGAATTGATGAAGTTGATAACCATTTTCTTGGTTGCGTAGTAGTAGTCTATTTCATAATAACCAAAAATCGATCCAAATTGAAGTTGAATAGGCAACAGAAAAAAACCCAAATTATATTACTACCCCAAAGTATCTTACCGGTATTGCATGGCTGATTCTTTGTCAATATTAGAAAAAGGCATTGTTTTGAGTAAAATTAACTATCGAAAAGACTTATAATTATTGCTACGCAAGGCTAGATTTCTTACGATATGGTCATAAATATATTTTTTCCAGTTAACCAATTTTGCTTATTCATATGTTAATAAAGGAGTCTTGCGCTCTATTTCCTCTCAAGTTTGATGAAATAGTGCAGTGCTGCTGAGAGGTGTCATATTCCTAAATTAACTTATCACTCGCGCTCATGCGCCCAGATCTTCCAAGCCTCAACGGACGACGATGACGAAGATGACGACGACTTGCACGGCTGGGACGACACTATACTCCCCACCAACAGCTTTTCTTCTCCCTCTCTCTCTCTCTCTCTCTCTCACACACACACACCGACACACGCATACACAGAGAAGGGGGAAAACAGGACTCAAGCAGGGACTGTCTGTAGCCCTATTCGGGCCGGTCCAGTCGCACGTGATTGTCGATCCTGTGCGGAGTGCACTAGGAGGTGTGCGCGCCTATGTGCTCATTCTTCAAAACAAACATGGAGCAGTCCCAAAGCATCACACGCTGCCTCCTTTTCCTTCTTCTTCATCTTGTTCAGTGGTCCGTTGGACTTGCCTCCTGTCATCAAAATCGGTTTGTACAGTTCATATTGACAAAAGTATACACAGTTCCAATTCATTAGCTCATCGTCAAGAGCTGATTCAAATCACCATCAAAGATAGTGCATGAAAATAAAGATTTTGTTTATTTTAAATCTGCTCAGCTTTAACTGCCTATTAAATTTGAGAAATGACACTGAATTTCGGGAACCATCAAGAATCCTATAAAAGATCCCATAAAAAGTCGATTGTGTGATTGGAGTGCACGCATGAACGGCTTAACGGGAGGAGAAGGGATCTAAGGGTCATTAGCATATTGACTGATTGCGGTTGACGGTATAAGATGAATATGCTCGAAACCCAATAGAACCACGACGTCTGCGCTCTTAACTTCTGAAAAATGTCAGGTATACGACATCTTTTTTAGAGCTCTCAGATTTTAGGGCCTTACTGTTCTGCACCAGATGTTGTTCAGCAACAATATTATATATAAACGTATATATTTATTTATCTACGTATATCTAAACGCTAGCGGATTACTCTTGGCCGCCGCAAAAGAGCCAGGAACGATGAGACCTCGACCAGCGATAACAAATGCGGGCTCTACGGTGTGGATTTTCTTCCTTTTAGTTCTCCAGTTAGATGCGGCTGACCCCTTCCTTTTCTATGGCTCTTTTGATTGCACAACATCTAGAGCCCTCGAGGACATATACGAAGCTGAGACGACGATCCCCCCTCTAGCTCCTTCTTATCATTAGTATTTTCTTCTTTTCTTTCCTTGTTACTCTTGTTTTGGTTTATCTCATACGCAAGAGCGGATCAACGACCCGTTCGTCACACGCAGCTCTTTTGCGCGAGTTTCTGGTTGGTCTCATATTTTTCGTCCTGCGTCCAGGCCCTCTCTAGTTTATCACTTTGATCCCTTGTGGTTAAAAAATAGGAAATGTTAAAGAATCTATTTTCCATGCCTCTTTTCCTGGATATAAACTTGGTGTAATAATCGATGTCGCCAAGATCGATACTGCCCGCGTCAGCATAGAAAAGCTTCGGCAAGGGTCAGCTGCTGCCTGCCCGATGCCTTTACCGCTATACATTTCGTTGAGCTCCATTCGTGATTGATCTAGCTATTTTCTTTCTCCGCCGGATTAAGCAATGCTGGTAAGAGATGAGATGCGTCTAGTGTTTTGCCATTCAGTATCCATCATGCTTTTTGCTGAAGCAGGAAGATGGAAAGAGAAAGACGACGAAGAAAAAAAAATATAGCAACCCGCTCTCAGTCTAGGGCCAATAAAACGTGTAAAGGGAGGTTGTGAAAGTCTATTGACGGGATAGAGCGGATTTATCGGCATCTGCCTACAAATCATCATGCATAACAATATGAGGTTGAAGAGAAGACAGACTTTGTATGAAAATGTGACATGCTGGTCGTTTCTATCGATATTTGATTTAGGAGCCATTCTGACGGAGGAGCAGCGAGGCAGCGCAACGGAGCAGCTCTTCAAGTATGCCGTCGCCAGGATCAATCGGGACGTCGAATTGCTTCCCAATACGACGCTGCTCTATGACATTCACTATGTCAAGCCGGAGGATAGCTTCCACGCCTCAAAAAAAGGTGCATGTTATGAAGACGTATCCATCCTTCTATAACAAGATTATGCAGCCTTACAAGAGGAGGAATGATTAGGAAGGGCGGGCATTGAAAGGATTTCTTTTCAGATTTTTTCTCCCTTCGTCTATGATATTCTAGTTCAGTAAATGGGATATCATATTGGTTTCTATTGGTTGGGATTTGTGATAATAACCGTAACGGAATGGGAACACGCAAAATGCACTTGCAAACCATCATATTTATTCGCCCTCCGCTCTGTCGGACCCAGATTCAAAAACAAATTTACTCTTTTGGAATGCGAAGGCTATACTACTGGTCTGTATCGTTCAGTACTCTAGGATTCAATCTTCCATATCAATTGAAAGGAGAACATTTTCTTTACGATGATATACATAAATATTTTTGCTCGGGAAAGCTGGAAAAGGATGTGGGATGGACCCGTCCCACTTGCGCCGTCGTCGTGCCTTTTTCTTGCTGTGTATGATTTATTTAAGAGTGGATGATGGATCAATGGACCGGGTGAGTGCGCTTGTGTACGTGCTGAATCAATCCTTCTTTTGTTGAGCCAGACTTTTGTCGGCCGGCAGATGCCTTAAATCCGCCGCATGAGAATGGAAAATCCATCAGGTTGCGTTGGAGTCCAATAAACAGCTCAATCTTGAATGAGATCTTTATTGGAAAGGGGATGAAGATATAAATGTTTCCCCCCATTCATTCTTATTTGTCTCTTTCCTTCTCTGCTTGCTCATTAGCTTGCCTTCAAGTTCGACAGGGAGCTCACGCCATTTTCGGCCCTTCGGATCCCCAACTTGGAGCACACGTTCAATCCATATGCGATGCCCTCGAGATCCCACATCTAGAGGTAGGCCAAACTTGAACATGTTTTCTCCATGCTTGACAATCTGCTTTGACAACTTTGTTTGTTATTGTTTGAGAGCAGTATACTGCTTTATCTGAAGGTGCTTCCACTACGTCACCTAATCCCAACATCTTATTTAGGCTCGTCTTGACATGGACAGTGAGTATAAGCCGTACTCAATTAATGTCTACCCACCAATTGACATGATCAACAAGGCGTTCATGGATGTCATGTACTTTCTCAACTGGACCAAAGTGGCCATCGTTTACGAGGAGGATCAAGGTACATTTTGCAGTGCCTTGTCAGCACAACTGATTCGCCGACCGGCACGTTTCTCGTATAATTCAATGTGGAATCGTTTGGAAAGCAGACTAGAATATCGCCGTAAAGAGTCAGGGGGATGACTTTTTGAGTGCATTATCCGCTTACTCAGCGCTCGTGTTTACGTTAGTTCTTTGTATCTGATGGTGGGTTTCTCATTTGCATAATTCAACGACGCTTTTCTGATAGCCTGAAAGCCGATGGGAAAAGAGGATTGATCGATTTTTTTTTTCTTATCTGGAGTGAAAGTGCTCCCGGGATACCGCACAATCTTATCCTTTAAATTTTCCTTGGGCTATTGTTGTTGATGGATCCACCAGGACTCGTCAAGCTGCAGGATTTGATCCGTGCGCCGACGGCCAAACCAATGGAAGTCCTCTTACGCCAAGCTTCTCCAAGTACATACAAAGATGTCTTAAAAGAAGTTAAAGCCAAAGAATTTTACAATCTCGTCATCGATACGAAAGCGGAAAACATGAATTTCTTTCTCAAGGGGGTAAGCAGACTTCAACAATTTCTTTTTTACTGTCCCATTCAACATTCTATGTTGCCAAATTCTGTTCTGCTTATTGTTCTTTTGTAATACAGACTACTTCCAACTCATTCATCTTATCTTTGTGATATTAATTAGGTTCTGCAGCTTCAAATGAACGACTATAAATATCACTACCTTTACACTACATTTGTAAGTTATATCTTTGCTAATCCTACCAGTAATTGATGGTGTGGGTTTTTAAGCATATCAACGAAAAATGACTAATAGCATTAGAGTATTTTAAATTAGTTTCTATGTGGAGCAAAGGATTAAAAATGAAAATTCTATATTCCAGGATATTGAGACATTCGACTTGGAGGCTTTCAAGTACAATTTTGTCAACATTACGGCTTTCAGAGCTGTCGACAGCGAATACTTTCGTGTCAATCAGCTTCTCAAAGAAATGGAACGGTCTCACATGCCAGGCTACAATAATTCCATCATTAACCGGACCCGAATTCTTCAGGCAATTCTTTCTGGCCTCTCTCTTTTAGCTCTTATTATATTTCTTTTCTTTTCCAACTCAATTGAGCGTGATAATAATGATGATTTTTTGTTTTCAGATTGAGCCGGCCCTGTTTTATGAAGCGGTACACGTTTTCGCTCACGGCCTCCAAGCTCTGGACCGCAGCTCCTCTCTGCGATTGGCTAACATGTCCTGCGAAGCCGAAGTACCCTGGAGTGATGGATCGTCTCTTTTCAACTACATCAATGCTGTGAGTTATTAATGGATCTTATAAGCGCGCCAGCCTACTTCGTCACTAACCAACTGCTTTTCCTAATAAAGTGTCGGTTATATACACATATTATTATGTAATAAGTTAGGCGACCAGTATTGACTGCCAATTTCCTTCTTGTTTGCTTAGTCGTGGATCTTCGGTAGTTGTTCACATTTCCAGAACAACAAAGCAAATAAGTTGTTGAATATTCATCCAAAGGTTTTGAGGTTGCATGAAATGATGAGAACTATTTTAACTAAGCAAGAGGAAAAACTTTTGTTCTTTGTGGTGTAGTCTACGATGCACAACTTAGAAGCCAATAGAATGCTAATTAAATAAATAAAAATGGAAAATATATTCGAATACTATACACCTACTGTACATCTGTTTGTATGTATGTTCTTTTGCTCAGGTCGAATACAGGGGCTTGACAGGACCCGTGCAGTTCCGTGAGGGACGAAGGACAAACTTCAAATTCGATCTCCTGAAGCTCAAGTCCCATTCCCTGGTTAAAGTAGGTGAATGGACGCCTCGGTCGGGAGTCAATATCACGGATCCGGTAGCTTTTTTCGATTCCGGGACTATGAATGTCACTCTGGTTGTCACAACCAACTTGGTAAGGAATGAAATATCAATTCTTCGTTAGTTATTGTTTCGTCCTCGTTGTGATGAGAGTGATGCATCAAATATTGTCAATGTTGCATGCCGTGGCAAGAAGCACGCGAATGGTATTGCATTTTAGGAGCCTCTTTTTCCTTTTATTAGGAGCGACCGTATGTCATGCTCAAGCATGGTAAGAATTACACAGGGAACAATCGTTTCTATGGGTTCTCCATGGACCTATTGGATGAAATCGCACGCCTGTCCAAGTTTAGCTACATTGTCGATATCAATCCTGACGGTGCTTACGGAGTGAAAAATCCCATTACCGGAGAGTGGAACGGAGTGGTCAAACAACTCATGCAACACGTTAGTAGACTTAACTTTCAACTTCTTGAGTGTTTTTCCTCGTATCCAATCACGATTTACGATCACGATATCCAATCACGAGCTAACGCAGAAAGCAAATCAAGGTAAGAAGTTCATTTCGGTCGGTACATGCTACATGCGCCTTCTGTAATACATATCCGTTTTACGCTTTAACAAAAGTATTCAAGAAATTAGAAACTAGAATGTTTAGTAAATTTTAAAAAGTCTTTTGTTGTTACCATTTCTGCGCGTCTGTGGATGCTTGTTCTTAAATAGAAAATTATAACTCTGTGGGCTCGGATTCGCTACATAGAATATCTCATAGTCTACAAAAAAAAAAAAAATAAATAAATAAACCGATCTAATTTTTTACGCTATATTGCTCATCTTTTAGGAGGTGCCATATGTTGTGCTCGCCAGCAATCATCAAAACCTGACAGACAATGATCGTTATGAAGGCTTTTGCGTCGAGTTGATTAGAGAGATCGCTCAAAAAGTGGGCTTCAACTACACTATTCGGTTGGCTCCTGAGGCTAAATATGGCATTTTTAACCCTGGTACTATATATTTGTAGTTATTTATTATATCGGCATTCCTTTAGTGCTTCGCTCTTCCATCCCTTTCTCTCTTTTTATAATTACTTTTCACGCTATTGGGGAAATCAAGCCACGGGCGAATGGAACGGTATTGTACGAGAATTAATGGACCGGGTATTTTTTAATCTTGATAAAACATTTCGATTTATACTTGATTAATGTGTTGGCCCTCTTTTTCGTACAAATTTAGAAAGCGGACTTGGCGATAGGCAGCATGACCATCAACTACGCTCGAGAGAGTGTTATCGATTTTACGAAACCGTTTATGAATCTCGGGATAAGCATCATGTTTAAGGTATTCACGTCTATTTCTCAGCTCGTAAAGTCTTCTCTTTTTATACTAAACATTAAATGCAATGTAAACAGGTTCCAAGTAAGCCTCCAGCTCGGCTGTTTTCATTCATGAAGCCTTTAACACTCGACATTTGGCTCTACGTTCTCGTCGCTTACGCTTTGGTTTCTTTGACCATGTTTATGGTTAGCCGCTTTTCCCCTTACGAGTGGCATAATCCATATCCGTGCGTCGCCGATCCTACCATCGTCCACAACCAGTTCAGCTTAGGGAATAGCTTCTGGTTTACTGTTGGCACGCTCATGCAACAAGGTTCTGATTTGAACCCTAAAGCGGCCTCTACTCGGATTATTGGTGGTATCTGGTGGTTCTTTACGCTAATCATTATTTCTTCTTACACGGCCAATTTGGCCGCTTTCCTCACTGTCGAACGAATGGCTTCTCCCATTGAATCCGCCCAGGATTTAGCGGAACAAAGAGAGATTTCTTTTGGCACTCTTGAGAGTGGATCCACAATGACCTTCTTCCGAGTATTTCCTTTTCAATCTAAATGACAATTTGTCGTACAAATAATCTCGAACTTTTTTGTAGGACTCAAAAATCGAAACATACCAGAAAATGTGGCGATTTATGGAAAATAAAAAACCGTCCGTTTTCGTTTCTACGTACGAGGAAGGCATCCGGCGGGTGCTTGAAGGCAACTATGCTTTCCTCATGGAATCTACGACACTAGACTACTTTGTTCATCGTAATTGTAATTTAACACAAATTGGCGGATTGTTGGATTCGAAATATTTTGGCATTGCCACTCCAATTGGTATTGAAAACAGAACATCAAGCTATTTCAAGTTGTTGTAAAGCAATGATTGGTAATTTCTCATTCTTTTAGGATCTCCGTGGAGGGATCGAATATCATTAGCTATTTTAGAGCTACAGGAAAAAGGTGTCATCTACCAATTGTACAATAAATGGTGGAAGAATAAAGGAGAGATATGCAACCGAGTGGGTCAGGGTAAAGAAACAAAAACCACTCTAGGTGTCGACAGCATCGGAGGAGTTTTTGTTGTTCTTCTATGCGGTCTTGCTGTTGCCGTCCTTATTGCTATCGCAGAATTTTGTTGGAACTCCAAAAAGAGTGCTGCCTACGAAAATGTAAGAATACTATTATTTTTTACTAATTTTGTATTTGATCAAACACTACTGGGTCTGTTGTGATGTTTTAAAAATAATAATATCTCGTAAATCGTGTCTAGTCTAGTCTAAATAGTTGTTACAATCATGATATAAGAGCCCTTAAATCAATTATTGCAATCCAAAAATTGAATGGAGAATTTTTTTACAGCAATCGCTTTGTGGTGAGATGGGAGAAGAGTTTTGTTTTGCTATTCGCTGCCGGAATTCTGGTCAGCGCCCGGCCTTCAAGCGCAAGTGTTCTCAATGCGTCACTCACGGCTCCTACACAACTCGAGCTGCATTAATGGATCACTCCTTATCGACACATCACGTCCCTACCAACGGAATCAGTAGGAGATTGCCTAGTTCACAGAAGTTGACAATCAATTAACATTAATAACTGATTGTAATATTTTTTTTTTTCAAATTGCGTAGATTTCAGGGAAGATTTCGTGGAATGTCGAAACGAAGACGGGTTTGAAAACACTGTCGTTTGAATAATCCTAGATTTAAAAGAAACCTATTCCTGTCATTTTTGTGCATACATAAATGAAGCATTTAAATACAACTGATTGCGACTATGTTTTGTTTTTGTTTTGAGGACGAAGAATGAGGTTGCGTACTGTACCATTCTTACTCATATTGCTTGTTCTCACTCCAAGTCGACTTTCGAGCAATATAGAAGGAAAAAGAACTAGAGAACGAGTATACATGCTGATAATTTACTATTCACGTACTGTTGAGCCTCAAGTATGTATACGTTGGTATTCGAAATCGATTTTCTTACAATCTCATCATTTTTTTTCGTCCAATTTGACTGTTATGCTGGCGAATCTATCACGCCCAATACCCTGGAGGATAGAAGAGCGACGTCCCCGCCAAGATTGAAGCTTTATTTTTTCTACATCGTCGCCAAGTCTTGTAAATAAATAGTATAATGCCACTGCAAAGGAAGATGATGGAGATCTATTCCGGCCAGCTATTCCAAAGAATATGAAGAGCCTTGTTGGTGAACTCAGAGATGACAAACGGCTTCCAGCTGACATTTTTTTGGCACTAGATCATCTGACGCCAGCTGCTCAGGATCATCACTGCTCTGCTGGCCGGCTTTACCAAACTTATTCCTAAAAAGGAAATAAAATATTGGCGGCTAACTCCTCTTTTATAGAGGAATACATCATGCTGTTTACGACCACCTTTCATGTTTCTGCTCTAACATCTCGTCAAACATTCAAGACGTAAAAGAAAATTACCGTTAAACGACGTTTACGTAATCCAGTTGGTCCATTTATTGATAAATCTATATGGTACATTTTTTAATCGGTCTACCTATTCTATTTTCTGTTGTTAGCTTAATCATAAGGAGGTGAAGGGGCTAAGATCTAAAATTAAAAAGTTAAAAAATAATTTTCAATTATATTACCATATTATTTTTACTAAAACGAACATGTTTATTCATTTTTAAATAAATAAATATGGCTGGTCATCGTGTCCTTCCATTCTGTAAAGAAAAAGCGTTCATATTTTCATCCGATAGAATTAAAAAAAATTCGAATGAAAAGTATATGAAAAAAACCTCACAGCTTTGAGGGCCACTCATAGCTTTTTAAATTAATCAAAATGTTCTGAATATGTTGAAATGGTTAATAGCTTAGTTTAGTTGAGTAAGTATCAGGTCTCTTTTCTTGTTGTTAAAACGGTCGTCCGCCGTTTAGAAAAGCAACGTCCACGGTGCGCTAAATAGAAAAATGCCCATGTATGTGTCATTTTCAGTTGGTAGGAAAAATTTATCCTTGCTATTATTTATTCGATCAAAAAATTAGAATTAAAAACTTGGATTGAACGGCTCACAAATAATATTGGCCCTCAACGCATCACTTATACATCCTTCCCATTCTACAATAATAGAAAACTGCACATAACTAAAGCCAACTCTTCTGTAATAGAGAGATAAGTAAAGTAATAGCCTAAGGTAATAGCCAAAGGCCCAACAAACAATAATAAAATAAATCACAATAATAAAACGATCAGCTTTCTTTCAATCTTATTTTTAAAACGATAATTGTAGAAATTTGTGGATGAGTATTATCAGTTATCACCAATACATAAATTGTAAATGAAAGCCTTTACTTTCCCTGGTAGGATTACAGTACAATAAATACGGAGAAACCAGTGTGAAAACGAAAAGCTTCGAAATAGCTTACTATAAACCATGAAGATTGAACCTGCCATAAACCAACATTTATGAAACTGATTACCTTCATGAAAACGCTCGATAACTTGAACCGTAGATTTACACTGCTAAAGAGCGTGTATTTTTACTGTAAAAAAAAGAATAGTAACGGCAAAGTTATATTCGTTTAATAAAATGGATCGAGGGATGGATGAAGGATGGATAAAAAAGGGCGATTATGATTTATGAATCATGTACGTGAAAATATGCGACAGCTATATATATATATATTCAAATTACCGGTTACATGCTTGTTAAAGGATATTGAAATAGGAGAAACCAAGGAGATTGTGTTCGTTTCCAAAAATATAGATGACTATATACGTAAGGTATTCATGATCAGTGTACAGCACAAATAACAGTTTTGTTGGATGTTGGATTTTAATGAAAGTCACGCAGTGCGTGTATAACGAATTAAGGCATGGCTGAGGTGGGTTCTACACGGCCACGCAACTTGGCGTGCATTCCGCAGGAATTCATTAGGCTCGGAGGATTTCGTCTGAGACTCTTCCGTACTGCTGTACCGCTCCAACTGTTTCAAAATCACGGATATGAATTAAAGAAAATAAAATAAAATATTATAATCAATGAGAACCTCTTCAAGGCGGCGAGCTCGTTGTTCCAAAGTGATTTCTAATGCGGATCGAGAAGAGAGACGCTCTTGTTCCAACTCTTTCCGAGTTTTTACCTCGCGGTGCTTCTGCATGGCTTTCTGAAGTTCACTTTTTTGATTCAACACCGTCTTTCCCCTAAAATTTCGAAAAAAGAAGCGAAACAATCGCATTAAGAAATAAGCCTAGACATTTGCCTTCGTCTTCATTTGTACGTTTTCTGGTTGAACATGAGCTCTCTGTGCAGGTCTCTGCGCTCCATGGATTCGACACAAGGATTGGCAGGCTTCCTGGGTACCACAAGTCCTTCTTTGTCCAAGACGATGCCACCCAGTCTCTCAGAGATTTGGTTTATATTATTATTATTGTTGTTGTTGTTGTTCTGGTTGAGAATGCTGTTAAGAGAACTGCGCCTGTTGTTGGGCCGATCTTCCTCGTTATAATAATCCGGAACAGGTATCATTTGCTCGTTATTAGATCTGCTCCCTGAGGAAATTGAAAAAAAAAAAACGAAGAATGAAAAGACGGCTAATTGAATTTTACCTTAAAAAAAGAAAGAAAACTGAAAAGGGAAATTTAGAGGCATACGCACTGTTATAAGAAAAGTACTAATTTTTTAAAAGCTTTCCTTTTCATAATGACGTAGAAACCTGCTGCGTACATAATGAAAGATACGGTAGTAAAATATTCCTGTGAAAAATTATGTTGGTTTCATTTGTTGAAATATAATAGAAACTAGACAATAAAAATACAAACAACGCAGCATATTGTTTGTAATTTTTTTTTACGCAAAGCTTTCGAGAGAGTTCAACAGTTAGTAGGTTGCAAACTTTCAGGATGGGACAGACAATCAAATAATTTAAAAGAAAAAATAACAACAAGAATTTACAAACTAATAGTAACAAATTCGAGGGAATATGATTTTAAAAAATTGATAACGATAAAACTAGTCGTAAGGAAATGTAAGAAAATAGGTGTTGGCACCATTGTTGAGCGCTTCAAAAAACGCGACTCGCTGTTTTATTCTGCTGCACATGTTCAGGCCAAAGTTCGATTCGAGACTGCCTGCCAACGTGAGTTTCTAACCGTTCTCCCACACACAATTCGGATTACACTTCCTGCTGCATTCCCGAATCTCATTTAGTAGCCTTAGTGCGAGCATTACGAATTACGAGGCTTCACAAGTGACGTCAGGATGCGCAGGCACACGGCCTCCACCTCCCCTTTACCTCATGCGAACGTTTTTCATCGACACAATAATCCATTTGTACTAGCTGCGACACGAATGTGGGTTTTCACTTCCTTAAATAGCAACGATTAGGTAAAATTCTTTTAAAGGGAACAATGACTGACATATATCCGCCATCAAGTATTCAGGAATGGCGAGAGGCCAAAAGTGTACTGTACTCTACTGTACAGGATTTCCTGCCTGAACACATTTTTCACGCGTGAAGCATCTGGCACGTCACCATACTTCCTTTTCTACATCGTATGAGCTGTGTTATGGTCAAACGAGAGATAGAATGAAACTGTAAATGAGCGAAAGCTAAAAAGCGAGTAAAGCACACTCAGCTGCAAGTGCGCAACAGGTGATGGACTGATGGTCATCAACACGTCAACTCCAAAGATCAGTTTCACTTTACAACAAAGTCGAAAGTTGATGTCAATAGAGTGAGAGAGCACTAAACGACTGGGATGTGAGAAACAGGTGTCGTTTCAGCTTCCACAACGAACGATGCCTTACCTTTTTTGGACATGATAAATTCCAGACGAGGCGTTAGGCACTGAATGTAATATGCGTGATCAATAAAAGTGAGCAAAAGGGATAGACCCGTCCTGACTCGCAGAGACGTAAACTCAAAGTGGTGGTCTGATGGCAAGCAAAAGCAATGCCAAAGGAAACGGCTGGACCAAAAAAAAAAAATGCTTTCTGGGCTTGCGTCTCCGCCCACTCAATTGCAGCGCACGAATTTCCATTTCAACTCCTCCCCGTTGCAGAAGAGGAAAAATTCTCTTTCTTACCCTGAAAAATGTGTACCTTTCCCTGCTGTGTCGGTGAAAACTTTAAGTACTTACATTTTTTAATTTTTTTTCGAGACCTAAAAAGGTTCAAAACGTTTCATCTTTGTCTGTTCTCTTCTTTGAATTCTGCTAGAAGTAAAATACGTGAAGTGTATTTATAAATAGATCTTTCCGTCCCTGGCCTAGTCTGCAGGATAAACACAGTACAAACTCTCATGCAAATACAGCGGAGATTACGCACGCCACGTTCTGTACGCCGCGTTTGTTGATCACAGTTGATCACATTACATTACTGAACATGACGCAATAGCACGGGAAATGTTTTAGATTTGAAAAGGAACCAGATATGTACCAATCGTTTCCTCAATCAAAAAGAAAAGTGAGACAAATATAGATAATTTTACTTTTGCTGTACCAACATAAAATTGAGCAAACATCACAAGAAATAAGCCGTAAATAATATTGAGAAACCAAAGGAGGATACAAGATTTCTAAGGTTGAGCTCAATTTACTTGTTATCGATAAAGAATCCATACATTATTGGCATTCGCATGCTAGATTTGTTTCCAGCATCTCTTTGACTACCACAGCCGCAATCTAATGTGTAACTGAACGGAAAAAAGTTTATCGCTAAAAGAAAGTTTATGGCCCACTTGAATTAACTCAATCTAAATAATGTTTCCTACTTTTGGACTAACATCTTCTTCACTTCTTGAATAGAATAGAAAACTGGGACAAAACAAAATATTCTGATTTCAAATATAACATTTCCTTAGAATTTGCAAAATTTCTAGAAAATATAAAATGCTTAAATATTTCAGAAATATTTTTTCAATTCTATTGAAAGCGGATAAGAAGAACTTGAAATTCCGATGGTCCGGGAGATTCAAAGAATGCCACTGGGAGAAATCGGAAAATATACAAAAATAAATATGAGACACCGGTAAGAAATTTGTTTATTTTTTGTCTTTTGTCGGCCAAGTATGTTCTCTCCAGTGCATAAGATGAGAGAACAATTTTCTAATTAGGGAAGAAAACTACGTTAGCTGACCACATTGGTTGAGAATATTCACACGCGGATGCGAGTTTTCTTTTTCAAAGCGAGTTTGAATATTTTTTTTTTGCCATCCTTGGTAACTAGTTTTGGTCGTAGCGTAGGTGATTACTTTCTTTCTCTCAGCTGTTTTCTAGTTATACAGCATCCCACTAACGACAATTCAAGTACTATGGTGATACTATGGTGATACTACTTTTTCCCGCGGTTTACATCCGCTGTGAACAGACTTTCCCGCGTGTGCATGCATCACGCTTTCCCGCACAAGATTTTTTCTTCTCCTTTTTTCCACTTCATACTATGCGACGAATCGGTTCATTCGTCAATCACTATTACTGCCAATTTTGGAGAATAACTCAATTTGAGTGGGGCTTAGTAGGCCACGATAACCTTTCTCTTGAGTTGTATGCACTCAATCTAATGAATGGAAGAAAACCCTATTATAAAAAATAAACTAAAATCATTGTAAAATTTAAAAGGGATGCTGTAGGATCTTGAACTTGTAGCAATCAAAAGACTAGTTAATAGGGGTTGTGTCATTTAGTAAGATCTCTTAAGAGAAGCATCAACTGGAACCAAATGACCAAACGAACGGTCACTGCGTATAAAGTTATAACAAAACGCCGTTCCTTTCATCAATTCGCGTCTTTGGTAGTGAATCTCATCACCGTCATTCAACGATATGGTGGTGAACATCAAAAGATCTCTGATTGCATAGCAAGATAGAAATAGTTCCGCAACAAAAGGAAAAACAAAACAATAAAAAGAATTAAAAAATGAAAGGTTCCTTTACCTCCTCGCTCTAGGCTTCCAACATAGAATACATTCAAAAGAAAAGAAGAAAAAAAATAGGAAATTTGTGTTTGACAGTGCATTCCATCAAATGTGATCCGTCCACGCTTTCTCACATCACGCAAAACAGAAAGGAGGAAATATATTTCTGCTCACGAATCACTGGGAAATAATTGAGTCTGTGCGAGGGTGCTGACCGGATGGAGAGCACGAGGTTAACCTTGCGCGTGACTAAAGTGGGCATGTCGTCGTTCCTTCGATTATTATCCGCTACTCAATGTGGTCTCACTATCATTAATGTAGTGTCGACTCGCAGATGCGCACGTACTAGATACCATCAGCGGAACTCATCCTCCTCTTTTTTCTTGAATATGAAAAAAGAAACCTCAAGGGACCAAACGGTAATGCCATTATTATCACTGGTGGAACTGATGGTCACCACTCAAATCTACAAAAATCAAGCGAGCGTAGAATATTTATCGCTTGGACTCGTACGGTTAACGTGGAAGTCACACTTTTCAAAGTTTTATATTTAACCACAATGAAACTCAACTGGATTTTCATTCAGGTGATGTCTTTGGCTTAGTGGTTATTTTGGGATCTTGAAAGCGACGAGATTGGATGTCCTAATTTACTCACATACGCTATCGTGGAAAAAATTGTACCGGAACTCAACTTTTTACGAGATAAAACTAAATGAGCTCTTAAACTAAAAGTGATTAAGTCATATTTCATCATTAAAAGCTGACAACATTATTGGAACACCAAACATGACTCTTGTATTTACGTCATGGGAAAGTCTAGGATTACTTCATGAAATACAATCTTCTAATCCAGACGCGCTGGCATTTATTATCCCGATTATTACGTTGCACTTGAATTGTTAAATATATATGTATATATTTGTTTTCTAGCCTGCCGTACAAATTATCCTGTATCGGTAATTTAATTTATTGACCATGGGCAATGGAAGCATTTCATTTGTTTGTTCTGAAACAGTAAACCTGATCATCCTCATCTTCTAGTAGATGCAGTACGGTAAAGGAGATGTGCCCGTTAGGCTATCAATGTAAAAATGCCTTCTGCTATCGCAACGGCTTACGTGCTGAATTGAAACGCTGCTTTGATCGCAGTATGAAAAATGTTCAATAAAAAGATCTCTGCTCGGCGTCTCGGAGGTGAGCGGTTTGCCAAACTCCAAGATTAATTGGTTAACTATTTCTCCGTCCAAAATGAGGTTTAAAAATATCAGTTGCTCCGTTGTTTCTAGGAGGACCGCTACTCAGCCACATCCTGTCGTTTTCTCCCATCTGTCTATTGATTGTCATCTTTTTCTTTTCGTTTAAGGCAAATATATAAACGCACATCTTTTTCAGTCGTTACTGTCCATCGCCTAACGGAATCAGCATCGTAAAAGTTCCAGTCCCTGTACACTCAATTAACGGAACTCACAAAGCAACGTTGAAGCGACGCGAGGCACGTTTTATGTAACATAAAAAAATAACTTGTACTGTATGTGTAGACCGGGTCACTTGGTGAATATTGGCCAAGTCTTTGAGTGCGGTTTCCTCTCTGTTGAAACCTATTGCAAACCCCTTTGTAATTTGTAGCTACACGGCCGACTGAGTGCAAAATAAACGTTCCAGCACAGAGAAGAAAAGTGGACAGAAGAAATGGACGACAGCAGCCAAGACCAAAAATAGTCCTTGATCATCGATTAGATAGTTATGTTGTTGTTTTTTATTGTTGTTGTTTTGTTTTAGCTTTTTAACTAAAATGCCACCGAGAAATCTAGAATTGAGAGACATGGTCAAGCTCCAATGAATCTTGGGAACGATGAGAGGGGGAAAAACAATACAGAAAAGCTCCCCTCGAAGTCTCAAGCCGAGCGTATCAACAACATATTTTGGCCAGAGGGGGTAGTAGATTTTTGTTCACGAGTGATTTTCCTTTGGAATTTCAAGTTTTACACTTAAACTTACAGTAAACTTACGTTCCCTATGGATATTTACAAAAAATATATACCACTGACCTTTGAACGTGGATGACGATAGCGTTGATAAACAAGAATACAATAAGACGCACCTGTCTGCTTTCGCGCCGAGGGGTGACTGAACCAGTCAACCAGCACAGCCTGACTGCGGGCGCACCTTCAAAATTCCTTTTTTCTCTCGACTCATCTTCACGTGAAAAAAGTGCCGTTTTATAGCGTAGTTGAAGCGAGCCAGTGTTGCCGCTTTAATCATGTGCCATTACGCTTTCTTTTTATTATCTTTAAAAAAAGACGAAAAGTCGAACAAGTTGACGGAGAACGAGAGAAAGTAGTACTGACGGAAGGAAACCAGGAAACGGGTTGGACTGAATGTCACACCTTTGCGACGGCTCGTTGAGTCTCCAGCTCCCGAATCAGAAGTCAGAATCTGAAGCCTTGTGAGCTTTATTTATTAGTCTAGCCTCCTAGATTCAGCCCTCACAATTTCCCTTCCATTTTCATGTCAATCACTCCTTTCCCTTTTTCTAGTGCAAGAGCTGAAATTCAATTGATAGGTGGCCTGTTTTGTTATTTATTTATGGTATATGGTACTGTTGATGAAAGATTTATAAATAAAATTGTACCTCCAGACCATGACCAACTCAAGTATCGGTACTCAAATCCTCAACCAAAGCGTGTCGACGGCCATCACAGCCTAATAACCAACTTTTTTTTTTTTTAAATCAACAAACAATTAGTCCGCTCTGGTTACGACTCCATTACGACTGAACAACTCAATTTTAAAGAATATTAGCATCACGTTTATCCTATTTCATGCACTTTTACTTTCAACATGTTTTGTTATTTATTCGTTTGCGCAGTAGGATTAAACACGCAGATTTCTTTATCGTACAGCTTATATTGAACAGGATCTCGGATTTGTAAAGAAGTACAAAACCCAGAAACTTCATCATTTTTTTATGCAGTATATTAAATATCGTGACAAGCATAATTAAAAAAAAAACAAAAAAAACATAGAGGATTAAGCCGGATTTAAACTGTTTCTGTAAAATAATTCTGATTTTATTGAAATTTGTTTGATTGAATACTAAACATATTTATTTTTTCTTCAGAAAAAATTTACACCGCGAATTTTACATTATTACATAAGGATTCTAAAAATTTAAAAAGAGACTTAGTTTTTAGCTGGTAGATGGCATGAGTCACTTTAATAGCCCTATTCAAAATACATGAATTAGCCAAATTTGAAAAAAATACAAGTTAAATTTTTTAAAGCAAGGAAATAGTCCTGGTGGTAGTTAAGTATTACAGTATCCAAAGGAGCACACATTTATTTGCGGACAGTGCAATAATGCGCATTTATCTCGAGTTGCAAGGCTGCATCTGTAGCGTCACTTTGCCATTCTTTTACACCGTATCATCCGTGCCTTTCAAACGACCTTTCCAGCTGATTCGTATGCTCTTTCTTTGTATTTAATATCCACCTTCAAGCGCTTAAAATTCTTCAAAGGCACATCTCTATTTGCCCTGACGTCATGAACATACCAGCCTCCGAGGGAACAATATTATTTTTATTTTTTGCAATGCGGATGCTAAGTTCAAGAAGAGGAGGGTCATGGCCATCAGCTCCTATTAAGTTGGGCCAGCCCCTTTTCTTCTTTCCTCCCTTCCATCTCCATCACATAAGAGATTTAGGATTCTTGGAAACAGGGAATAGTGGTGTTGCTTCAGCAACTGGTGCCTGACAAAGTTGAATCCGTGTGGAAAAATAACATCTAATTTTGTTCTCGACAAATAAGTGCCCGCACAATTAAGTCAAAAATATATACAGCAAACATGAAATTGACTGCATTGTCTACTTTATTAATGATCTGTTTATATTTTGATAAAACCCTTCCATTACCTACCTGAGCAAATAGCCAAAGGTAAAATATTATATATTTTTTCCCCCTCACTTTTTGGGTTGCAATAAGAAATAATATGAGGTGACACTAAGATCTCCACCTCACTAAACTGTAAAAGGGATTGCGCTGTTCAACTCTATGATCCATTCGATTATGTCGCACTATGTTGTAATGTTTTCAACAACTTAAAAAAATAATTAATAGGTGTAGTTTTGGTACTTCTAAATAACCGTTTAATTTCCATAAATTACGAAGGCAAGCTGTTATTATTACACATTTTAAATACTAAGTCAATGCTGTCAATCATTTTGATAAATAGGTAAACATGATGAGCTTCTATGACTTACTAAGTTATAATTTTTTTCTAGGACCAGAAGGATTCACTGTAAAAGCCAAGCTTTTATGTTCTTCAAATGAGCCCCAGCCACCATCAATTGATGGAATCCACTTGCCTCCAGATGTGAAAGCTCCTGCCCCACCTCCGCCTGAAAACAGGCCCTCAACCGCCCGCCGCTCCTGATCCAGAAGTAATTGCTCTTTATGAAAAAGATCCGGCTGGCTTCCCAGCCGCCTACATCGAATGGGAAAAGCAAAAGGACAAGCAAACAGCAAACGCACTGAAAAAAGAAGAGCGTCGAGATGACACAGCAGCTGAGAAAACTAAAAAACGCTCGCCTACATTTGATCAGTTTGTCACGGCGGCCCTTGTGACTGGACTTAATCTCCGACAAGGTTCAGTCTTCACCATGTTTGCTCCGTCCGACAATTTTTTGACCAGCATCAACGTCTCACTACCCATCACGGCCCTGAAAAATATGGAATGTGTTCAGCGCATTGTGAAGTAGGTTTAAAAATCCTTTCAATAATGAACCAAAGAAAGAAATTCGATTAGTTTAACGTGACGGGCATCTCGACGTAAACATTGACAGGTCTCACGTGGTCCTCGGTCGTTTCACGCTCTCTCAGGGGATTGAAGATATGGCCTTGTCCCTCCTGGAAAAGCCCATCGTCTTCAATTCCAAACAAGGTACGGTACTACACGAAATAGACTAACATTTTGTAAAACCTTATTCTGATATGCAGGCCCCAAGTTCCATTTTGCGGGCTATTTCTTAATTTTAGTTATGGGCATTTAAATATTGAACACAACATTCCAGAGAAGTTGACTAGTCATTATGGCTTTTAGAAAGATTCACAAATTGAACAAAGGACTGGCTCTTTTCCAAGGACGATCCATTATACAAATTTAATGAAAAAAAGAGAGAGAAACTTGATATGGTGGTTAAACCAATACCAGCAGGAGCTAGCAGAGTGGCGCTTTCAGACTCTCGACCTCCGCGTGTTTTACCTCTATTATCACGATGGCCATCAAAATAGCTTACAAATATGTGTTTGCAGTTATTTTAGTACATGCTGTGTCGCACAATCAGAATATAAAGTTCTTAAAAATATTGATAGTCAAGGTGAAGTTAGTTAGAAGCGAATCTTTAAATACGTCTGCCTCTATTATGCGCAATCGATTAATTATTATGTGGCACATTTGAAGAGCTTTTTCGTAATGAAATCATTTTTAAATGTTGCTATTTATTTTAAAACAAATCATCTATCACACCTTTTGTATGAATTTGCAGTGAATGGAGTGAATGTTGTACGAGCCAACATCGAAACTGATTACGGAATCATTCATATAATTGACGGATTTATGGATCGGGAGGATCTGATAAGTATTTGTCCGTTTCTCGGAGCAGCTTCAGAAGGCCAACTCGTTCCTGCAGCCAGCAGTCCATCATTTCACAGCATAAGCCTGCGCAAGGTGTCAGACCATGATTCGCTGCCTACTGGTCCAGAGGTCTTCCCATACATCAAATCTAACGGATTCAACAATCTCTTCGACGACAATCTTGATGGCGAGAGCCCACATGAGGCCATGTCTTCTCCCCAGTCCGTTCAAGACCATCCATCACTCGATGACACAAAGTAAACAAACAAAACACGTTCTGAGATCCTTATTGTTTTCGTTATGAGCGACCTCAAACGCAGAAGCTTTTTTTTTTTTTTTACTTGTTATCACTTTTTTTTTTAAAATATATGTATTCACACACCATTCGCGTGCCATGCCTGAGCTAGATTTTTTTTTTCTAGAAATATTTTTTTAAATATTATAATTTGCTACTTGTTTATTATGAATGAAAAACAGCGTCCCCTTTGAGCTATTGGTCAATATTGATAATTTTGCAACGGCATGGGCGAAAATGTCGGACGAAGAAGCTCAGGATGGTGTCATATCCATGTTGCAAAGCTTGGGAACTTCTACATTTCTGGCCCTACTGGAGCGCACTAGCCTGATAGACACTCTGACTACTGATGGTAAGGAATGAACAAAAGAAGAGAGAACACCTTAAAGTACAAGCTTAAAGATAAATGAATTAAACTCAATAATCCGTTAGGTCCGTGGACTATTTTTGCCCCCGATAATGATGCTTTTCAGAGTCTACCTTCGGAAACATTTGATCATATAATGAAGGATCCAGTTTTATTGAAGCAGATACTTATGTATCACATCGCCCCAATAAACGCAACGAGACAGAGTTTCACCAATAATGAAAGGTTGCTGTCTCTATACGAAAACCATCCGATTCATATAAACCTATACTCTGATGGCTGGGCGAGTGTAAGTTGGGATATGTTTACAGTTCGCCACTGTCAAATATTACATTATTAATATTTAAATATTGTAATGGGAAACAGTGGTATACGGCATCCGGAAGCCGTATTAAAAATCTCGACGAAAAAGCTTCCAACGGTGTTATCCACGTTATTCAATCCGTACTCTTCCCACCACTCGGCGATCTTTACTCAACCGTAAAGTGGACGCCAGCTCTTCGATCAGCATTTAAATTGCTTGATACTACGCCTAACTTCATATACAGTAAGACTATTGGGCCTTATTAATGATGAAGAGAAGAAAACATTCTATTTCAATTACTATTTTTAAATCTTAATACATTTTCCGGAATTAGATTCGTCTTCTATCACAGCCTTTCTGCCTGTTGATAGTTCGCTATTAACCACTACGATGGCTCGCTTAGATACTTCCTCATTCGAAGGTAAGGTTTTCTGTTTTAACGAATTCACTACACTTTATCTAACCGATATGCATAATTTAACTATGTATACATATTGATACAGATATTCTAAGCCGACATGTTGTACGCGGGACATGGTTTATATCAGGCCTGGTTGATGGTGATCAAATTGACACAGTCGGTGGAGAAGTCTTGCGCATTCATTATGGCGAAGGCAACTGTTTGGCTGTAAATGGATCATGTATCGTTGTACGTGACATTACGTTGACAAACGGAGTTCTTCACGTGATTGAAAAAATTCTATGACGATTCGTCTAGATTGAAAATATGAGTTGCTGTCGAGGACTATAGGGCTAATACAATTTATGTGATTAATTAGTGAACGAAATGTTGAAAAAACTTTACTCTTCCCATACGATTAAGCATCAATAAAATGCGTATTTTTCAAAAAAGTTTTATTTTATTATTTAACAGACTAGTTTGACCGCAATGACAAATTTTTCTATGATTGACGTAATGGGCTAAGTGTTTACTTAACTCATCGGGAGTTAAGTCGGGCACAGGCTGATGATTGAATTGGCATGATAGGACTAAGAAAGTACCCGTAAAGTTTTGTCGTAGACTCCAAGAAATATAGCACCGCCAATTGATATCCACAGGACACGAGGAACTATTCCAGCAAATAACCTAAAGAAAAAATATTATAGATGGTTATTCGAAAGGCGGTAAAATGATCTAAATTATGTATCAATATACCCTTTGATTCCTTGGGCAATGTAGATATTCCTTAAAACAATATTTAATTTAGCACCAGCTTCCACGCTTGATGGATCTGCCAACATTATTCGGGTTTTTGCAACGTCAAGTGGAGTGGTGAGAGCAGCAGCGATACCCCCTGTCCCAATTTTTAGTAATCAGTATTAATGTGCTTCAAATGGAATCATAACAATTGAATTTTACCAGATATTGCACCGCAAACCGACGACTGCCAAGGACTAACTGGTCTTTGTTGCTGTTCTGTCCAAAAAGTCTTTGCGCCTTCCCACAAAGGAAACTGAATAAATGAGAAAGGGATTTCTCGAAAGACAGTTGTTACATAGCCCCGATATAAACCAAAAAGTCCTTCGCTTTTCAAAATTGATTGCAAAATATTTATGGTTGATTTATGAAAACCAGCCTGCCGCCTCTGCTTGAGAATTTCAACAGGAACTCGGATGGTGCAAGCCGCCTGTGATTTAGCAATGGAATTTATTTTTAATTAGTTACAGGATATTAGATCAGCTTATAATACTATCAACCACATTTCAAACTTTAATAATACATACAATTTCCCCAATAGCTGCGCTGCACATGTATATACTAGATTGCCACATGCCATAGTCTTCACTGTTCAATAATGATTTTACTTTTTCGTAAGTAACGAAGAAAAGGGCAGCTATTTTCAAGACAATTTTTCAAAGTCAGTTAAATATTAAGTATAAACATCAATTGTACAAATATTTCACCAGTTGGAGCTGATCCCAATACGGTTGGTCCCAGCCCTGAATAAACGCCACGAAAACCTCCAGATCGGATGAATCCATCTGGGCTCTGTAATCTTGTTTTTAGAGTATCTAGTGGGAACAATGCAGCATCCACAGCAATTCCTGCTATCCCACCAGCCTATTTCAGAGTATAGTTTGAATGTAAGCACTGGCCTTGATGCAAGAGAAAATACATCTTTTTAAGTGTAGACAAAGTACCAAAATATATTGGTTGAAATTAATTGGTGTAGGTCCAGTCATGACAGACACATTGGTATCTGTTTCCTCAAATTGCATTGTACAACTGGATATTAAGTAAGAATGAGAATTAGAGGAGAGGTGACAGTGGGGACACTTTCTAGATATGATCTATTACAGTGTTTAACTTAAGGGAACCCATGTTCCATAATGAATCATCAACACCAGAGTAAACACACAATATCTTGGATCATTGAAATTCAATGAGTACACAATGTTAGCAAAGCAATCCTAATATTGTAACAAGTATGTTTAACTAAATTAAATTAAGTTTCGGAGTGATGAAATAAATAAAAGATAGGGACTGTCATCTTCACAGTCACTGACAAACGGATTATTAGCTTAGTCGTTGATTACTAAAAAATACGATAATTAAAAATATTGCTAGCGTATTTAATACTAATGAATAAGTTACCTAATTTACGATCTCATTTTATCACGTGCTGCGGTACAAGAGGCAATACAGTCAACAAGTTAACAACTGGTAAAGTAATTTTTAAAACTGTTATGATGAGCAGAAGCAGAAGAAAATATATCCACTTAATATAACTGGCCGAGCAACGACCACTGCAGACTGTACCGGACTGTACACACCGACACGACTCACGAGAGACAGTGTCGCCTTCTGTCCCCCTAGCGGAGAGTGGAGACTGGTATATCAGTATATGAGCCGGGGCTCGGGGCTCGTGTCACTACCAAAGAGAAAAGGAGAACTGCCGATAGGCCGACAAATTGGCAATGATGGGCGCGGCTTCAAACCAGGCTTCGACTGTTTACACTTTACAATTCACACTATCACAGTTTACACCCTAGACCATGCTGTAGACTCTCACGCTGCCTTCACGCCGGTTTTACTTAAATACTTTGCTATTGTAACTTGCAAGACCCTCAATCGATCAACATTTTGAAATTTTTCAAATTTCATTAGTTTCAACCATCTAATTTTTCAGTACCTTTTCCACAACGATTTTTAATCAGTCATACTCATGAAGTGAGCTCTAAAGGTAAATTATGTGACACTATATAGTATGTTAGGTTAAAACAAAAATGTAATACAATATTTAACTTAGATTCAATATTTACTTCTTTCTCAGAAGCAGTCTAGGAGAACCTGAGGACGTCGCTTTACACAACCTATATTCTGTGTCCTAAAAAATTTTTAGTGAAACATTTTTTTACTACTACTAGAATGGCGGCTTATAGTAGGAGTAATCATATTGGAAGTATGGTGTTCATTACATTTACAATTCTTCTTTTCTTCTGTGAAGGTATATCGAAAAATAAAATCTGATGCCGTGTGGAATACTATACACAATGAAATATATATGTATTTAAACTTTTTTAAACTTTAGATATTGGTGCAAGGCTTTGCCAAACAGAACAGTTGGGCTTAATTAAAAATGGAACCAAGTCCATATCTAACAGTAAACCCAACTCAACATCATCATTCTTGTTCTCATGCCCAAAACCTGAGGATCCTCTACACTTCACAGAGTGTTGTGATTCAGTAATTGAAGGACACCAAGGTTCTTATTGTTGTGAGAAGAGGGCACATGAATTTATCTCAGGACTAGATGACAGGTAATTAAAGACTTTCAATTTTAAATTTCATCCCTACAAGCATATTTGTGTATTTGACATATTAATGGTGTTGAAACTACATCTGGTCACAGGATATTGATAGCTATATCAATTGGAGTCATCATTGCCTGTTTACTCTTCTCCATGATTGTACTTATCTGCTGTTTTTGGAACAAATGTCCCATGTACTCAACTTGCAGGAGTAGCTATCAGCACAATGATACAATTACCTTCTGTAAGTTCTTTTTTTATAGCATTCATTCAATCATTTCATCATGGGGTATTAAAAAAACTCAATCTTGCTTTCTTTCAGCCACAAAGGAAGAAATGATGAAGCTAAATGGGATGCCTAATGAAGATTACAACCTTCATGAGTCCCGTGAGCTAAGCACTGTAAAAATTCGTCCAGTCCCTGATGCCTAAAAATTGCTTCATCAACAATGTTTTGTATGTTAATAATTTAAACTGTAATACTCACACTGAATATCACCTAGAAGATCCACATTGTCAATCAATAATTCGATTATGTTATACTGGGATTTGTACTTTCTGAACACGCTTAAATGGTTAGGCTTGATTGGTAACGGTGGTGTACTAGCTTGCTCTTTGTGTGCTTCTAAAATGCTTATGATTTGTGCCTATAATAGGACTTACTTCAACTTAACTTGCTTTAACTTAAATGCGTACGTTGTACACTTTTTTTCTAGTTCTTTAGCGTGTTAGGTTCTTAAGTAAGCTTACTAAAAGTCTTAACCTAGTCACTTGCACATCACTGCTTACCGCGCCGATCTTTCACTTCATATCTAATCTTAAAATTAGGATACATGGAACTTGTGCTGTATTGAATCTCTTTCTTTAAGTTAAATATATGATCAAAGAAAACTATGATCTTTCCATTATTTAGTATTTACTTTATTTCTCAGACTCTTACTTTTGGTTTTTACTGGATTTAAATACTTGAACTAAATTGCATGAATGAAATAAAATTGAAATAAAGCTATTAAAATTGTTAGAAAAGATAATTTTAATTAATAATTAACATTTTTACATACTGATGCTTAAAAAAATAATATTATTATTTATGGATTAAGTTATCTTAAAGGATTAAAATT
Source organism: Chydorus sphaericus (assembly GCA_030141595.1). Taxonomy (NCBI): domain Eukaryota; kingdom Metazoa; phylum Arthropoda; class Branchiopoda; order Diplostraca; family Chydoridae; genus Chydorus; species Chydorus sphaericus. The sequence continues at coordinate 10,366,502 of CM057928.1, forward strand.
GTTTAATAGTGTTCAATTTTTTTTATTCGAGAACCACATAATTATATGCACGACGGCTGGTCAGTGGTCCCCATCGACAAGGATAGGTAAAACCTGCGCATTTATTTCTATAATCAGAACAAACAAAAACCTTAAGACCTACTTGAGTATGTTTGACTAATAATTAAGTCAGATCGACCTTAATTACCAAAGTTTAAGGTAAGGCACGATCTTTCATCCGACGGAAAGAACGAGGAATCCCTTTTCCAATCCATTGAAGCAGTTTGGCAACTTTCGTTTCTGAAAGATTTGTTCGATTTTCTTGACGGCGTTTTCGTATAAATGGTTCTAGTTCATTATAGAGAGGCTTGTGTTTGTTGAATTTTCGGGAGAATGCTTCATAAAATAGCCATGTTGTTTCCGAAGCATTGAGATTGATCTTGACCCCCTTGCGACGTCGTATACTATGTACATGTCTTATCATCCGGTCACAGCATTCTTTGATCACCGTGTCCGTCAGGAAAGCGACGTTAAGGGCGGCTTTCCTACCATGCCGCATTAAAACGTTCCGCACTATAACGTGGAACCTAAATGCAGCCATAAGACAAGCATGATACATCGACCTTACTACAGTAGCCTTTCGGTTGATTCTTGCATCTAGATATATAGCCTTCATTGTGAAGGGGAAAAATAATTGTATAAATGGTATTGAATTATGAAAAACAGTATGCGTCATTACTTCAATTTTTAAAGTTGTAATGGCCTGAAGGCGCTGCCGCAACAACTGACCCGGTTCTCCAGCGGAAGACGTGACGCAATGAATAATGTTTGTACCTTCGTACTTTCGGTAGTCACCGCGTATTTCAAGAGTTTTTGTGTTAAATTGGAGACCTTAAAAATTACTTAATAATAGAAATAGAAAGTCAAAAGAAAAAAAAAAGAAGAAAATCAAAATACCACAAAAAGAAGGCCAGACAACTGATCGTCGGGGAGACATTTGCTTCTCATTACTAGTAGAGAAATCCACATTCGTCGTGGTTTTAGCAGGATTCACGTAGGCCTTGAAGTCTATGAAACCTTCGTGCATTCTTTTATGAAAGCGCTGCGCACGTGAAAGGTCTGGTGTCAGGTAAAGAAAGTCGTCGACAACGCGGACTAGCAAGTCTTCAGGATGTGTTAGCCATTCTGATAGGTGCTGCTGAACCATGAACCCGTAGTAGATGTGGCAGAGAGCGCTAGACAGTCGGGAACCTTGCGGAATTCCTCGTTTCAATTTGTATTGTTCCTTGTTGTTGGGCATGACTTGGACTTGGCAGATTGAATCGATGGCGATGCGAAGGAGTTCAGTCGTGTCAACACGTTCAGTATTAACACCCAAGTCGAAGATCACCGATCCAGGAACTAGGCGCCCTACCCACTCATCCGCTGAATAAAAATGAGGGATGAGCTGGAAATTTTTGCTCCGGCGACCGTCGGGTGAAAGATGGCACCATGTTCGAATTTGCATTAGTTTAGGTAATAGGTCGTTGAATTGGCGCAAAATTTCAATTAGTTTATTGTGATCCACGCTTCCAAAAGCGTCTTGGATGTCAGCATGCACGAAGTATAAGGAGCCAGAATTGTTATTTTTTCTTCGACGGTCAAGGTAGTTTACCCATTTGCAATGAAGAGAATGTGTTGATTTCGCATCAAGTCCTATAGCACGATGAAAAATTTTAAATGTCCGGATTAGTGGAAGTAGTTTAACATAATATAATAAGTGGAAACCTTCTGTGTAGAGAGAACTGATAGAATGGAGTAGCAAGCGAACCGTGTTGATTTGTTTACGGTTCAAGTGAAGAAATGTAGAAGGCATGATCGGTCTCATTCCATCTCGCTTCGGTACGAAACGGAGCCGAGATTGAAGCGTTGCTTTACCCTGGTTGTTATTGCTCAACTTTCCCAACACGGCGACTGGTTGTCGGAGGGTAACAGAGCACATGGAATGCATCATTCGTCTCACTACTCTTTGCCAGATGTCTTTTGAATAGAAGAAGATGCAGTTGCGACCAAATGTGGTCTCTGTAGCATAGAAGTGGGCGCGGATCAAGGGCTTTATCCATTCAAGAATTAACTAAAATACAGCAGATTTAGTATCTGGGCAAATTTTTGTATAAAAAGTTATAAATAGATTTACCCACTTGACCACACGAGCCAATAAAGAAACTTGCAGTGGAAGGCTATCTAGATGTTTAAGCCACTGGCACTTGCCCGTCTTCATCGACTGCATAAAATCGTTCAGAGTAAAAGAGGTTCCGCGTCCGGCTGCAATAAAGGAGCACGCGTTGGAAATAAAAATGAGTTGGTTGGCAGATCCTCCTAAAAGTTTGACGGGAACCACGCTTTTGATGGCATGTTTTACAAACTTCCTTATCTCATCCAAATGAACGGGAGAATCGGGGGATTTAAACCGGTTGGACGCTTTCAATATGTTATGAAGAACGGTAGTGTAACGATAGGCTCGATGGTTTTCTCCCATCAATTTCAACAGCTCTTCGAGTTTGCCCAGTTCAACTTGGTCTTGAAATTGGATTCCAATTTGAGTCTGCAATATAGCAATCAGTGTTTCTTGCTTGGGATTGGGATTGCAGAGAGGATGAGTGATGGGAAAATGCGTCCAACCCGAACTACTGTACAGGATTTCATCATGCGTGATTAAAGAGGATCCATCAAATCCACTCCGATTATCCGTTCTTTGCCGTTTAATTAGATTATTTTTCCTCCGTCGTTTCCTGCTTGAACTCGACTGCCAATCCTTGTGCCTTTTCTGAGAACTCCTGCAGTGTAAAAGAGATACAATATGAGCAAAGAGAAAATGGATGAGGCGGCTACATTATCTTACAGGCACTGCTTCAGGTGGAATGATTATTTGTTCGAGTGGTTTGATGCATTCAATTTTCCCACTTGCATCTCTTTTGATGAGGCTTATTTTCTTGGGCTTCTTTATTGAGGTTAGACTGGTGGAGGGTTTTACATGAAGAAATGGAGCAGGAGAAGTGGTAATGGGACGCACAGGTGCATCAATATGGATTGTTGGGGAGAGACGTTGCTCCTTCCCTGAGATGAGTCGGAATTTCTTGCTTGGCCGCTGGACAGAAGGTGTTAATGAATTGTTACCGACCCCCACGGCAATAGTAACGCAAGGAGTAGGAGTTGTTACTCTCTTCCTTTTATAGCATCTTGCAGTTTTATATACTTGAGTGGGGAATGCCAAATCTAAGCACCCTTTCATCCAAGATGCGCTGATCAACGGCCCACATATCTGAAGCCAAGCTCGACCGCCCACAAGAACAAAAACGATGCATTGTGTCAATAGCCAGCGCATATTAGACGAACGTATCTTCTTGTGAAGTGAGTCCCATTCATCCCGATACAAATGAGGGATGAAAGGGCATTCACAAGCCGTACAGAGACTCCGTTTGGTGAGGCAAGGTAAATACCATTCACTTTGCAGTCCTTTCTTGCGTAAGGCAGATTTGCATGATTCCATCAGCTCATACCAGTTGGACTCCAACGATGGGTCAAACGGGCCATGTGGACGTTGAGGCGCATTTTGAAATTCATGGTCAGTGCGGACTTGAACAGCTAGGGCTTGCTGCAACATTAGTGGAAGCTGCTCCGTATTTTCCTCCGGTATCAAGTCTGTCAAAGCTCGGATGTTGTACTTAGGTCTTGGGAACACTCTCTCCAATAACCGCAAGCCCCCTTCCGCCATTACACCGTTTTCCTAACTGAGTTAGAAACCAATTTTATAAATTTATGACGAAAGCTTGTCACAGGAACTCGAGCCCGACAATTTTAGTTTAACGCCTCTAGCATTTATAGGCTATTTCTAGTACTAACATCCATTAAATAAATAAATTTAGACCATATTCATCACAGTAAAGAATATGTACGAAAGCACCTTTGTAACCGGGAGCGCAAGTGAATTGGAAAGTGGAATGTGGAACGCAGCGACTAATGATTCTTGATAATAATGATAATACATTTATTATATTGTAGGATATGTGGACCACAGAGAGAAACACCAAACCATAAAATGAGAGGGCAATAAATGATATTATTGCAGCAATTAAAAGTAATACCTAACTTTATTTCAATTTTTTTTACAGAATGTGTTCTGCAAAGTGCAAAGATAGCTTTACCATGAGATTTTACACTGCTATTGGAATAGCAAATAGGCGTGTGTGAGCCGTGATCCAATGGCAATTGTAAAATGATAATTTTTAAAACTAAAAAAATTGTATCTGCCAATCTGTATTACAACAATATCGACAGTCTTGGTAATTTTAGACATACTGTGGCTAGCCATTTAGTGTAGCAACTTGTTACACTGTCACCCTCACTCATCACAAGATTGAACTTGTAAACATACTGGTACCTAAGTTAAATAACTATAAAGAAAGTGCAGTCTTTTAAGAAGAAAAAACAGTTGGAGTATAACTTTAAAAAACAAATAAATCCAAAGACAAACAGGAGATACTTTTGTGATTAAGCTCACTTTCCAGGTTGATAAGATAATCAATAAATTGAGATTAGTTAAATGCTTCATCCTAGATAAGCAGCTGTCTAATAGCAAATACCACAAGCCTTATGTACACAAGGATTAGTTCTATTACCATGCTCATTCTAGTGATAAAAAGAAAACAAATTACTACATTAAGTCAAAATCGAGCATAGGTACTTGTGAGAATGTTAAATCATCCGATGGATCAAATGTATCGCAAAATAACCGCTTAGAGAATAAGTTAAATCGTAAGCAAATATAAAAAATTATAAAACAAAGGCTCTCAATCTATGCTGTCTCTTCCCTATGTAATAAAATACAATTTCTACGCAAACGATAACAGCCAGTTAAAAAGCACATGAACAACGGCAACATTTTGTTACATAAAATTCCAATTTCCAAATCGCCGGCGAAAACGTGACAACAATTTTTTAATGTAAAACAGGAATACCAAAGTGAAAAAAAAATACTGTAATTACTTTTTGAAATGTCAGTCCGTCGTCTGCATCACACCGCAGTCCTCACAAATCACAATGGTGGTGAACGTACGATGCACGCAACGTTGAAAGACAAAAGTGTAGAATAAGTTTTTTTTTGTTTTTTAAACTCAGTGGTATTGAAACCAGTTTTTATTAATTTTTTGCTAGTAGTAGGAATATTAGAAATACCAGAAAACAAATTTAAGCAAAGGATTTAGAAAAGTAGGCAACATCCATTCGGTCATTCTTCGTTTCCTCCCACCCTAGAGCCCTCCATGCTCCCGTCCTTTAATCTTCCGTTCAGCACAATAAAGATGGCGCTGACTTCGTCCTTACTGCTCAGCTGAGAGTTGGCAGCCAAGAGTTTCGGACGTGAAATCCCGCCGGGTTAAGAAACTGATAACAGAGTTGATGTGGGTGAGTGTTAGTGGATTTCCGACCGGATTTGAAACATTTCTTTAACGTAAGTTATGTTCTCATCTATAATTACACCATTTTACATTTTTATCTAGCAACATTTTCCCGTAATAAACGTTAGATAACTAACTTGTGAAATAGCCTGTGCCTCTACCTCCCACTCATAAATAAATAGAAGACATTCAGCTTCTTTCTCATCATAACTAGTGATTGTTTCTGAAATATGAATATTGACCCTTTAAGCTAAGATAGAGTTGCGTTACGTAAACGCCTTTTTAAAATGGGAAGCTCATTCATTGTATTTATTGAGATTGGAAGAAAATTCGGGTTAATCCGTAAAAGATTCCAGATTCGACTAGACAAATATTAAGTAGGACCTAACAGGCGGATAGCAGTTTTTGCAGTTGAGCTTGCTTCAGTGTTTCTTCCGTTTGTATGCCGTCTTGGCGTACGGTTGTTTCCTTTTTTGAAAAAAAGAGGTTAGATTGGGTTTTAGGAATTTTGCGTGACAGCTCTTGCAAGATGACGACGGCGAAGGCCCCTCCAGCTATAGGGCCTAAATACAGGCACGAAGTCAGTGCTAGTACCTCCCAACGTCTTTCATATTCAGAAAGAGGTGTGCGAGCATCTGTATGTTGTGTAATGTAACGCACACACAGCCTTGACTAATCTTGAATGGTTTGTAATCAACATCCGTACGCGACCTCAGGGCTAATCTTTTATTTTCTCCTTCTCTATTCTCTCATTCTGTCTTGAAAAGAAGGAGCTACGTAGCTGAAAATAGCTCGTTTATTTGTGTTGTTTTCTCTCTCTCGCTCCCTCCCGCGATTCTTCCTTTTCTACTTTCTTCTTCCATGTGGAACTTCCCGTGTCATCCGTCACCAAGTTAGAGTCGACATCATCGATCCTATTTTGTATTTTCCTTCTATGCGCGCGTGTGAGTCATGATGGATCGCGTAGTCTAGTTCTCAATGCCATCGGGGGCTCTGTTCTTGCTCGGCAGAAAATGAAAGGCATTCCATTTCTTTCGTATATCTCTCCTTGCCAGCCTAACTGGTCCAACAACTCCTATTGCTCGCTGTATAAATGGACAAGAAACTCCAGAGTATATTCTATCTCTATCTCTTTCTCTTCCATCTCTCTTCATTGCATTCTCGTTGGCTGAATAAGGAGCGCGCAGCGCTCTTGTGGAGAAGAAGCAAAAAAGTTGTTTTGATACAGAATGTAGGTCACTCACGCCATCCTTGGCAAGCACAAAAACGGAAAGGAGAGAAAAGTGGGAAAACACAATACATGAGGAATATCGTGCTACTGGTGAAGAAACCTTTCTCTTCTTGTAGCTGATAAACGGTGGTAGACCTTTGGTCGCAGCATGCGTTCCAGTTTACGAGGACGACAAATAACTTTTTTTTGTAGCCTGCCGAACAAATTGGATGTTAGCAAATTCTACGATAAATTAATCAACGGATATTGTCTCCTTCACGGCTACCTGGTTAGAATGGACATGGCAATGGGACCCGTTTTCTCCCTTTAACTCTTTCTTCCAGTCATCATCATTCTCTCATTTTATGAATCCTACATGGCTAACAACAATCCCCTTCCAACTCTGAGAATGGCTATCTATCACGAGTCTTCACTGCGGAGCGGTCTTCGACGTCATTACTACACCGAGAAAATGTTTATGACATCTTCGTATACCAATAAAACAGCCATTGAAAAAGCCACAAATTCGTTTTTCTTTTGTATTTGGGGTCAAGACTCAGAAAATGTCCGCCCATTTCATAAGGCAACTCGACCCTACTCTAGTTTGCAGAGAAAGGTGTTACAGTAATTGCGCTCTTGATGTGGAAGAGTGAAATCCTAGATTGTTTCGCTACAAAAGCCTTAAGACCCTTTTTCAGTATCATGCTCTTGTTGTCTCATCATTAACGCAAACATCACACTTACGCACTCGGAAATGCGTGTGCATAATGATAGCGGCTGGGTCACGCTGAGCGTCAATTCAGACCGGGCGTGTCGCCTTTAGCGGCTGAGAGAAAGAGAGACACACGGATAAGGAGGAGGAGAGAGCGAACGATATGTACCGTATACGAAAGCCCTTTTAGCCGATTGGCATGAGTCGGCCCGGGCTCAGTCTGTGCGCTAGGACGAAGGCGGAGAGATATCCTCCCTCCACCTTCGCTCTTGACTCCCCTTTTCCCCCTTTTCTTTCAACCCATTCGTTTTTTTTTCTTCTTCATGTACTCGCAGAGTGAACGTGCCTGGCGATTTGTTTTTGCTTCGTCCATCTAACGAAGCCCACGCACACACGTACTGAAACGCATTTGTTGTTCACGCGCTCCTCTCTTTCTTTCTGTTGCATTTTAGTGGTGTGTACTTACGGAGCCCCCCGTTGAGTGGACTCGTCCAAAGACTTGGTGATTTGTTGTGTTGGCTGTTGTGCTGTGTGGCGGCTGAGACGACTGCGACGCCGAGACGGTATGGAACGCGGTCTTTGGACACGGATCGACCGCTCCTGGACGACTTAAACTCGTAAGGTGCTTTAACATTCATTTCTTTTTCTTCTTTTTTTTACCATTTCGTGTTTCAAAGATTTTCCATAAAAAATGTGGCGTCATCCTCTGTGTTTGTATATGCTAAGGGTCGGTTTGGCTTTTGATCGTGCGGGACTGATTTATAGTTTGCCTCGCACCTTCTTTTAAGATGCAATCGATTCGAAATAGAGAAGACCAAATAAAGAAATAGGCTAAGATAGTAAGCTTGAAAAAGCTTGCTTGTAACTAGGTTAGTACACGAGATGTCCATGTTCTAAGTGATCTGTCGTCTTACTCTTTTTTTTGTGTGCGTCTGTTTTTAGTTGTTGTTGTAAAGAAAGAATGTGCTTCAGCGAATGGGTCTTCGCAGCATGCACACATATATAAGGAATGAAGTGGAATTCCTGCGGGATTTTTCTTTGCTTTTTCTTTCTTGTTTTATCCAACCGATCGTATTGATTCGGCCCAGTATGTACAGTGCATGTAATATATACATACAATGCACTCTATAGGGAGAGAAGAGAAGGTAAATATTGATGCATGTGACAGTTTTCGGAAAGGAAGAGGGAGGAAGCAGAATAGATGACAGAAAATTCGATGCCAAGTTTTAGTGCGGTTCATCTGTTCTCAAACGCCCATATGTTTCCAACTCAAGCACAAATGAATTCGCTGGATTCATTTATCTACTCTCGGTTCGACCCATCCCATTTCCCGTTACTTAGTCGGGTCGTTATCTCTGCTGTTAATTTGTTTCTCACGATCCGCCGCCACCTCGCTTGGTGCATGTCCAGTTGAGATGTACATCGTTGTGAAAGTGCTGACGGACCAAACATCTGGCAGTGCGTTCGGTGCTCACTTGCAACCACTTTCTCTCTTCCACACCTTTTTCTAGAAAAATGTTCACAATAATAACGGCTTCGGGCATTTGCTTGGAATTCTCCATCTAACGATTAGCTGAATGGAACAGTCGAACCATTTAGTGGTTACCCGCTTCTCTCTTGCGTTCACCCCAATAGAGGGTACACGCAACCTCGTCACCAAGCTCCTTTATCCGTTACTCTCATTCTCGCTTTGACTTATTATATGTCGTTCTCACGGGACAAGGTGGAGAAGAAGAGAAAGAGAAAAGTAGGGAATTTTGCTCTACGAATTAGATATCCGCTTATGGCTCGATATCGATCGATATCCGATCTAACTGATTCCTTTTTCACTTTCTGGTGTACTGCTGAATCGGCGGATATCAAAGTGAGGCGCCAAAGAAAGTCTCCCGCGAAGAAAGAATCTTTCCCACGAAGGGTTATATGCACCAACGTTGAAGCCATGCAAGAACTTTTTCTAGCATGGTTCAAAGGTCGAATACTCCCGACGGCACTCCATGAAAACACCTGTGATTCTTTTGTTGGACTCGTCTTTTAGGTCATACTTATTCATCATAATACCACATACTCTTTGTTTGGAGGTCCCCTTTCTTGTCGCTACCCATCATTCTTGTTACTGTGGGGACTGCTTTCGCTTTATTTTTCAAATTCAATTGGGAAAGGACGGCTCACTTTATTTCTCGTTGACGCAGTGCCTTGCCTAAGGTAGAAATAAACCCTTTCAGTTCCAACTATAACAGTGCAAGTCTCGTGAAGGTGACGCCTGCAGTCAAAAGTTGGCAAGGATGCAAGGGACACCCAATATGTATGTTCCTTAAGCGATCGATAAACTTTGGGCAGGATTTTCTCTTCCTTTTTCCCCTTTTCTCTCTTTTTTTTTCTTTCGCCTATCCAGTCGCTCCGTTATGATTTGATTGGATGGCATTCCGCCATTTTTTCCCTCGTCTCTTTCGTCTTCTTTTTGGGTAGAGCGCCAGATCTGAGCTTGGCTCCTCACTCAACCCACTACCAAGTTTCATCATAGCTTGATCCATCCGACAATCATGCTTTAAGCTCCTCCGTCTTGAACGGAAGAGAAAAGGTGCTCTCCGACTGTCCCATCTCGCGGCGGGATACGTATTTGTGTTAGGCTGCAACATTTTACTTCTTTCTTTCTCTCGATTTCTTGCTCTCTTCCTTCCTTAAAAGTATATATAAAAGTGTATGTTTGACGTCACTGATGCGAACTTTCGACTTTCCGGTTGAGCGAGGTGGAAAGAGAAGGATGCATATACGTGTGCATGCGTTTGTTTGATATATATTTTGTAATTCAGGCAAGAAACTCTCCCCTGTGTTTAGAACTAAATTAATTTTTTCTTAATTTCCTTGAGAGCCAAACATTTTGGAAGTCGTTGGTAAACGTCTTCTAGGGTATCATCTGCAAGATCATTTCTTTTTCGGTTCACCTTTCAGTGGCATACAATATAAAAATCAATAAATAAAGACGTCTATTTGTCAATGAACAATGGAATGGCCGACTTCGAGTGAACTTTGCAACTTTTCAAGTTAGCTTCATGAAAAGTTTTTGCATTCGCCATCATTTCGATGGCTTGGGCTTTCTCCTTCACCTTCTGTACCCACCAAGGATTGAAGGCAACAATAATATGCGGGAATTCAGATTGTCTAATTGTGTTCTTTTTAATTCTTTTTTCTCTGTTTGTAATTTTGGCACTCCTTAACTGACCTCCCATCACTCGAGCTTCTTTCTCTACCAATAAGAAGGAAGAAGTCGATGGAAAAAAGCCAAAAGTAGGAGGAATGGAGTGAGTGTGATGGTGGTAGAGAAAAGGAGAACGAGAAAGGGGAGTGAGTGCGTTCGTGTGCTACACGGAACGAGCTCTATTGATCGTGCCGGATGCAGAAGACGACGACGAACGAAAGGAAGGAAGCAAGGAAGACGAAGGAGGAGGAGGAGGAGGTAGAACAACCGGCGAGATCGGCTCCTTGCTTCTTTTTACGGCGGACGGTCCGCTTGCTTATTCTTATGTTCTCCTAGACATTCTTTTTTTTCATGAAGAAAGAGAAGCAAATGGATGAGGTCCGAGGCACTCGCCAGAGCTGAGTAGAACATAGGAAGAGAAGAGGCGGCTGGGATCAAGAAAGGGGGGGGGGGGGGGAGAAGTTATCCATCAGCTCTGTCCTCATACTCTATCCTCGTATCTCATCATATCCTCCTCCTTTTCTATTTCTTCCCTTCCATGGGAAAGATGTCCCTAACCGACTGTGTGCCGTCCAGATCCTACATTCTTGACGATTTTGGGATATCGACTTCGATTGCCATTGTGGCTCAACGAATCCCCATTGCCAAATACTGGGCGATCTAGTGGATGATGGGGATAGGGGCGTTGTTGTTGTTTCGGAAGCTGTTTGGAAGACTTCCTCTTGAATCGACGATATGGAACTACGCCCACTGCCTGTCAGATACCATTTTCTTGTTTCCTCTAGACTCAAACCCCCCTCTCCGTCGAAGAGATGGATAACTTTGACGGAAGAAAAAACTACAAGAGAGTAAAAAAAGAAAAAAAAAAGACGAGAAAAAAATGATTGAGGATGGACTGATTGGTTTGGTTACCATTGCTGAGCGTTGTGATTTGCGAGTGTGGTACCGTGCGCGCATGCACGCAAGCACAACTCTTGTGCATTTTCCTCTTATCGCTATCTTCTTTATCTTTCTCCCCTGAACGGAAACACGCTCCTCTAAAATCTTTTTTCTTAACTCGGTTGTCAACCGCTCATGGAAATGAACGATTCACCATGGCCTCACTAGTTTCTTACTTCCCGATCTTTTCCGGTAAAACCGTAAAAGCTTGCGGCCGTGCGGAGACATGATTTCCCCCGTCGGATACCTTTTTGTATTCCATTACTAGAATGTCAAATCGATCCCGTAATATCCTTTTTTATTACTTTAGAATTACTTCAGTACAGTTCTCGAATCCTACTTACTCTAGATAATATTAGATATACTTTAGGACAAATCGGATATATTTTTTTGAAGATTATAAGGCGCCAACCGCCCTTATCACCCAAGGCTTTTTTGGCTACAGAATGTAAAGCAAACAAAACGAAAAGGAGGAAGAAAAAAGTATGGGCAACGATTAAAACACAATCAAGCAGTGCCCTTTTGACGGAATTGAACGTAACACTCTCATCTCTCTTATTATGCATGGATGCAATGCCACAATCCTTTCAGTGTTGAAAAAAAAATCACTAGTAAAATCTCATTTTTTTTTTGCCCTTCTCTTTAAAGTCACCCTCTTTCGGCTGTATATCGCTGTATACGAAGGAATGCTCGTCTTTTCGTCCTGTTTGCTCTAAATTTTCATTTCGTTTTCCTCAGCACAATCCAGAGATCTGCTTCTAGCGCCACGCTTCCTTAGACTTTCTCTCTCTCACTCTTTGTGTCTCTCTCCGCACGTCTGTCTGTATTATTACAGCGAATTTTTCATTCTCATCCGTTGATCTTGGAGGCATATGACCCTCTGTCTTCTTTATTCGCTTGGAAATCCTCCTGTATTCTCCATTATTTCCCTTTTTTGCCATGATGTGGCGTATCGATCGTGCGAGCTCTGTATATTGCGGTAGACTATAGGGCGAATTCTATGGATGCGTCTCCGGGCGAACCGATGACGTCCACTATCCTTTTTTTCGAGGTCTAGCTTGTCAAAAGGCGTTGAACAGTCTGGTCCGACCATCAAACGAAATATTGTAAAGGAGAAAAAAGAAAAAAAAAAAGTACGAAGACCAGCTATTTGAACAATATAAGTAGAAATCCAGGATAAATCCGTTGGAAAGCTAGCTTCTTCCTTTTTCTTCATTAACAATAGGGCGTTCAACGTAAGTACTGATTTTCTTTCCCAATTCTAGATTTTTATTTATTTAATATTTTAAATTTCACTCCGCAACGTCCTTTCCACCTTCAGGGCTGAATAGATCTATTTTCCTGCCTGTCTTTCGATCGATACTCCTCTTCGTTGTGGCGTTTTTACTAAAAAAAAACTCTCGTTTTCTCTCGCTCTCTTATGCACATGGCTCCCTCTTGGCCTCCGTGTCTCTCGATCGTGTTCGATCTGCATAGAGAATGCTCGCGATAGAATGCATTCGCTGTCTGTGGTTCTCTAGTTCGTTGTAAAATGGTCCTATTCTCCTCGAACCCACTCAATTAAATCTCAGCGCATCCATGACAACGAGTCGCGACGACCGTCTTCATTCGCACGGTCTCGATCCGTCTCCCTACCAGCAGCCTTGTTAGCAGAAATTCTCCTGTTAGGCTGTTAGCGTCATTCGTCTTTTAGATGTCCCATAATGAAATGGAATATGATATGACTTCTCATTACACACGGTACACCACGTAAACTTGACTCAACCTTGAGCATTTTCTTTTCTGCTAATGACAAATGACTTATTCTCTTTCGATGCTTCGACGGATTAACAAAAGAGTTGATTTGTTGATGATAGAGTTAAAAGTATTACACAAGAGATGGAAAAGGTGATGTCGATCAGGTCTCTTGACTAAGGCGATCGTCCTGCTGAAAGACTAATTGATGTGTGCAGGGTTTTTGGTTTTTCTATTCTGAATGTTATGGAGTAAGAAGGAACAGGGAGTACCTCTCGAATTCTTCAACGAAAACAAACTTTTTGCTTGCGGTGGCTGAGAAGTGGTTTCCTTCACTTCTTTGCAAGCAAAAAGTTTGAATTTTTCAAATAAAAGAAGTTGAAAAGTAAATTAATGAAAACGGTTTTTGATGGTCAAAAGAAACGAAATGGTTCGCCGATGAAGAATAAACTCGAAAGGTGGAAAAGAATTTGAAGTAAAATGTGCTGCGAATCGTTGGGGAACGAGGTATCCGAGAGCTTTCCTCCTTTGTAGGGATCGGAAGAAATGTCTTTAGTGGTTCTAAATCGTTCCGAGTGGTCATGTTGCCAATAAAATGGGTTTCAGGCCGCGAATGGTACCAATAGTAGTTCCATTAATCGCATCTTTCTTTAACAGCTACATCTTCCTTCACTGGCTTCGCCAAAGAGCCACAAGAAATAGGAATAGATCTGCTGACTGGCACGTCCGTCGGCCGGGCAAAACGCTTTCGTGATGAACGGTCTATGCCATAACCAGCTTGTTGTAATGATTTTTTTCCTTTTTTTTTGCATTTTTTGTCGCTGCAAAACAACAAAATCTTATTCTGCGCACCATTTACTTTATTACTTTAGATTTGCTGTTTGATTAGACTACCACCAGATAGCATCCTACACGACTGTCTCTTTTTCCCACTCGTATTTCCCTTTTCCCAATCCGTTCGCGAAATCGATAAGGATCCTATGGAAAATAAGGCTGGAGGGAGGGGCGTGGATGGAATTTTCGGTCTCTCTGCATATCGATAAATATACCTACGTCGCTTTTGGATTCCACAACTTTCCTCTTTATTACGTTAAAAGGTTATAAAGTTTTGCACGACCATTCGATAGATTGATAGTATATGAATAGTATTCCGTGGGCACTGATCCATTGGCCTCCGAGAGGTTTAAAGAATAAAGAAAAGAAATTACATGTAGATTGGGAGGGGCGATTTTGAGAGCATTATTATTCTGTCCTACCCATAGATTGCAGAACCTTAAGCCTTCCCACTCTCCTGCCACGTTCGATCCATTCCACTTGTCAGCCAAGATATTGTAGGGACGTTTTTGGTAGCGCTTCGATTTTCACGATGTCCTTTTACTTGCCTTCCCTGTTCGGTGGAGGAAAGGGAAAATTCGGTTTCTTTTTATTCTACACAAAAATAAACACACATTCTTTTCCCATCTTCTATGGTTTTCCGTACATGTGTATTCAGAAAAGGTTGGGACGTGTCTCAGATGGATAAGGTGATTGAATAGTATCGTTCCAAGCTCTCTTTTCAACCATATCTTCTCTTTTAGTATTCAAGATCCAGTAGCCAGTCCTTGTAATCCCGAAATGCGAGAGGAAGTTCCATCAGGGATCAATACAGGTTCTGTTGGTCCGTTTTGTTTTACTTTACTGATCAGCCATAACTATTTCTGCATTGAAATTCATATTGAAACATCCACACTCTTTTGATTTCTTCCCAAACTGCCACGGCAGCTGTTGTTCAATGCGCAGGTAATGCTTTGGTTACAAAATTGAACCTTGTGTCCATAGAATTCGACCCCTCCATTCCTTTTTTATTACTACGCAAGTACGACTGCCATGTATATTTCAGACTCAGATTTGTCCTTAGTGCGGCCCTCTCGTTGTTTTTGGATAGATGGTTGGCCGAGCTTCAGATCGATACGTATGGCACTTTTGCCTCGATCACCTGTCGCAGTATAGCAGCACCTGCACCTTGCGGTTGCGCATGTGACGCTCCTACTGCAACTTCCAAACGCCGACGACGTCAACAATAAAAACAACAATGTTGGATTCACGACAGGGGTTGATTTGTTGCTCTTTACCACCACTTTTTCCCTTAACTCATTCCCCTCTTTTGGCATTCGTATATCATTCTGACAAGCAGAAATATGTATACACATACGTACATGATGCCTAATGTTTTCAACGGTCTAC
The DNA here is from genome assembly GCA_030141595.1 of Chydorus sphaericus. Lineage (NCBI taxonomy): Eukaryota > Metazoa > Arthropoda > Branchiopoda > Diplostraca > Chydoridae > Chydorus > Chydorus sphaericus. The sequence continues at coordinate 10,381,930 of CM057928.1, forward strand.
ACCGTTCGTGCCATAATAATGCTTTCTGACGCCAAAAAATATCGATGAGTTTACACTGTGTGACGCTCTTTTTTCACTTGTCCCAATGTGTATGCGGATCCCTCTGACGTTGTTTGATTATTTGTTGATCCCGTTGGCCAGGGTAACAGGTAAACGACTCAGAAATGCGCAATTTTTTTATCAATTGATTTTAAAGACTACTAGTGAGTTTTCGCAATACGGTCAGTTATCATTGGAATTTCAACTTAGGGACTCTCTGGACTAGCCGAAAAGGCGTTTTTCTTCTACACTCTTTTGTTTTCCTGATTGTGACTGTCTCTTGAGGTCTCACCTTCGTTCCTGCTCGTACATTGGATTTTTACCTGGTCTAATTAGGGGTAAGACTGTTGCGCTTAATTTTTACCTTCAATTGACCTAACTTAGTACAGTTCGTTTGAAGTCCCCGACAGTCTTGAAAAGTTTGCTTCACAACTTTCCATTTTCTGCATCAAGTTTCCGTTATGTTCTACTAAATCATATAATTTTCCAAGTAGTAGAAACAAGGATGCTCCTTGCTTTTCGATTTTTTTTCAGCACCATTTTAGACTATCTTTATAAAATAGGGATTTTCAATCCAGGTAAGGAAGAAAGAGCGTGTGTAAAAGTGAAAGTTACCATGGTGACCCAAGATCGGAGCTGTAGATTTGCATTTATAGTGGACGACTTGTTAAGTGGTTTAACGTGAACATTCAAAAATGTGTTTCTACCCGTTAAGTTGGGAAATAGGAAACCTAAGTATCGGAAACTGGGAGGCAGAGTTATAAATGAGGTGTTTTTTTATGGTTCCGATATTGTTTGTGCGATTCAATGCAACAATAGCATTATTATACTATCTACAGTGGATTTTATTTTTATTTTTAATGCTTATATTTTTGAGGGTACCAAAAAAAAGGTAGGAGGGGAGGGGGCAAGGCGACGCAAAATCGATTGTGAGGGAAATAAGGGTTCCGGCGACCGGAAGGAAGGAGATCAAGATTGGACTAATGGACTTTGGTTGTGTGTTCGCGCAAGAGTGGTGGCGGTGGTGGTAGTGGCGGTGAGCCGGTTGTTGATGTAGGCTCCTCCCGTCAACGTCATTAACCAACAAAAAACCAAAAAACAATAACAATGTTGGACACGTACATGACTCGGGAAAAATAGTTGGTGAGAAACAAGAGAAGAAAAGAAACTTGATGCGGTTGTCCCTTTACCCAATGCTTAAACGCACCCCCCCCCCCTTCCTAACCGGCCGTTTGAGGGAAGCCACGTACATATTACCTAACTTTGGCGATCCGCTGCGCGCACCGCCTTGCTTCCCAGCGCGGACTGGTGGACGATTGAGGAGGCTCTATCGATCCAGCACCGGCCGTCGCTGCTAACGCCGCTACTACTCGGCACTCTGCTCTCAGTGGAGGGGGGGAGACCGTGGATCCAGGCGCCAAAAGAACTTTCAACCCCATACTGTATCCATTTGATACACTTAAAGAGTCGAACCCCCATTTGGATTGCTAGGTCTCTACTGTGATTTCTCAGAGCAAGTTAAGTGCAAGAAGTGAAGTGAAGAAAAACCTTTCGTTACCTGAACTAGGTAACGATAACCGAGAAAAAGACACCCGGCTCTCTGCTATCCTATAATTCTTCTCTGTGAAACCCAATCGACTGCGATACTAGCACGGACTAACTTGTCAGTCACCCCATCGTGGTCTTTTTGGACACAAAACCTTAGTGATTATCCATGTGTCACAATACTGCGAAAAATCAAAATCGGACTTTTATAGTCGATCATCTGGTATGAAATTCACACCTTAAAACAGGAATTATTCTAGCAGTAACGGAGTAGAAACCCGACCGGAAGAGCATGGAAAAAGAGGATTGAAAATAAGCATACAGCGTGACAGTTTTTCTGTGCGATGGTCTCACGTGTTTTTAGAAAAGGAACCACCTAGTTCCTCTCCGAAATTATCGAATATTTCTTGGTAATTCGTTTCCTTCTGCTCGAATCTCGCTGTGCTACAAACCCCGTCGTTATCATATCAACTTCTACGACGGTGACCACCAATTCCAAGAAGTTGGATCTTATCTTTTGGGGGAATTTAAGGCTTTTAAGTGTACATTGCCTATAACGTCGACGACGACGGCGACGATGGACGAAGAGGAGAGCAACACCAAAAACCGAAGTACACTTAGCAACGTCCCATTCCGCCACGGCGCATAACCCTGCCATCCTTCACCCTTTCTTTTTCGTTTCTTCTATATTATTTATTTGTTACTTAAATAACCCCTCACCTGAAGACAGCATTCGTGGAGAAGGTAAACAATTGTGGATAGAGAAGCAGCGTGAAAAAGATATCACTTATCAGTACCCTCTATCTCTTGTTACGTCTATTTGCGTATACCAAGTTTGCTCGTTCTTATTGGGGTTTTCAAAATTTATTGGTATACGCTTTGTCCTAATAGTAATTATAGTTAGAGACCATTCGGATTTCTCGTATTGACAGGCAAATTGGTAGAGTCTTTGACCAAATTTTGCCTTTACTGTGGTACTTTTTCTTCTTGCCCCTTTGCTGTGGCCACTGTCGTTCTGCATTCCTCAAATATATGATTGGCTAGATTTTTCCTCTTTTTTTCTTATCTCTTTCCCATTCGGACATCCCCTCGCAACGGCGGCATGTCGCTGCCACTTGCCTTGTGTACGAATGACTTTTAGGTATCTATGGGATTCCTAATTGCTGTGCACACATACAAACGGCACATTCTGCTCACCGCCTCACCCATAGACGCCGCCCTATCTTGTGCGCCCGCGCGAGTGCGCGCGTCCACCATATTTTTAGACCGTGGGCGCCCGGTAGTTCCCGAAAATAGCGAATCTTGACTCGTTTTCCCTGCATCGTCGAATTGATCGTCCATGTTAAAGAGAAAATAAAATGGGTCCTTGGGATCCTTTCAAAAACTCTTGAAAGGAATCAATAGGAGTAGAGCAAGTAAGTGTATTTTCGATCCTGTGGCAATATTCCCTCATGGCGCTCGTGATGTGTGGGCCAATTTTCTCATTCATTCTCTTTGCCCCATGAGGTGGTTGCTTCAGCTCACAACAGCCTCTTTGGGATCTCATCGTTTGTTATCGTTGAAAGCTTCTTGTTTATTAGGAGAAGGACGAGTAGCGTCGTTTCCTACCTCCTGCTTTCATAGCTTTTGAAGTTGACGATCAAATTTGGAGGAAGGACGAAGGGAGAGAAGGATGGTTAAACAGAATGATGGAGGAAGAGAGAAATTGTTTAAGCTTGCTGTCCCGCAAATTAGTTTTGTACCCTCCGTCCGTTTTTCTCCATTCCGACTTGACCCGCCAGCAATATACAAAACTCTTTCGGCGACAAACATTAACAAATAGAGCCCTTCATGGAGAAACCTTGTCTCCTTCTGTCATCCACTTCTCCCCTTTTTCTTCCCCGTTCTTGGTTTTAGTGTACGATTCTTTTGGGTGCTAAAAATGCGAAACAAAATAACCCGACTGAGTTGTTTGTCTGCTCTAGAGGTTCACATAATAGATGTTGCAAAGTTTTCTTTTATCTTTTTTTAGTCTTTTTTTTTCGTCCCAAACTTTTTTCTTATTCTTCTTCCGTTTGCGTCTGGGGCCTGCTTTTGGGAACCCCATGAGTTGTTTATGTGCTTTGGCGCTCGACGATAGAGACAGAGACTTGAGTCGGTCGTATACACTGACGTAGTGCCGAGGAGGGCAAAAAGGAAGGAAAGAAAAAGTTGGGGAAAAAAGGAAGGATTTTTATATCTTCCAAGGCGCCCCTGGTCCGATCGGATGGATGATCCAATTTGGGTGCAGTGCTGCGTGACTGGAGAGGGCAAAAACACACACACACACACACTCGGGAAATGGAGAAAACGACCGCCGTCCAGCAAATAGTGATATAGTTGAAGAGAAAAAGAGGAAAACGCTTGGTTTATTTCTTCCTGACTCTTCTTTCTCATCTTCATTTCTCTTGAAGTTTTATATGCGTGTTGGTTGTTTTCTCTGCCAAAATTTGAGATTATTGCTTAACTTGACTTTGGTGTCGAGAAGTGAAGGAGTACACACTTTACGAGCGTGTCGAAATGATGACGACTATGTTTGCGGCTGAGAACTCGGGAGAGAAACGATGCACACATTTACCATTTTTTGACTGACATTTCTCTGTGAATAGAATTGTCGACTAAAAAATAATTAAGTTCTTCCCGTTTCGTGTTCCTTATTTTATAAGGGGCCTGATTTGAGATCCAACCTCGTATTAAATGTTGGCCTTTTTCAAACCAAAAAATGAGAATTTCAAATTTTGATGTTTTGACGATCGAATAAGATGATGGAAGCCATCGAATAATGTGCCATCGTTTCGGAATGGCGCACGACCTTGTTGCCATCGATCTCGCCGAGCCATGTTTCGATGTTTTGAGTGTGCGCCTAGTCTTTACTACTGTGCCGGCTAAATCAACTCAAGAACACGATAGGAGCAGCATACGTACTAGATTGACGGATGGTAAGCACGCGCTCACACACACCATCTGGGCAGATGATATTGAGGGGGCGAACTTTCTATTGTTAGATCAGAAGTCTCTCTCGCGCTCTCGCTCTCGTTCCTACACGATGAAGAGAAAAAAAGGAAAAAAGACTACTTCTATCTCCTTGTAAAGAATGGATGGCTGAACAATGTGTAGAGCACTAAGCGTATTAAACAATCGTGAAAGTAGCATCATTAGGCTGCATCCGATTTGGGATGAAGGGACTCAAGGAAATAGGATCTTAATACTAAGGAAATGTAGGTACAATACCCTTGAAATCTCTATCTTGCAAAAAAGCTTTGAGACACCCACGGTAGGCCTTAAATAACAAGTTGAGAATCCGAAAATACTTTGTATAACTTTAAACTGTAGGACCGCACGGTGGAAGCGGCTGCTACTGATTCGTCACCACCAGATTCCAAGAGAACCCTGATCTAGTGCCCTTGTAGCGTTATTTTTAAAACGGGGTCGGCCCTGCTTGGATGACTTGCACTCTAGATACCCGGCTCCCCCCCCCCCCCCCCCCTTCTCTGAGAAATTTGGGGGGGGGGGGGGGGGGTGGCTCTTTCTCTCTTATACTGTGTGTGCCGTAAACACATCACACATGGACCCACACTCGCAGTTTTGTTGGAATATTCGGTTGGTGTGTGCCAGGTTCGCGTACTGTCGAAGCTTACCAGTAAGAATGTGCCGTATGGTGCGAGCGCTTGGTGCTGGTGATAAACAAGGCACCTGCCCCATTTTGTAATTGATCCTGAAGTCAGATTGTTTTCACTTTCCCTGCTCCACACGGGGTACCCCTGTTTCGCGGAACGAGACTTCTATTTTGGGGGATTTAGGAGTCGGAAGGTTCGTGTTTGTGCCTCGTGTGTTTGTATGTGCTGGACCTGGTTTATTATTTTTCATTCCCTGCCGGCATGTTTTGCTTTCCGGTAAATTTATCTTCTTTTTCTTTACTACCTTCCTCTTTGTGATATCTACGTATAGCGGTGCTGCGCATCATTACCGTATGTATGGTATTGGGATGAAAAGTTGATTCCCTTTTTTCTGTTATGGAGAATCATAATCAGTCGTTTAGATGAGAGGGAAGCCAACATAGTTGCAGCAAAGTTGATAGGGGGCATGCGAAGGAGAAGAGACAACAGACCAAATAACTCAAAACTTTGTTGGGACGATGGAGCAAGGAATGGAAACGTTAGGGCTGGCGGATGTTAGATGATGAGTTGCGTGTCCCTCTGCTACTCTACCAAGTCCCCTCGGCTTACGAAGCAAACCCAAGTTGCGTGCGTGTGCGAATCCGTGTCTGCTGATCTGTTTCTCCCCCCTCCTTTTATTGTTATCAAATCGGAATTGAGCTGCAGGACAACTCCGGACGAACGAACGAGAGATGGATCGTTGGATAGATGGATGGGTAGATAGATAGATGAGTGGGTGGAGCTGAGGGTATAAATACATGCGTGCACACGAAAATGTGTATATGGCTTGCATACCATCGATTAAAGAATTTAATTTTTTTACGTCAACTTTGGAGAAACTGCTTGTCTACCTTCTTCCAACTTTTTCTCCGATTTTCCACGTTCTGCTTGCAATTCGAATCGCATCAAAAGCTCGGCGTCTCGCGCTACGGTGTCACTGGATGGGCAGGAGGCCATACTTTTCAGCATTGCACTTTAAAGCAGGGCCACAGTATTGATTTGCCAGTTTTGTATGTGTCTAGGTTTTCCGTTTGATTACGATATATGGGTGGTGCACTCTAAAGTATGCAGGATACCCTATTTATATGGAAAACTTCGATTCGCACGCACTGTTTGACCCTCTCAATTCTACACAGAAAACAAGGGACTTTCTTTCAGCCTTACTAGTGTAATGGAGATAACCGAATCCGAGAATCTTTGTTAAAAGGATCTGGCTGGTAGTCTTCCTCCGAGGAGAAAGAAACGGAAGGATGGACCAGCGGACTGGTATACATAATGATGTCGTTATCGACATAGTGCATTCGAAACGTGCAAATGGTTTAAGAGAGAAAAAAAATCTTTACGCGAGTATCTGCTGTTATTGCTATCGGGATCCGTTCTCGTTCCCTCAAACGACCGAGGACCGAGAGTGAAGAGCGCTGACCGCGACATCCTTTCCAGTCATTATATCTGTTAATTTAAATTAGCTAAAAAGGAAGAAGAAGAAAAAGAAGAAAAAATAAAGCGCCTGACAACATGATTTCTCTCACGATATGCCTCTATTGGTTTTGCAATATTTCTCTCTTTTTGAGGGTTACGGTCTCAGCTTCGCTGCTTCAGCACTTTCTCTGACCATAGTGGCATGGCCCTATTTGTCGATTTTATCATTCTATATTTTATTCATGCAGAATACGTATTTCACTGTTGCTCAGTTAGCGGTTGGTAGGCGCTTGTAGAAATATTCAGAAGCCTTTGTTAGGTGTTAGGTGTAGATCCGTATTAGAATATGGTAGCTTATGACCTGTTACTATTCTCCGTCATTTTTTCTTTCAAAGCGACATGGATGTGTATCTTATACCAGGCCTCGTCCTCTCCCAAGGACATTTACGCCTGTTCCTTTTTATCGATTCGGGCGATGGGAGAGCACAGTCCTAGAAAACGGGACGGGTTCTGCCACCCTCCCGAGTGGTAGAACCCGTTTCCAAGATGGCGCGCGTTGGGCTGACATGCAAAAGAAAATAGTCCATATAGGAAAGGAAAAGTATAATATCTTACGTATCTATACTTTAATAACAAATAGAAAAAATTGACTTGCTGCTCCGACCGATTTCAGACGCTTGTCAATTGTCAAGATGGATAGTGAGAAGTAATAAGAACAGCCGAAAGAAAGGAGAGTGGAACGTCTCCATCGTTTCATCCTCAGTGTTGTCTTCCTCGTTTCTCCATTTTTTCAAAATGCTTGAAACTTGTTATAAAAGAAGGCAACATTTTCGCCTCTTAAGCACTTAATTTTTTTTGCGCTTTCGAAAACAAGATTGTTATTCAACATGACGTGATTGAAGCAAAACACAGGGCAACTCATAAGAATTCAGTTAATGGAAACGTGAAGATGAAAAAAAAAAAAATGTTTGAAAGACCGTATAAAAGCGCCAAGAAATATTGTCTTTGTTTTCATAAGAACATTATTTCACTTATTCATTACTCGTATATGAAGGAGAAGAAGTCGAGTTGCTCTCGTTTTACCAACCACGCCTTATTTCAGCAGTTCAACCGATCGATGCACAAGCACAAACAAGAGCCCTTTAGTCTATCGATTACTCACCGCCTTTTGCAAACTGAATTTTGGTGCTTCTCAGTTTTGCTTCCATCTTCCTTTTAAATCGTGATTATAGTAACTTCGTTTTAGGAATAAAAAAAAATTGTCTTTACGAAGGGTACTCACTAATGTAACTAGATGACGATCTGGCATAGAGTCATTCAATTTCGGTTCGCCCACTCTAGTGTAGGCCTATCATATACGGATGTACCCGCCTACAAATCAGGCTGTGTTTCGCTCCGCTTGGTCGCCTTCTTTTCGTTGCGGCCTCTTCTTGCCATATCCTGGTTTACGACATGATCTCTGCCAATCGTTCTTGGTCTAGTTCCAGATGTTGGTCATGAGACAAAAAAAGTCGCATATTTGTCAGGAAGTTCTAGTTTGCTTTCTGCTTCTTTTGCAGAACCGCTTTATCGAAAAGGCTAAAAAAAAAAAAAAAAGATTCCATTTCAATTTTGTGTGAAAGCTAAAAAAAGTATGTCATGTGTGGGAGGTCTGGAGGTTTTTTCTGGAATCCTTCTTCTGATCTTGGATCAATTCTTTCTCCTGTATGGGGCACTCGGCCAAAAATTATAAGCTTTCTGTTGTCGGCACAATCCCTCTGAACCTGGAGTCTTTTTCATTTCCCTCCTCTCTTCCTCCCCCTAGTTACTATTGTCTTCATTTGTCATCGATTGATCCCTTTCCTTCCCGCGTTCATTCGCATTGTGTCGTCTCTTATTGGACCCATGAAAAGTTGTCACCGTGCGTCGTCTCTCTTCAACTCGTTATAGCCAATGTCTTCCTTCTCCGTCATAAAACGGGCGCCTAACTATACTTTCTTCGTTACCAACTTCTAAATGACACTATTTTCCAAAATTTATCTAGAAAATTAAGGAACAGTTGAGAAATAGCAACTATTCTTGCGAACTTGGCAACATTGCTTTCTGCAATTCCTGCTTAGTACTTGACTTAGCAGACGCTTTTGGTCGTTATTTTGGAATTTGGATTGCCATTAACTTTATTTCTCACGCGTTTGCGACTTGCGTGTCGTTGAGCCTCGATTAGCGATTCATGCTTTCTTAGTGTTTATGTGTAGAAAGTTGTACGAGTTACTATAACACTTCTCGTCTTGCTGAAGAACATTTTGCGTAAGGATTTTTATGCAGTTTAAAAGTTACCAAAGTTATACATTTTTTCATGAAAATCAAAGAAAGTAGACGCATGGTAAGGAATTTCTCTAAGGCTCAAAGGAAATCTCTTTAATTTTGAAAAAAAAAATCTTTCGTATTCATACGGAAAGATTAAATTGATTCGAAATTTCGAAGCTCATGTTTCACCATCGGCAGTGGTTTTGCGTACGATACTTATCCTATACTTTTCGCTTTCTTTTGAGTATTTCTATGTTTTCGGTTCTCACACGCCCTTTTTTTATAGTTATAAAATTGAGGAAAGTCCACAGATACGCTAGTAAGGCTATCTTTATTCATCTTTTTTTTTTCTCTTCTTGTTGCTTCCCCTTGCCGCTGTCAGTAGCTAATCGAGTTGCACAACTCTCAATGGGAACCACATAAGACTGACGTCACACATCATGCTAGTCCGCACGCCCACAAATGAGACTGTCTTTTCGTTAGTTGACTCAGAAAGAAACAGAGTGAAGCATCTGTCACACTGCTTATCTAGTCTATCCAAAAATTGTTGCCCTAATCTAACGAAACTCACCGACGTACCATATTTCATAAAATCAGTGTGACACCATTTTTGTGATCATTATTCCGGCATGTATTCTTCTATTACCCAACACCTTCTACTGCTTGACTTTTCAAATTAAAGCGAGCGTATTCTCAAATGCTTTTAAAGTACAGATTTTTACAAGCTTAAAAAAAGAATGAAGAAGAATAGTTCATCTTAAATTCCATAGTTTCTATAACTGTATTTTTGTTTCGTACCATTTACTTGTTTACTGAGTGACGTCATTAAACAATTGTTTCTCTATTTGAACTTCACAGGTGTGATGTGATACGTTCCTGGCGTTGGACTGTGACGCGGTTGTGTGCTTCTCAGTGTCACTTGGAGACCCTGAGAAGAAAGGTATAATTTAAATCTTCCTTGCAATTTTCTTTCCAAAATTATTTTCCTAAATATTTCGAATTATTTTGTATTTACCATGAGGCAAATTATTTACCGGAGGTTCTATCTGACTTTATATCTTACATATTTGGTGGCATATCATATTTATTTTTTAGAATATAGGAGTATTTAGCGAGTTAATCATGTACCGATATCCTTCTCATTGAATTGTTTATTTTCTTTTGCTGCAGCCTTCTACGTACTTTCACTCAACTTTCTTCACCTTATTTGTTTACTCTATGAATATTTTTCCAAAATGTAGTAGCGATTGAAGGCCTGTTGAGTATGAATTTTTGCCGTAACAAGAGTGGTTAGTGTCAGGAGTAGATAAGGTAATAAACATAAGATTCATTGTGATTAGAAGCGGCGATTTGAATAACTTTTGTCGGCGACACGGACCTAATCTGACTATCTAAGATTTAATGAATTATTATAGATTGTTCGTTGATTCTTTAAGCTCGTCTATTAATTTTGTGAAACTTTCAACGCAGATATTGCCGAAATAGACAAGACTGTTGAACTGTTTGTGATCCTCCAGTCGCGGCGACGTAGCACGGAACGATGGCGACCGTAGACGGAAGACCGGCCCAATATGGGATCAGTCTCAAGCAGCTCCGCGAGGTTATGGAAGTACGTGGTCGGGAAGCAGTGGAACAATTGCGTCAATACGGAGGAGTTCAGGAGATTTGCAAGAAGCTTTACACATCACCTACGGAAGGTTAGTTATTTTTCCGTTCATTCAGTGTTCGTTGTTGTTGTTATTTTTTTTATTTTTTTTCAAGAATGAATCATTGCGTGTATGGCTTGACAATAAGGTCAAAAATGTCAAGAAGATTGACATAGTCGACCCAAGTCATCAAGCTTGAAGGTTTTTTTTATTCATTTTTGAATTTTTAAAAAGAGTGACTGTTTGATGGACATAGATTAGTGTAGCCTACATAAGTCTTACCAAATCAGTACGATGTAATTTTTCAGTGTGGACACTGATATAGCCTCTCCCTGAATCGATTCACGGGTGACTTACAGGGAATGCGCATAACCATTTCTATTTCCTTGCAACGAAATTTGAAAGGCAAACTAAGAAGCTATCCTAATGACTTATTAACCCATTTAGTTTTCTTTCTTTTTTAACTTGTTGTAATTTGAGAGGTCCTGGGTAGGGAAGATGATAAACGTTTCAAACAGATTTCAATTTTTCAGTCTCATATAATGTTGTTTTAGGGATTGTGCATTGAATTATGAAGAAGGTTTCGCATTTGTGGTGTAATCAGTAGCCCTGGAATCCTACGTGACGTCAATTGGGCTTCCTGTATAGAAAAGGTTATGGTTAGGAATAGTTTCCTATCTTTCCGACTCTTGCCCCATACGGTATAGAGCTTTCGTACCAGCATAATGATAAGGCAAGTGTGCGGCTGTTGGATTGTTTAGAAGTGGTTATCCTCCTCTTCCTGCGGATAGCTTAGTATGCGGATGGAATATATATATATGCATGGGGACTGCCCTTACTGACTAAGCCCAAAAGCCCATTTAAATCGAAATAGAAAAGGGGAAGTATTATAATTGTAGTGTACTCAAACTATTACGCTTTCCTGCTGAGTTTACTCCCAGAAAGAGCACAGAACGATTCTAGAGTGGATATGGGGGAGACCAGAAGAGTTCTCATCCTAATGGATTCTAGGCGGGTGGGCGAGCGAAAGACGAAATCGAATTATTTTTCTCTTGTGAAACTGTATGTTAATATATATTTCCCTCGTGTTCATCGACCGCCTATTCGATTCGAATTGCTATGTGTGAACTGGACGTTATGTTTTTTTCTTCTTTTTTTTCTTCTTTTCTTTGCAACAGGATTATCCGGCTCTGCGAAAGATCTAGAGCATCGGCGGCAAACATTTGGCTCCAACACGATCCCTCCCAAGCCACCCAAGACCTTCTGGCGACTAGTGTGGGAAGCTTTGCAAGACGTGACTCTTATCATCTTGCAAGTGGCAGCCATCGTCTCACTACTTCTCTCTTTCATTCCTTCAAGCCCAACAGGTATAATTTTTTTTTCTTATTTTTTAAGCTTAAACTAACTTCTAACAGCTAATGCCTTAATGTCTGATTTTCCTTACTTACTTGATTTACTTGTTCCATTTCTAATCTTTTCTTAAACAATTGGGGGTAAATAACTTTTTTTTCTTTATCGGAAGATTTGATGAGGGAATTAAATTCTAAGTCTTTTTATGTCCGAAAATAACAGATGATGAATTAATGACACGTATATATGTGACACCTTTCCTTCTCTATTTCTTTTCTATTCGTTTGTGCGGTGCGACATCTTTTAGACAGCGAAGGTAAGAAAACTCGCCAACCCCTTACCCCTTTTTTCGTCGTAGATATCTAGAAATCATAGCTAGATTCTTTTTTTCCCTTCTACCTTCAACCCTTTTATTATAATGATGTACTACTAACGTCAACTTATTCAACAGTTAGTGTAAACTTAGAAGTTTTTTCTCCACTCCCCGTGTTGGGGCATTTGTAGTTGACTGCAGTAATCGGAAGATGGTTCAGTTGAACCCATTTTAAGCTACGGCATGAAAGTTATGCTCAATACGGCGATTTCAATCCTAATAAGGAGGGTAGGGGAAAAAGTTATGTCACCGTGATGGAATGAAAGGTGATAAAGGAGAAGATGTTTCTATAGAACCTTATCCAATCCAAATAATGTATCTAGCATAATAGTAACTATGGTGGGTGAAGGATCCGTGATGGGAAATAAGGCCGTGTGGTCTCTATGGTTTTTGCGACACTTTGTGTCGCCTCTTTAGTAAAAAGTATTGTTGTTATTTTCAAGCATTGCTGTGAAGTCTAGATTTTTGAAGATATTGCTAGTAGGCTCATTTAAAATCAAATCAATTTTAATTTTATCAATTACTGTCCTGTCTTTCGTCGTTTTTCGTATTATGACCCAGTAAACTATGTCTTCCTAACTGATTTTATTTATTTTCCTGGATAATACCTGATTTACGATGCTTTGAGGATAGCATCTCCGCATCTTCTACTTTTAGTTTATGGGTTCGTGCTGGTTCCTTCCGCCAGTAGGAAGCGAACAGCGCGGCTACATCCTGTTGTTTATTAGATAAAATGCAGACATCATAATTGATTTTTTTGTATTTTTCCTTTCTTTTCGATGCCTTCCTACTCTCAACTGTGTCTCATCACCATCATGTTGCTGTGGTGGTGGTTAGATGGCCACGAAGAGGATAAATCGCACGAGTGGATCGAGGGCCTCGCCATTCTCATATCCGTCATAGTCGTCGTCCTGGTAACTGCCTTCAATGATTATACCAAGGAGAGACAATTTCGCGGACTGCAGAGCCGCATCGAGGGCGAGCACAAATTCGCCGTCCTACGCGGAGGCGAGAGCCATCAGATCTTTGTCGGTGAAATCGTCGTCGGAGATATATGCCAAGTTTGGATCCTTATTTTCTTACATTTTTATTTTTATCCTATTTGACTTAAACTGAGCGTGGTTCAACCTACAATCGTCTAGGTGAAGTACGGTGATCTTCTGCCGGCTGATGGCATTCTTATTCAGAGCAACGATTTAAAAGTGGACGAATCGTCGTTGACCGGCGAGTCTGACCACGTGAAGAAAGGGGAGACATCAGATCCCATGCTCCTCTCCGGTTTGTTAAACTTACTTGCAAAAATTCATAGTAGAAATTTCTTGATTCAAAGAAAATATAAAATAAAAACAAGTCAGAAGATCCAAAACTAACCAGTAAAAAAAAAACAATATAAGAAAATTTAATACTTGAAAGAAAGAAGGATAAAAGTTATTAACATAAATATAACCACTACTTAAAAGCATTAAACAAGAAATTTTAATTTAAATCCGATTTAATCAGGTACACATGTCATGGAAGGAAGCGGTCGAATGGTAGTGACTGCTGTGGGCATCAACTCGCAAGCTGGCATAATTTTCACACTTCTCGGAGCTGCGGCCGACCAGCACGAAGCCGACACCAAACAAAGGAAGAAAGGTGAAACGCTCGCTTCATTTGTACAGCTGATCGCTCATAGGGTGCATCATGCGCTCTTTACCTCCCTAGCTTGAAATAATCATTCTGGAAATAATGTCTTCATTTGTAATATCTCTCATAACACGTTTGACGTGAGCCACCTCCCAACAATATTTCAGTCTTACAATTTCACCGCCTTAGATTTTGGATCGGATATTTAACCATTTTCTAAATGTGTGAAGGGTTTCCAGCTACTATTTATACCTATAATTAGGGGGGAAATATCTGAATATCCACTCGATTTTTTTTCAATCGCTTATATTTTGCACGAGTAGTTCGTGCACTACGAACATGAGGCTATGCTCTCCATTGAAAAAAAATGATTAAATATGAGTATGAGTCTGGAACAGTAGCTGTTAAACCATCATCAAAAGAAGAAAAACAAAATTATTTAAAATTTCATTGCAACGTGTCTTACATTTATTTGGCATTGCGTGTGACTTGGTATATAGTTAAAATTAGTTTCATTTTTTTATCATATTTATTTTATTTTGTTATTGAGTAGAGTTCATTTTTTGTTCCCTTTACCTGGTCAAAACTAAAACTTGCAGTTGGAGTCGACAAGGACTCCACCGTTTTGAGTAAAAGCTTCAGTGGAGTTATCCACGTTTTGGCCAGTTTTTTTTTATTCTCTGGTGTATTGGCGGAACCCTCTTTCTGTTACATTGTTATTTGATGTTTATATGACATGATTCCTATCTTTTTATCTTTTTTTCTTATTACATATTCGCATGCCCTTTTTTAAACCCTACCACCATCACCACCAACCACAACCACATCTCCTATATATACCCCGTGCCTGTGGTGATGTTGCAGAAGCGAAAAAGCAACGGAAGAAGAAGAAAGGTACGATACAGCCGCCCAACATTTAACATGTGAAAAGTTATCTCACGCCTTCTGTCCATCTTCTCTGCTGCTGCCTCTTTCCTCATCTTACTGCTCTAGTTGCTTTCGACATTCGTCTCAATTTGCTTATCAATTTGTTTGGTTCCCTATACTTAGTTTCAACAGTTTCTCAATTTGTGGATTTTTGACTAATTGATGGTGGATTTTTATTTATTGATTTGACTGTTTGCATGATATGTGAACTTTTTTACCTTCATTAGTTTCTACATTCTTTAAAATTAACAGAAGTCCACGAAAACGTACCATTAAATTTAATGAAGGACCAGTAAGTCCAGTAGCTTCTCTTAGATATTAATGCGTGCTTGCTTTTCATTCATTCCTTTTCCTTGTTTAGTATCCTCCAAAAAAGTACCGCGTCTGCTAGGTGGCCTTTTTAAAATGCAATAATTAAAAACCTTAAAGAAAATTAGGTACTTTTTAAAGGATCCTTTACATCTACTCTATCTCTAACCTCTCGATGAGAACCTCCGTTCTTTCTCTCGTGCTCGTCTGCTCTTCTTTCTCTTTCTCTCTTTCTCTCAGAGCTTCCTTGTGGTTTGCACCACTGCCGTATACTGTTACTTTTCATTTCGCTTTTTGTCTAATACTTCTCTCATTATTCCCTCCCGCTTTGTAGGTGACGTTGAGGAGGGCACTATGACTAATAACAGTCATCCAGCGCCTGACTCGCACGGATCTGCGCGGAACAACAAAAGCGACCGGCAAGGATCTAAAGAAGATGTTGGCGGCGGTGGAGGGGGTAGCTCAGGTGGTGGAGGAGCAAGCAGTGACGACAAGGAAGAGAAAGCTTCACACTCGAAAGAGAAGTCAGTGTTACAAGCTAAATTGACCAAGTTGGCCATCCAAATTGGCTATGCTGGTAATACCTCCCTCCACAATTATTTCATGCTTACTTTTCTATCGCTGTGCTATATTTTCCAATTTTTTTTACAGGTTCAACTATCGCTATTTTGACGGTGATTATCTTGATCGTCAACTTCTGCATAACGACTTTCGTTGTGGACAAGAAGCCATGGAGTAACGAGTACTTCCATATGTTCGTTAAATTTCTTATCATCGGTGTTACTGTATTGGTCGTGGCGGTCCCCGAGGGCCTTCCTTTAGCCGTCACTCTTTCGCTGGCCTACTCCGTCAAAGTATACATAAAAAAGGTTTATTATTGCAGGAAATTCACTTTCTTTTTTATATTTCACCCTCGATAGAAAATGATGAAGGATAACAATCTGGTTCGGCATTTGGATGCTTGCGAAACGATGGGTAACGCTACAGCCATTTGTTCGGATAAAACAGGAACTCTCACCACCAATAGGTAAGTTGAGAACGCGTGCTTCTAGATTCTATCAGCAAAGAATAATTGACTGAAATCCCCTTTCCTTTAGGATGACCGTCGTTGCTTGCTTTATTGGAGGCATTCATTACAAATCAATCCCAAAATATGACTCGTTACCACCACAAGTGGCCAGTCTTGCGCTCCAGGCTATTTCAATCAACAGCGCTTACACATCCCGTATTATGGTGTGTTCTTTCAGCATTGATTATTTTTCACGTTTTGTGTTACTATTAAATTATTGTATTTTAGGATGGAGAACTACCTGGCGAACCTACCAAACAGGTGGGTAATAAGACGGAGTGCGCCATGTTGGGTTTCGTGCTGGATTTGAAGAAGTCTTACCAGGCCATTCGTGATGAGCAACCGGAAGAAACGTTTCATCGCGTGTACACTTTCAACTCAGTTCGCAAGTCAATGAGCACGGTAATACCTCGAGAGGGAGGTGGTTATCGCATCCTTACGAAGGGCGCGTCCGAAATGGTGTTGAAAAAGTGAGTGTCTCTGATTTGTGGGATTTTTTAACTTCATATTTCCGTTCGTCTATCGAGTCATTTCCTATTTACTATTTTTATCTTCATCAACCTCCTCTTTGCAAATAGGTGCGCCTTTATTTACGGTGCTGATGGCAAGCTGGAAAAATTCACTCGAGAACAGCAAGACCGATTAGTGAGAGATGTCATTGAGCCGATGGCCTGTGATGGTCTTCGCACCATTGCCATAGCGTACCGGGATTTTGTTCCTGGTAAAGCTGAAATAAATCAGGTCCACTACGACAACGAACCTAACTGGGACGATGAAGACAACATTATCAACAACCTTACGTGTATCTTAATTGTCGGCATTGAAGATCCTGTCCGACCTGAGGTATTAGGACTTAAACGAAAAACAAAGCTCTTCCTTGTTTTTCAATTAAAAAAAAAAACAAACAACATTTTGATGGTTTATTTGAAAAAACAATTCGTGTCCCTTTTTAGGTTCCTGATGCTATTAGACAGTGCCAGAAAGCTGGCATCACAGTACGAATGGTCACAGGAGACAATGTCAACACTGCTCGATCCATCGCCATCAAGTGTGGTATCGTTCAGCCGGGCATGGACTATCTAATCATTGATGGAAAAGAATTTAACAGACGTATCCGAGATGCTAATGGCGAAGTATGATGACTTGGCCTGAAGAGAGCTCTTTCTTTCTAGGGACGAAAAAAAAATGTAATATATATATTTATCTCTCCTTTTGACAGGTGCAACAGCACTTATTGGATCAAGTCTGGCCCAAGCTGCGAGTGCTGGCTCGCTCGTCGCCGACTGACAAGTACACGCTGGTCAAGGGCATTATTGACAGCAAAATTTCGGAAAACAGAGAAGTAGTTGCCGTAACGGGTGACGGTACGAATGACGGCCCTGCTCTCAAGAAGGCTGACGTTGGATTCGCAATGGTAATTCCACGCGTTTATATATATGTTTCTAACTGATAAGATTTTATTAATTGTATTTCGATTCTTATTTTATTTGCTCTACTTTTTTTGTGCCTCATTATTTGTTTGTAACTTATTTACTGTAGGGTATTGCTGGAACGGACGTGGCCAAAGAAGCGTCCGACATTATTTTGACCGATGATAATTTCAGCAGCATCGTTAAAGCTGTAATGTGGGGTCGAAACGTGTACGATTCGATTGCAAAATTTTTGCAGTTCCAGTTGACGGTCAACATAGTGGCCGTTATTGTGGCCTTTTTTGGCGCTTGTTTCGTCCAAGACTCGCCTCTGAAGGCTGTCCAAATGCTCTGGGTCAACTTGATTATGGATACCTTGGCTTCGCTTGCCTTGGCCACCGAAATGCCAACACCAGATTTGCTTACACGCAAACCATACGGTCGCACTAAACCTCTCATTTCCAGGACAATGATGAAAAACATTACGGGCCAAGGGCATCTATCAGCTCTCGGTCATTTTTACCCTTCTCTTCGTCGGTAATTAGGCTCTACTCTCTCTCTCTCTCTCTCTCTCTCTCTATTTACTCATACATATAGAAAATGAGTAAATCTCTTTTGAATTGCTGTCAAATTTGTTATGTGGTTTTTTTTGCAGGTGAGAAATTCTTGGATATTGACTCTGGCATCGGATCAGCTGAACCTTCTCAGCATTTCACCATCATTTTCAACACTTTCGTGATGATGACATTGTTCAACGAGATCAACGCTCGAAAGATCCACGGCCAGCGCAATGTCTTTGAGGGCATTTTCACCAACCCTATTTACTATTGTATCTGGATTGCTACGGCAGCATCTCAAGTTTGTTCCCTGTTTCTTATATCAATGTGACGCGATATCAACAATTCAAAACGTTCCACTTTTTTGTCCCATTCTTACCAGGTGGTGATCGTCCAGTTCGGTGGCCACGCATTCTCTACATCCGCCCTAACGCTGGCACAGTGGGCCTGGTGCATTTTCTTTGGGGCTGGTACCTTGGTGTGGGGTCAATTGGTTACCACTGTGCCCACTAGCAAGATTCCAAAAATATTCTCGTACGAAAAATTTCTGATTACCTATTTATGAATTCGAATTGCCCATGTCTTTCCTAATGTCCGATTTGTCCATTGTCCAGCCCTGCCGACCACTTACCGCACATCCTAGTCACATCGTACTTCTTAATAATTGCAAAAAAAATGAATCATAATAGATATCAAATAGTAGTCAATTCTTTTCTAGAAATCCTTTCTTTTTATAAATAAAGGTGAAACTTTCTGTAGCAGTTTTCCTCCACCAGTAAAAATTATGTCGCGTACTGCTCAAAGTCTTGGATTTTAAATTTTTTTCCCAGCTTTTCTTAACTGAAAAAAAACTCTTGGGATCACATTGTTGACTTACTGGTTCATGACCCATTTCCACCCTAAAAAAATTTCCAGCAATAGAAATTCCGACCGAAAAGCAGTTTGAGTGTGTTGCGCATTCTCCGCTTAAGAATTTGGTCAAATGCTTGTAGTCATGAAGTGACTGGGATATGCGGTCAGATCGGTTATGGATCAATGGTTTTAGTTGAAAAATTGATCGAAGTCACGTTGCGAAAATGCCTCGCTTCCTTGACTAATAATATTTTTTTTGCTTGTGTATGTGTGTGTGTGTCTTGTGTAAATATTTAGCTGGGGCCGAGGACATCCCGAAGACATTTCAGCCACAATGGGTGCACTGGTGGAAGACAAGTACGATTCCGATGGTCATGACAAGAAGCGGACAACAGGACAAATTCTCTGGATCCGTGGTCTGACACGCTTGCAGACGCAGGTAGGACGCGCATGAGCCGATGACCAATTATGGTTTCATCGAGTTTCACTTTTTTTTCCTTTTTACCTCCTCATCTGATTAATAACTTAAACCCCTCGTATTTCTACTATAGAGATTTAACTTATTGATCACACACTGTGTTTGGTTTTAATTTTTTACGAATTGGAGTTTATTCACTGGATCCGAGTTTCTATCCTCCTCTGACCCACACGAGTAAAAAAAAAAAATGGAACAAATTATCCATTTCGCTGCTGAACCATCCTGTATCTATTTCAAGGATTAATCCACCGGTCAGAACGTTATAGAGCTATGTAATTAATATCGTCTCAAACACAACCATTAATGGTTGGGTGCCGCGTTGAACGTATTATATGGGAGGCTAGATAAAAGGCAGAATGGGTAGTTGAGGAAGAATACTATCTTTGAATTTTGATAAATAGACAAATCAACCAGATAATGGGAATAACCGTTCGGTCATCATGGTAGGGAAAAGATGTGATTTAAGACGAAAGCGAAACCTAATCTCCTTGATCACGATATCTCTTCTTTTCACGAGAGCTGCTCGTCTCTCTCAGACCTCTCTGTCTAGTTTATTTATTTATAAATTTTGCTCTCTTTCCCTCTTTTTCGAATGTTGTCATCCATTGTACCCTCTCCCAATCACTTTTGCCTCCCCTTCATCATTTTATGAAGCCCACGCAAGCTCTACTGCGTAGTCAATGTTAGCCTCGTACGATTCGACCTTTGTTTTGGGCCTTCAACTTCACTCAACATCATCTTGCAAGCAGCAAGGAACAACCCCGCCCGATTGGTCGTTGGTTCAAATTTTTTAACCTCTTTATTGTTTTATTTACACTTTACAACAACTATCATTCGCGTAATTGAGAACTCTCAATATCCTTCTTGCTGCCTATCTATCTTCTGTCCCTTTTATTTAAATTCTTTTTTCGTTCACTTCCAATCATGTCTTCTTTTTTGCCTACCATATTATATACTTCTTTCTCTTTACAATTTTCCAACAGTCGCACCACATGACATCCACATTTCCTTTTTTTCTTATTAATCTAATACGTTTTTCCTTCGCCACCACCGTGCATGGATTGAGGAACTTCCTATTCTTATGGTTATTTTCCTTTTCTGTTTTTGCTCTTTCACGTCCTAACGACCAAGCCCGGCTCGATCAGCTCGACTCGATAGTTTTGATCGTTCGATTGAGTTGCTAAATGCCGACGCATGGGTTTCATTTTTTATTTCCATCATTTGGGACTAGATGTTGTCACCTCGTTTGTCGTTTTTTTAACGTCTTCTACAAAGAGAGATCATGGCAAAGCGAATTTAAAAACGGAGAGACGACTGATACTTCTTTTTCCTGGAACGTATATTATCTTACATGACTTGAGCTTGAAAAAAAGATAATTATACAACAACACTCGAAAGAAGAAAAGAACTATAGTATAAACAATTTAGAAATTCAGCTAGTTTGTGACTATAATATACGTACTATTTTCAATAAGGATAAAAGATTCAGTCGTCCTTCTTACAGCATCACGGGTGCCTAACAAAATTTGGTCACTAGTCCGAATTTGCCGAACTGAACGAATGTCAAAGCGAAATTATTTTTGTACAATTTTCGTTTGCGCTTACTCATCTTCTTTAGCCCTTTAACCAAGCGTTTTCTAACTTATGGCTTTGCGCCAGAAGTCCTATACGTGTTGGTTGAATGTTGGAATTTAAACAATACTGAATTTCGACTCTGGTTGAAATCCCTGTAGTATATATAATCCTTATATATACCAATCCCGTAGACCACAAATTAATAAGCACCTATACGGTATAGAAAATCGGCTCGGTGTCTCGTTGTAACACGCGTGGCCTTTACCCTTGTCCTACTTCCCTTCCACCAATTTACGGACTCCTTATTACCAACCTTCCTTCCCTGGATTTATCTTACATGTTGGTGATCGACTAGTCGTTGTGAATTGATTTCATGTGTTTTTGTTCTCTTTTTCATATTCTATATATTATTGCGGTATGCGCGCGTATCTGTCGATCTCACCAAAAAAAAACTAACGACCACATCGATGTGTCCTCGACCAACAGCTACGGGTGATCAGAGCTTTCAAATCAACGCTAGAAGATTTGGAAGAAAAGCGGTCTGAGCACAGTGTTCACAGCCTACGGAGCTCGCGAAGTCAGTCGGGATTGCGTCCCCTTTCAGACATCACATACATTGACGAGGATCCACTCCTTCGAGGATCCGTCTCGGCATCGGCAGTTTTATCTTCAGCAGCAACAGGAGGTCATCATCATCATCATCGTCTTCAAAGCCCCGGTGAGCGAGATGTTCTCCGCGACAAGAGTCATACCTCTGCTTTGACAAGCGACGGCTTAACGGTGGCGGCAACTTCCGGGGCGGGGGTGGACTGGGAGCGAGATAGGCATCAGCAGAATCCTCAGAGACAACGGCAGCAGCGGAATGTGACGGCTGAGCATGTCAACAACAACAATCGCACCACCGAGCGTAAAGGTGGCAACAGCGGGGCTGCAGTGAACGGACATCACGCCAACAATGGCAATCAATCCTCGGCTCCCCGTTCCCATTCCAACTCTCAATTCCCACCTATTCCCATTCATGGTCATGAATCTAACAGCCCCATCTCGATGCCGCCCACTATGTCACCTTCCCAATTGCTCACTTCACCACCACAATATCAGATCTCATCAGGGACATCCGTCACTGGTGGTCCGGCTTTTCAATACCAAATGCCTGCTCAGCTGCCTCCTCCTGGACTTGTGCCAGTCCGATACGACATTCTCAACTACGACTCGCTCCCGGATCTGCCCGCCGATCTACCCCGCCTCGTTCACGAAACGAGCATATAGGGTCGGGGAAACACTTAATATATACCACTCCCATCTCCTAAGCTTCAATCGGATAGATGACATACGGACTGGGTGATTTCATGTGTCCTTCACGATCATTTATTATTATCATTCAGCTTTTTCCTTCTGCTGTTGGGAAGACTTTTAGCTTCACCTTCTTTTCCACATTCCCTGGTTGTATTCACACCGACTGTACCACAATTATTTCTCTCTCTTTCTCTCTCTCTAACATTCGCTGGGAGCTTTTTTCTCATTCATGTTTGTTCACCCATTCATTCTACCACATCTCAACATCTCTTAGCGCTGTGAGCAGGTTTCAAATTTCATGCATATGTCAAGTACAAACACACCATTTAAACAGACTCTCGTGCATTCCTATAAGCTTATTGAGAGCGCTTTGTGGATGTGAATAATGTCTGGTAGCCGTGCGGGTACCTACTTTAAGATTGTGGCTATGGGATCGCTACTGTGGTCTTTGTGATGGTAGTAGCGAATCAGCAAATTAGCATGAGATGAGCTTAGCATTCCATTTCTTGAATACCACTCCATCTTATTTGCTATGAGAGATACTTTTAGATGGGAATTGAACACGGACCATCTGAGCTCCTTAAAATATCTATTCAAAAAAAAAAAGCTTCCAGATGCAAGATTTCATTCTCTCTTTCTCACTTTTTCTCCTTAATCGTCGTTGTCTGTTTTCTGGCCTCAAATCGCGTTCTTGTTAAAACTTTGTGAACCTCTCGGCCCTTAATAGGCAATTTCCAATTATTTTTTTCTCTCTTGACATATCTTGAATGAATTTGTATGGAAGCCTTCTCAAACTGTCTGGCCCTGATAATTTTGTTTTGCTAAAACTTGATGTTGGCTCAACCCCCTTTGGTGGGATCGGAACGTTGATCTCTGGATTTGTCGCCCTCTTGGTCGATACCAATTTTTCTGCCCATTCTTTTGTCTTACTGTCTCCCAACCATCGCAATCTTTAACTGGAAAACATAAGCAAAAGTTTGGACGAAGAAAAAGGAGACGGTGGATGGACGGTTAACCCAATCGGTCTTGCGAAGCTGGATCCCTCTGCTATCAGGAGAAAACTGGTGGGCCTTCTTCCGTCTCAATAAAAAGCAAACGAGTAGGCCATTCTCTTAACTATTCATTCACCCTGCTTCCGTTCCTTTATTTCCCTTTGAATATTCAGCATATTTAAAATATATATTAGTCGGCACTCGTTTTATCCCATTACGTATTAATTTTGTTTTTCTTATTTCAGTTTGATTACGCCTGGGGTTTTCAGTTCCACTTTTTTTATTCGTTTCTCTGTTTATTCCCACGTACTTTTTTCACACAAATGGGAATGAAGGCAAAGGTCGGACACGATGGCGTACTCGGGCTACTTGTATTGCAACGTGTATTCCTCTTTGGTTGCTGATACGAGTGAATCGCATACTTTTCTTTCTCATTTAATGTGGCAGAACTCATAACCAAAGGGAGGAGGCAGGAAACGATAATTGGACTATTCTGAAGGGCACTGCATGTCTGACGTGAAAGAAGTAAAAATAAAGCAATCGAAATGCGAAAGTAGGAAGATATATATAACAAATTAGGTTTGAAGAAAAGATTGCGTATATTCCGTAGGTCTAAACCAGATGAACATATCGCTCACTGATTTTTATCAATACATTGTAAGATTTCGTTACGCTTTATATTTTTGAAAATAAGTTTTTTTTTTTAATTACGTGTTTCGCTTGAATTCTTCTTTATTCATGCTTATTGCTTGATACCCCCGACTATATGCATTCTTTAAATCACTGTAGTTCTTCGTTAAAGACCTCTACTGATTGCTACCCACTTTGCTCCACCTTTGTATTAACACTTAAACCTCCCATTACTCTTTATTTTGCCCTGTTCTCCGTGTGATCCCCTTTTGGTCTTCGTCTCTCGCTCTCCTTTCTATTTCTCTTCTTTGCCCCTTCACATACATCCACACTCTTCAACCCATTTCCCATTTCATCGCTGTTCGCTGTTGGTCGCTGTTGGGTACCTTTATTCCAACTCCATTCCCTCACTTTAGCTATGACCTTTTCTACACCTTTCTCTTTGTAGACATCACAATACGGGTCAATCCGTTGCTTTTCAGGATATGACCAATTAGGATGTCGCAGCAAGGTTTTTTAATTACTATTATTTTCCGTGAAAATTAATTTCACATTTTAAATTAATTTTTTGGGGAAACTTGATTACAAATTATAGAACAACAATCCTTCTCTTCTCTTTCCTGTCTATCTTACTTTTTATCTTCCTTTGATTCACTTTTTTACACAATTGTTTTGAGATCTTTCAGAGACTGGTTTCCAATTCATGTATGAATATGTAAATAATTCATATATATGTGTATACATATACGTGTATACATGTACGTGTGCACATATACATACATGCATACATTGGTGTATGATGCCGGTGGTGGTCCTTTATACTTCGAGCCCTGGGTCCCCAAGTAGATACATACCGGTAGTTCACCGATGGTATCCCCTCTCCCTACCTTCGTTCACTTAATGGATCATGCACACCACTTTAACGTGATTATTCACTAAATTTGGTGGTAACCTCGCCCTCTTGGCCTTTCTTCGTCGCTTATGATTAGGGGCATTACTGAAAATATTTATTAAGAACATAAGCAGGCTAAAATATGTTTATAAACTTTATCGCTCAATTTTGGTCATCGTTACTTCCTTTCCAAACAGTGTGTGGCTTTTTTCATAGAAACGGGGAAAGGATTCATTAAGTTTTATTATTTATCTGACACCATTCTTTGAAAAGGTTTCTGGGTCGTAACTATGCATGATGTTGTCATAGTTTTCACTATTCCACATTGGAATTTGACTACAAGCGAACATTCTATTTCATGCCTAACCACTCTTACGAGATAAAGTCTCTTATGTTTCTCATAAATCGACTCATTAAAATCGATATTACGCAACTTTTAATCTTTATAGCAATGAAAGATATTGGGAATTACCTTTGAAGAGGGTAAAACACCACTGATCCCTGATTTTCTTTGCTTATTTTTTTCTTTTTTTTTCTTTTCCCCCCCACCACCCTCTTTCTTGTTTTTTACAAATATATTCCTCAAGGTGATTGGTGGTGAATTGCAGGAACGTTTGATTCCGGTTCCCTACAGCAAGAATACCACAGACCAAGCTGTAAGCTCTTAAAACTCGTTTTCTTTATTTTGTTCTGTTAAATTAAAAAAAATTAAAAAATCGAAGAAATAGTAAAAATGCATCCGCTTGTTGCATTTTTAAAGATACCTTTCTATATTTCGTTCGATCTCTCAGTCTTTAACACAATTATTCGCCACCCTTTCTTTGTTATTTGTTTGAGTTTGGTGCAGGCATTGCCGTTCGAATAATTTGCACGAAAATTCCAAACTCAACAGCATGTAATGGAACACCTACTTATATTTCGCAACCTTTATTTTATGTCTCAACTGTGTAGGCTTGATTAGCTTGTTTAGTTCTATTTTTACTGTTTCCAAAGTAATAAAGACTCAAGATTTTGAAGCTATTTTTATTTAAATTTGTTTCGGTTTCCGCGATGATGAAACGACATCCGTTTTACAAAAACTAGGCGATATAAAATCAATTACACTTTTTAAAAAAGATTCATCGTAACTCCGTCGTCAGGGAGTGTTTTTCTCATGTAACATTTTATTCGACCAGCCTCTAGAAGCATGATCATTATTTTTACAATTATTTCTGGATCACTTTTCCTTCCTTTGACCCAATCTGTAAATTTAAACAAAACACCTCCGATCCGCCAACCTGCCTGATAATTTATCTATTATCATATCAATACCATATCCAATTTTCACTTTATGCGTTTTACCGCCACAACTTATTTTATTCCACAACTCTTACACAATTTCTCTTTGCTCCATCTATCTATATACTTATCAATCTCAGCTGTTTTGCTATCTTAAGTCTATTTACTGTTCACGATACAAGTTCGAGCAAAAATCAAAATTCCCTTCTTTGCGTTTCAAAATTGTAAAAAGCATGGACATCGAACCTTTGTTTCACGTTGCACCCTAACACCACTATCCGCGCGATATCCAAAATTACTCATGTCCAAGATTTCTACAATCGTAGACGTTTCCGCTTTTGTCTTGAAACCCCGCATCTCAAACTTTAACCTAGCCGTCCCAGATTGACAGATCGAGGGGGATCGTACTTTCTCTTTATCTTAATTCCAAACTATCCACTCTATAGCCTATCTTCTACAAAAGTTGGATAGAATCTGGGAAAAAGGGTGGGAGACGGTTCTAGGCAATTTAAGAGACATGCAGTGCTTCCATTACACGTACCGCTTTAGTGAGCTGGAGTTCGTCGGCAACTCGATTACGTTTACTTCCATAGGACAATATCGCGAAATCATCCAGCCTTTGCCAGTCCTGCTTTATTTTGAGTTTTTTTTTTTTTTACATTATTTACAGTGATGAATATAATTTGGAACATATTTACTATTTTTGTTTTACTATTTTGTTACTCGTGCTAAGCTTTGGTTCTTCTTTTTTGGCTATTTCATCATGGGTATTTGTCAATGTATCGAAATGATTATTCCGGACCGATTCGACGTTTGCATCGTAGTCATAAATGTGCTGAAAATGTGTGGATATTTGTGCCCCGTTTTATGTTTATCTCTTAATTATTTTTAGTCGGTGGAGAGATCATTCAAAGCTGTTTGGCCGATTCCTATTTTAATTTTAGTTGGATAAATACCACGTTGATTTGATATTGCGACGACTTCTGTCCGCAAATAGTTTCTAATTAGAATGCCTCGTGCTTAAAGAAAGACAATATTTAAAAGAAATAAATATGTATGTATATATATATATATATATATATATATGTATGTATATACATGCTTTATTACCATTCTACTTTTTCCGGCTTGTGAATCTCGTAGTGTTCGCTGAGATTTTCTTTGTGCACGACGTTACTTTTTATTCCAGTTTTTGTAGTGTTTGCTACTATATATATATATGTATCTCTTTCTCTCTTTTTCTTTCTTTAAACTACTTATTTAACACTAACATAGCTAGATGTGTTTGGTAGCTTGGCCAGCATTTACAAAATATATCATTTCTCTTTTCTCATATCCCATTTTTCTTTAAAGGATGTTCGACCCCTACGGGTCGAGCAACCGCGATAATGGAAAGGAACGCAGTTTCAAGTGCAATTTGAGCACAAAGTAGAATTAGTATTTCGAAAGTAAAAATGAAAAATATAAAAAAAAAAAAAAAAATGTGTTTATTGCAAGACTTGAAACTGTGCTTTGTGGCATTTGGAATAATGCATTTTACAAATCTTTACACAAGCACACGCATATTTGTTACATTTTATTATTTCTGGTGGATTCTAGGTTCTCATGTCCTCATCCGTGGTAATGACCTAGACTAATCTATGTTTTATCTATATTTGGAATGAATGGAGCAGATCCGCGTCGTTAACGCCTTCCGCCAGGGGGTTGACACGCGCTTCATGGAGCGCACCAACCCGGCCCTGGCCGCCGTTCTACAGCGACAGGCGTCCGCCTCGCTCGCGAAACGGCTCTCACAAGCTTCATCCATCGACTACGCGGACGCACCGGGGGCGGCAGGAATTGGAGAACGGACCGATTACCAACTAGCAGCACCTGAACCAGCAGACATGGAACGTCTTTCTTCACGAAGCCATACAGAAACTGCCGTTTAAATTAGAAAAAAAAATTCAAAAAGCACGACGAGAGGGAAAAGCCGAAGTGAAATATTGCCTCGGATATGATCCTTGTAAAATGTCCCTTGACTAAGAAATTTTGAAGATACGAAAGAAAGTTGAATCCATCCAGAATCCCCTCCCCCTTACCCATGTGGAAGAGATATGTAGCCGCCCTTTTCGTTTGCCTCTTCCTCCTTTTTTTCAATATATAAACTTAAAATTTCATCTAAAAGTATTTCAAATTGGACGTTCAGTTTTAAGTTATTCCTGTGCTGGTCCGCTCTTCTGAACCGATTCCTTGTAATAAGATTTCTTGCGGGGAGCAAGATCGGAAGATATTATATACATTGTATACAATACAAAAACAAGACCTAGCTCGCGCTTCACACAAAACATGCATTCAGTACACAGTTTCAATGGATTCCACCATCTCCCGTTTTCATTTATAATATTTTCTCTTCCTCCCTCCCCCCCCCCCCTCCGATTCTCTCTCCACGCAGGTGTACTGTACATTTATTATTATAGCCCGTGTGTGTGTGTGTGCTCATTTTTCTATAAAAGAATTCACCCATTTTAAACATCTCTTTTATCTCTATCTGTACAATGTGTTGCTGTTTTTTTTTTCTTTTTTCCTTTTTGTTCCTTCCAAACCAAATGTAATTTATTGTCATTCTACCTACACCCCTCTTTTCCCGCGTGTATGTGTGTGCATTTGATTGCTCTGAGAAGGCAGCAACAAATTTTCAGTTAATTTCCCCTCCTCTTTATATGTGTAATTTTGCCAGAAAGAAGTTTACGCTTCAGCCAGGAGTTGAGGCGGCGTACGTTTCTTTTTTGTCCCCATCATCATTTTTATAAATACGTTTCCAAAGGCAAAGGATTTGTATACATACATAGTTAAAAATTAAGAAATGCGAGAAGAGGGAAAATATCTCTAACTCTTAAAGAAGTTTTGCTGCCCTTCAATTTATCTTGTTGCAACGGAAATTGGAGTATGAGCAAAGTGCTAAACTATATTTTTAAATATCTGCGTGTCTTTTGGGTTTTCCACTGCCAATCACACACACACACACACAATCCTCATTTTTTTTTATTTGATTATAAAAAGCGTGGGATGCCTTGCTTCACGCTCCTTGTATTGAAACAGTTTTAACTTTTTGTATTATTTCTACGTTTTGTTTCCTCTTTGTTGCATCTTCTGAGTAGAAAATTATAAGAAGCACTTTGCAAATGGGGTAGTTTTAAAAATGAAGCAATAGTTGTGGAAAATGGAAGATTACAAAAAAAAAATTAATCCTTGTTTCCTATACATACTCCCCAACACATTTTGAACGTAATCACCTGTTTTGTTTTACCCCCATATTTCGGAATTTCATGAGTTGGATTGCGCTAGGTGTGCATTTCTTTTCTTAATTTCAGTTTGATATGATATATATATACATACATAGCGATGAAAGATATGCATTGTAAACTTTCTTTCTATTTGGCTGTTTTCATTCTTTTAAAAAAATGTGCTCGCCCTCTCACTGCTGGAAGTGTTATGGATAATAGGATTTTAAAATACCGCCCGTGTGTTTTTCCTCCTCTCTCCCACCTCTAACCTAACAAGAAAAGCAAAAAAATGTTTGTTATAAGCAAAGAAATTTTTAAAGTGTTGTTGACGTAGGGTTTTTTCTCATAGCGCTATAAAAAAAAGATTGTTTTTGACACACAAAAGGACTTTTTGAAGTCACGTCCTGTTTTATTCCTTCTCTTTCTCTCTTTCTCTGTCTCTGTAGCTTGTGGCTAGCCCAAAAAATGGAAATACTAATTTAATTTCCAATCTGGAACGTTATACCATATTTTCACTCTTTCACACACACACACACACACACGCTAATACACGGTTCGTGGAGAGCAGTCGAGCACTGTAACCTTACGAAACCCCTTCTCCCCATACTGAAATGAAAAGAGTGTTGGCGTTCCCTAACATTCTCAATAAAGATTTTAAAACAAAACATTTCGTTTCATGAGTTTCCTCTTGTTCATGACTCTCCTAACCTCCTTTTTCTGTGGCTTTTCCTCTCTCTCCAACCTTCCCTCGTCAACATAGGGCAAGAAAAAAAATTGACTTCTTGTATTTGCAAGTGAGAGCAGGGGGAAACATGTTATTACTATTATATTTACTATAACTTGAGTTGACACATTTCAATGCTCGTTTTCGTTTGATACTCTCCCTGTTTTCACTCCCCTCTCTTTATCTATCTACCTTTCTCTTATCTATATATTCCTTTCTTCATCTTTGGCATTTCCTTGTACAAATAAAAACAAAGTTTGAGATCTTGAGCCTTTTATTTCTTTCCTTGTTATGTATTTTAGTGGAATAAGTCATCAATCGATCGTACTTTTAATGCCTTACATTTTTCGTAATTCCAGCTACCACGCAAAAAAAGGCTTATTATATTATACCGATGATTTATAAAAACGGCTACCTTTATCTTTTCAATTCCAATTGCATGAATCAAACGTTTTAGTAAGTATCCTGGTAACTGAGATATTGTTCTCTCTTAAATCTTTTTTAGAAGCCTGGACATCAAAGCACTTACATTTGTTTCTATTTTTCTTATATTGACCTTACATTGATTGAATATTGATTATGTAGTCATGTTTTAAAAAGAGATAAAAATTATGATGTCGTTTGATAAAGAAAATGTCTTGCATTCCGCGAGGCAAGAAAAAAATAAATATATGAAATTTTAAGTGTTAAGTCAGTTAGTATAGTGTGGCACTGGATTCACATCTGAAGTTTAATTAATTTCAAATCTATAAAAGAAAAAAAAAACAAGAAAAAAAAACCAGTGATATCAGGAAATAATGGATCCATGAGTAGACCAATTTTTAAATCGTTCAAATTGTATTATTATTTTTTTCTTCTCCGGGGCGGATCAACGCCTTAAACGTGGGAATAGAACGGAACAAAGCTTTGCACACATTGTAGGGATTAAGAGAAAGTATAACAAACACAGACACAACATGTTTTATGTCTATAAATAATAACAGCAAAACAGAAAAATAACAAATGCAACTCTTAAATAGAAGAAAACACCATCATCCATGAAACAAGCGATGGGAAAATAAAGGGATTAAGATGATTTCTTTCTCTTTGCTGATTGGTGCTGGACGTACAGCTAAACAATGACATTGGCCTAGATTCGAATCGCAAAGCCAGTGTGATCCGATTATATGGCTGCCAAAGCGCATGGAGACCAAGGTCGGCTCGTGTCCGACTCCTACAAAAAAATATTTAATGGAAACGCTCGCCAGTCCTGTCCGTTTACTCGTATGTCGATCCATCTTTTTTACTTTCTAAAAAGCAGGGTAACATCCAGAGTATCGATCCATCACATAGAAGCAGTCCCTCTTTTTTTCCTCTTTTCCTCCTCTTTTTTCAGTGTTGTATATGCGACAAGGGATCGGGCACAGAACTTGGGCAATTTAGAAGAAATGTGTTTCCTTTAGCCAATAAAAAAATGATGAATGATGAATTCCAGTGTGTGTTCCAGTGTGATTAAAACTCTTTTTGTTCTTCAAACTCTGAAAGTGCATGCAAACGATGTAAAAACGCTCACTGTTGATTGAGTCTCTTAACCGACGACAATACATTTGCCACTCAGTTTACAAGGAGAACTATTTACAATTGTTACACCATTTTCTATCTCGATTTCCAACGAGAAGAAGATGAAATCTCGACAAGAGAACAGCTGAAAGAGTCAAGAGGAAGTCTGCAGCTGCGACTGTTGAACAGGAGCGTCGGCCCCTGTGGAGGTGACGGTCAAAGTAGGTACAACCGTCGACGCAGCGGCCACCATCGATGCATTGTTTCTCTCTCGACTGTTTTGTTGTGTGAGTTTAGCACAGTTGGCTGCGAAATTGTTACTATTCTTCAAATGACTCCGTAAAGTGCTGACACAAACGTAGACAGGCCGATAAAGAACGACGTCCGTGTCTGAAGTGGTTGGACCACCGTCGTAAACCTGCCCTAGTTGGAATTCGGGACCAACGTAGCGACCACCTTCCACATGCTCACACGCCGGCTCTAAAATCACAAAACAAACACATCATTTTACGCGCTTTAACTTTTCAACAATGAAATTGTTGTTTTGGATACCTGAAATAGGTACAAGTCTTTTAATATAAAGTTTGTACGAAAGTTATGAAAGGGTTTCTTAATTGTATACTACAACGCGTCTTCAATTCTGCAAAATTAGACAGTATATTACTTGTAAATATATTTAACTTTTGAAAGCCTTTCTCAAATCAGACATGCTTTACTTCTTAGGATCAAAAGTTCACTTTATTAATTGACTAGTTCAAGACATAATCCAGAATCCTTATAAGTGGGATTCGCAGTTTCCAACTGAAAGTGACTTTGGAAGCCTCAAATAATTATTCAATTGAGTGATTTTACTAGTCGTAAATATAATTTAAGGATCATTTTCTCGACTTATGTAAAAAAAAATCTTTGGAATCGAAAAGCCAATATTAGTATATATATATTTTTAAATATTGCGGCGCAAATTAACAAAAAGATCTACCCTTTTCTAAGATCTAAGTACTCGACAATATAGGTACTGCATACTGACCGTAAAAGACAACAGGCTGATTTGGTGAATTGGGAATCCGAAAGGGTACTGTGGCTATCGTAATCGGAAACTCCATGGACAGGTCCTCCGTCTCGGATTCCAGAAGCAAGCTCACCTAAAATGAAATAATTAAAACACTAATAGTAAAATATCCTTTAAAGTTTAAAGAAGTTGAACCACGACGGGTCTTGCCGTATTGGGTAACAATAGGTCGTTAAAAATTATCAAATGTAAAGGAGTACTGTGCTCGTGGTAAATATATGTAAGATGTTACCGCGCTGAATGGGTCTCTTAGGAGGGACTAGCCCGTTGATGCATAACCTTTCTCCCTTATTATTTTTTGTAAGGAAAGAAAGAGGAGCAAGAATGTTTTTTACGTACGTGAAGTGCGTAGTAGATGTTGATCAAGCGACAGACGCCCACGAGAGTGGTCGGCATGGACGGTAGCACCAGCGACTGGGAGGAATCGAATTTGGAGCGTCGACCGGGCTGGACGGGATCGCCTCGATACTCGAGGACAACGTGCTGCAACTCCTTGGTGGCCCCTAGCACTCCCCGATGGATGGTGTACTCCACATACTTATCAAATCGTGAGATGGAAACGGAGAGGCAAAGAAAAGAAGAAAATCAATTTTCGGGGGTTTGCACGTCCCTCTTGGGAGGAATAGCAATTCAGTTCCTAGTTTTCGTCCTAGTTTTCTTTCCTGCCATTCCACTTTTCTGAGAAACTGTTTTTATTTTTCTTATTATTATTATTTTTTTCAAATTTTCATCCCTCTACACCATTTGTATACCAACAATAACGAAACAAAGAAAATTATATTTCGAGTATAGGTATAGTTCAAAGCAGGGCGGAATTAGGTTTAGATAGGCTGCCAGTTGAA
Source organism: Chydorus sphaericus (assembly GCA_030141595.1). Taxonomy (NCBI): domain Eukaryota; kingdom Metazoa; phylum Arthropoda; class Branchiopoda; order Diplostraca; family Chydoridae; genus Chydorus; species Chydorus sphaericus. The sequence continues at coordinate 10,415,592 of CM057928.1, forward strand.
ACGGAAGGGCATCCTGCTATATGTGAATTTTGTCTGTGTCGGATCGATAAACATCATTTGAGAAGCTTTTCAACAACAACGAGTAAAGCCAAAAGAAAAGGAAAAAGGAGGAGGGAAGAAATGGCTCCATTCAAAATGCAAATCCTTGGAAGATTTGCATCAAGCCCATAGGGATTGACGGAGAAATACATAGGTATATACTGTATAGTGTATGGGATAGGGCGCTGGTGAGATTCCCTTCGTACCGTAAGTCTGGTTTTTAATGGGTTGCTTATGCTTCTTGAGGGAAATGAGTAAGCTGCTACGTAAAGAGTAGGTGTATGGCTGACCCGATGAAGTCAAACCAAAGTTGCTCTCTTAGTAAATACCTGAATGAGACGAAGCCGAAGTCGGACGTCCTCGGCACTGCGATTGTGAATGTCCGCCTTGAGGCGTAGACTCTCTCCACTGACGTATGCGGACCGATCCAGCTGCACGCTAAGAGATAGGGGACCTTTTCTGCAGCAGAGGCAGCAAGAAGTCCGCTTTCTTCTCCGGCTCATAGGTTTCTATGAATCCATAATTTAGAAAAAAAAAAATAATAAAAATAATCTTTTATACTGAGTATTAAAATGGAGAAAGAGATTGGTTTCGTCAATCAATCATGGGACCGGCAGCGTGTACTGTACAACATACCAGGTATTGCTCCTCCATGCAGTCAATGTGCGGTCCAATAACCGTAAAGTACTTCATTCCTTGCGGTGGAGACGCGTACGGAATGTCAACCGTCACCTAAAATATGTACGATACCAAACAAGGAACAAGTCGATGATGATGAAAACCCATGAGATTGAGTACAGGCGCCATTCAAGAACAGGAGAAATAAATCCAGAATTTTGAAGATATCGGTTTGGCAGAGATGACAGGAATAAAACAAAAAATGTGAAAGGTTGAGACGGTCTAAATTTCTTAATACTACAGAGAGAATTTATATAAATGAATGGAAGAATTTCATTTTAAGGAAAGAAAGAAAGAGAAAAAATGAACGAGTTTATCTAGATAATCTGTTCCACTTTCAGGGCTTTAACTGTTTTAAATTTGTGAATGATGTCACTAATATTATTACTCATGTTAAGTTAAACAAGCTGCAATTAATTATGCGCAGTGCATAGGATTTTGTTCCTTGCTGAGTTCTTATATGCACGAATCATTCTCCTTTCTAACATAAGTTTAATGCGCAGCTGGAAGCCTTTCCCATTTGGCCTTTTAATGAAAGACGAGACTTCTGACTAGGTACTAGGTAGTCGGGAGCCATCTTTGTTTCTAACAACAACAGATTCATCATTTGTTGCAGCTTACTGTTGCTGCTCCTCCCCTTTTGAATTGGACACTTTGTTCAACGTTCACGATGAGGCAATGCACTATAGGCCCAACACGGACTAGTGGGCGGCCCAGCACGACTTCTACATCATCGGAAGCAGCTATAGGAGGAGAGACGAGGATTGGTAGAAGGGGGGAAAAATCGATGACAATAAATCCACACGGGGCCGGGCTTTTAGAAGCGCTGTGATGCACACTGAAGATCAAGCCGACAGCTCGTCATCAATCAATACAGAGGAGCGTAGCGTAGTGGAAGAGACAGACAGAGAGAGAGAGAGAGAGAGAGAGAGTAAGGAAGAGTTTATATAGTTCTTCTCTCTATGTTTCCCGACTCATCTTTGACTTGGATCCCAAAAGGAAGAGGAAATCAAAAGAGACAAGAAAAAAGGAGGAAAAGCTGGGTTTGTTATGTTCGTACCTTGATGTAGTAGCGGACGGTGCCCATTTTGCTCTCAAAGGAACAAGGCAAACAGCTTTCGGGCAGTAGAAAATGAAAAGGGAATTGATGGTAGCCTCGTGGAAGAACCGGAATAGATCCGTCGGCTTTTTCTACTCAACAGTTGGTGGTGGGAGAAAAAAAAACGAGCGGATTTCAAGGGAAAGAACAAGAGAAAATTATTATCACTATATGATATGATAATAACTATGAATTATAACACACCTTTCCCCCATATGGTTGATCTCTCGTCAATAAAATACTGATCATCGCTGATGGATTGTTGATCTCCTGACACAACAACTTTCCACTCCAAATGGGCTCGACCACGGAGGACAACTCGGACGGCTGATGGAAAATTAGACGCGCATGCCCGGCAAATAAGAGAAGAGAATTAAGAGGATTAATTATAAATCTCTCCTGCCACACAAAACATTGGTGCGTAAACACACACAGTGGGGCGAGTAATATCACTGTAAAAGAAAGGCGAGAGGGAGTGTGGGTGTATTTCCCAGTTCACTAATTAAAGATCCCTTGTTTGACGGATTCGCTACATTTACTCGTGGATCTGAGAAGTGGACTTAATTAAGCTGGCTCTTGTGCATACGGTGCAAAGGATGTAAGAGAGAGTTGGTCAAAGGATGCAAAGTAAGGGAGCGAGTGAGCAGTCATCATTCGAAAGGGAATCCTTAGATGGCCAGATATATGAAGAAGCGAAGCGGAAAGGTCCCTCCATCCAGACTCTTTGCTCCTTCATTGTGTATATCTATCTTTCCCGACAAATGATGGCAGGAAGGGCTGGAAGTGAGCTAGATGGAGCTCGTACAAAGGGAGGAGAAGGTCTTCTCATAGGAGACTTGAAAAAGAAGAAGAAGATGAAAAAATCCTCTCACAGCGTTGATCGATCGCTGCTTCTGTCGATAGCTCATCACCACGCCCCTGATATTAATATTTCATGATAATAGAGAAATCTGGCAAACCTCGTAGTTTGAAGTTTTCCAATGTGTCGAGGATGACGACTCCATAGACGGTTTCCCCAGCATAGTACATCTCCTTCTCAAGGCGGATGTCAAACTCTCGGATGTAATCCATCTCACTGGTGAAATTCTACGTGCTGCTTTAATGAAGCTGCGTCGATCGATTTCTATCCGACGGTCATGACTTGACGCCTGGCTGCGAAATGAGATGAAAGAAAACGGAAGCGTTATTCATAAGTCATAACGAAGGACACATTTTTACTACCATTTTACTTTTTAGTGAGTATTACCATATAAGCAAAAAAAAGCAAACGCTTTTCCTTTATCTCTTAATTAATGAAACTAATAAACTAATAACAAAACAAGGTTCCGAGTATAGTGCGTTTTTTAAAGTTTCCGTGCGTGTATATTAACACAGTTATAAGCACAGTGGTAGAAACGGGAGATAAATCCAGAGGATAGCAAACTTTCTCTTTCAAGAAATATACGTTTACGTTTATGAAACAAATTATTACAAGAAAGTAATAAGAAGAAAATAATGTAGAGTAAATAAAAAAGCACACATTAGCTTACATCCATCAAAGGCTGCTGGATGCACTCTACCCTGCCCGATACTAAATATATCCATTCATCATCTTTCAAGACAGCCCTTGAATTCAGGAGCGTACAATTCAAGTGATTTCCGAAGTAGTTTCCCCTTTTTTCCCTTCCCAATCGCATGCTATATTGTATCGGAACTATGTCCATAAATTATGCATGCCAATTTGAGGGAGTCAGAGTTCTGAAATATATGTCAGAAAAGGCTGTGCATGACACCTTCTAGTAGTAGTATGGTTTCATTATTCAGGAACCTTTATACTGCGGATAAAAATGTGAGAAACGTCAGAATGACAGGAAACATCGGGCGAATGAAAAAGGGCTATGGAAAAGGGAGGCAGCATAAAAGATTACCGTAGTAAATTATTATGGTACAGCATTATTTTTTCGTCACCAAAAAGGGAATGGGTCTTGCTATCCTTTTTCCGACCCTTGTTCGTCAGAGAGAAAATAGAACTGTCATACAGGAAACGAGATAACACATCAACTCTACTTGATGACGTAGCTATTTCCAGTCGAAACAGCACACAGGCCCATAGGATCGTTGATGAAAATCGGAACCATCATAGTAGAGCAGAGATACGAAAACGAATCTGTTTCTAGTTTTTTTTAAGTGAACAAACAAACACTTTTTGTCTGTTTTTAAAAAAGATAATCTTTATATCTTTCATTCATTCTTTTTTTCATTTTCTTTATTTTATTTTCAACCCTGAGTATTTCTCGTTGTAACTAGATATTTTCTTTTAGCCACATGACATGACGATAATTATGTTTACGATGGCATAAGACAATATCTATATATATTTTTTACTTTATCGAGCCGCCTGGACTCCTTAACTCAAGTAAATAGAATAGACGAAATGGACGTCAATCGCAAAGCTGTATAATCCTCCGAAGATCAATAGAATTGTAAAATACGATTATACGAGGGAAAGGTTATTCAAATACCATCAAAGAAGGATCTTTCGACATACAGAATAAAAGGGTAATTATAGGTTGATGTCTTTGCCAGAAATCAACCATAAAATTGAGCAATTGTAAACATCGTTCCCAAGTACGGCTAGGGAAACGTCTGACATGTACGCAAGAGCCTCGAGAGATATCTTTGATCAATTGATTGATGGTAAAAGATGAAGGAGCAAGTTGCTAGCCAGGGCACACGCGGGGCTAATTCACGATAGTCTCTCTGATTCAATCATCTGATGCGTGACCATCCACAGAAGTCTCTCGAGTGTTACTGCATTACTACCCTTTCTGGTTGGAAGACCCATTTTATTATATACATATATATGAACTTATATATATTACATCCCAGATCTTATTGTTGCTATTGTTGATACAGGACGTGGGACCCTGTACATCGCTAATTAGCTTGCCTCGTATGACTCAACAATAGACAACAATTCAAGCAGATATCTTTCAGTCTTCCAGAGTGTTTTAAATAATAATGGTTCACCAATGAGTGATTCACTGCTAATCCATACAACTGAAATGTGATTTTGTGGAACCGAGGCTGGCTGATTACCAATCAAATGGTTGAATATCCTTGCAACGGTTCTGATGCGTCTTTATTTTCTGAAAGGTAGAGGATCTGATCCCTGCAAATGATGTTTTCTCTTTATTATTTTTAGAATAGATGAAGGATTCCAAGTATCGAGCTTAAATGTGGGAAGTAATACATATTTGCTAAGTATTTATACAGCTCACTGTTCAAATAATACCGGTAGGTATAAGTTTTCTACAGTACGGTATTACAATTTCATTACATAAAACTATATTTACATGCAAACTGTACATAAAATCAAATAATTAACCTATCAATGAAACTCTTCTGAAGTTATACAGTTGGGACGGCGATAGTGGTTCCCAAGACATGGTTCCTCCCTTTTGCGACAAAATGGTTTCCGGGACCGTCGTGGTTCCCAAGGACAGAAGATATCACTAGGACTTGTTTCCCATAGTTAGTCTGAAGTTCTCTGTCTTTTGATGAATATTCTGTGATAACTATAGACCCTATAAGTGGAGGGAAAAGCTGGATATCATCAATAGCCTTAAGGCTTAAGCCACTTCGTATTCTAGTGCTGTCGATAGTGGCATCAAATAATAAGTATATAGAATATAGTATTCCTACTTACATTATGCGTACGTAAAACGATGCGATGGAAATATAAAATAGATTTTTTTACATAGTTTATCTTTTTATGGATTTTATTTCTCTTACTCAAGTTTTACGTTTTGGATTTTTAGTTTTAAAAAAATGTTCAGCCTATTAATGATGGCTTAATTTTATTATTTTTTTGTTGACTATCTGTGTTGGAAAAAATAAACTTAATTGTAATTCAATTAGTCCAAGTCGAGAGAAAATCAAATTGAGTATAAATGCAATTTATGTTTGTGATACGGTCTCCTGGCAGCAATAGCTTTTGATAGAATGTCAATTGAGCTGACCAATAGGAAGTATGAAAGCCATACAATTTAATAAGTTTGGCTGGAAGTAAGATCAGTAGCCAAGAGAGAAATTCTTTTTGTAACGGCATTGAGCAACAGAAGCCAGCGAGTGATAGTTATTCTAATGAAAAGCAAAGTACTTGTGGCCTAGCTTCATCTTTAGCTCAATTTCCTCTATTCATTCCGCTATTTTACAAAACGTTGTTGCCATTAGTTCTATGATTAAGAGTTGCTGGCCATCCAAAAAAAATAAAGAATGTGGAAATAAAAGAATAGAAGTTGACGGAGCTGTAAAAGACCCACATGTAAAACCCTGTCATCTACGAGATCGTATCATTCACGGAGTAACCTCTGCTCCTTTTACTTCACAGCACGAGCGAGCTCACCAGCGGTCCTTTGACATCAAACTTGACGAATCTTAAAGTATTATCGCCTCTCCCTCTCAACATTTAGAAATCTAAATCTTCACAAGTCTAAAAAATGATCATTTGACGTAAAGTTAAACGGAACCCCAAATTCATCTCGCTTCTTCCTTTCAGCTGTCACCCTTTTGAATAGACCGACTAGTGAAGACATACATGATTTATTTTACCCAGTTCTCATTTGTCAATACACAATGTTATGCAATACAGACGGTAGAGTTGTTGTACTTAAGCCAAATGCAAGATTTTAATTAGTTCTTCTTAGTTTTGATTGAGAGAGTTGTCTCTATTATGTGTGCCAGATTCAGGAGGTAGAAAATTGGTTCTGCTTTATTTTAATGAGGTATAACTACCCACGCACCTGTCAAGTTTTTTCTGATCGGCGAATAATTGTGGTCTAACGATTCATCGACATAAATTTACTTTTCATGAGCATGATACGCTTGTCTGATCCGAGTAATTGGACAGGATGTCAAGGAGACTACAAGTTGATGACGCGATCGAAACTGGTCGACACTCGACTCCACTTCCATTATCAACCGTGAGACCAACGATGGTGACGCTGAACAAGCCCTCCAGTTGCATCCCCTTGGCGAAAGGAAGTAGTCACTAATCAAGCACCATGAAACTAGGGTAAGGGCATACCAACAATTGAACGATACAATACTACTAGTTTCAATGGACCCATTCATGCAAGTGCGTGTTCCTCGTTCTGTGCGACCACTGACTAGCGAGTCAAAAAAGACATCTTACCTTTCTAGGATCTTAAGTTATATTAATGCCTATTGGTATATGTCCACAGAAAAATGAAAACGATGTAGCTTTTGTACTAGTAGTTATTTTTTGCTATTGTCTTTACTTCAAGAATGACTCACAGTGAACGCACGTCCACAGCACAGACTCACAGTATCCAACTCGGCACTAAAGCAGTCAAGTTGTTGGCACTCACTTGGCTGGCCAGAGGAGGACTAAAACATCCAGCCCCGACTGTTTCATCTAGCCTTGGCGGCAGCTCTTGCGTCTTCTCAGTGCGCAGGTTTCATCCCTTAATCAGGGCTCTCCCGTCTCCCCTTTCCGAGGGCTATATGTAACAGTATACAGAATGTACCTTACTCAGCAGTAAAAGAAGGAAGAGGGGAAAGAAAAACGGGGAGAATATCGTATATAAGTCATAGCGAATGGAGCGCTTTGTGGCCGTATCTTGGTTCGCTATCAATGAAGGTGTCATCAACAGTACTGATGAATATTGCTGCATTTGCAATGATATAAAATAAAAGAGTGATAGTCCAGCGCCGACTTAATTAAAAAAAAATTATGTATAAAGCATTTATTGATGAAGGAAATAATAATTTTAGAAAATTGATTCAATCCGATAAAATCGAAAAAAATGAGAATAAATAAAAATCAAATAGAAATATCTATCATTTTTCGATGGGAATTCGTCTTTTTTTAAATAGTAAGACGACATTTTTGTGTAGTACAAAACGCCCCCTATGCTATCAGTTTAATTATTTAACAGATCAGAATGGGCAAGTTTTCCACGAGGTCTTCCGAGGACTTGACAACAATTGGAACTACCTTGGATAAAGTACCGTTGTGGGTTTACCAAGAAATATGTACCAAGAAAAAAAGAAGAAAAGTTGAACATATTGCAAGACAGCAATCTGATTTAATTTGCTTTTCATCATACGACCTAATTTATTGGATGGTGAGTTTGTCTGTTTCCCGATTATTAGGTTTTCTTCTATACGGGAACACCTGCGAAAAGCACCATTATTCCTGAATTTACTGTGACATATCGCTGCTATCTAAAGAGACAACAGCATCATCCCACACGTCTATTTTTTTCATATAAATTGCATTCACCCTGTCCTTTGTTGTACTCATGCAACCTAGTGAAAGCCAAGCTTCTGCTCGATAAACTTTCACTGTTCCAGGGCATGTCATTTTGAAAACGCTTCCTAAAAAAACGGACAAACGCCTTTTTTTATTCAATATTAGGGTCAGATCTATTTATGTTGAAAATCTTTCCTACTTTTTGTTCAATAAAAACTTAATTTCTTCTATGGAAGTTTGAAACGTAATAATTCTCTGATACTTTTTCATTGATTCTCTCCCCCTTGACCCTTTCCCCTCTCTCTTTTTCTTGTGACTGAGTTAATTTCCGGGTTATTCACATCCGAACGCCTATTTTGATCAAGTTGTTTAAACTATCAAGATTCAAAATTTGACTTTAAATTAACATATTTGGATCACACGGACCCAACCATGTTCATATTGTTTCCGTTTCAATTACTTGGTTCTTTAGTGCCTTTTCTTTTTCCGCCTTTTTCAAAGTGTATTGGTGCTGAGTTTCTTCGCATCCTCCTCTATGTGTTGGCGCGTGCTGCGCTGTGCATCTAGCTCGTTCTGATGGCACAAACTAGCGATCAATACCTAGTGAGATAGTGAGGGCAGACGGACGAAGAGAAACGAGGGAGCGCAGGCTTCTGAGTCCGTAGGACCGGCGGACAACACTGCGGAGAGGGAGAGACGGAAAAGGAGCACTCCGTTTTTATTCCCTCTTGGTTGAAACGTGGCGGCGAAGCTGGGATTATAACTTTTATAGGACGGAACCAATCAGCACGGAATCGTCGTGGATCTTATTCGACTACCACAGGGACGAGACAGAAAGTTGCCTGAGGTTTTCCACTGTCACTCCTATCTAACCGAAACAACGCCCCTAGTTTCCTCCTCTCTCCATCTCGCAGTCTTACTCTCCTTTCATTTTCTCTCCTTCCCCCTCTCTTGTCTCTCTCTCTCTCTTTCTCACTCTGAACTGAACTGAGCTGACTGAGATCTGCGTTCGAATAGAAGATCGATATGCCTTGCGTTCATAGAACTCTGTCAAATACATGAATTAAATAAAACAAAAAGCTTTATCGATTGCACTTGGAGGATATGAAACTCATCGCAGCAACAAAGGAACAACAAAATAAATGCGTACAAATAAAACTAGAAATAATAAAAAATGAATTCCGATACATCTATGTAATACATGCTAGGCGATCGATTCCAAATTGAAATCTAGCCAAGGATTGTCTGAACAGGAGCAACTTCCCTCCGGGACGTACACCCTTAAACACACACATGGAAGTATGGAACGAGGACGTGGCCATAGAGGAGACGTATAGCAGTATATAGCGGGAGAAGGACCACTTCGTGCATCACCACGCCCCTTTTTATTTCCAATTCCACGCGACGGTCCTTCCCTTTATGTTTGTCCCTTGTACACACATCTAAAACACACATACTCTCGACTGTATTTTCCTTTTCCCCATTTCTATCTATTCTTCTATCTACTAGACTGTGTGCTCGTCCTTCTCTTTGCCATACCTTCTCTCTTCGTCTTCCCCTTGGGGTCTATGAAAGAGAGTGACACAGGAGCTTCGGCCCATTCCTTTTCGTCCGAAAGGTCATCATCAGAGCAACCAACAAATGTGATCTGGCGTTCAGCCTATTGTTTCCGCCTGTGCGAATCCATCCCGTTGGCGCTGGGATAAGACGCAGTAAAACGTATGGTGAAAGACTATTCAAATAAAAGTCTTACATTATGCCTAAAGATGTTGTGCTTCACTGGCAAAATCGGAAAACGGAAAATAACTTACACCGTCTGTAGTCGTGATCGTAAAAACTATCTCTACTTCTCAGCTATAACTTGTTTCATAAACGATAGAATTCCATCATCGATAAAGCTCGAAATTGTAGGTATTCATATTTTTTTACCATTTCATCACATTCAATCTCTGATTCTCCTTTTTTTTTATGAAATACATTTTTTACTATCATGTTATAGTCGTAAAGGCTCCTATAATATTTTGGTGGATCAATAGCGGAAGGAATAGAAGGAACCCTTTTTGACGCTGTAGAAAAAAAAATGAGAAATCGGATCTCACCTCGATAATATGATTAAATATTCTAGTGGCAGTACAACGAAATGCGAGATTGACGGCATACTTCAACTCGGTATACTATTATGGAGCACATCAGGCAAGTAGACTATTGTGGTGGAATATGCCCTCATTCATAGGAACTCTAAGCGCGTCATAATTCTTGAAGGAAAGAGATGATGTTTCTTGGAACGAGAAGGCTCTTTTTGAATTTTGCCTGCCAAGGATTAAATCCCATCATTGTCTCTTTCCATTCCGACTAATGCTATCATCTCCACTCCATAGCTATCTCATGAAAGGAAATAGTCGATCCTTAGGCCCAGATTGAGCTTGCCTGTGCAAATTTAAATAAATATATTCTGACAAAAATTGAAAATAAAGAACAGTTTAACTTGGTTTTGAAACTCTTGTAACTTATCTGATCTATTGTGACTTATTAACTTTTAATATTATAATTTCCTGCTGAGTTATGTTACGAGTTATTCTTTTATTCGGTAGTTTACCTTAATTTGAAAAACATGGGTCATGTTATGACTTAGAAGCCATACAATTTCGTTTTCTATAACAGAATAAATTTCGACCAATATTAACGTGAATTCTACTGTATAAGTGTATAAGCATGTTTCTGACTGTCCTAATTGCTATGTTTCCTCGCCTTTCGGTGAAAGAGAGACAGGGAATAGAATCGGTACGGTAGGTTAGTTTCTGGGATTCAATCTTGAAACTAACCTACCACTAAGCACTAGAAATCTGACAGATTCCTACTAAAATTTTACGGCTCGCCTCTCCTGATGCCAGAGGATTGATAAACTCTCGGGATTATAATGATATGACGGTAAAGTAGTAGTGGGTACCGTGCGGTACGGCACTATCTTAATTCTAAACTATCCGGCGGGCTCTGTTTCTCTCTAACTTTTAAAGTTTGCGCATACATATTACACCTATTTAAGGATCATTTTTTATTGTTCTCATTTTTTTCTCCTTTGATGAAAGAGAGTTTATGCTCAACTAAAATAGCTATCGGCTATTTCTCCGAAAACGTGATTCATTCGTCAAATGAGCTGCTGCCCAGAAAAAAGAATGTTGTATATTAGAGCGATCCTAGGGACGGGCGCCCATGTGCACGTTCATTAGAGTTGATTGCTTTCATGGAACCAACATGTAGTTGGAGTAGTAATATCATGTTTTAGATAACTTTCTTTTTGTTACTTCATGCGTAAGCATGGAAAAAAGGACACTTGCTACTGTCTTTCAGTATCGTATTCAAAAGTCAGTTCTGTAAAATTAGATTTACAAACATATGTAAAAACAATACATTATTGATTAAAACGACAAATACTGGCATACTAATATAAATATGGCTATATTTTTACGCAATTATTATATTGAAAAAAGATTAAAACATGTTGCATATACAACGACACAAGTGGGCCTTCCTAAATTCGATGGAATGTCACAAACTATAAATTAATGGTTTAATCATTCAGATTATAAACATGTGAGTGAAAAAATAGTTAAATATAAGACGGCAGTCCTCCTGAAGTTTTATAGCCAAGGCAAAGTCGACCGCAAAAAACCTAAAAATATTTAGCGACCCATAGCAGAGGTATTTAAGTTTCAGTAAAGCACGTAGTGGGAACTTGTTCTGCTGATATCCGATGCTCACACACTGTCGAAACTTTAAAGTGCGCTCGTTTTGTTATACAAGCCCTGAGGAGTAGGGGTACGGTGCGGTACTTGAGTTAGGCAGCCTCCACTCTGATCCATTCTCATTCAGTAAATCGCCGAGAGTGTGTACAAGGCCTCGATAGTTCTTAATCAAGAAAGAGCTAGCCCCCTCGTGGCCCTTAGCTCCTTGAAAAGAGGAACGAGAATATATAGGCGTGGGATGGACCGATAGAGTTTTATAAATAGGAAGGATAATCACATCAAGAAATGAACGTGAGGCGTCGCGCCCTTTGCTTTTGCCTCCTCAGCTCAAGTTGGTGCAGTGGCAAGCAGTGTGGAGGCAGTGGATCGATCAATAACAACGTTGACGAAGATCTAAGCGACGAGAAGAGTGAACAGGAGTTGCAGGAAAAGCAGAGCCCAGTGCAGCGCAGCGAGGTGGAACTGTTCACCGAAGACGAGAAGTCGAACGGATGGGCGGGTGGAAGGAATGAAGGGTTTTTTTAAATGGTAGGCCACTCTTTTTCATCCCCTCCCCCCTTTCCTTCCTTTTGCTCTGTCTTTCTGCTCTTTGCCTCTTTTTACTTTTGGTCGGAACGGACGGACCGGAAGACTTTGGCACGAAGCCCGGTGCCAACAGAGTTTGCACGCGGTCCAATCAATACGTCCGGCCAACGAACTAGTCGCTTCGTTTATCCTTTCACTAAATCTAGCCCTTCATCCTTTTTTTTGTGTGTGTGTATGAGAGAGAAAGAGTGTGCGTGTGTCCTCCTTCCTGAACATTTCTCTGCCAAGTTCTCGTTGATGACAGCTAGGCCACAATCCCAAAAACTGTTTGATGGATACGAATGGATGGACAAAGAGGAGTTAAGCTAGGGAGAGAACTTTTACCCTCCTGCTCTCTTGTCTGCTGATTCATCTCTGCCAACTCTCTCTCTCTCAATCCTATACTGCTAGTCGACTTCCTGCTGGAATCGTCTTCTTCTCTGGTCAATTACCTTCTCGCCAGCTCAGCAGCAAGCCAGCAACCAAGCAGAACCAAAGTGATGACGGCCCATGGGATTGTTGTAATGATTCGATCCAAGTGGCGGATTTATTATATGGTGACGACTGCGGAGAGGGATGACTTGTACATGCCTGATCCTGACATTATTTTTCTCTAGAGGAACCACGTCGCATATAATAAGAGGATAGAAATCATCATAAGAGCATTGCAGCTGCCGCAGCTCCATTAATTAACTTAAAAATCCTCACTGTCCTGGCTGTTTCTGGGAAGTAGGGGAGCTAAAATTATGATGGGATCTTTTGCCATTCTGGTCGGGATTCTAATCTACAAATTCCCATACAAAAAATACATAGAATTTTCATAAATTTTCTTTATGGTTAATATAATAAAATCAAAGTTTCTCCGACATATTTTAAATTATGATTCTTCCTCACTTAGCAAATAAAACCATATCTCAGCTTTTGATTCATTAGTCGTAGCCAAAGGGTTAGTACCGCACCATAGCGAAAGACTTAATAAGGATGGATGTTCTCTAGAGCATAATCCTCATGCTTACTCGTATTATTATTGCTTTCAAAGCACAACACTTTGTGAGCATAGTATACAGTCCATTAGGGGCTCCATGATGGTTTTTCTTTATTATGTATAAATAATGTGTTAAATGAATTCAAGAGCAGGGAAGCTTCTAAAAGGTAATAGCTGTTATCATAGGTAGGTCTATACTTCAACGAGAGCAGAAAAAAAGACTAAGAACTGAAAACGTGGTCATAAATATTTAATTTCACTCACATTTTCCTTAATGGACGAGAGAATTCACACGGAGACCAACCTTCTTCTGAAATGGAAATGATCAAAGAATAGAATAAAAGCGCAGGATCTCTGGCGCTTGTCTCTCAAGCCCCAACCAGCTACGTATCGGGTGTTTGCATCGATCCTATTCTTTTTCTTTATGGACAGCAGCAGGATAAAGTTTCTTATTATGCTCCTTCTTTTCCACTATGATACGTACTATATGTGTCTATTGTCGGTTGCACTTGAGTGAATCCGCGCGCTATTTTGGCCACCTTATTCTTGCGACAGTTTGTACGACAGCAATAAGGTGTGGAGAAAAAACAGCCGAGGGATAAAGAAAAAAGGATAGCGCAGTTCTGGATATAGTGGCATGGTCTGCATCATGGCGGCTTGGAGGGCTGGAACCTCCTTTTGACAGCATTATTTATTTCATATTACTTGATTACTTTGCGCTCGAGCTTGCAAGGTTTTGAAATACTCATATATTATTTCTATGTTAACTTTATGCCATGCTCATGATTGCATTCTTATGCGTCTCGTAGGCATTATAGGCCCACTGCTCATGTCTGAGATATTGATTAAATCCCATTTTTCAAAACATTGACGATAACTTTAAATAACTATATTCATGAAGATGATATAGGCTTACATGACTGTGGTGCATATTTACATATATCAGGTTTTGATGGTTGGGTAGTAGTCCTGGTGCAGTTCATACGTAGTTCTTTGTACTTGCAATAATAATAAGTTATTGCTCCGCCGAAACATTCTTTTGTATGATTGCAACAAGCCAACAGTCCAAGACGAATGCTAGCTGTACACTCAATTAATCACGATGACAAAGGTTTTGAAAGAGTCAGCTTCCGCTCTTGTAGTCTAGCCAATAAAAAATGTAATGCAAGTTGTCGACGAATAAATATTTTATTTCTTTCTAAAAGCTTTGCCCTTGTCTTAATGTCCATTGCGCCCATATAATGATCTTTAATAAACTTCTTTATGATATATTAATATTCGGTACCATTAACAATCACAAATAGCATCACAAACAGATAAAATTTGCGTAATTTTTTCTCTTCAGATAAATAATTTTGCGACAAAGAATATTGTGTTGAAATAAAGACAACTGGAATTGATGTGCCCGTAATGGCCAAATTTGGGGCGCATGATGTAAATTATATATATATATTTTTGCGTTTTCAAAAATTTAACCTTCTTTAATTAATTTTTAAAACATGGGATATTAGGTTAGTAGAACATCGACTGATGCAATGATAACTTTCTATTTAAACCCAATTTTTTCTTCTATAAATCCATATACATCTAACCTTATTACTTGATTGACATAGCGGAAAGAGTCATAATGCTATTGGGTTGAACAGAAACAACGGTATTTTTTAAATATAGGAGACCGGAACTGAAGCCGACACGTGTGTTTGTTGAACGAATAAATTATGGAAGGACACTTTTAACAGGTCTAAAGATTATATGCAAATATTTTCCTCATCATAAATTTAAGTAGGTATAATAAGGGGGTCGTATCTATTAAGCACGGCAGTTGAACTCAAGCGGCAGTCAGCTTTAGTTTGTCACCATGCTCCATTGTTTTCATCTATCAGGTATGTAAGAAAGAGATTAAAATAATAATAAAAATAATAATAACTTGAACTTTTTGGATTATAGTACTAATAGTACTTGCTGCTAGCTTGTGGACAGATGCCACTGAAGCATCCCCGCTGGTGCTTAAAACGAATAACTCAACCGTAATAAGCGATGCTAATCCGACAGTTGTTGGTGCGGTGCGGCCGTCAAAAGTCGTCAACTGCTTAACAACGACGTCCCAACCGCCTCCTACTGGTCTAAGTAGCGGAAATCCAAACGTCGGCAACTCTTTACAATCCATGGCACTTATGCAACAATTACAAGCTACGTCTGGTGGCAATCCCTATGGCAATGGCAGCCGAGCTTGCTGCCCAGAATAAAGAAAACCTTCAACTTCAAACTCAAAATCAGCAGCAGAGTATTTTAGCCGCTGTCCAGCTTCAGCAACAGCATATCGCAGCCGCTCAAGCCGCCATATCCCGTAAGCGCCATTAACCCTTTAAATTTATTCTGTTGAAAAAATATTCGTTCAACATCCGTTCTGAGGCACGATCCATTATTCTCCTTGTTTGTTTGTTTTTCCTCTTCCCACTCCATTCAGAGCAGAATATGGTAAACGGAACACCAAGTCCCATGAACGCCGCTGGATTGACAAACAATGTTCAAACTCTCAGGATTCAACAACAACTGGAAGCTCAGAAACAGCAGCTTATTGGCTCAGCAAGCATTACTTCAGGAGCAGGTGAAACCTGAATCGCAGCAACCTTCACAGCAACAGATCCTTATGGCTCAATTAATTAGAAATCCTGGCGCAAATCAAGGCCAACTTTTGGAGCAATTCCGTCAGCAACAGGTGAAACAGCAAGCTGAAATGTTGAGTCAGCTTCCAACTGTATCAGCAACAGCAGCAGCAGCAACAACAACCCTCTTCCTTCCAATCGACTCTAATGGGCCAGAGTCAACCTTCAGTGTTACAACACATTGGCCTAGGGGGAATACTTGCAGGATATGGGCCGTCCCGACTGGGCCTTTCATCGCCAACAGGGATGCTAGGACAAGAACAGCAGCAACTCATGATGATCAAACAGCAGATTATGCTTCGGCAGCAATTGGCTGCTATGATGCTGAGCCGTTACTTTAACTAGTGTAATACCTACTTAAGTATATTATTTAATTTTCCAATACCCGTATAGATTTACTTATTGAGTATGCTCCTTCCTTGAAAAAAAATGAATATCCCCGGTTTTAAATAAATCTTATCTTTACCTATTTTCACTGGTTGAGAATACACATGCCAAATGTATTTCTTAAAATAAAAGTGAAATCCAGATTGTTGACTAAGTGCTTAGTTTCTTCAGAAAAACTTTAAATGAGGGAATACAGCAGCCTACAATGACGTCATACCAAAGCCCGTCCTTCTATTTATTTTTTCTTTCTCATTTTTTCCGTTAGGTAGGCCTAGACGCTCAAATCCCAGGAGTTCGTACCCTTCACTTCATCCATTTAACTCAATCAACTGCACACAGCACACTTAAAGGGTGGTACACTTCAAACCTTTCCGGATAATTAATAATGGCATAGAATTCTAGCTCACGGCTTTATCAGGTCAAATTATAGAAATTGTGATTGATTTTCAATATTAGTGCGCTGAATACCGATGCGAGAACCCTATCCTTGAGCCAATTTACAGTATTATTCAATATCTATCAACGTGAGACATAGGCTTGAGACAAATATATGGTGAATTTTTAATTATCGAATTCATAGCTCATTATGTGCATTTTCAGTTTACCGTTCGTTGTCTATCTCAGCTATACAAAGGAGCAATGTTGTTCTACTACACCGCACCTACAAAGTAAGTTGTTAACCTGTAGGAGAATGTGTAAGGTAACTAGTTTCTGCTGAATAATGCAGTAGACATACAAATATGGTTTCTCTAATTTGGATTATTGATTCGCGCTTGTTTATAAAGAACTTCAAGGACTCTTGTTGTTAGCAAACTGCTCAAACAATAACAAGCTCATTACCCTGGAATAACAAGTTGTTAACTTGCTATCCACAATAGATATAGGGGCTATGCTGCTTATACTCGCGTCTACATAAGTTTAGGAACCTGGTCCATAACCAATTAATCTACGTTAATTTTCGATGAAAATTAAAAGTAAAGTACAATGTGTAATTCACTATATATATAATTACCGTTTACTCCTATACCAGGCTACGTTACTTCTTTACCAGCGTATATGCAATTCCATATTTATTTATTTATATTTATGTACACATGTTTGTTTTTCCTTTATGTTATATTCTCGAGTCAAAGCCCACCTCTATTAAGAGTTAGGCGGACTGGAATATATTCTCACTAAGCTGTCACATCACCCGTCACGTGTTCCTGGCACTTGCTTGCCGATACATCTCAAGTAAAGCTTGAGATCGTTGCCGGCTTCGGCTGCTCTCAATGCCTGTACCTACTGACGCCTTCTTGTCAACACGTAAACTTGTAGAGTATCGAGTGTTGACCAGCGAATTTGGTGACACGATTGAGCCAAACTTCAGACTTCTCTCTGCTTTCAACATGAAAGCAAACTTTCCTAGCAAACAAGCTCGTTTCTTTTCCCTGCGTTTTCCTTTAATACACGCCCCTCTCCTTTATACGTTCTCTCATTGAAAGAAATTTTTCAACAAAATTTAACTGTTTCTAAAGTTGTCTGCAGATTACCTACAATTCTTTAAAAAAAACTTCAGCGGTGGGCAGCAGACTAATTGGTAGACTTTTCAATGAATACCGCGGACCTTTCTAGATAAGAAAAAAAGTCAAGATGCCGAGCCACAACTTAAAGAATCCGGAATTAAAATAATTACACCATCCAACATTGAATTTAAAGCCTAACCGAATTTCGCAAAGTATAAAAGTTCACGATTTACAAGAAAAGACAAGATAACTACAATAAACCGTTTTCTACTTAAGCGCCTTCAGTTTATTGCAATTATCTCTTGATTCATAAGTTAGTTATAAGCCTTTTAACTTGTATAATTAAATTAAACTTTGAATTCCGCATCGAATGATGCAAGAAACTTGATTAAGGATTGCATAAGTTTCGTCGCTTGTCTTTTTTTCTCTCTAAAAAGGTCCCCGGATTTCAGCCATAAGTTCGTCAAACAGGAGGTTCACGTCCGTGATCCGCGTCCGCCGATTATTCTTTACCGCAGAGGGGCCCAATCGCGCTCCATTTCACTGCCGTTCCGGGACACGTCCGGTGATTGGTGAACCGAAATAGTAGTACCAATCCGGTAAAATAAAACTTTTCTTGGTAGCAGCAAAATGTTCCAAAGAGTTAGTATCATCCTGTTCGCGACTATATCTAGCGACCATCCCATTACTTAAAAATCATTTCTAAGTTTGGTTTACGTAAAGAAACTAAGATAAGGTTTCATCATTTTAAATGTTCATGAAAGAAAGAAGAAATGTAATGTTCATTCTAAGAAAAGTTTTCATAATTTAATGTTGATTTATAATTTTTTACCCGCAATAATATGAATTGTGCGCTATGTGAGTGGGGATTTTGAAAAAAAAAGTTTTTGTACTAATACCAATTTGTATAGAAATATACAGAAATGTTCTGAATGTTCTAATCAAAAATAAACGAAGGAAAACAAGTTTTAACATTTTTGGTTTTAGGCCCGTTTTTAGTTGATGGTAGAAAGAACTTGTATTGTGTTTTTGACAAATTTTAAGTGATCTTAGTTATTGCCTTATCTGATTTGGTTAAATGATGGAAATCATCATCATGGAATTCATCATCTTCGTATTATGGACATGTTGAATTCCGTTACCGAACAACTCTCGGGCAATTAGACAGAAGCCGATGCTGATATCGATAATGAAGGTCGAGCGCCCACCTTTTATAGAGAAAACGTGCATACAATATATGCTCACTGAAATGCAAATAGAAATTTTAGTCTTTTACTTGGGATAATCCTCTGGCAGATGCTGCAACTGATCTTGATTGCGTGTTGGTGCTCTTTATGTTAGTTCCGTAAGAGGTCGATACTATACCAATATTCTTGTTCAAGTCGAAATATTGCGAACTTTCCTCGCAGTTAACATCAGGCCACCTTTCCAAATGAATAAGTTAATATGAATCGTGATCGAACAATTCGAAAAAAAAATTTGTATATTGTTTTAAATGGTACCATGTGCAGGCAAAGACTCTTTGGTCGAAAATTGTTCCGTTTGGACATAGGAAAGAATACTTGGTTGGAAGAACTTCGGGAGCACTGCTACAAACGTGAAATACTTGACAACGAGTTTCCGTATCGCCATAATATCCTGGAAAAGTTGTTCGTTTAATTAAAATATATTAAGGCGACCAACGCATTTCTTCACCGTCAATTTTTCCTTGGCAACTGAAAGATGTAACTGGGATTTTGTCCAGAATCGGATAGTCAGTCTCCGGATCACCAGGAATGGATTCGCGGAAGTCCCAGAAGGGGATCTCATCTTCATCGAACTACAGGAGCTACCGGTAGTGGTACAATGACAGGCTTTTCATTGTTACTATCGGGAAATCGAAGAGGATTGTCTGGCTACTCCACACATTTTACGAAACGTTCGAGATATCATCAATGTGAGAATTTATATTTCCTTTAGTCTCATTTTAGTACGTACCACTGGATATTTGTAGCCGCTGGTCGTAGGTGGAAGATACTCGAGAGATGGAATCGTCGTTGCTCTCTGAGTTGTCGTTGGTGCATGGGTTACAACACACTCCAGCTTGATTAACAGTTCCCGAAACTAAACAGCTCTGAAAGGCATGAATAAAAGAATTTATATATTCTATATTAAATATATAATGCAATAGTCTAACTTACGCCACTAGATTGATGTTGGAACTAGGCTGTCCACCGTGAATTTGGCTACAAACTTCTTGTGTTTCACAGGTTTGCGGTTGGTTGCAAACAATATAAAGTGGTGGTGGCAAATAATCTGAAAAAGGTAATCAAATTCTTAAAAACTACCGTTAAATAATAACTTTTGAAAACCTTATGATGTATTATAGTTCCATATTTTCTTTAAAGGGAAGTTGGTTGCTTTCTTCCGGAGTTCAGATATTACAAACACACATAAATATATGCTGTCCTTCAGCAGGGAGAAACAGCATTAGTTAGCATAGTCATAAATTCTTAGACAGTATCTCAACTTGACAGAAGATCGCTGAAAACATTTACTCTTACAAAACATTAAAGACACGAAATAAAAATGTTTGTTTGCAATAAATAGCAGTTGGAAGTAACGAAAAGAGAACTCGAATGCAACGTTGAGCTGATTTTCATTAAATGGTAAAATTATATTTTGACCTTATTACCTAGCTTGGGAGGTGGTAGAGTGAATGGAGGTGAAGGTTCCGGATAAAAATATCCAGTGTTCTTCGCACTAGTTTGGCGAGTTATGCGTTCTCCGTACTCTTGTGCCGAACTCCCACAAAGCGCAAGTGCTGTCGGCGTTGATGAAGTTGTTCAAAACACAATTATTATTAGGCTATGCAATTATTATGCATGAGAAAATAGGTTTCTAAACTTACCCAAGAGAAGACATGCATTGGTTATCTTCATGTTCATCCACTGATAAAGGGATCACTTTTAGGATTAGCTTCGATGTCTGATTGAACCCGGAGAGAATGCGACAAGCTTTTTATACGTAGCGAGCTTACATGCTTATGTATTGTGCAGGAAGGACAAATTTTAGAATCCCTTTCGCTTTCTATTGAGGATCTTTCGCCGGAAGGCAGAACTCATCGCATGGTGGTCCTCCCGCATTCCCACTATGTGTTCTCCTCGCTATTAAGTGCACGTGGACCATGGAGCTATCAAAGAGGGAGGTAAAATTAAAGGTGTCCAACGACGGGAGGTAGAATATAAGGACCTTGAGAAACATCACCTAACATTACACTTTCGGTTGGATTGTTGGGCGGTTGAGCAGATGAACACTGTCAGGGCACGATTAGCCTTAGCTAATAGTCTTTTCACATGTTTGGACACTCAAGTACCAGTACCTACCTACATAGGCACGAGCCAAGATAGAAGTTGTAACCGATGGCGAAGGTTCCGGTCATTATTTCAAAGGTTTCAAGGAATATTGTTGCACTTAACATTCAAGTTGAATTCGTGACGCTAACCAATCATTCGTAGTCGATTTTGGTCCGTGTATCCTTCCTATCGTGCAATCAAGAGACTATTTAAAAGCATAAAATAAATTTATATTTATAAAATAACAGAAACCAGGACAAGGCGACATTCTTATTGGGGCATAAAACTATTTAATGTGTTTGATATTCACTTTCACTCGTCTTTGTTTTAGAGCTTTTATGTGGATGCAGGGTAAATCCAAGATTTATAGCCAAATTGGTACGACTACGGTCATTCAGTATATAGCTTACCTTTTGATGGATGGCATTTTCAAAACATACTTTATTTTTATGTCGCATTGACTTTTCACTAAACTTACTTATTGCATCAATACTAATAATACTAAATGGAAATTCAGAAATTCTTAAAATTACAAAATAGTCTATGCCAGAAGCAGAATGATTTCACTGCGGCTAACTCCACGGTCAAGACGACGACACTACTGTCCTTCTAACGAAAGGAAAAATAAAGTAAATTAAGATGAAAAAACTGTCGACTTTTAGTTTCCGGAAGCTTTTATTCGTGACACTGTTTAATTCTACATGATTGCTGCTCGAACAAGGACGGCTATTATTTGAAAGTTAAAACTAAAAGGTTTGGTTTCAGGGTCGTGGATATAAAGAATCTCCTTCAGCAAGACTAATTTGTTTAGTTTAGTTTTTTTAAAATAATGAATAGTAAGCTCATTTATGTATATGGCGTTTTCAGACGTTTTATTAATTACTCTGTCTTTCGTCCTTTGATTTCCAAATAAAGTGTCTGGTAATATTTGGAGACTTAAATCTTGATGCTTTAACTGTGTTATTCATTCTATTTAAACATCCGTACACTTCATAGTTTAGGCTTTTAATTGGTATGCTCCTTTATCAACACTTAATTCAGTTCTAGCAATTGTGTGAATTGAAATCTAAATGAGTCAAAAAGTTATAAGTGATTTCTTTGAAATTCAATAAAGAAATAAGATACTATGGCAACCGACTTGAATGAGGAATTTAAATGTGTATTTAAAAACGTTAATCAAACATTAAAATACTTGAGCCTCTAAACTTTGGTTTTTAAGAAATAAAAAGTACGAAAGAAAGACTGCAAAAATCCAGGAACACGGTCTTTTAAATCCGTAAAAGAGAAGGGCGGCAAAACTCAATATTACTGTGGACAATCATGCAAACGCCCCCAAATGAGAAATATGTGTGGATGCGTTTTTTTCATGCGCATCCATTTGGCGCATCAATGTGTTTTTAAATACATTCAGTTTTCCTTGAAACGTTTGACAAGGGTGTCAACAGAGCACTACAGTGTATTTGGATATCTGGTTTCATTATTAGCGCTGACTATGTTCGCACTCTATTTTCAAAAGAGGTTTCCCGTGTTCACCTTCCAAGGCCGTACTTTTCCGCCTTGCAAGGTCAGCTTTATAATATTCTAGCACCGAACTGGGTACTGCGATGGTCAAACACATAAACCCGTCGAAGAGAATTCCTCTTTTCGTTGTTGAGTTCCATAAGCTCAGACGAGCAGTGCTGACTTGAAAGATCTAGGAACACAAATTTAGCTTAATAGCTTCTTTCCATATATAGATCACCCAAGCATAATAATAACCTTCAAAATAAGAGACGAACGTCATCTCCCTTTCCTTTTTTCTGTAAATTGTCAGTTGCGTTGCAATCCAAAAGGTGAATCCGATGAAAGGGAGAAGTGGAAGAGCTAAGAGCATCTTTTACACTGTGACCTTGGAGCATCGCAAAATATTATAAGGAACCTCGAAAACATATAGACTGAAAATAAGACTTGATTTATCGTGTCATGAAAAAAGAGTAGATAATAATTTTTTTTACGAAAGGAAGGTCTTTTTGACTTGTTCCCTTCCGCACCATGAACGCAAGATATTTCAAAACTTAATTTTTTATAAATGAAGTTTATTATAATTTATCTTAATTTATTTAAATTATAAGCTCTGAATAACTTACTGAATTGCCGCACGGCATTCATAATAAATTGGTAGCGCAAGTGCCCTATCTGCTGGTGGTGTATTAAAAATATAATGTGAATTTAGTGTTAGTCTTTAGTTTCCCTATGAAGTATTGAAGTTATAGTCTAACAAGGACTAATTTTCGAGCTAATTTTACTTTAGCTGATATATAAGTAACGCATGCATGTAATGTTCACTTGCTGTATACGGGCAATCGAATCAAGTAAATCCGAGCGTTGCTAATGGTGCAGTACTTTTGTCGAACTGCAGTAGTAATTTGAAAATCGTATTAGTAATTTATGCGGTCTCGTACCTACTTCACGATAAAACCAAACGAGAAACTTGCTGGAAACTCGAGAAGTAGGGAATCCAAGTAGAAGGGACTATGTAACTGTTAAGTTCTGATTCAGTACCATAGGAATGAACTTGCTTCTGGTAATAGACACTAGAAAGTAACTTGTTTGTTTACATGATATTATACTTATCTGACTACCGAGGACATCACGAGTTGAACCCTTGAATAGAAACAGAAATGTATTGGCAACAACTTTTTTTTCTTTTATCCCAATGGTTTTTCTCCTAATTAGGCACAACAAATTGTCTATAAAGAGAGTTCAGAGGAGAACAGGGATAAAAAAGGTAAAAGATATGTATTTTTTCCAGGTATACAATTTCTGCTGGTGATAGAGGTATGCAAATCTAATGCATTAGTCTCCACAGAAATTGGATTAGTAGTATAGCTATTCAATGTATACACCGTATTACAAAAATGACAAAAAATGTAAAAAAATAGGTTTACTGTTTCTAACATTAGGATCTAGAATGCAGATCTAGAAAATTCAGAAACGAATAATAAAAAAAAAATATTTAAATAAATTTTTTTGAAAGAAATGAGAACCTTAATTTGCACATAGGTAATAAAGCTCTTTGTTGATTGAATCATGTAATATGATGGGATAGGGAACAGGCTATAAAACGAGGGAGAAGAGGAAACACGGAACTAAAATAGGCTGGTGGTATCAGCACCACAGGCAGGTGTTGCCAGGAAAGTTTAGGGTGGAGGTTTGATCAATACGAAGCGCATTCATGGTTTCGACAAATCAACGTAGCATAACATACTATATTTAATCAATACTATGTTTAACACCGTCTCTGATGGTCAGTTTCTATCCTTTTTAATCTAGTATGCGCTGCGCTTCACAGAAGCCGTGTGCATGTTCAGGCTTCCCGCAGAAATCTAAAGACGAATCCTTAAGATGAATGGAACTGAATTTTCTTTGCCTTTGGCCAACGCCAAAAATCGGCAACTGCAGAAACAGGTAAACTAATTAATTCCACTGTCGCTGACCTTGAAATAACTTGGAGAAACACTCAATAAACTATGTAAATTTTGCGATCGGATAATCATGGTGATGTATGGGTGCAGGTTCGAGAAAAGCGAGACAAAATTGCACAACTAGTCCTTGAGCTCGACCAAAATGAGAATCTCTTGAGAACAACGGAGCGAGAAGTGTCAACCCTGGAGCAAACCAGCATTGAAACCCATGTAATGAAATTCAATCAATTTTTTTATCGTTTAAAATTATTTACTAGAGATCCAACCATAATAAACTCTCGTATTAAACAAGCATTAGCTATACAAGATTATCTTAGTTTAAATAATAGTTAGAACCGTTCTATATGCGTTTTATTAATTTTAATTTTCTTTGCTTTGGTACTACTGTGTTTATTCGTTCGTACTAACGTTAAATCCAAAAATGTTCAACGCAAGAACATATTAATGCGTTGCGCACGAAACCAAAATACTAAATGGCGCATATAACTTTTTTTTAGTAGCTAGTACCGTATATCAAACGCAAACTCGAGTAACATAGACTGAAGAATAATACGAAAATAGTACTGTAGAATAAAAAAAGTAGGTAATGTAAATCAATAAATGGTATTCTACCATGTAATTGTTGGTCGTTTAATAGTTTTTTTTCAGATTTGTTTAGAAATCAACATCTATTA
The DNA here is from genome assembly GCA_030141595.1 of Chydorus sphaericus. Classification (NCBI taxonomy): domain Eukaryota; kingdom Metazoa; phylum Arthropoda; class Branchiopoda; order Diplostraca; family Chydoridae; genus Chydorus; species Chydorus sphaericus. The sequence goes on from CM057928.1 coordinate 10,440,990, forward strand.
ATTTTGCAACGCAAACGACGCAAAGTTTAATAGTTTTTTTCAGATTTGTTTAGAAATCAACATCTATTAATTTTGCAACGAACACATAATATCTAGTTTTTCCGAATTCATTTTTTTTTTGTCTAGAATGTGGCACACAATTTCCGCAATCAAACCCGAAAAGAGAGCGAACTCTTGAAACTAGCAACAAGCGAAGCAACTGCATTGGATGCAGAAGCCAAGAGGCTCCAGCAGTTGCTAGATCAAGTATTACAGCACCAAGAGACACAAAGAGTAAATATGATACTTAGGCCAACATTTTCGGCGCTATAACTTTGTAATGTAAATATTTACATACGGATGTAACTGACCTGTTGATCTGAACTTTTGTCTAGAAACACATAGCTGAGCAAGAGGAAAACGTGAACAAACTCAGCAGCATTTTCGACAAAGAATCTAAAATTGTTCGAAGTTATGGAAAAGATGGTAGAATCGCAGCAAGATGATCATGGAACAATTGAGAAATACTCCCATCAGGATAGCATGCTAATCAAAGTATTGAATGCACCGAATTGATATTTCCACTTTACTGTATGTCTAATGTCAATTATCATTTGGTTCAAAAGGAACTGGAATTGAAAGTGGCACGAGTGAAAAGCGAAGCCGATGCAGCAGAACGGCAATTTAAAGTGGCACAGGAAGATCGAGAAAATGCGGCTATTCAACTGAACAACATGCAAGAAGAGTTTCGATCCATGATGGAGGATCGCGATCAAAGTCTACAACGCTGGGAAATGACGTTGGCTCAAAATAAAGTGTGTCGAGAGCAGTTGGAACAGTCTCGACAGGTTTGTATCCACGTCTTTAGATTTTTGGAGCATATAAATATATTAATATTATTATCAATATTTTATTATTGGGTTTTGTTTTAATATGCATGGACGGCCTAACGTAGGAGTATCAATCCGTTAAATTGCTGGCAAATGCGGATCAAAACAGGCTGGATGACGTCAACCGTTGCATCAAGCAAATGCAAAATGATATTGGCAGTTTGGAAAGAACACTTTACACTCGAGAGCTCGTCGCATCCCAAATGAAAATAAAACTGGATGAAATTGAAAAATTCAACAATGATCAAGAAGCTGAGGTATTAAAATCTATTTTGATTAAACTGTCAGCTAGGTTAACTAGGGTTAACTACTTTATTCTTTAATGGAGTAAAGGAAATATAATTCGGCTAGTAGTTTTATTTTGTATTTTAATGTTTTCTAACATTTATGATAAAATAGTAGCACATCGCTTCAGAAAAAATGGCTAAAAGATTGAGCGCGGACATAGTGTCAAGCAAAGATATGACGAAAAATTTGAAGAAAAAACTTCAGGATATTTTATTAAAAATACGAGATGAGCAATCAAAGAGTGTTGAGCTCGAAAAGAAGCTTGAGGATGCAAAGAAAACGGTTGGGTCTGCTCAAAATCAACGAAATTCCCTTATGCAATTATCAAAGGTATGAATATAATTTTTTTTAATGTTATTTAATTTTTTCTCTATATTTATTTGAGGTCAATTTTTTATTCTGTTTAACAGTCGGCTGATGACCGCTTGGAAAGACAGAGAGAACATTTAAACAATTTGGCAAATGAACACGTTCGTGTCGAAAACGGAATTCGATTGGCAAAATCAGCTCTCAGTAGTTGTGAGACGAAGATAAAACTTTGTCATAGTAAGTTTGCGCTATTTAGACAATCACATTACTACAACAAAGCAGCAAATGAAAGAAAAAGAAGAGATGATATATAAAAAGGTTAGAATATCTAATATCTCATTAAAAAGTTATTATTTTAAAACACATGGGGATCCCTAGTGGTTTACGATATAGTAGATTGATGAATGTAGTGTTATACATAAACTGAATTTTAGACAGTTGGCTCAAGACAAGTCATTAAATCATTTATTTTAATTTAATAAAAGAACATGGAGATACTGCATGTCGAAATGGATCTCCGGAGACTGCGGAGTAGCCTTGGTGATCTTGAAGAACGACAAAAACATCGTCAGCAAATTGAAGTTCTCAGAGGGGAATTGGATGCTAGCAATTCATATTTGGTCGCTCTAAAGTACGAGCTATCCAAAACTCAAGTAAGGAATTTATTTATTTATTTTATTTTTTGCGTGCATGAAAAGTCAATTATTAAGCTTTTTAAGATGATAATCTCAATTCTGAAATTTGGAGATTAGATACTAATGCAGATAAATTAAATGCAAGTTAAGCCTAATCTTACGTTACTTTGTATATTTTTTTAAAGAGTGATTTGATAGGCCTGCAAAGAAGTTGTGATCTTCAGCAACAAAGAAAGAACGTATTGGAAACTCTTTCTCGGCAGCTGCAATCTGATTGCCTTGAGTCGAGAGAGAGAATGTAATGATCTTCGTAGAGAACTGGAAGAAATTAGAATGGGAGAGAGTCTCATTCATCTGGAGATCAAAAGAAAAGAAAGTATGATCCAAACTCGCTCTACAGCCATTCAGCAGCTTGAAAATCAGAAAAAAAGTATTGAATTGGTAAGCTTGTGAAATAGTTGCTGGTTCAGTAGTTCATAGAAGTAGCACATCTTTTTTTAGGCAATCGATACTCGTCGAGAAGAGTTGGCCGGTCACAAGGAGCTTTTACAACTTGAAAATCGTTCGTTGAAAGAAAGAGTGCAGCAGTTGTCGATTGAAGTGAATCAGAAAGCCGCAGAAATTGAAAGGATTAAATTGAGGTTAACTCTTCAACTTGTTCTTTGATATTAAACCGTCTCGAATGAAATTAATTCTTTTCCCTTTACAGACATGAAATGGTTGCTAATACACTTGTTGCCGAAAACGGACCAGAAGAAACTTCAGAGGCGTATTTCATCATAAAAGTATATTATGAACTAATTATTTTCTCTTGGCTATGTTTTTATTCCCTGGTTTCCTTTTATTCTCTCCATTGACATCTGGATATTCAAACTTATAGATGGCACAAGAAAAAGAACTTTTGAAAGAATCAATCAACGATCTGGAAAATCTTGTTACCAAGCTTGAGAGTGATAATATCGCTTTGAATAACACTTTGAAACTAATCGCTTCCTCCAATCAACAGTTCCGCCAGCACACTATTGTTGGAATTCTTACAGGTATATTGTACAGACATTTCCGGAGTTCAGTAAATTTTAGCTTCACACAAAACTTACTATTTGCGGTAGATGACGATAAGGCTCTAAAGGTGAAAATGGAAAACGAAAACAAAATTTTGGAAAATACTATAGCGCTCTTGAAAACTGAGGCCCACAAAGAAATGCGCATCCTTGAAGTAAGTTGAATTAGATTCATTCGTCCGCCGATCTTTAACTACAGTTCTTAAAAGATTTTTAATAAATAAAATATAACGTTAGAAAATGGAAGAAGAGATCCGCAAACTTAAAGAAGATACTTACCGCATCAAATTCAGCGTTGAAGAAAAGGAAATTGTTTACAAGGACGCAATGGATGAAGTAGAACGTGTCAAAAACAAAATCAAGCGAGCTAAAGATCTTAATGCTCAAATGCAGAGAATAGCGCGGAAAGCTAGAAAAATGAAGGGGAAACTAGACGAAGAAGTACGTTATTCTGTTATATTCAAGCGTGATTGAAGACATAAAGTACGATTATTTAGCTGTTATATTTAAAATTGTTATTTGATAGATTGATTTTGAGCTTGTTCAAATGCGAGAACATAATCAAAGTGCTCAAGCGATGTTGGCTAATGTAGCTCAAGGGGACGAGAACGCAAAGATAAGCTTAGCAGGTTACTTAGATGACATATCGGCTGGTGTGACACCTGGAAGGAAAAAAGATGGAGATTTACTAACTCAACCGAATGCATTGTCTCCGAAAATGAGACTGGACATAACGGATTTCCCGTTATCGGCTTTCTCTAACGGTTTAAGAGAAAGCCCTCGATCATTGGTATGAAAAAAAACTATTATAATACACTTTCAAAGTAACAAACGTATTTTTTTTTTTGTCCTAGAATGAACACGACGATCCGGAGGAATAATTTATGTAGCATATTAAGGACAAATGCTCTGTTCCTCGCCGCATTCAATTTAGTCTTATTGCTGAAGAATACAATTGAGTATAAACTGAATGCTGAGAGGTCCCTTAATAATTTCACATGATATTCTCTTCAGCGGTTACTGGAGTATTATTATTTCATTTCCAATCTCGCAATTACTTAAAATATATTTTTAAAATACCAAACAATCCAATTGTCGATAAATCTTAATTCCATTTTAAGAATTTAAAATTAAGAAAGTTTCCCTATTAGTTAGATTTTAGGGGACGTTACAATATAACGTCAAGTTACCGTATTGAGGTTATTAGGATACCATGTATGTGGGTAAATGTCTGTGAAAATAGTAATAAAAACGAGAAAACGAGTATAATGCACCCTTAATAAAAATTACATAATAGCCTTCAAAATAATAAACTTTACATAATAAACGGTCTTCCGTAGTTCTGTCTCTCATGTTCATCATGTTCATATGGTTATGTTACTTTTGCAAAGACCTTTCTAATCAAATAATAATTCACGTGCACTTTTAACGACTTTTACAGTATAGCGGTACCGTACGCACAGTGAAATTAATAAGGCCAAGTTTGAAACTTTTTATTATATTTCAAATTTTCATATTTCAAATTTTGCTCAGTGTACTGTAGCTACCTACTGCGGCTGTATCAATGAAAAGTAATATCTACTGGAGAAAGGATACTGAAACTTTCTCGTGATTACTTGACTAAATAATATATTTAAAAAATCAATACAAATGGCTGATTTAAGTAGGCGTATCTTCCGACCCCGCAGCAATATGAGTCGTAGGTCCACGTTTAAATTTTAGTTTAGATTGCAGGATTAAAAACTATTTTTATTCTAACGAATCATCACTAAGAAGAGACGAAGATGTGCACAAGCAGTACTGACGTTCCAATCGAAAACGATAGAATAAGCAACTTACCGTGTAAGCCGCCTGGAAGCTCTTGTGACCGTCAAGAAGATTTGCGGTTTAAGCGGCAAGTTGGATTATTCAGCGGCGTCTCTATGATTGTCGGAACCATGATCGGATCAGGAATATTCGTATCCCCAGGAGGTCTTCTTAACAGGTGAACTTCTTGTGAAGTAGTCAAGTAGGTCTATACATTAACCTAATTAGTAATAACAATATGTTACTGACGTTCCGATCATTAGATTTTTTTTCTTTACGGAAACATTATCACAGACAGAACTAGGTCACAGACCTAAGTATTTTACGGTTCAACAATAATTTGTGATGAGTAATTAATTTATACAGAGCACAATCCCCAGGCTTATGTCTTGTTATTTGGACCATCTGCGGATTGTACTCTTTGCTCGGTAAGATTTTTTTTGGGTGGGGGTACTTCTCTCGTCAATGTTGCATGTTAGCTATTTATAATGTAATACAGGTGCTTTGGCCTATGCTGAAATCGGGACTCTAATCCCAAAATCCGGTGGAGAATACATTTACTTCTTGGAGGCTTTTGGTCCAACTAATCGATTTTTTGGCCCCATCCCGGCCTTTTTATTTGCTTGGGTGACCATATTTCTTTTGCACCCATCCGAATTGGCCATTACGTCACTCAGTTTTGCCAAATATTTATTAACACCTATACTGAAAGGGGCAGGATTATGTCTTGATCCTTATCTAGACACCATCACCACTCGCCTGGTTGCTGCTGCTGCTATCGGTATGTTAATTTTATGAGTTGGTTTCCTTTAATAAACTAATAAATATGGCCTTACTGTATTTCCGTATGATACCTAGTAGCTAAAGAAATGGACTTATCTCAGAAAACCACATTTTCCCTCTCCTTCTCTTCTTTATTTTTAGATGAATGATACCTTAAAGACTATGACATGAATTTCCCCCGATATTTGTTTCCTTTCATGCTCAAATTTGTTTCGATATGTAACCGTATACAATGTTGTGATGGAAGACTTTATCATCACTCAAAATTACTTTAGGTATAATCACATTCATCAATTGTTACTCGGTAAAAGGAGCAACTAGAGTGCAAAATGTGTTAACTATTGCCAAACTCACTGCAATTCTAATTATTATAATTGGATGGATTTTATAACATCGCTATGGGTAAAATGTAGATTATTCTTGAATTAAATTGCGATAGCAGCACACTTATGGCATTATTTGATAAGTAGGACAGACTCAAAATATTAGAATTGGATTTGAAGGCTCTGAAACGTCGTTTCTAGGAATGGCCCAATCATTTTACGGAGGACTGTGGGCTTACGATGGATGGTAAAATTTAAAATTACTTATAGATCTAATAAAAATAAATTTATGAAATATCTGAATATTTATTTCCCATTTTAAAGAATCAATTAAATATAATAATGGAGGAACTAGAATATCCAAACAGGTGAATAATAAAAAAAAAATTATGAGTTTGAAATAATTATTACCTTCCGATCAAAGAAATTTACCAAGAGCCATTTTGATTGCCGTGCCCTTAGTTACGTGTTGTTACGTACTAACCAACATAGCATATCTCGCTGTCCTTACACCTAACGAAATCATTGCATCTTCTGCCGTTGGTTTGGTAAGTCTAATAGTACTATGTACTAAACTATTGTTGACAGTAATTAAACGGTTGAATTATAGGAATGGGCTGATAAAGTTCTAGGTCCTGCTAGCTTCCTGATCCCCCTTGGAGTGGTAATGTCAGTCTTTGGCGCTATGAATGGTGTAACTTTTACCGCTGGCAGGTTTCTGCCATAAATCATCTAATAACTATCTATTGATTAAATTGCTAATCTTTTCTCCTCTCATGTTACGTTTAACTTCGTAGAACAACATATGCGGCCGGGAAAGAGGGTCACATGATTGATGTTTAATCATATGTTCACATACAAAGAAGAACTCCAATTGCACCGATTTTGCTCAACGTAAGACGTAACAAATCAATGCATATACGCTTGTGAAATTGATCGCATACAATGAAATCTAATTTGGTCGACTGAATCTTTTCAGAGTATGCTGGCAATCGCAATGATTATTCCAAGCGACATTGCAAGTCTTATTGATTTCTTTAGCTTTACGTACTCGATTTTTTATGGAGCAGCCATGTTGGCCCTCATTGTGATGCGGTTTTCTAAAAAGGATCAGCCAAGACCCATTAAAGTATGACGCACATGCAGTACATTAAATATTTAAATGCTTATATAATGGGTACTGCTATTTCCTTATACGTATTAGGTCCCGATCATCATCCCTTGTATTGTTATGATCGTTTCCATTTATTTGGTCATCGGACCCATCATTTCCGATCCGCAAATGGCATATTTTTATGCCCTCATCTTTATTCTTGCAGGACTCATATTTTACATCCCTTTTGTTTATTACAAAAAAGTATTTCCAGGAATAGGTAAGAAAATTATACCTATTTCATCACAAAGAAAACTTCTTCCTATATTGACAAAAAATTATAGGTTTTATAACAAGGTTCATACAAAAATGTTTTATGGTTGGTCCAACTGTAAACGAATAAGGGTTAGGATTCAGCTTACACTTTGTAGTGCGTTTTTGGAAAATGTTCTGTATGGCATATCACCCTTAAAATATGAAAATACAATATTAGTTTGCAAAATTTTATTTTGGTCATTATTACATTAGGAATTAGGATGATGTAAGAAAATATGAAAGAAAAAAAGTACAACTTTCAATTATTTAAAAATCAAACGGTTGGTTCACCCTGTCGTCCATTCAAATAATACTTAAATAATAGGAATGATTTTTTAAAAATGTGAAATAAGTCGGGAAAAAATCCAGCAATCCGGGCCGATCCGATTTTGATCCAAACCATTACGGTACAGTATTGATCCTCGCGCCAACATTCGTAATCGTGTGTCGATTTAGCTTACAGCCACATCGATTAGCATATTATTGTGACAACTTGATTTGTATCCATCTGAGAACGTCTTTCGAAAAGCGATGCCAGCAAGAACTCCAACGACTCCCAAGACGATGTTGAAAAGGAACGCATTTTGATCACCTCGAGAAGTACTGGAAGTCTCCGTGTCGTCGTTCCGATGCAAGCAGTAAAGGACGGTGCATGTTATGATGTTCAGGGGGACCTGATTGGTAAAATTATTGAGTAAAAAACGGAAGACGTATTGAGTATTTAAAAAATATTAAATTACTAACTCGAAACCAGTTCATAATGTTTGCTCTTAAAGCTTCCGGAATAACTTGACTGCGCAAGTATCTAGAGAGAGGAAAATAAAATTATTTAAAAAAATTTCGAAATAATATAACTATTAAAAAGTAGTCTACCCAATTGCAGGAAAGTAAATGCCGACGGATATCTCCATCAGTATGAACGCTAAGAAGCCGAGAACAGGTAGCGGATGGTTCAAGTCGGTTGCCAATGAACAGGTGGTCATTGAAATAGCTGAACAGCTCACTGCAGTCAACAGAATGGAGGAAGGACGGAAACCCCAATTAAGAAGCAAAGTATTGACCGAGGAACCAATCATGATGCACACCATAAAACAGGAAAAAACTAGGCCTAATGGCCAGTTGCCGGAAGACTTGTTTGAATCCAAAACCGGAGTCCAAAGGAAGACAAAAATATACATGATGGATTCAAACATGGATTGTACTAAGCCAAGTAGGAGGATGGTCTTGTCATTGAAAATTGCACGTAGCCCTTCGAAGAACGAGCGACCCAACCCAAATTCGCGGCTTCCGTAGTTCTCTTTCCAATACATTGATATAACCATACCACTTACTATCAAAAAGGGTATGGCTGTCATGAAGGGTGCGACCTAGGACAAAATAAATTAATCATTTAAAACTATTTAACATCTCAGACATCAAGCATACTAGCTTTACTTACAGGTCCAAAACCCAGCCAATCGGCACCCAAGTCTGCAACAATTCCTGCAAGGATTGCTAATATTCCATTCCAAAAAGTCGAAATGGAAAATGTGGAAGAGATCCAATCAGCAGGAAACCCGTAAACTGAATGTTGGCAAACGTACCAAGCTTCAAACGTAGAAAAAAGGATCGACGTACTAATGCCACCTTTCAAATAAAGCGCACGTAAATTTTAAAAGACAGGTCAGTAAAAAAATAATATTTATAAATTACCAAACAATCGGCCGCAAAATAACCACCAAAATTTAGGACTCATTTTTGTGAGACAACAAAAAGAGTAAATGCTACAAAAAGCAAGACAAAGGCGCTTGCGGCCAAAGCGATCCGCTAAAGGTCCAGTAAATGTTCCAAAAAGTACACTGGCACCGAATCCAACAATGTACCTGATAAAATGTAAATGCTCAATTATTATGTCATAGCAACATTAGGCAACTATATCAATAGGTGTGCCCTATATTATATATTTATATTTATTGGTGCTTTAACAATGTACAATATACTTACAAAAGAGCAATATCTTTAGCTGCATAACCATATTGACTATACAAGCGGTAGACATAAGGACCTTGCAACCAATCTGAAAAAAGGGAAAGAAGGTACGGGAGAAAAAATATCCTCTGAAATTTTTGAAACTCTGGATTCAGTGACACTATCTTCTGGGATTTTGTGCGAGAAGCGATCCACTGGGTCCCAAAGCATATCAACACAAGGAAACCCAAGGTAGAAAGGACAAATTCCTTCATTTTGTTGCTTAGACCTAATATAAAAAAGGATATTGTAATTTTTTTCAGGGGGTGAAATAATAATCAGTAACTGAATAAATTACCAACTTAGTTTCCTTTCATAGAAAAATACTGTTATAAATAAACTTCAACCAACTGCAATCCTTAAAAGATGTGATGATCAGTAAAAAAATTCTAAGAGGCCTAAGCAACCATCAACTCAGGATGAAGAGATCTGATACATCTTCTTCTTTAATAAGATTGAGTGACAGCAATCGAGTGCCTACCGCAAGACCGGAAAGGTACTGGACCATCACAGAATCACGAAACCCGGTATGACATACGGGCCACGTAAACAAAACAAACGTATCAGCACTGAAATCGACAACAGAGATTCAGATGCGATTGCCTTAAGCATTAAGAACATCAGCTGATTTGAAGGGTCGCAAGCGCACTTATTCAAATTACAGAAATCTGGCAACTTCTTTATTTTTTTTTTCAAATCAACCGGTCAACCGTTGTCTACTGATCTACTCTCTACTTATTCTCTCGCTACTCTGTGCTCGTTTAACTACTATTTTTCTTCAATAAACTTTTTTATAAACACAATATACTCACAAGAACGTTGTAACCATAACCTTGTGAAACTACATTAGCATTCTGTGTGGTTATAACTTTCTCTGTGCTAAAAATTACTTAAGGGTGAGGCTCATAGCTGTGATATAACTAACTGTCGCTTCACGTATACATAACATGGATGCCCCAGTTAGGGTGCAACTCAGAATAAAACCTGAGGAAGAAGCTGGAATAAATGATGAGACTATTTTATTGAAGCTTTCATCTACCAAGGTGCAATATATATGGCCTGGTAAATATTTTCAGTGTAAAATAATCATGTGGTCTCTTATTTTACAGATTGAATTTAATCAAGAAAAGGAGTTCCAGTTTGACTACATCTATGATTACAACAGCGAACAAACAGATGTATTCAATAAATCTGCAATTCCATTGCTTGAACAGCTGGTTTCTGGTTTTAATGTGACAATTATGGCATATGGCCCTACAGGGTCAGGGAAAAGCCACACTTTGGGAACAGCATACGCCAAGGTACAGCCCATATCATTTTGTTCACATTTTTAGGGGATTTGCCATCTATCCCCTGATATTCTTGCCACTGCATTAGGATGACACAAGTTCCAATCATGGCTTACTGCCTCGTATTATTACATGGATCTTTTCAAAAGTGACTGATCCAAGTCATCAGCCAAAAATTTCTGAGGTCAAAGTTTCATTTTTAGAAATCTACAAGGAAGAGCTATTTGATTTGCTGCCAGCTGTTCAAACTAAAATTGAGATAAAGAATGACAAAGGTAATTTTTCTTTTATGTCTGTAGGCCCTAAAAATAAATATTATTAATCAAAAAATTTTAATTTTAGTTGAAAATGTAGTCTTGGGAAATATCACTGAAGTGAATGTCACAAGCCAAGTAGAAGCATTGAAGGTTATCGAAAATGCTACTTTCAAGAGACAAGTCAAGAAAACCAAAGCAAACGACTCCTCCAGCCGATCTCATGCAATAATAACCATCACGTTAGGATTTCAAAAAGAGGTGTAAGTTACATGCGTGGTATTATTTCATGCTCCGCTTACTTTGTATGTATACATATATATATATATAAATTCAATTGAAATCTATTTACCAGCGATGGAACTATTCAATACTCTCGTATTCGCATAGTGGATTTAGCTGGAAGTGAGGCCGTTGCTAAAGATGGCATTCTTGGGGAGACCAAAAATGAAGGCATCTTTATCAACAAAGGTATTGCTAATATAAATACACTATTCTTCAATCGAATTTTTAAATCTACTATTCTCTCTTCAAACCTTTTTCAGGGCTACTGGCACTAGGCAAAGTCATAAACGCCTTGAACACCAAAGTTGCATCGCACATTCCGTATAGAGAATCTGTGTTGACGCGGACATTGAAAGGTGAATTGTCGTATTATACTATAACTTAACTATATTAATATCCTCTTCAAACTTATATGTACAGATTCCCTCTCCGGAAACAGCTTAACTGTTTTAATTTGTTGCATAAAATCGGACTTCAATAGCATTGCTGCAACCTCGGCTACTTTACAATTTGCTGCGAAAGCCAGAGCTCTTAAGACTAAAGTGGTTCCGCTAGTTACTTTTAAAACTCCGTGTAAGGGGGCTGTGCCCAATGTTACAACATCATCTAAAACACCTACCCCATTCAAAACGCCTGGCAAGACTACTTTCAGAACCCCTCTTGTACAAATACAGCAGCCAAAAAAAGTGATCACTCCAGGGGGCTCTACATTTGCTTTCCCCAATAAAATGAACATGCAAAAACAGTTCAATGATCTAGATGAATCTGTTTTGGTTTCGAGCTCTTACGGAGTGCGCGATCGTCTTCCAATGGAATCACTGGATAGTATTGAGAATCGCATCAGCACAGCTGTCATGGGACGCCTGGACACCTTCTTTGAAGAGATAAAAGAAAAACTGAATCAGTCCATTCTCTCTAGTGGATCTCACAGTTCTTTCATTCAGCCCTCTGTACTAGAATCAACTTTCGGTAGCATCCGACAAAAAGCCATCAGAGGTGAGAGTGAATTTTCAAATGTTTTAATTTACCGTTTACTAATAATTTGGTCTCAGATTCGCTTCAATATTCTGAAACATTAAACATAACCGCTATGACCGACAATTCTTTGTCTGAGGGTACCAGACGTCGAAGCACTCGGCTTTCTGAAAAGAGTATTCTTGCTTGAACAAATTCTTTCTTAATTTCTTGAACTGATTATTTCTTAAATTTTTTCAGGATCGCTCAATTTGTCCAACGCTACGCTTTGCCAATCGAATGAACAGCAAACGTCTTTCTGTAATCGCAGCACTGTGGGGACTAGACGAGCCCCTACACTTCCTCTTCCTACACCTAAGGGGAAAACGAAGGAGCACTTGGCCCAATACAAGTTTGTGATTTTATTTTTTTTTACTGCTTTTTTAAATTTTCCTAATATGTTTTGATTCAAGGGAGGATATGCTCAGCTACTTGAACAATGCATCACAGTCCCAAATGCAAAAATTGCCTTCCATCGGACCCAAGGCTGCGCATTGTATCATTTCATTCCGAAGTCTAGAAGGGAACTTCGGTGATCTCGAGAGTCTCAAACTTGTTCCTGGATTGCGGAAGAATTTCTACGATACTTTTTTAAAGGTACCACCCTCAGCATATTTATTTATAGACATCTCGTTTAAGCACTCATTTATATTATTATTTGATTCATAGGTCAATCTTATGATTTGAACTTATCTGATCTTAAATAAGTGTTCTGGCAATATGACGTTCCGGTTTCCTTGATTTCATTAACATTAGTTTCTTCATGATTCGGTTTCAGTTATTATGTTCTTTTTTGAATACAGGATGTGTTTCTTTACTTTGCTATCTAATTTAATTAAAGAAGTATCAAGTCATTTTAGTAAGCGTAATAATATTTCACTTTTTATTCAATTATGTGCAGTAAAAAAAAAATTGGGACTTCTATGTTAAACAGGTATCGCACCAAAATCGTAAAACAATTAGGCAAGTAATTAAATTCGTTGTACGAAGCTTAGAATACTGTACAATTGCTTGTCATTACTTAGTTATAAACAAGAGTGATGTTCCAGTATTCCTCGTCTGTTGGGACTTGGGAGTTCCGTGCATTCTATAATGAAAACAATTGAAAGCTAGTATGTACAAAAGCGTTGTTTTACTGTAACTGTGAGTACAATACCAGCTATAGTGTTGATGGTTTACTGCTCATGGATGAGGTAGATAGCCGCTCTTCAAAATCGTATTCGCAAAGTATTTTGTTTTCAGCACAAGTAGAACTTGTCGCCGACACAGAACCTTCGTTTGGGCAGAAAGTGAGATAGACAGTGTTTTTTCTCCATTATAGTTTTTGTATGGTTTTATCAAAATACCTGTGATTGCAATTTTGACAAGCGAAACATTCCAAATGGTAGACGTTACCTTTCGCCTTCATAACCATTTCAAATGCCGGAATAACCTTCCCGCAAGCTGCGCAGTATCCAGTTGTTCCGAATAATCTAAATTGGATATTTTACATAAGATTGTTTTAGTTAGGGACTGAACTTGTTCTTAGTAGCGCATCACTAACTGTTCACACATTCACTAGAGTGAATGTTAAGCTCATCACTGTTGTTCAGTAAATCTTGATATTATTCCTGATGAGTGACACGAAAAAGTAATCGAGCGTGAAAATCATTGATAAAACAGAAATAGCCTAGGTTGTGCTTGTAACCCCCAAAAATCGTGCCTCCATTGAAGAAGAAAAAAAAAACATATTTTTACGATTTTTCAGGTACACAAGCGAGCTTATCTAAAACCACATTGAGATTTGGTAGACGCGTTCAATGATGGAGTAACACCAGAAGAACGGAGAAGTCATCAGGGATCAAAAGCAGCATTCACTTTTTGTGTTATATATAATAGTGTGTCTAGCCTACTGGAATCACAACGAAAAAAGGGAGCACGAGTCAAAAAGTGTGTCGATAAGAGCGAATGATGAATGGTCCCCTTCCATCGGACGATATAATGGGATTGTGACGATTATTTATAGGCCCTCGCATGCGGCGTTGATGCGGGCGATGTGCGAATGCGATCACACCCGTGGGAAATGGGAAATGTATGGATGTAACCACAGGAGCGACGAACCATGTACTATGTATCTAACTTATCCACCGCATCAGGACGGGATCGTTTTTTTTTATAGTCACCCGCTTTGACCATCGTGATTGATTATCACCCTCGCATTGAGCTATATTCAATCACTTTAGGTGTCACCTGAGATAATCCCTTCGGCAAAGAATCAGATTTGCTCGAGTGTAGAGAGTCGATCCGGCTTCACCCAGCCGGCAATCACAGCATCCACATTTCAAGCAGTCTTCGTGCCAAAACATATCCAAGGCTCTCAGCAGATATCTAATAGAAGCGAAAAAATAAGAAATTAATTTAAGGTAGGTTAATTAGTATTGGTCTCTAAGTAAACCATTGGTATGTTAAGCAAAACAAAGCTCAGGAAATAAGGTAATAATAATATTAACTGGCATTCATGGATTTACCTGTCAGTAATGAGTTTATTGCAACCTCCGCACTCTTGGGGAGGAAAAGTGGTACCCGCTCTGATTCTGTGTTCCGTTTTAACATCCATCCTCATTCCAACTACAAATCGATTTAAATAACGGAAAAGATCAACGTTTTGAACTCCGCAGGGTAAACATAAAAGGGGGAAATTGAAAAGGGGATTGGAGAACGAGGGGAGGAACCCGGATTAATAATATCATTACGACGTGTCGCAGGGGTGAAATTCAATTGAAAGTCAGCCGGGCGTGTGTATGGCACATTGGCACAAGCTTTCAAATTTAAAATAGAGAGAGAGAGAAGAAAAAAGAAAACACACACACATCATAGTTTGAGTCAACCAATAATAAAAGTTAGGCAACCTTTTTTATGACAACATCATAGAGATAGTAAAACGTACAAAGAATCAATAACTATTGAATTTTTCAATAAGTTAGTTCCGCAATAATTTGGAATACTCACCGGTGCTCCGTTTAAAGTCAACTAGACCAAACTGGAAAAATGCTGAGCTCATCGGTTGAAAGTATTAGCAATCTTGCATACAAATCACATGCACAACTCACTGTGAAAATCTGTTTTTCTCAACTAATTTCCCGTAGCAACTGTTCAATGACGGATGTAGTTACGCAAATCGCTTCTCGTGAACTGGATCCAGAAATTGAATTGAGCTAGGCAGCAGCGGCCAGCTGGTGGTTTTCGGTACTGTTTCTGTTTATACTGCATCTGCCTGCAACGCAATATCGCGCGTGCGCATCCTCCTCTTTTCGAATTCTGTCTATTTGAATCAAGTATTTTATTTTATTCAGATAACCATGCAGGTAATTAAGTTAAAAATTGTTATCTTTGTTGAAATCATCTAATTTGTAACTAAATGTTTAATCAATCAGTCAATAAAAAAAAATTAATACTGGAGGTATATTTACCGCACAGTACTTCCATATCGAAATTCTAGACAGAGATCATTTAGCGTTTCACTGTACCGGTACTAAATAGTCGCCTAATATGATATGGTTAGTGGCCACTTCTCGAAATTGTGTTTTGTAATATTTTTTCCCATGGTTTAAATTTTAAGGAATACCGTAAATCTTCTAGTAAGTAAAAACAAATGAGTAGGATGTGATTTTGCAGCTTTGTTGTCTAATGTAATTGTTCGACGATAATTTATATGCGTTTTAAATACATTAAAAAAGAGCCTAAGTATCTAAGAAGGAAGAGAAAATCAAATGTTGTTGGTTGAATACGAATAAGACCATATAATAATTTAATAGTAAGCGGCGGGCTTGGTCCTCATCGAAGCTGGCTCTTGACGGCCCAAAGCGCCGGAAGCTCGGAGATCGGCAAGCATCTTGACAACGTAGTCGGGCATTGGTGGGGCGACGGGCAAGTGAGCTCCACTGGCTTTGAAACCATTCTCATCGGCAGTCCAGTTGACAGTGATTGGCGTTCCATCGGGAGCCGTGTAGGAATATGAACCGCTCTGGACCGTGCCCCTCTCTTCAGCCTTAGAACCTACTTGCCTTTGACTTCCGCTGACATCCACTTTAATACCATCTTCGCTTTCAAATCTGTTAAAAATTTATTTAATTTAATTCAAATTAATAGATTAGATTTAGAAGTATTGGTACACGAGAATATTGGGAACTAGACATTAAGTTTTAAATTTCAGTATATAAAAATAGAATACGTCTATTAAGCAAAAGATTCAACGAACCCATAGTTGAAGCTTCCATCATCTTTGGCCTCGTTGACGGAACGAACGATGCCAACCACGGGAGCAGTTCTCATCTGCTGATACACAGCTGCAGGCTGAACTTTTTGCTGCTGCTGGTAACCGCTTGCAACGGCAATCAAAAGAACGATGACCATCAACTACAGAATTCAGATGAATGAAAGTAATTTTAAACTTATTATAGGATATAAACAGATTAGGGTAGAATAACGTTTTAAATTTCGTATCATTACCGAATTCATAGTAGAAGTTGAAGAGCTACTTGCTAGTCTGTTGTGCTGGAAGAGGCAAAGAGAACTTGTGATTTATTCTCCAACCAAAGGCAGCTTTTATATAAAAAGAAGAGGCCAACTCACTTTAAATATAAGTATATGAAAGTTGCATCCTCTCTCTAAGAATGTTTAAGATGTCCTTGCAGATACCATCTAACAGCCAAATGAACATTCACATTGTAGACTACGCGCGATTTCGAGACCATATTAGTCCAATGCTCCCTTTTACTTTTATAGAAACCGGAGAAAAATAATATATTGGAAAATAATGGGATGATCCAATAGGAGATGGCAACTAGGCAACCAAGTCCAAGATGATTGACAAGGGGGAAAACCAAGAGCGCCTAATGGCTTTCTTTCTCTTGCCATCTCTGTCGAACAGGGTCATTTTTTATATTCGATCAGAAAATTAAGTCATTTAGGTTAATGTTACATTCAGTTACAAAATATTGCGATTGTAATATTTAATTTAAAGACTTTCGAAGGTTGTGTTGACCTTTTATTAAGATTTATTAGGTTACCATTCATATACATTTACAATAGTTAATTTTAAAATTCCTATATTTTTTACTATAATCGGAATATATATATTTCAGTCTATTTACAAAAGTAGATTCAGATAAAAAATTCCAGATTCTATTCCATATCTGTGATTGCAAGATTTCAACATTCCGACAACGGATCAAGAGCAAATAATTTGCATTGAAAGCCTTTTAAAGGTGTGCTACCTTGCTACAGGCAATCGATGGGGATGAAAACAACATTAATTTTTAGCCTTCATCCGCCTCAGGTTATTTGCTGTGTTTTTCTTCGAGACTTGTTTACCACTCTATTTTGGGCAGTATTGTCGTTGCCGTTGACAAAAAAGCTACCTACGAAATTCTAAAGCCTCCTGAAGAAAACAGTAACAGAATCAAAAAAATTCAATTAAACATGTGGAATTCAATTAAGGTATGTATAAATTCTAATGTCAAAATCCGTTAGTTGTAGATTTTGATTAACATAGATTTTATCGCCTATCTATCAATTCTGATCGATTTTTTTTCCTGAAAACATCGCAACTTAAAACAGGGTTGATTTTTAGAGGTATGTGTTATGTATGTATACAGTGGTAGCACATAAACTTAAAATTCTTACACTGGACTTATTCAAACACCACTTGAAAACTATAATAAAATAATATAGAATAATAGAATTTATCAAAGAATGTTAATCTTCGAGAAGCGATGTCCTACTGTCGGTGGGCGAAGGTCAGTCTGCTAGGGGTTGACAAATATGAGGGAGAGGGAGAATAATTTTTAACCTTGAAAGTAAATGCCATTTTCCTCCCAGGGACGGAAGAAAATATTACGAGATTCATTTTTTTCGTAAGATTCGTACCAATTCAGTAGTTGGAAAGTAAAAGTTATATGACTTTCCCTAAAAACTTTAAAAAGCCTCCGACTACTTTTACCGGTATTTGATTTAGAGAATGTATAGCTTGCGAATTTATAAATAAAACGAGTGAGTAAATAAGGAAAACATCACACCTTCGAATACCAAAGCGACCGTTTTTTCTACAAAAGGAACTTCTACACATTACATCTTTTATATTGAATCAATAATTTGAACTTATCTGTTATCAACTAGTATTTGTCTGGGTTTGGGAATGAATTCGCCAGCGAAGATCCGCGCTGTCCGGACTCGCTTCCTAAATCGCAAAACTCTCCACAAGTTTGCCCTTATGGCTTATACGCGGAACAACTTTCAGGGTCCGCTTTCACAGGTATTTTATTTTCGAAAGAAGAAGAAAACGAGGAAGCAGAACTCTCTTAGAATACCAATGTGTTCTTGATTTATTTGTCAGCTCCAAGAGAAACAAACCGTCGCTCTTGGCTCTACCGTATTCGGCCCTCTGTGCTTCACCGTCCCTTTCAATCCTTAAAGGAAGATGCCGATGGCAGCGGACCTGTCGTTACCATCGACTGGGCATTGAATCCACCCAATCCAAATCAAGTATGACAGCTAAATGATTGATGCTTATTCATCTTTTTTTAACTATTTTCAAGGCTATCGAAGGAACATCAAATAAGGTTTTATCATTTTCTGGAATAGATGCGCTGGAAACCTTTTGATATTCCTTCCGCCTTGGATGGATCCGTAGATTTTGTACAGGGATTGCGCACTCTCTGTGGTGCTGGAAGTCCTTCGACTCGCAACGGTTTAGCTGTCCATATTTACGCTTGTAATGCTGCAATGGGTAATAAATGCATGCAAAACTCGGACGGAGACTTCCTCATCGGTACCTCATATTTCTTTTTCTTATTATTTAAAAATTTTTAAACGATATTATCGAAAAAATATATAATCATATTTCACATCAATTCACTTTAGTTCCTCAACAAGGAACTTTGAAAATCAAAACGGAATTTGGTTTGATGGTGGTTGAACCCAACAGCATCTGCGTGATCCAGCAAGGCATTCGTTTCAACATTGAGGTGGATGGACCTTCGCGTGGTTACATTCTTGAAGTCTATGACGCTCACTTCCAACTACCCAATCTGGGGCCTATTGGTAATCAATGCGTACTATTCTATCTATCTTGATTAATAATTGTTGATTATTTATTGATGAATTGTATTATTTTTATCAGGCGCAAACGGATTAGCCAATCCACGGGATTTCAAAACACCTACTGCTAGGTTCGAGGATTTGGATGTTGACATTGAATATACAGTCATCAATAAATACGGAGGCCAGCTGTTCCAGGCAGTTCAGAACCACAGTCCTTTCGACGTGGTAGCTTGGCATGGCAATTATGCTCCATATAAATACAATCTGGCGGATTTTATGACTATCAATTCGGTGGATTTCGACCATTGCGTAATGAAGCTATATAATTATTTCTATAAACTAATATGTTTTAACAAAAAATTTCTATCCAAGGATCCGAGTATTTTTACCGTCCTTACTTGTCCTTCAGCTGGACGTCCAGGAGTGGCTATTGCAGATTTCGTCATTTTCCCTCCCCGTTGGTCTGTTGCCGAGCACACATTCCGACCACCTTATTACCATCGTAATTCTTATATCTAAAAACAGGTTTATAGGATTCAATTAGTTGCTAAATAAATTTATTTTGTCTTTTAAGGTAACGCCATGAGTGAGTTTATGGGGCTTATTATTGGCAAATATGAAGCGAAAGAAGAAGGATTCGCACCGGGCGGAGCTACCCTGCACTCAATGATGACACCCCATGGTCCGGATGCGTCGTGTTTTGAATCTGCATCTACTGCGGAACTCAAACCGGTTAGAGTAGCAGATGGTACGCAATCATTTATGTTTGAATCCTCGTTGATGTTGGCTGTTACGACGTGGGCAGAAAAAACTTGTCTCAAACTGGATTCCAACTACTTTGAGTGCTGGCAACAACTAAAAAAACATTTCAAACTCAATGAACCATAGACGAATCAAATTTCGAGTAGTTGCAATCTACGGAATCAATCGAAGATGAGGGGAAATTGGAAAAAAGTAGTCGGCGTAGATTAGCATTTATTTACTATGCATACATTTTTATTCCCACAGATTTTTGCTGTTTAATACACGAGTATTGACTAATTTTTCGAAATAATATTATTTTTTCGAACAGAATTCCATTTTTAGTCAAAAACTTTCAATTACAAGCGGGATATGAGATCTTGGTGAATAACTAAAGATGAATCAATTTCATTTATGGATGAACAGCCTAATTGAAAAATAAATAAACAAATCAATTTTGGGGGAAAGTTAACCATTATTTTACCTGAAAGAGCCATGGCTAAGTCCAATTCCTTCTTTAACAATTGAATAATGCTGTTGACACCTGCTTGTCCGCTATGCGCGAGTCCCCACAATGCTGGGCGACCAATAAATGCCTTAATTGATTCCTTTTTTTACCAATCTACTCCCTTATTATATAATTTAATGTCAAATAAATAACCATATCTGCTCCCAAAGCCAATGCTTTTAAAATGTCCGTTCCATGAGTGATGCCTCCATCTACAAAGACTTGGCATCGACCATTGACCTGTTTTACTATGGCTGGAAGGGCGTCAATCTGAAATTAATTATTATTTAGGAAAGATGATTATCAAAATTTATAGAACTACTGATTAACTGTTGCTTGAACACCGTCAAGTTGACGAGCTCCGTGATTGGATACGGCGATAGCCGCCACTCCGTGATGGATTGCTAATTCCGCGTCATCAGGACGCAAAATGCCTTTCACTACGATTGGCAGAGTAGTTATTCTGCAAATTATATTTCATCTAAATTAGAAATATTTTGAAATTGTATTCCGTCCGACAATAATTACGATTTGAGCCAGTCAATATCCTTCCATGTCAAACTAGGATCCAGCATTGAGTCGAAAATAGCTGCAAAACTAGATCCTTCTTTAGCTTCAAAGTTTGCAAGTCTATATAAAAGCATTAAAGATATATTAAAGTTCAAGTTTCTAAACTTTAAAAATTCTGATATACTTGAGGTGAGGAGGTAAGTTGAACTTGCTCCTTTCCGATGCTAATCGTCGACCAAGGTAGGGTGCATCCACGGTCAAAACTAATGCTTTAAAGTTGGCTCGTTCAGCACGTCGAACAAGATCCATTGTGGTTTGACTTTGATAATTTTCAATTAACCACAATGAAACACAAATAATTCTAATGTTTAAAAAAAAACCAACCGATTTTTATCAATATAAAGCTGAAACCAATTGTTGCCTTCAGGTGCAGCTGATCCAACCTCTTCGATGCTGCTGGTCGAATTCGTGCTAAGAATGTAAACGATACCATTTTCAGCAGCGGCTGAAATCAAGAAGAAATTATACTTTTGATGAAATTATATCATCAATGACAAGCTACCTCTCACAGCGGCTAGCTCGCCTTCTTCATGCGCTAGTCGCTGCATTGCTGATGGAGCTAAATTTGAGAGTTTTAAAGTGATTGATTGATTAATCGCTATGTACTGGCATGTTCTATAAGAATTACCGATGCCAATTGGAGCCGAGACTTGGAAGCCAAGAACAGTTGTAGCCATATTGCGATTTTGTACTCCTCTCAACATCCTCGGCATCAACCGCCATCTGTTAAATAATAAAATTAAATGGTTTCATCGAAACAAAATATTTATATGTATAGCTACCTCTTGAAGGCAGCTCGGTTGTCTTCGAGTGTTTGTTCCTGATCTGCACCTCCTTTGTAATAATCCAGAGTCGATGAAGGTAGCACTTGAGCCGCATGTTTCTCATAATCTTCGATGCAAACAAAATTATTGGTTACCATGATCAAAATTAGACGATCCTCTAAATTCCTTCAGCCAAAACTTTACACAACAAACTCATGAAATACAATTCTGGTCACGCTTCACACTTGGACTTGACAGCGCAGCAGCCTTATCTCATCTATCTGTAACATGATATGCTAGTCGACTCCACCTCCTAAACTTTGAGATGAGAACGGCTTATATAATCCACACGTGTCTCGTATTTTGAATACTGATGATACTCATAAGAACGATAGTAGGTCTTGTCACTCTTTACTCATAAGTCTAAGTACTTACACGTGCCATTCCAACGGTAAGATTGCAAACGGTCGAAACTATAGTATTTATTCTTCATGAGATTACTGTTATTATTATTAGTAACGCAAACTATATTACGGTTAGTTCTATCAAGTTAGCCTTCATTTCTGCTCCCTGATGCATCGTCCAAAGCTACTTCATCCATCAGCTCTAACCGATCCATTTTAGGATGGCACTTTACATAGTAGTACACGAGCAAAATTATTCCGGCGATAAAAAATGCATAGTGCCCTATTAGACCAAAGTAATAAAGCCATGAAATTGAAAAATCTCCATGCTTGTACCACATGACCATCATGGCCGAATTTTCCACCAAACACATCTACAATAGTAATTATTATTAATTAAACTTGAATATATTTATTAAAAAAAGTAATACCGTGTAGAAAAAGATGTATTTATAACGTGTTCGACTATCATCGTGCGGATTTATAAAGATGAAAATGTAAGCCGTCGCCAGCGCTAAAGATTGAATGATCTTTTCGATTCGACAGCACCAATAAGACTGGATAATGGGCAGCATGAGCCAACATACCATCACCATCCAGTGAATTGTTAAAGCAATCATTGCGTACTGGATGCTCAATGATGCAAACAAACCAATGACTTGAATCCGAGCAACTTCATTATAATATTAAATGCATAATTAAAATTCTGGTAATAATTTCTTGATCTCTTTAAGTATTATACCAATGTTGAATATATATGCAAAGAATTCTACCGTGATTGCTTGGAATCTCAATGCTTCTTTTTTCGATTTCAGACGCTCGCTCCGATCGTAAGTTGTAAGCGCTATACTTATGCTTACAATTAATGATGCAGCCGTCATCAGTTCCAACCAGCCTATCATTAATAAATATGATGGTGGAATAGTTTTAATTTATTTATACGTGTATTACCTGGAGTATGGTTAGCTCTCAATTGCTGGACCATAGCGTAGAGCTGAATGACAAGCTGAGGAGCTGCGTGAATGAAAGTTTGAAAGAGGCGGAGAACAGCCACTTCTTCTACACATAACAGCGTCGTATCCCAAATCCGTTGAACTGCTCCAAGTTCCATTTTCTTTAGGGCTTCATAACGCTTAAGCAAGAAGAAGAGTGCATTAATGTACCTTTACAAAAAAAATTAATTCATTAAATAAATCAAATTATAGTAGGGTACTGGCATATTAAATATACCCAGATATAGGACCAACAAGAAAAATGTTTGCCAGTATGCGGAAAATGCGGAGAATGATTGGTAATCTGGTATTACCAACTGTTGATGAATTTATTTCGAGCCAATAGCAGCTCATTCCCGATGCGATCAAGCCCGATGTAACCAATATAGATCCGTCAATAGCAGCCAGCGTGTAAGAGGCTTCTCTAAAAAACTTGTACACTAAGAAACCACTCAGAATCATATCGATCAGGTATGTAAGTAAAGAAGTAGAAATGAGGAAGAAATCCAAGAGAAAGCAATGACTTTCATGCTCCCGCTCACCCATGTCGTCGTATTATACGAATTTATTTGAAATTCTCGGTCAGTAATTAAACACTTTTTATTTGAGAGTATAGGAAGAACACTTTATCTGGTCTGGAGGGAAACCAGCGACAACTAAGTTCGACGTAGCTGTTGAAAACTGTTTCACGAGTATGAAAGGTTATCGAGACCTTGAAATTAATAAGGCCTCTAACGGGAATGGTTTTTTCAAACACCAAAATAGTCTTCTTTTTATCATAATATCAGTCAAAACTAGGTGTGGAACATCACGCTATCAAAAACTTGCTTGACGCGAATAGCCAGAGGATATTAATTCGTCAAGTTCTGCTACACTGAATCAGAACTGTCAAATTAATTGTATTGTATTTCTATGTCCTACAAAAATAGTTGAACTACAACATATGAAAGTTCTATTTTGTAAAATAATTGCTTCAAATTCATATATGCTGTCGAATTACATTTTTGAGAAGCGCTCGGTGCCGAGGATTAATGATGAATCAACATCTTCAACGGAAGAGCACCCTGGAATAAAGTAATTTTCGTAAATAAAAATGTAGTATTTTTAGAGAAACTCGTTTCTTGCCCTTTACTCTAATAACACATTTTAAAAATTGTACCGTTCTACCTGAGAGTGCCATCGCTAGATCGAGTTCTGCTTTTAATATTTCAATGATGTTTTCTACGCCTTTCTGTCCGTTGTGAGCCAACCCCCAAAGTATTGGCCGACCAACAACAGCCTGTATTTTAACAGCCAACGGTGCGATATTATTGCTTATTTACTTTATTTTATTCTGAATTTAATAAATGAATGGTACCATTTTTGCTCCAAGAGCGAGTGCTTTCAAAACATCTGTTCCTTGAGTAATGCCACCATCAACGTAAACTTCGCACCTTCCATTGACTTGCTTCACTATTGCCGGAAGAGCATCAATCTGTTGAATGAATACTAGCTATACATTGTGCACACCAAATAAAAAATGTAGGAGAGAATACCGTAGCCTGTACACCGTCCAATTGGCGCCCTCCGTGATTTGAAACCTGAATCGCAGATGCGCCGTGTTGAACTGCTAATTCTGCGTCATCTGGTCTTAGAATCCCTTTTACCACAATGGGTAAATTAGTTATACTTTTATATTTAAAAAAAAAGCGGCAATTAAAAATCATTTCAAGATCAGACGAAGCTTTATTGAAAAAAACCTTTTTAGCCAGTCGATGTCTGTCCATTTGAGGCAAGGATCGAACGTCGAATCAAATCCCTTTGTAAACTTCGAACCATCATTAGAAGTTAAGGCTAACGTTTTTTCATCTCTCGGAATTTCATAGTTACCAAGTCTATATTGAATGAAAAATCGTTAAATCTTACACAAAAAATGTTACTCATTAGAAACCATTGATTAAAATAATAATACCGCAAATTAGACGGCAGCTGAAATCCATTTCTTTCAGAGGCTAATCTTCTACCGAGCATTCCAGCATCAACAGTAAGCACAAGAGCTTTAAAATTAGCTCGTTCAGCTCTCCGAACTAAATTGGCTGTGAAATTTCTGGAAGTAGTCAACAAAATAAAAGACGAAATAACGTAAAAGGAGTAGGAATTGAATGATTATTTCAGTTGATTTTCTTAATATTAAGCTTCCATATACCGATCTTTGAAAATGCAAAGTTGAAACCAGTTGTGGCCATTTGGTGCGATTGCTGCGATCTCTTCAACACTGCTTGTGGCCAAAGTACTCATAATATAAATTATACCTTGCGCTGCAGCAGCTATTAAATAAAATGTAAAATCTTAAAAGGTGATCATATAATATATATCTATATTTTAATTTGTTTCTTTTTTTAAATAAAAATAAATAAATAAAGCTGGAACCTCTTGCTGTAGCGCATTCGCCATCCTCATGTGCCATTTTATGCATTGCAGTTGGAGCTAACAAAAAAGTATGTTTAAGCAGTTACCCAATTAAATCCTGTTTAATCTCAAAAGAAATTATAACGTAGCCCTTACCGATTCCAAGGGGAGCGGATATTTTACATCCGAGGACGGTTGTTTCTAAGGACCTGTTTGACACCCCGCGCATTACTCGTGGCATAAGCCTCCACCTTATCGTCAATTATACCAATAAGCAAATGATGATACATATATACATTGTCTTTTTGGACTGGATGTGTAGACCAAAATTAAGAAATTTAACTTACAATTTTCTAGCATAAGTAAATTGAATGATTATTTTATCATTGAAATTTACCGTTGAAAAGCATCATGATTATCTTTAAGTGTCTGTTCGTGGTTAGCTCCACCTTTATAGAACTCAAAAATTGAAGCCGGGAGTACTTGGGAAGCATGTTTTTCGTAGTCAGCGACACACACCAATTTACAACTCATTTTCAAAATATATTTAAGTATCTATGCACTATTTGGTTGGAGGTCAGATTCAAGCGAAATCTCGGGGACCCACTGAAAATATTTCTATCCTATTTCTTTTTGTTTGCCTTCCATTGCATTCAGGGGCACGTAAAACGTACAAATATTTTTGCTGCTTTGAAATTGGAAAAATTTATATGCAAAATAAATTGTATGCGGCTATTGTGTATGAAGTCAATGCATCATCGTGATCGGAATTGGATTTTTGTTTTTATAATCGCAAGCAAAAATAAACCTTGTAAAAATATTTTTCCGTATAAGCAGATGTTCCTATGTTTGGAAGCATGTAAGATATTGAAAAAGTATATGAAGGTCGTTGCATCACGGTCCACGGAAAAAAATCTTCATATGTAAAGTTTTGAAGTATTCAAATTTTTGAAAGAAATCCTTGATGAAGCACCAACGATGAATCAATCTCATCAACAGATGAACATCCTGGTTTATTTTTTCAAAACAGCAAATTTATTATCTCAATTTTGAAAGAGAGCAAATTGTGCAGTAAATTTTACCTGAGAGAGCCATGGCCAAGTCGAATTCCTTTTTTAGTAATTTCAATACTTCGCTGACACCATCTTTCCCGCTGTGCGCAAGTCCCCATAGGATGGGGCGGCCCACAAATGCCTGATATATATTTTTTTATGTTACCGTTTCCTTAAAAATGTTCCCAATTGCATCATTAGTTTTACCATTTTTGCTCCCAATGCCACGGCTTTCAAAATATCCGTTCCTTTCGTAATTCCACCGTCAACAAAGACTTCACATCGTTTATTTACTTGCTTCACAATGGCTGGTAGGGCATCGATCTATAATATCAAATTGATGGGAAAAGGAATGTCATAAATTCGTGTTATTTATAAGCTACCGTACGTACCGTTGCTTGGACTCCATCAAATTGGCGAGCTCCGTGATTTGAAACGGCAATAGCCGCAACTCCGTGATGAATTGCCAATTCTGCGTCATCTGCTCTCAAAATTCCTTTCACTACAATTGGCATCGTAGTAATACTTAAAGAAAGAGAAAACCAATATTGTATGCATAAAGGATAACATGAACGAACTTAAATCAGAATGAATTACTGTATGCATACCTTTTAAGCCAGTCGATATCTTTCCAGGTCAAAGTAGGATCAAACAAAGAATACATGGTGGCCATAAAGCGAGACAATTTTTCGCTTTCTGCATCATCAATAGAGCTTGGATCTTTTTCACTTACATTAAAATTACCCATGCTAGACGTTTCAATTTTATATATAAAGGATATGTGGGTTGGTCAGTTACTATTGTTTTCTCATGGAAATACGATTTTACCTCAAATTTGGAGGAAGCTGAATTGGATTCCTCAATGTGCCTAATCGTCGACCGGGAACGGGAATATCCACAGTAACGACCAATGCTTTGAAATTGGACCTTTCAGCACGCCGAATCATGTCAACGGTAATCTGACTAATTGAAAAATTTCAAAATATAATAGCAAGATCAATTTAGATACTATGATACTACTTTGGTCGAAATACTATTTATAATGAATTAAATAGACTTAATGAACATAAGCACTACAAAATCTATTAACAAAAGAAAATTAGGTAACACTGTACCGATCTCTGAAGACACATAATTGAAACCAATTGTTCCCTTCTGGTGCTGCTTGAGCTATCTCTTCAAAACTGCTCGTTGCAAATGTACTCATTACATACACAATGCCTTGTTCGGCAGCGGCTAGAAAATAAATTCAAATTAGATTCAGCATTTAAATTTTTAAAATTTCAAATGAACGGTACCTTTCGCGGTGGCACATTCTCCATCTTGGTGGGCTAATTTATGCATCGCTGTCGGAGCTATTTAAATCAGAATATTACAGGAAAATTTAGATGGATCACAACCAACGCTTGTTGAATTGTAATAATTTATAGGTCAACAATATTTCCATATAACATTTTTATTCCTTTATCTTTAGTCTACATCACTGGCTACCTATTCCGGCATACCTATTCCAAATGGAGCAGATACTTTGAAACCAATAGCGGTCGTTTCAATCGAACGATTCTGAACTCCTTTCAACATTCTTGGCATTAATCGCCATCTGAAAAAGTTTTAACATAGCATTTTCTTTTTACAAATCTTTTTAAAAGTTTTCACATATCTTCGCGTACCTCTTGAATGCTTCGTGATTATCATGGAGTGTTTGTTCCTGATCAGCACCTCCCTTGTAATATTCTAACGTGGAAGACGGTAAAACTTGGGCTGCATGTTTTTCATAGTCCTCAATGCAAACGAATCTATTATTATTATTAGAAGCCATGGAGCACCGTTGAATTTGCAATCACTCGCGCATGAATATAACGTTGTAACTGATGTATAGTTTTGGGTTATCTACCGTCTTTCAAAATGGGAAGAAAAATGAATAAGTATGCATTTCCTTGGATGTCAGGGCCAGGAGCATCAGCTGCAAACCCTCAAGATAAGATATTAAAATAAATAAATAATAAACAACGCATGGCGGTCATACTTTGGCCTCGCCAATAATATTAAAATTACAAGATCCTCTCTCAAATAAATAATACGAATACACGTCGTTGACAATAAGTAATATAGAAAATGTCTCAAATACAGTTGAATTTATTTCATGTATTCTTCAAGCACTCCAACATATTTTCAAAAGCCATAATGGCTCCCTAACGGAACTTCATAACAAGAGAAAAAGTTAAATTAACACACGTAGCGAGTTTAAAAAAAGATCACACATTTAGTGATTTTGTACAAAAAGAAAATTTTGCGGTCCATTCTAGCACAAAGAAATATTTAAAGGATATTTTGGATAATAGAAATTAAATGTGAGCAGATTTGAAGGCACCGTTAACCACTTTGAAATGTTAAAAAGAATTATTTTACATTCAAGAACGTAGAAGAACGTCACGAAACGGATTAATAAATTATTGTTGGCGCGAGAGCGACATAATACCGCAACATGGTGATTTAAAAAAAATGAAATAAGTTATCAAATAAAAAAAAATAGAAAAAAGAATGTTGGAAGGAACCCGGTGGCTCAAATTCCATCACTGGGTGAAACAGGATAAACAAATAATCAGCTCTTGTATCTTTTAAAAGACGATAATTTTGTCGATCCATTCGCGGAACTCAGTAATTCTTGTATAGACACCGGGCTGATTTGCTTCCGCGCATCCGATTCCCCAAGAAATAACTCCAGCCAACCGCCAAATGTTATGATCCTGGATAACCAATGGACCACCACTGTCACCCTACAAAAAATAAATTAAAAATCAGCTTCGAGTCGAATATAAACTAACGGGTTATACATGAAACATACTTCACAAGAATCCCTTTTTCCATCTGCGTATCCGGCACAGATGAAAATGTTTGGAATATGTTCCACATAACCGGCCCGCCGGTACATGTTTTCACATTCCGTGTTATTTATGATGGGCACTTGAACCTGTTGCATCTTGGATGGCAATGGTCCATCTAGTATTTTTTAGATATTTAAAAAAATTATTTTAAAAATCGATATTAAGTTTAATATATTTTACGTACCTTCGTACAAGCGACCCCAGCCAGTGACATAAGCAGTTCTACCCACAAAGTCAACTTCGGGATTCACTTCTGGAAGACAGATGGGAATGATATTAGGCTGGAACCTGACAGGATCATAGAACCGAAGTAGAGCCAGATCGTATTCGAAGGTACGAGAGTCGAACTGCGGGTGAGATGCGACGATTTGAACTTTCCTCTCGACGTAAGGGTACTGTTCTTCGTCTGTTGCCAAGTCGTACTCGCCCATCCGTAACAGTAAATCATCCGGCTGAACACTAATTGATTTTTACATAGGATTGTTTATAATTAATATTAATTTGAAAGATATTAATTAGTAAGGGTCTTACTTGTCGACGCAATGTGCTGCGGTAATGGCCCAGTTCTCGTTGAGGAGAGCAGCGCCGCACTTGTGAAGGAAAGTGGCTGTCCTCCATTGACGTAGAGATACCTGAAATAAGCGTTTTAAAGTAAAAATTATGCGCTATTTAATAAAAAAAAAGTCTATATGATTATTTACCTGCCACGGCCATTGGCCGTAGTGAGTTGTGGTTCCGCCGACAATCCTAGCGGATGGATAATGGTATTCCGGTCGACCACAAACTAGTTGGATCCATTTTCAATTTTCAATCGCCAATCACCACAAAAAACAAACAAGAAAACAGTGATTAATATTGATTCATATAAATCAATCTTTTAAAAATAACAAGACAAAGTATTCAGGAAGAGTGCAGTGACATTGAAAAAAATGTTATGGTAAAAGTTGGAAATATCCTGAAAGCAGTGCACACAAAGTAGACTACTCGAGAATTTAGAATGAATTCCTTATCTTGATGAGAAAAAAAACTTCGATAGGTCAGTGACCAGATCCCCGCCATCCTGCTTGCGCAGAGAGGGGGCGACTTTCACTCTCAATCTTTCTTTTTTGTAAAGAGGGGTGAAAGAAAGGAACAATACGTTCCTGCAGAGAGCCCGCGGTGAGCTTTCATGCTGAAGAAAAAAGAAGAGGAGAGAGGCCAATCACGACATTCCCATGACATTGAACTTGAAAGAGTAAGAGGGTTGGGTACCGACAATGAGACGAGGGAGTAATAAAAAGAAAACAATTTCCAGGGGCACTCTTCACTTGTCGGAAATGCCAAAGAGACCGATGACCTAGTGATCCGTCGAGTAGGATACATGAAACATACATACCTTCACGGTAATCCTGGAACTGGACGGTGGTTCCATTCACGGAAGTACTTGTCTCATTCCACGATACGCTTGGTGGAGTCGGCGAGGCGGAGGAATTGCTGGTCACACTGACCAAAGTTGACGTCTCTAATGTGCTATCAGTAGGCGCTACTGAAGAAATTGGAAACGGCCAACTGCTTTCAGTAGAGTTGCTAGGAATTGTTGTCTCATTACTAGCACTCGTACTGCTAACCGTTGTGCTTTCAACTGTCGTGGTGGTAACAGTTGTACTGCTGTCAGTCGTAGAC
Source organism: Chydorus sphaericus (assembly GCA_030141595.1). Classification (NCBI taxonomy): domain Eukaryota; kingdom Metazoa; phylum Arthropoda; class Branchiopoda; order Diplostraca; family Chydoridae; genus Chydorus; species Chydorus sphaericus. The sequence goes on from CM057928.1 coordinate 10,472,367, forward strand.
GTCGACGATGATGACGTTGTAGGAGCCAATGTCGTATCAGGAACGACTGTAGTAATAATTGGTTTAGATGTGGTTTCAGGACTAGCAGTTGTCGGTTCAGGAGTTGTCGTCTCGGGGGCGATCGGGACAACGCTGGAGCCTGGTGCCTTGATTGGTGACACGGTCTCAGTAGGAGCCAATGTTGTCGTAGAGGAAGATGACTGGCTCGATTCAGTAGTGTCCGGAATGTCAGTTTCAAAACTGGTCGATGATTCAGTGTTGAACTCAATTTCAGGTTCTGGGCTTGTGTAAATAACGTCCACCCAATTTGTAGTTTCTTCTGTAATGAAAGACGTTTCGGTCGATTCTGGTTCTGGAGATGGTTCTTCAGAGATAGACGGGATCTCAGTTGTTTCGGGAGATTCTGCTTCCGTGTTTGTTAGTTCAGTGAGTGGTGTAGGCATAGTGGTTGACGGTGTTTTTACCGTGGTGGTGTCGGGTGATGGTGATTGGGAAGGAGGTGGTGATATCTCATCTATTTCGATACCTTCAGTAGTGGTCGGTGATGGGGACGTCGATCCCGGAGTGGATGGAGAAGTGGTTGCCTCTACGGTGGTAGTGGAAGAAGAAGTGGTCGCCTCCACGGTGGTAGTGGAAGAAGTAGTGGTCGCTTCCAAGGTGGTACTAGCCGTTCCTGTGGTCGGTTCACTCGTGGTGACGGATTGCGTCACGGACAATGGCGTCGATGATGCTTCTTCCGTCGTGGATGAAGTGCTGCTGGTCACTGGGACAGTCGACGTCCAAGTGGTACTATCAGTTGGCAATTCTCCAAGTGTGTTGCTGGGTTGTTGCTCCTGCTGCGTTGACGGTGGAAGCCAGACGGCAGATGTAGACGATGGGATTGTAGTCTGGCCAAGATCGTTATTCCCGTTGAATGTCGACTCTGTTGAAGGTCCGCTACTTGTCAACTCTGTTGTTGTCGATGTTGGCCCAGTCGAGTTGCTATGCCGTGCAGGACCACAGCACGAGCCGAAATAGAATCGGTCCACGCAAGTGCCCAAATGGTGCCCATTGGTACGGGTGCAATCCATTGCAAACATGCACACACCTTCATCTCCAGATTTAGATGTGCACGAAATGGGTCGAATGTTCCTCCCGAAAGGTGAAACTATAAAAGAAAACGAATAGATAAAATAAAGTGACCGTCCTGTTATTACCGGTATTTTTCAAGTTCTTTTTTTTCAAATCATATAGATAAATAAAATTAAGAGTCTTGTCCTGATACCGTTAAGGCCGTTCTGGTTTTTATATGTATTTTTTTCTGACCTGGCCAGCGGCCTTGACTTGGTCATTGGCCCTCTTTCCCCTCTTTTTCTCGTCTTTATGGGCTATTTGGCAGAATTCATTAGCATATAGAAATAATAGGAGGCGTACACGATGATCGTGATGCTGAAGAGAGAGAAAAAAAGTGAGGTGCAGCATTTAGGTCACTTGGTCAAAACCGGTCAAACCACTCATCACGAAATCTGGGAAAGAAAAGAGCATCTCTTGCCACACAAACAGTTTCACAACCGTTTCGAAACACACGGAAGTCGCTCCACGTGACTATTCCATCGTGAATGAAAAGTGAAGGGCTCATGACCTCACAGAGCCCTTTATATGATATTAAATAAATAAAATTTTTAAATATTATAATATATTTTTAGATTCTTTAATGCGTTTGCCCGTAAGCACACGAATAGTACCACGAGGGAAGCCTAAGGGAGGGCAACGAAGGAAAAACCCTTGAGGTGAGTGTGCGCGCGCCGCGTTATAATAGAGAGTGCACTGACCTCTTCAGGTGCGAACTTCCATAAAGCTAGAGGGGAGAAATGTGTACAGTATTTAGAAATGACGGGCAACTTCTCTTTTCTTCTACCTGAGAGAGAGAGTATCATCACAAATTTGAAAAATTGTTAGGGGAAGGACTAGCTAGTCATGTTTGTTGCCGATCATCGGGATGAGTTGGCTGTCTACCACCAACATTCATATTAAATAAGAAGCTGGAAAAAACTCGTTTTTTTCCCTCAAGGGATGATAATGTTTCGTGACGTCACGTCGTATCGACCTAACGGGATTTATATATTTATTTTCTTCCTTCTACGTGATGTGCTGAGAAAGCGCTCTGCTGCTGATCCAACTATGCATATGGGTTTCCGGCCCCTTATTCCGTTCCAATATTCAGAACGCATGCTGAAACATACGCGTGGGCTTTTCTTACACGACAGCATACACAATTTCCTCCGGGATTACTGGCACGTTTGTCGCCATACCCACCTCACATCTACCGTTAGACTCATTTTCTCTACCGTCTACAACATTTTTCTGTTCCTTCGACCTCAATTGAACTATAGTAACACAAACATCGTTTACAGGACGGGTCATATATTACTCTCGATCCTCCCCTCTTTTCTGCTCTCTAGGAGCGTGAATTTATTTATGATGTAATCGGGAAGATACGGTATTTCGCCGACTAACCTCGATACACCCGAAAAGGTTTCCCCTCTGAATCACGGTATGCTAGATATGTGTGCTACATTCATCCTTTTCCCCAATTTGTCACATTGCATAATAATATAGAATTAGATTGATTTGAAAAACAAGAGCGTGACTCTGAATTGAGAATGAAAGAAAGTGTGTGCTGACCGGCAAAGTTGACTGACACAGGGCCTGCTTTAACGGCAAGAGGTCCGATCGTGAGCGAGTTCAGGGTCACTGCAATCAAAACGCACCACCGCACTGCTAAATCCATCATTTCCTGTCGTATCTCTAGAATAATTTGAGTTGAATGTGACCAGCGTCCTGGATCGAACCTGCAAAAAATTAAACAAAGTTCATTTTAAAGGCCAAGGCTGGACATTGGCCGTGTACCGGTAGTACACGTCTGGCCTACAAATCCTTGTAGGGAGGAAAGATGTATGTCGTACAAGATGTAAAGTAAAGAGAATAAAAAAAAAGTAATCGTGAAGACATGCACGCATAAAATGAATTTATTTCGGCTCGAGGCCAATCTTATTCTTCCTCCAATTTATTATTCGCACACGAATTATTTTGTCTTTGAGATTTCAACCTTGGAGTGATATGCCAAAATGTTGAATCATAAGACATAATTTAACATGCAATATCCGCAATGTGCATTCAAGTCTCCGGGCGCACGTGTGCAGCGCACTCAAACCCAAAACCACATTGCTCAAATTCTGTCTTGTCAAGTGAAAATAGACATTCCAAAACTCAAGTCAAGCGAATGAGCGTAAAAAGAAGAAGAAGAATGAAAACACAAGAGTCACATGTGCACCTGTTGTACGAGGATGGTTTCAAGTTCAATCACCTGAGTTAATGCGATGCTGATGAATCCAGGTGAAGGAACTCAGGGCAACAGGATCACCGCCAAGAAATTGATGAAAAGATTTCTATCGAGTCTGAAACATTATTCACAATCGTTGTTATAAGTGATCCATGAAGATGTGCCTCAGAGAATGAATGGTGGTAGTCGGACGGAAAGAAAAAAATAATAAATAAAAATAATATAAACACGTCTTTCCCGGTCCGCTGCTGGGCACTGACTGGCTTCCCCTCTTCAACCACACAAGAAAAAAATCTTTGCTCGTCGGCAGGTGGAGTTGCTGCTGCTGGAATGCGAGCAAAAAAAGCAGCGTTCAAATCCGTAGCAGCGGAACAACACCTCCTCAGGCAGGCCGGAAGAAGCCGCTCATCCGAATAAAAGAAATCAAAATACATTTCCATTTAAGGGATAAATTCAAGTTTCACGTTCACAGGGACCTTCATAGTAAAACCTAGAATTTCCATTAGATTTGGAATGCCCGTCTATATAGTTAAGTGGTGCAACGTAGGCAAACAAGCTCTCTCCCTCGTTTGCCTTTTTCGCACTATAATTTATGAATACGATTATAAGGGGCTACTATAGAAGAGGAGGAAGCCAAGGACAAGAAACGCAGTGCTACCCACTCTTATAGAGTTCATCGCCCTCGTCCGGTGCTTACCTAGCTCTCTCATAGTCATAATCTTAAGTTCCCTCCAAGTATGGATTTTCATCCTCATTTTTTCAACTTTCTTTTGGCTGGTTATCTGACCAGGAAGCGGGAAGTAGATTATCATCATGGGAACTACCAGGTTTCCCAGTCTTTTAAGAAAGCAAAATGGAAGGTGCTGCTGCGCTGATGTTTATTCAACACGCGAAATCGTTTATTTACCTTCGACAATAACTGAAAATGAAATTCCGCTCAACGACAGGGGGCCCGCCCCCATCCGAACTGGACAACGGTAATTTGGCCGTCATGTACAACACGAAACAAAAATTCGAATAGGTCGAAGAGAGTTATTCGTCTCTTTTTTTTTCTTTTTATCCGTTGTGACTCTTTTGTTTATATTATAATAAAATAGAAACGGCATCCTTTGTTCGTAAAAAAGAACTAAAGGAGTAATTTTTGTAACAATTGTAACGGGGAGTGGTGATGACAATTTAGCCATCAATGGTGCCAATATGAGACTGGATCCAATCAAGAAACTCCGTTACGCGCGTCGAGACGCCCGGTTGGTTGGGACGGGCACAACCAACTCCCCAAGAGATGACACCAGCAAGGACCCATCGCCTTCGTTTGAACACCATCATTGGCCCTCCGCTATCACCCTGAAAGAAGGAAGAAAAATAATCGGTAAAGATCAGTACGATCTCACGCTAAAATCTACATTTATGACTATATCCTATATGCGACGCAGATTCATTCGTGTAAATAGCTAAATCACGATTTGTCAGCAGTACTATTGAAAGAAAAAAAAAAGAATCGTGAACAGCAGCAGTGCGTGAGAAACACCTGCCTTCAAGGCTGCCCGGCAGAGCTTAACATCTGGTTGGTTAGTAACATCCCGATGAGTTAACCAAGGACGCATGGATTACTATTTGGCCAAAAAACCTATTCAATTGTAAATTTACTGATGTGTGCATCTTTCCTATTGACTCACTTCGCACGAATCTTTAAGGCCCATGGGAAAGCCAGCGCAAATGGAGCGGTGATCGATGTACTTGTTGATGGGCCGGTAGATCTTTTCGCATTCCTCGTTGCTTATAATAGGCACACCAACGTACTGCAATTTCGGTGATGTCGGGCCTTCTGTTATGGATACAAACGAGTTGTTAATGACAGCTTGTTCTCACTAAATGAACATGAAGGTCGTTCACACTTTCGCTAAGTCGTCCCCAACCGGAAACGAAGGAGGTCTCGTTATCAAACTCCATGTCCCGCTCCGGCAGGCAGATGGGCAATGTGCTCGACTGGTACACGACGGGAGTCAGCAACTATTGTTGGTTTTTCAATGAAAAAAATATATATATACATATATATTATATTTCACGAATACATCTTTTAAATTATTTTTTCGATTTTTTAAATTGCTTTTTATTTAAAAATTTACTACACGAATAGAAATTGAAAAGTGTAAAAACGTTGTTAATGACTTTCCGGATCCTTTGGCACATGATTTATGCTAAAAGAATTCTATTATAAAGTCTTATTCTAGCCAGCTGGTCCATTTTTATATTATAAAGGAAACAAGTATAACAACTTGTGCTTTTTTAAAATATGCATAAACCAATAGAAATCTTAGAAGAAAAATTTTAATTGCTGTTCTTTATTGCACTTTAAAAAATATAAAATCAAGAGTTGAATCAACCTTACAAAATAAATAATCCAAGCCATTTACTTGAAAAGAAAATTACCTTTAAGAGGGCAATGTCATATTGTTGAGTCTGCACATTGAACTTTGGATGCGGAAATGCCTGTACTTTGCTTTCTTCAAACTTGTCTTCGTAGCTGGCGAAATCAAGGCCTCCCAGACGAACAAGCAAGTTTTCCGACTGAACGCTAATTTAAATGAATAAAGATAAAAAATGAACTCGAAGAATTTGATGTCTTGAGAATTAACGATTAAATTCTTAAACTATTACTACTTAAGTTATTATATGAACAACACTTATGAAATCACGCTATCAGATATAAAGAAAACGTTATTTTTTTTATTTTACTTGCTCAAACAGTGCGCGGCCGTCACGGCCCATTCCCTTGTCAACAATGATGCGCCGCATCTGTGGAAGTAGCCCCGCCTCGTCTTTTCTTGCAACGATATCTAGTACAGAAAACGACGGGAAACGTTAAAAAAAAGGCTAATCACCAGATCAAGCCGATACGACTTTTTTAACGATTATAAATACCTGCCAGGGCCATTGACCAGGTCGGGCGTTCTCACCCGAAACAATTTTTGGCCATCGGTATACCGGCTTACCGCAAACTGTAAAGAAAATTCAAGGAAAAGTAATTGCAGTGACATCTATGAGTGAAAGTAGAAAGGTAACGTACCGGCTGTTGTGCTCTCGTCTCGGTTAGTCAAGTTTGCTGGCTGTTGCCCGGCAGAAACAACCGTGACATTCACCGTCGCATTTACAATTGCTTGAATGACAATTGGCATAGAAGTCGTGCTAGTAGTATTCGTAGATTCCGAAGATGTAATGAGATCCGGCGGGTTATAAGGAGGTTCAATTTCAAATTCATGTTCATTAGAAGATTCTTCTTCAATAAATGGGGGTAAAGTATCCGCTGGACTCATTGTGCTGGCGTAAATGATGGTAAGATTAGGGACGGAGGAGGGTGATGACGTCATGAAAGTAATCACTGGATTTGATCCTGATGTCGGATTAGGTAATAAAGCACTCGTAATAGCACTTAAATCTGTCACTGTCGACGTCCGGTCCGACGTCGTTGAAGTTACGGAAGCAGCTTCTGTCGTCGACGTCGTCGTCGAAATAGGATTGCTGCTGGAGGCGTGAAAGGAAGACTGCGGAAAGTTGATAGCCGGTCGTTTGTGCGGAGGTGCGTGCTGAACAAAAGAGTAAATTTCGTTCATCCAGTCCGGCCAAATGCTATTCCAGAGTCCGCTGTCTAGCAGTTCGTTATTGCCGCTCGTAGGTACCATAATCGGTACTCGCGGTAAGTCTTCCGGTGAATCAAGAGGAATGGAACAGCACGATCCATAGTAGAATCCTCGAGTGCAAATCCCAATGTGACGGCCACTGGATCGGAAACAATCCTATATAGAATCATAAAAAAAGAAGAAGGAAAAAACCGTTAAGAGGGCGATTACGTGTTGCCATCGTCTTCGCCCCTGTTTTCGCAGTTGTTGTAGGCGAACAAAACAAAAAAAGGTAGATCTGGGTCGTTTTATTATTACGATTATGACACGGGAGCTAGGAGAAGCGTGTTTACACCTACCAAAGCGAACATGCAGCGACCCGCTTCTCCGCTGCTGGCGTTAACGCAAGTCTCGTGGAACAACGGACCGGCTGCTGTTGTGGATGCTGTTGCCCGTCCTCCTTGTAAAGTGAATCACTATAATTTAGTATTATCTAGTTTTTGGAGTAAAAAGCCTTAAAGGTAGTAAAGTAAATGTTTGAATAAAACAAAAGCCGAAATGGGTCGACATACCGGAGAGGAGGGCCGTAAAGAATAGAACAATACTCAGACTCGGTATTTTTGCGCTCCTGTTGACGGCTGCTGGACCGACAAACATGGCGTAAATGGAATGACACCTCTACATCAACACAATCTTAACAAGATGTGAAATGTGCGGAGGATGACCTTTATTCCGACTTCGTGGAACCTAAGGCTAATCCGTAGCGGAGAGCACACTTAGAAGGCATCCACTCCGGCCGGAATTTCTACGTCAACTATCAAACAATTTGACAAGAAAACCCCCCGACGTGTCCGTAGCCTTGCATACACAGGGAGAGAGCCTCAGCCTTCTGCTGCTGCAGCTAATGTTTTGGAGAAAAGGAGGTCAACGCTTTCTCCAGTCTTCGTCAACCAACTCTCTCTCTCACTGGGTCGACGGAGAAAAAAAAGGAAAGAAATGAGGCCAAACAGTTTTTTTTTTTTCTTTTTTTACTTGGCTCACCGTCAATATAACACTTTTTGCTTTCTCCTTGTCGTAGTAATGGCAGTTCTGTCATTCAAGTTTGTTTTCCTGCTGAATTCGCACCTTCCCGCACAAACAAGTTCGACAAATTCAAGGACTTGATATTTACAAACTGGGTGATGCGTCCTACAGTGAATCAATCCACATAAATTAAGAGATTATTCCGTCACGGAGGAATACACTTTCACCTATAACTAGCAAACATGGAATATCGATTCGGTGTGGGTGTTTGAGCTTTAAGGTGCTAATACTCGTCATCCTGCTCAGCAAGTGTAAAGCAGAGAAAAAGATAAACCTGAACTTGCTTCTCTTAATTCGAAGCTAAATTATGTTTTAAAAATAAATAATCAAATTATTTTTTTGCTGTGTCTAAAGTGATATTTTATTATTAAAAGACAATTATAACGATGGCGTCTCAGTCTACTTTCAAAAGGATGTGCTTCGTAAGCTGCTTTAAATATGAAAGACGGAGTTGCTATACAATCCGTACCGTACAATACAAAGTATGCCGATAAAAAGGCTCGCTAATTATTATTTATAAAGAGGATTCTTTGGTTTCGAAAAAATTCCGTTTTTAACATAAAAAGCAAAATCAATATTCTCATTAATTTCATCATGCAGCTTTAAAAGTTTCTCATCGCTTTGTCGTCACTGGACAATTACTCGTTAACAAAAGTATCTTATTCAACAGTATTCAACAAACTCCCCTAATTTACAAATTGAACTCATTTTCAATGTAATTTAATGCCAAGTTGAATATTGCTCAAAAGTAAAAAAGAGATTTGTAAAAATCTAGGATTTCATACTCTTCAAGTAATAAAAAAACCTTGGGTCAACAGTTGCAGGCGAAAACAAAAGGGAAAAAAATTCAGAGAGGGGCGTTTTTACTGAACTTTTTGTGTGTGTGCAAACAGAAGGGGTACCTTCTTGATGAAGAAGTCGCTGACAGAACTGCTGATGTTTGTCCGCATTGTCCGCCTTGCTGTTGACATTCGATATAAGACCTTACTACTGGGGATTCACTCACGCAGAGAACAGAAGGACCCCTTTACTCCCTTGAACTGGAGCAAATGGAAAAAGTATAATCGAATTGATAGCGTTCCCTCGACACCAAAGAATATAGATAACGTTTCCTCGTGAGAATATGGGTCAAGAGTTTCAACATTTCACAAGATTTAAGAGTGCTACATACTATTTCTATTTTTAAATTAAAAATTTTAAATCATTTCTGATGTCAAAATATCTTACTCTTAAAGAATGAAACAAATAGAAAAAAAATTAACATTTTTATTCTAAAGGAATTGGCGCTCAAAAGTAATTGACGACTGCGAATCGTGTAAAGGAAACAGCACAAAACTTAAATAAATATTTCCTAAAAGTCAAAATCAATACGGCTACATTACGCTAAACTGGTGCAAAACTATAATTCTCTCTCAAGTCTTAGAGATGGGACATTGCGGGGTGAATTGCGAACTGCATGTAATTCTAGAAATCCTTGACGTGCATCATCAGCAGGATGCTGTAGACATCATCCTTTCCAGTTGAACGCTCATCTGGTAATGGACATTGCAGCTATGGAGCGTAAAATGGATCTACTGTGCATTACCATTTAACCAATGAATTCTCTTGTGACAAAATGCATTAACTGCTTTTTTTTACGAGTTAAATTCATTATTATAGACCTATCTACTTGAGGGCTCTGCAAATATAGAAAACTAGTTCCGAGAAATCGTTCACAGCATTATTTATAAATATGTTATCGTTACAATGGAAGCGCGGATGCTGAAATAAAACAAGTTTGCCCCAACAGCTTATTAAAATCCTATGGAGGCGAAAGCAAAGGACTGCAGTGTGAGGTCCAAACAGACCCGTTGACTCCAGCACGGTATACCCCAAATCATTGATTATACACGCCTTTACGTAAGGTACGATACTAAACATAGAGTCGGGGCTTGACCGCCAGAGTTTTTTATTTTTATTTTTCGGACAGAAAGAGTATTCTTGGACCGTGTCTGTCGAACTCACGAAGGGAGTTTTCATACCCAAAACTTGACATTACTAGGTATATCCATTACGATACGTAGTAGAGAGGATCGATCGCTTGACGGTGTGTTAGATTTCTCTATAATATCGCGGAGTGCATCCCACGGGAGCGATGGGTTATCTCTTCGACTCGTCTAGCTCGTCTTGTCTCCTGATCCATCTGAAGAAATTTCACGCGTTCCATCTGCACAATCTGCGTATTAAGCGATCGATATCCTCCTTCTCCGACCTAGTTGAATATAAACACTGCAAGAAGAAGAGGGAAGGAACAATGCCTCCAATTTTACTTGATATTGGCATTCCATCCAGAGATTTCTTTTTATGCATAGTTCTTTTAATATTTAACTAGGTATATACGCAATCTTCAAATTCGAAGAAGAAATAGCTACGCAGATGATGTTGCCAAACTTTAGTTTACTTATTCTGAATTCATCTTGACGAAGACAGCAGTCTTGATTCCTCACGTTTCCTTCTTTGTAAACACAAAGTTTCTAAATAAAGATTCGTTTTACTTCAAGCTTTAAAGTTTTGAAACTCGAGAAAAGCGGATCTTGAAACAATGATGCCACTAGAGAGCACGTTGATACTTTGAGACCTTTTGTTTTGAATGGCTCAGCTTCAGACGAATGGCGAATTTGTTTATTTCATTATTTTCAAAAGATGTCGGAGAAAATCAGGAAAGTCCAATTGCATACCAACTCGTAACTTGATCACGTCGTGGTGTATAGAGTAAAACTTGCGCATCACCCGAAAAAAAAACATTTTTGTCTAAATAAAAGATGTGAACATCAAACGTTACGACAACTGAATTCCTGCAGATATATTGATCAACCCGAGAGTCCCTTACGGGTTTCGTATGTTTACTATCATCCAAATAACTCTCTTTTATTTACTCTTATTACCTACCCCAGTTATCTTATTTCAAAGGAATCCTATGGTAATTTCACATTCATGGAATAGTTTCCAGGAAGAGCTCCCAAAAAGTTCTTCCCAAGCTTAGTTTTAGTGCATTATATTGTTCAACTGACATGTTAAATTTGAATAACTCAAAAAAAAAAACTTAAAATATAGTCTTTCTAAAATAATGATAAGACAATGGGAAGTTGATTCCTATATAAGCCCTCATTAGCAAGAACTAAAGCTTTACTAATTAATTTTGTCGCAATTGCGCTACTGTACGTAAAGTACAAGTTTTCGTATTGAAGATTACCTACCAGCTAAATGATTTTGCGGGCCTTTTTCAGAGTACAAAGTTATGTGTCTTAAAAAAAGACTCATCCATAATGCCAAGTCGGAGAAAGATAAAAGTGACCTGTCAACGCCCATGTATTCTAATGCTCGCTTGAAGTGGAACTGCGCCCTCAACGCGCATTCACCAGGCGGCTTAGAAGTTGGGAGTACATCGATGCTTTTCTCCCAGCTCACGCCTAGTTTTCCGTCAACCTCGGTACAGGGTGGTCGCAACCTTACTTCTGGGTGTAGAAGTACAAGAAAGCATGTCCTCTATACTTTTTCATGCCATTGAATTGTGGGCGACAGCGAACAGTAGCAAAACAAAACCCCTTTAACTCTACACAGTACTGTACGGTAATCTGGTGAGGAATCATCCAAGTGAGCAAGAGTAGACACCTTTTAAGACTATGGAAGTTGTAATTCAATCGAGACCAGAACTAACTTATTCTGACACCTAAGTTTCGTTGCTGCTCTGTAGTAAGTGTCACTGACGTAAACAGAGGAGAATCATTCTCTGTTCTTCTGGATAATTAAGATAAAAACTAAGGTACTTCACAAAATAATCATTTCCAATATGTGTTTAATGCTCAAGTGTATAAATAGTACTACATAGTAGGTGCTGAATTGTCACCTTATGTGAATGACAGGGTTCTCAAAACCTAATTTCCTTCCAATTTATTTTGACAGCGTGAAATGTTACCTGTCGGCCGTAAAGTTCTCTGGTGCACGCTGGTGTGTCTCGGCTTCGCTCCACACTTTGCCGTCTGCTTACAACGTTACATCAGCAGCAACGAAGGTACCATGCCGTATATATCAATATAAACTGTCAGCAATCCTCGCGAACTCGCTGATGATTTCATTAGCATGAAAAAGTTCAAATAAAATCTGAAGATTTAGATTGCTGGTAGTTATATTCAAAAAGGGGTTTCCTTAAAAATCCAGGATTTTAATAGTTATTGAGTTAATTTCAGCCTCGATTACAGCACATGGGGTTTTAAACTTAACTCGTTTCCAGTGTAATTGATTTAATCTTGAAAAATGTAAGAAGATTTGTTCTTTTAATGAATTAAAAAGAATATTTCAGGAAGTATATTTTTATCATGATTGATATTATGATGAATTATATCAACGCTCAAAATTATTACTGCACTTAGCTGGTTAAACCTTGTTTGAAGAATACGTAATAGCTGAAATTTAAATATATTGTAGCTATTCAGAAATGTAAATCCGATTTGGGCTTCATAAGCTTATTCAACGTTTTGATAAGGTACCGTGCCTCATTGAATGGTAGCGGATGTTCAATGCCTATTATGCATACTCTATTAGATTAATCTTCTAGCAGTGGAGTTTTATAGCCTATTAAGTCGGTATACAATAGTCGACTAGGAAATATTCTTTTTCTATTTGGAAATTGAAATCTCTGTTAAATCCCAGACGGGTTTCTACTTTCCGAATAGGAGGGCTGTCGATTGAATAGTCTCTTTCGCCCATGAGCCCCTTTTTTCGATTCAAGACACACGGACCAATGGATCAGAGTGAGGGTAACCTAAGCAGTGATGCAACGTCACGGCCGCTATCAACAAGAGCTTGCGGGTTTCACTATCTATGTGCCTCCAACTATCCCAGCATGATTTCTTCCTCTGCGGTACTTACGCTCGTGATGCGTTTACATAAAGCAACATAAAAGGAAGAAGGGGATGAAAAGGAAGTCGGCACAGGGACAACAATACGTCCGTTTCCCTACCTAGAGATCATAAGAATGGAACATTTCCAGTGAATCGCTTCATCTTATAAAAAAAAGGAGAAGAAACCGATGCTGTCATGGTGAAGTCTGCTCGACAGTTCCATTGGGAATAGCTCAAGAAGCTTTCATTGAAAATAGAAACGCATTTCTCTTTTTAAAAAAGGAAAAAACATGAAGGATAAATGTTATTGTTTGTTGTATTTATATTTTGACAGCGCTCATGTATACAAAATCCCCAATCTTGAGCCGAAACGGCTAGCAACTTGCTTAAAGATGGATGGCACGTCTCTGGTCACCCATCACCCTTGCTCCCGCTGTAGGGTGATGAGAGCGTGACCGTTTTGAAACATGCATCACCATGCAGCAAGACTGTGAAAGCGCTCGTTAAGTTTCTCGTTACTGGAAATAATACTTACAGCTCTAGCAAACGAGTACAGGTTATCAAGTATAACAATGTATTATTAAAAAGAAGACAAGGTGTTTTCAGTCGGCTCAAGCAACCTTATTATCTAGCTATCATGTATCATGCGAAGGCTCATCATTATTCTGAGCATCGTTTGCCCTTTTCTTGTACTGTGCATGTGTATTTTGTTGTACTTCGATGGGAAACGAAACATTATAGTATATTCAGAACCGTTTTTACTATTATCGCCGTTGTACAAAGCCACCTAATTTTCCTTTAACAAGATGCTTTTGAAATGTTTTCACTACTATTCCTCTAATAGTGGCTCAGCAAAATCAACATTTTATTTCTGTAAGAAAGCTTTAACATACATATCCCGGTAAGAACACATCGTCAAATTAAGTTTTGTAATGATATGGTGGTGTTATTTACAATGTGTACCGATAGGGGTGAAGCGATATAAAAAAGCTTAGCGCAGACCTCAAGGGCTCAACAGAACAATAAATACAATACAAGAATGAAGGAGAAAAAATGGATAAAACTTTGGATCATAGACCATTTGCTGTCATCGACAAGCACTCGTCTTTAAAGTAACGTAGGCCCTATTTTTTTCTTTCGCAGTCTATGCGATCAATATAATACAGAAAGAACTACTCAGAGGTAATGTGCAGCGCCAAACGCTTCCAGGCAGCATGGATACTAGCTACTAAGTGGTGCAAGAGAGAGAAAAAAAGTACGCTGTATCTGTGTGTCATTAATGCATGCGTGGAAAACAACGCAAGGCTTCTTTCTTATTAATCGACTTTTCCCATCAACCATCAATGCAATTGATCATAATTTTAGACAAAGAAAAGATCGAACTCCCACTGGAGCTATATGGCAAACTTTCATTTCCCTTGTAGGCTGTAAACCCTTTTGGCGATCACCACTACGATGATGCTGAATAATAAGAAACCTTTTTGGCATTTTTTTCTCTTTAATCAATATTATCTTAATCGTAACTTTTTTTAAAATTACGTAGTTTAAACATAAAAAATAAATTCTTTCTCATTAATAAAAAGTACAGAATAAAATGTTTATAACAGAAAATGCGGAGAAAATTATAGCGATCCATATCGTAATGTGTTCCAATATATAGAAAATCCTGCTTCATCCTCTTATTAAGATGTAACATATAACCGAACTAATGATAAAGATAAATAAAGAGTTGTGTATGTTTGCACAGGTCCCATTTAAAATTTTATGAAGATTTATTGTAGAAGCATATTCTGCCACTATAGACAAAGCTAATTAAGCTTGCTTGTATTTTTATCTGATGTTTATCAAAGAATTTCATTCGATCATTTATTTGCTACATAGATGGAATAAGAAGCGACCGAGTTGAAGGTGGTAATTGTTGGCATCAGCCATGGGAACATTGGATCGAGCTGGACGCGGACTGGTACAACCGTACTAGTGCTGCTGCTGGACATTGGACTAAATCCTCCGTTATCCTTCCCGTATTGGAACCTATGCGTCTGGACGAATCCAGGCCGCCAGGCTATGATATATTCTACAAGTCAAAGCATCACTTATTGGACCATTATCCCGTCATGAAGATAAGCGTCCCTTACGCTTCAATAGCACGCTTACCATGCCCGGTTCGACAATTGGGCAATCGAACGGTAAATTAACATTGCTCTTCTTTCTATTAAGCAATAGTCTTGTGCTTAGCCGTTAATGTTAAGAACAGTAAAAAATGCAACCTTGTATAACGGATCTATGATTGCAAGATCACAGTTAGATTTCCAAACAATTAGTCTTCCATTAAGGTTAATAATCATTATCTACAGTTATTTTATTAAATTTTGGCAAACAATTACCATGCGGTACTTGAAATCAGCTTGAATCAACCTATATTAAAAACAGACTCATATAAATCAGATATGTAAACAGAAATTGAGATCCCGACTGGAAATCACTTTCCCTAAAAAAAAAAAAAAGTCGGATCGTTACTTTGTCCTCTTTCCATTCTTTTTACTACTTCTCAAGTTATGATGGAGTGGATAACGATAAGGGAACTCCTACTGGTATTTGGGTTCCATTCAATTCTCTTTTTCAATTCTCTTTTTTCTGTACATTTGTTCTGCTGGTTGAAGTTATTGAACTGGGGTGGCGATGAAACGATGCCATAACAAGTTAAGAAAGGACGCCCTTCCGGCTTTTTCCCAAGATTGAAATGGACGGGAACGAAATATCCATATGTATGGGCCAACACGCATCGACCATCTTTTCTATACTATCACACAATTCAATGGCTGAGCTCCAAATTTCTGCGTCAATAACGCTTCGTGGAATTCAGTAACGATCCTCACATGCAAACTGATGCTAAAAAAGGGATTTTCTTTTTGAAAACATAATTCAATTCGCTAACTTTACATTCTTTCCACTCGAGCGCTCTTCACCACAAAAGAACAGCAAGGAGGAACGAAACTAAACCTGAAGTAATGTAATCAATAGCAACCCTCCGTTTATGGCAGAAGAAGAGCGCTCATTAAGCCTCCTAAACAAAAATTACCCGCAACTCTGTCCCTCCATCACGCTCCTATCGACCTCAAGTTTTTCCGACCGTGTTCATATATTTCATTCGATTCCCAAGTGCGCTCCCATTGGAACTTTTACAATAAACAAAATTATTTAGGCTATTTATTTATATATATATAGCGGTTCGAAGAACTCGGATTAATGGAGCGGGAATCACTACTCTCTCTTCTGCCCCCTTTAGTTCTTATATAACTCTTGGGTCTTGCTCCCTTTTTGCCGATATGGACAGGATATCCTTAACGATCTCACACCTTGTGTCTTACGACGAGTTGGATATCATAAAAGATGAGGGTCATTGGGAGGGGCTCTAGCTGTGCAGTTTAGCCCTTGGGAGCATCTTTGCGTGTTTTGCTTCAGAGTCCACGTCCGTTTGTATTTGCCGTGGACAGCATACGGTACGCTTCTTGATGCGTTCGTTCGACCGAAGCCGACCAACCCAGCTTTACAGCTCCCTTCTATCTACATGGCAATATATATATCTTCCTAGAATTCCCTCGTGGGAAAAGAGTGCATCTTCCTCCCGCACTTTGCTTAATTGCCGACAGAATAAGACGAAAGAGTATGACGCCCTTTAAGTAATGGCAATTATCCTCACTTTCTCGTTAACTTCAGGCTGAGATACAAATGTTACAGTGATTACGACTGATTTCTAGGTCTCTTGGATGAAACACGATACGGACAGCGTTGAACTACTAACAGTGGGTAATGGAACCTATTCGAGCGATGGGCGCTTGTCTGTGGCTTGGCGCTACCCTGGCAATTGGACGTTGCAGATCACACCTGTCGAACTCGACGATGGTGGATGCTATCAAGTAATGAAAATCAATTTTTTTTTATATAATTAAAGATATTTTTCAACTCTAAACAAATAATTGCAAAGTCCTAGTTAAATAAATGCACGTACAATGCATCATTTATTTTTCTAGGATAAGTAATGAGTTGGAATAGTTCATTTTGTGCGTACATTACTAAAACTTGATCCTTATACCAACTTTGTACTCTCTCCTTCTCTTCCACATTGTGTTGATATCTTCTCATACAAAAATAATTTGTCTCTATTGGTCAATGATTATATATATATGTGTGTGTGTGTTTTTTGCAGTGCCAAGTCAATACTCATCCACCAATAAGCCTATTCATTCATCTTGAAGTTCGAGGTAAGAAAAGAAGCCTTTCATGTTCCTACAGAATTTGAATTCTCCAAGCCTGCTTACATCCTTTGATGATACGCTACTTCTGGAGTCCATTTGAAAGCTGTATGAAATAGAATTATATTTTTTCTGTCTCATGAGAAATCATTTGGATGTCGGTCTACAGAATATCACTTTTTTGGGGTCAGATATAGAATTCTAGATCTAAGAAATGAAATATTCAAGCCTTTCCTCTGTCCTTTGAACTAATAATTGCTATTTTTTTCAATTTAAAGGAAAGTGATTTTTATCTTCCTCCTCAAAGCTATTATACTTAAATTTTCCGAAAGGAAGTAGTCATAGTTTAATTACGTACAACATTGTACTACTTGATGATGTCTTGTAATCCTCTTATTCATTATACACATTTTACCTCAAGGAATGAAAGACGATTATAATCATTAATTTTGAATCAACGCATCGAGTTATTCATCATTAGCGCTAATTACGTAGCGAAGGAAGTACGGTATTTTACGTTCCCCTCTTTAGTTGATTGGCTGGGTTCTTTAGAGCTCTGTTCGGAGCACACGAGCATTAACAAGGGTGATATATATTAAAACATTAATCAGCAGCAATAGCAATTGAGGCGATTTCATCTTTAGAATATTTTCTATTAAGATTATTTTTTTCAATTGGAAATGAAATTATATCATTAGTTTACAGAAAGAGCTGTTTAAAAGCCGATAGAAAATATTTCTAGATTTCGATGAAATTGCAATTCGCTTTGTTGTAACCCAATAATCATATCATGTCATACACGTCAGTTGTCTCGATACCAGAAATGCACAAGAGGCCATATAGGTTTTGCAATATCTATCTGATATTGAATCGGTGTGGTGCGCGTCGCCACACCGGAAATAACGCCATCTGATGATGGGTCCAGAGCAAAAGATATGGTTTATATATATTATATTAGCCCTCCGCACTGCAGCGATCCATAAATAATAGTGACGGGGCCTGCGCCGTCATCAGCTTCATCATATCCTTTATTGATGATAGCTCTATCATCTTCATTCTATCTTCATTTGATGTCTTTTCGGACAGACATCCCACGCATGGATATAAAATATTTATGATAAGAAGGGAGATGTTATATAGCCAAAAGATTCAACACCGTAATACTGTTATACATAATACACACACCCTTGTATACAATTTCCAGGTCCTGCAGTGACTATTGTGGATGATAGGAACGTCTCTATCAGAGAAGCTGTCTTCAAACAAGGAGCGCTAATTCGGCTCGTGTGTCTTGTGCGCCAGGCTGCCGGCCGGGACAACTTTCCCGTTCTATGGCAACTAGGAACGGCCATCTTCAATCACGACACTCAGCGAGGAGGAGTCAGGTAATTACTCTATAGAATTACTCCATAAGGAAACAATCAAATTGATTATTAGTTAGATTATCATGAATACTGCATCTTAATTAGTAAACCCTTATTGAAAACAGTATCAAGACTGAAAGGCATGGCCGAGATGCCGTCAGCTGGTTATTAATGGTTCGGGCAACAACCCGCGATTCCGGACAATATACCTGCTCCGTAGACAACAAAGCTGAAGCCACCGTATCCGTTCATGTTATCCAAGGTTTGGATTTATCTTTCTGATTCAAATTTACACGAATTTGAGCAATATAGAAACAGGAATTTGCAATAACGCAATTATCTCGATTCAGGGTAATAGCATTTACCTTGGGTTTTTATTTTTTAAAAATGAATCAACAATTTACGATAGCGCAACCTACTGTATCATATTTCAGAGTATCATTTTAACGTTGTCTTCCCCCGCAAGGAAGGGAGATAATAAAAAATTCAACGAATACATGATCCACCAAACAAAACTTTTCGATGAAAACATCATAAACTTATAACAACCACTTGAAAATAATGAACCCAGCGCAAATCCCTGTTATTACTATTGTTATTACTGGTATTATACTTAGCATCAAAAGATACCACGTGGAAACGATGTATCTTGAACCAAGAGCGTTACATTTCCTCATTCGATTTCTTATTGCTGTCTATGACAGGTGAGCACCAAGCAGCTGTTCAAGAACTGACGACAAGTGGCACAATAAGCTCTACGAAGGAACCCATTGATCTCATCTGTTTCGTCCTACTCGGCTCCATCCTTCATTATCGTTTCAGTTTCATTGATTATCGCCCCATTACTGTTGCCATATATCACGCACTTAATCTCTTGTTTAGAGCTGTTAGCTTGACCTATTTGTTAGTATTAGATAAGTATAGAATCATTCTATCTCTTTAGAAGTAATTGGATGACGATGTACAAAACTATTTAAATACAAATGATTCAATGTAATACTATTATAGCTATTAATATTCTTCCTTTAAGCTGCGATAATTTAAAACAAGTTCTTTTCCAATCAAAGTATAGAAAAACAAAACAATTTGAAACATAAAAAACTATACAACAGTAATTCTACACAATGATTTTGATACGACTGAAAATAAATTATATACATTCAATAATAACCGTTGCAGTTCGCAAAAATAATGCGAGGATAACGTGTCCAATGCCATTCAACGCCCAATGTGAGTTATCATACAAAGGAATGACAAAGTTTCAGGGAAAATGTGTTCAAGTCAACTTCAGGACTGCACCGCACGGTTTTACAAAAACCATATTCAGGTGGGAAAATCAAAATCGAGCCAACGTAATCAGTTTTTCAAATAACAATGGGCATGAACTTTTAATGAATGTAATGATTTTACATGCTGCAGGCAGAGTGTATGGGTAAAGAGGTCCCCAACGAAGCAATTATATGTAGATGAACTATCTATGAAGGATCTCTAATAACCAAAGTTTTAGAATCCAATAAGCGAAGTCTAATAATCAAAGTTTCGATACCCGCGCCCGGATCAAATCTTTCCAGTGGTATGTTTCGTGTAAACAATAAAGGGTAGACAAGCATAAAAAGGTAATACCTACACAACTCTTTCTTTTTGTGCATGTTATGTTCGAGAGAAAAAGTCTCATCGTCGTCGCCGTCCTTCTTGTTTACTCTGATGAGCCCGATCAATAATACGAGTGCACAAACCAGGCCACTACTCTAGCTAGGTACAGAGACGGTCATCATACGTTCGAAGCGCAAGGACAAGTATGACGGACGACGACCAACATTATATTTTCCCCTACTTTCTCATCCTGTCATCATCTTAACTAAACAAGATGTATAGCGATGGACAAAGGTTGCGGTGGGCAACCTTGAGGTCGACTCCGACAACTTTTGTCTTCTAAGAACCGTCTCGCAACTGATGTCTGAAGATGGAAGCTATTTCATGTAATAAGGCTCTCTTCTTTCTCATCATCCTCGATGAACGAAAAATGCTATAGGGACTAGAGGAGATGTTTGAATAAGAAAATTAGAAGAGCAATCTAATTACTTCAATTGTTTTCACATTATCTTCCCAACATAAAAAAAGAGGGCTTGAATGTGTTTACTTTTTCCTTATAGTTGAATGATGAGAATATTATTATATGATTGCTTCGAGCCAGAAGCAGAGCGCTTCTTTTCTTTCATACATCCCATATTATCTGCGCCAGTTCGTGTTCCGTGTTGACCAACTTTCTTTCCACGGAAACCTTATCAACGACCTGGTCTCGTCTTGATCAATATTTTTTACTTTGTGGTAGCATATTAGAAGGAGAATATTTTTTGAATATACTTCTGCTCATCGCATTCAAAATACTTCGCCCGACAACGTTTTAAGTATTAGAAATAACGTTTTGGTTGACCGATGATAGGATTTTACGCCTTTTTTTTTTTATTATCGGTTTATATGTAAATAAATGTCCGCTGGAGGCCCTTGCCAACAGTTCTGCATACAAAAAACAGAGATGCCAATCCCTTGAAGGCTTAAATTTATATAATGTATGATACATATACGTTTTTGCAGCACCCCTCACAGCACATCACATCACAAGGACCTTTAAGCTTCGATTGTCATGGCAACAAGAAGAGTCTACAAGAGTAGCCATGTTTCTACAGTATGCACTCTTGGAATGCCAAACATGACGTAACCTTGAATCTTATTAGGGCAACTCTTTGTTTACGTTCAGTTTAAAAAGTAAAATTTTAGTTTTCAGTCGATGAGCCTGGTTTACACAGGTTGAATTTCTTCACCCAAACCTTAATGCGACTTTACATATTTTTATTCTATACGGCAACACATTTAGTCATAATTAATTTGCCATCTGTCTGATTTTGTGCAACGATTTTGTTCATTTTTAAAATTACGTTTCCCTATAAAAGCACTAGGTGGCTCTTGATACACTACCAAAATTTTTTTTTTGCGAAACCGTTACGTATGTTTCACTTTTTTCTGATAGAAGGAATAATAATAATTATTCCAAAAATTTTGTTTAATTTTTCTAAAGGAATGTATTCCCGGAAGTATTATCTTAAATGTAACCTTTTTATACTTACATATAATTGGATTACTCGTTCCGGCTCACCGGCTGAAGTCCCAAAACACGTGGCTAGTAGACTTTCACGGAACTACTACACTACACTGCGCGTTACCATGGAAACAGGGCAGCGTGTTGGAGCCACGGTTATAGCAGTCGCAAAAAAGTCGGCTCCACGTTTCCTGAAATGTAGCAGTTTGGTATGGTTTGTCGATTGCCTATTGGGTGATTCCTATTTCCGTGTTGCACCGTCGCGATTCCCTCGCTAGCTGTGGTCGTCGTCGTTCAGTCGTTGTACAGACGTGCAGTAGTCGCCGCCGGTTGAGTGCTTCAGTCCTTCCGTCGCTCAATGACTCAATCTTTTGTAGGCTTCCCGCAGGTAAAGTAGTCATCTATCATCTCTGAAGAACACAGCCTAATTCATTTTGCTAGTAGATTTGATTCACAAGGCTCCCACTGTAAATTTTTCGAAATGTCTGGAAATGCACGTTGGATCCCGCTCGAGTCCAATCCGGAGGTAATACTTTAGGTTAATACAAATAGTCCTCTTTTGTAACTGCTGAATTATGTGATGATTTATTAACTGTATATTTCTTTTGTTTCTGTGTAGGTGATGAACAAGGTATGCACTTGAAGGCAATTTATTTAAAAGGTGGCTATGTTGTTTTATAATGAGACTGTGTTAATGTTTCTGTTTTTTTTTTAAATGTATATGCTAGTTCTTGGAATCTGTTGGAGTTTCCAAGAAATGGAGGATCAATGATGTCTATGGATTGGATTCTGAGCTCTTGTCCATGCTACCTAGTCCTGCTCTGGCTCTATTGCTCTTGTTTCCTCTCAATGAGAAGGTTTGATATTACCACATTTTTCCCTAAATTATACCATGACATGTTAAACACAGTGTGTAGGTCAGTAATGCAATACTTTCCCATATTCTATTAGATTATTGCCCATCTTGAGAAAGTAGATGCTGAAAAGAAGGACCAGGATATCTCTCCAAATGTCTACTTCAGTAAGCCATAACTTTCATACATAAATAAATATTGGGACATGATTGTAATTCATTTCTTGTTTAGTGAAACAAACTGTTGGAAATGCTTGTGGAACCATTGCTCTCATTCATGCTGTAGCCAACAATTTGGACAGGTACATTAGACTTTAAGAATACTACTTGTACTTTTATGTTAAAATTCTTTTTTTTTCAGCATTGATCTTGCTGATGGTCACTTGAAAACGTTCCTTGAGGCCACAAAGACTTTGAATCCGGATGAAAAGGCTGCAAAGCTTGAAGTTGATGAAGGGCTATCCAGTGCTCATGAGGAAAGTGCTCAAACCGGACAAACAGCGGCTCCTGATCGCGATGAAAAGGTGGATCTTCATTTCGTTGCTATGGTGGAAAAAGATGGGCTTCTCTATGAACTAGGTATATATTTTGAATTTTGAAAACCTTACATTCGTCTGATTTATAACCGAGTGCTTATTTTGACCCATAGATGGCCGCAAATCTCGTCCGATCCCGCACGGTCCTACTACCCGCGACACGTTCCTCGAGGTAATCTAACGCCCACTAACCCCGAACATCATTAAAAATTCATCACGTCTCCTACTTCTGCCCCTTTGATGTGCTTAACACTCCTTATTTTAATGTGTACACTGCCTCAGAAAGCTTACCCACACTTTTGTGTAGGGCTTCCGGTTTTTTTTCTTCCTTTTTTTATAAGGAATGCCAAGTAGTGTCAACGTGTACAAGTCTTTGCTGCTTTTACCGCTGTAACGATAGAAATGTCGAGTCAACATCATATAGTAGCTGCGTCAACAGGCGTTGCTCTTCCATTACCTCTTTTTTCCTCTTGCTAATGTTTGCTCTCCTCCTTCAGGATGCTGCCAAAGTGTGCCGCTCTCTGATGGCCGTCGATCCCAATGAAGTTCACTTCACCTTGGTGGCCCTGACTCCCGCCGATGCTGAGCAATAAGTCAACCAGCTAGCAGCCGAGAATATCTTTACATCACATTCCTCTACTTTGCTATAATATATTTAAGCAAGCATCATAATGGGTTTCCATTTGCGTATTGTTTGTGGCTAATACAGAAGTCTTTTCGTTTCTCCTTAAAGTGAAGATGACTTCATCCTTATTTATGCGCAAGACGTTGATGGACGAGACGCAACAAAGTGTACCTGTTGTCCTCCTTTTTCTCTTTCCGGTAAATCTGATATTCCTTTTTAAAATGTGATGTAAAGATCTCCCACGCTTAAGCGGAGCCTAGCAACAATTTGTCCAGCCACCGAGTCTGGTGGAGGCGAATAAATCCTTGACCCGCTGCAGATGACTTGTCATTTTTGATGCGCAGTAATAATCGCTTGCTGGCAGCGGGGGTTATTAGCACACCAAAAAAGTGAGCCATTATTCACCAGCTGCGTGTAAAAGGGTTGATTGATAATCCGACGGGGCCGACACATCATTTGCAAGTCAAAGTCGGACCTTCATCGTCGCACGTTGAGGAGAAAAAATAATGACTGATATCGCTATTTATTTTTTATTTTTAAAGGGACAATCACTGGACTTTTCTCTTCTTTTAAGATGGTCAGGGCCCATTTATCCTTCCCAATCGAGATGTTCATGAATAATTCATGCAACATCCGGTGCTAGCTGCAGTAGACTTTGGCGATTTACACACACACACACGAAAATAGTCGGAGGAGGCCTCGAGTAATTTATCGTTTTTGCCTCTTTTGTTTCCTTTTGATACAGCCGGGAGGCTAGCTTTAAATTTGCATATTCCACACGATTCACGTGCGGAGGATGATCTCACCGTGCCTGTCAAAAGAGCCGCGCTCTATCGCGATTGGACGACCATCCAGAGAGAGTCTCTTCTCTATGCGCAGCTTCTTCCCAAAACAGGTTTTTTTTGTTCATTGAGAAGAAGCAGCATAGCCGGAAATCGTGGGTGTATATAACAGCAATGAATGGTGCAGAGAGAGCACGCCGTACATGGAGTGGGCACCGCAGGGCGTCTGCAGAAGAGATGAAGCTGCGCAGCACAAGACAAAATAAGCAAAAAAACATAAAAAGGCGTTTTTTTTCTATTCTTTTAAGAAGAAAGAGCTGCCATCTCATTGCACACACGCAACTTGGACCATAGCAACAGACCTTCTGCAATAATTCCTTTTAAAAACAGCCGATAGGTCAAGATCGTACTTTTAAAAAGAACCACTTGTCACTCACAAGTCACTTTATGAAGGAGCGTGACGCGGAAGATTCTCTCTCTTATGACATGAATAGGGTCCTGTTGACACTTTTCAAATCCTTATTTGATGCATACAATTAGTCTTTTTAACCTTGCCACTTTATTTGCTTGACGTGATATAGCTACTGATGGAGTCATCTTGTCAATCAACTTGATTACGAAAACAGACGAAATCCTTGCGCAAACCTAGTGCGCTAACGATATGGAACACGAACACTTACACGAACAAGGCAAATTAGCATTCGATTTATTTGGGCGGATTAGAATTGTATATATTTCGTCCCTGAAGCCAAGCACGCGAGGGGCATAAAGTATAAAAAATCAGACTGTACCGGCCATCGAATTTATATTGCTTTTTTTCGAGTGCACTATGAATTCTTGG
Organism: Chydorus sphaericus; assembly: GCA_030141595.1. Classification (NCBI taxonomy): domain Eukaryota; kingdom Metazoa; phylum Arthropoda; class Branchiopoda; order Diplostraca; family Chydoridae; genus Chydorus; species Chydorus sphaericus. The sequence continues at coordinate 10,497,620 of CM057928.1, forward strand.
TACTATTTTACAATATTGCACACAGGTGCCAACAGGTGGGCACCTTAGAAAAATCTTGTCAAACAGGTTGGTTTAGCAGTTTATTTTTTTTCCGACCGCCCACAACTAAATAAACTCTACGCACAGACACATAGCCGGGGGCTTGGATGAAATCACGTCTAAATTTGGCCCGTGTGCGGATGCAAATGAAGTTCCCGGCGTAGAAGCATCTGCTCGAGGCGCTACGTCCGCGGCTGAATGAATGGGCGATTTATTTAAGAAGATGCCACACGCGCTGTATTTCTTTTCTTCCATTCTTGATTTTATGATTATGCGCATTTTCGCCGCAGAATCAGCTAGCATCCTTGAAATGGGCAGAAAAAAATAAATGTATATTTATTCTTTTTTTCTCTTTTTTATGAATGAGCTTTTCGCCGGCCATCATTCGTGTGAAAAATCAAGGACACGAGAAGTTTCCTGGTTGATGGCCAACAGCATCATCATCGTAATGAGAGACTCGATACCAATAGGCCCGTCGTCGTTTCAGTTGAACTTTTAACCTTGGGCCATGCAAATGATGAGGCTGTTAGAACCATCAAACTGGAAAACCAGACGCCCACTTGTTGTTTGAGAAGAAAAAGAGAGGAGGAAAATCACTTCCGCTACAAGTATTTATATCGACAAGCATCAGCGGAAATCCGCCTCTTTTCACGCTAAACTTTCTCTGTGCCGTACGGTACACGTGTTATTCAATTGTGGAGGCATCAGTAGCTGATTATTTCGACATTGTTGTACTA